>JAUAMA010000006.1:24502335-25102335 GCA_030819835.1 Acmispon strigosus
GACCTTGAAGACCTTCGAAGACCTTGGTCATCATTCGCTGGTAAGTCGCCACCGCATTCTTCAATCCAAAGGGAAGCATAGTGTAGCAGAACGTCCCTTGGTCGGTTATGAAAGCCGTCTTCTCCTCGTCTGGCCGGAACATGGGTATCTGATTGTAGCCTGTTGACCCGGGATTTAGGGCTATTTTCATAGTTATTTTGCATATAGATTCATAGGTTAATTAGGATCTTTGTTCATTTTTCATGCATTTTAGCCTCATATCATGCATTTTTGTATTTCTAGGTTGTTCTAAGTTTGTATCTATTTATTAGACATTTTTTATGGCTTTTCTGTGATTTTTCTGGTTTCAGGTGCTGGCGCGCACGCCCCAGGTTGCTGGCGCGCTCGCCCCAGTTCATTAAGGGCAAATCAGGGTTTTCCTGCTGGCGCGCTCGCCCCAGATGACGGGCGCGGCCGCGCCAGCCCCCTGAATCATAAAACAGAACCAGAACGCGTTTTTAGGAGCAGAACAGATTTTGGAGCATCTTGGAGCGATTTGAAGCACTCTTGGAGCTGTGCTAGGGCTTGGGTTTCCATCCCCACATGGTGGCTATGGACCCTCTTGCTTCCTTTCATCTTGTTGCTTCCATTTTGGTCATGAGTAGCTAAGTTCTCTTGTATTAGGGGATTGATGTAGTTAGCCTAACTCTATGTTTTGAGTACATTTCAGTTATATATATATGAGTTGTTCTTCTTCTCTATGAAGCTCTTTTCTATGCTTTATTGTACCTAAATGCATTTGGGTTTATCTATCTAATTCTTGCACAATTGGAAAATTGGTTTGAGTTAGGGTTTTGAAAAGGGTTTAATTGGGAATTTTGCTAGCTTAGGAATGAGGGCAATACCCGGTTATGTTGGTTTGATTGATGAACTTCTATTGCATTAATTGAGTAATTGGACTTAAGGAATTGATTCTTTTACTTTCGATTAATAGGTTCATTTAGTCAAGGAATTACTAAGTGGATAACTAAACCTAGCATCATAGAAAAGTTGGATAAATTCATATATGTATGTTGAAGTGGGTAGAGACATAGTAATTGGTTGACGAAATCATTTCCCCTAGTACGTTCCAACTATCGTTTAATTCACGTTTTTAGTTGCTTTCGCTTACATTCACGATTTCTTGTTTCAAACAATCTATCACCCTTTTTGCCATCCTTTCAATAGTCAAATTAGTGGAAATTGATAGTAAACAACCACAATCCCTGTGGAGACGATCTTTTTATTACTTCGAGCCTTTGTACACTTGCAAAGTGGCTAACAAGTTTTTGGCGCCGTTGCCGGGGATTGTGAATTTGTCTACTTCAGTTGAACCTAATTACTATTGTCTAGGACGTTTCTTTTTCTTTCTTTCTTTTAATTTTTGTTATTGTGAATTGGTGCTCCTAATTGGTTTTTGCTAGTGTATGCAAGGTGAAATCAACTCAAACTCATTGTTATTTGATCCGGAGATTGAAAGAACCCTTCGTGCCCTTCGTGCTCACCAAAGAAGGGTACGGGAAAACACAATGGCAGAACCACATGAGACACCAGCTCAAATTGAAGCCCGTCTCCGCACTGAATTTGAAGGGAGACTACAAGTTGAATTAGAAGCAAGGAGACTTCGAGCGGAGCGGGAACTTGAAGAGCAAAATGCTAGGAGGTCACTCCGGGACCTTAATGCTCCACAAATGAATTATGAATTCGAGGGTAGCATTATCCCACCTCCTCCAGAAACCGACAACTTTGAGCTCCAACCTCACTACATCACATTAGTGAGCCAACATCAATTCGGTGGGAGTCCAAATGAAGACCCTAATGCTCACATGGAACGTTTCATTCGGCAATGCAAAACAATTAGGAAGCATAATGTTTCTCAAGAGCATGTCCGAATGATGTTGTTCCCTTTCTCTCTTAGAGACCAAGCAGAGGAATGGCTCCAATCACAACCTCAAGGGAGCATAAGGACGTGGCATGATCTCGGTGAAAAGTTTACCGCCAAGTTCTTCCCTCGTGGGCGTGTGATGCAAATGAAGCACAACATTAGCACCTTTGCTCAAAGAGGAGATGAGAATCTTTCTGAAGCATGGGAGCGCTATAAGGCACTCCACAGAAAATGCCCTCAACACAATATCTCCATGTCAAATCAAATAGAAAGGTTCTATGAAGCACTCACTTATCCCACCAAGGTTAGTCTTGATTCGGCAGCCGGTGGAGCATTTGATTCTCTACCTACCCAAGCTGCCCTTGACATCATTAATAACTTGGCGGCAAGATCGATTGATGCTCACAATGATAGAAGAGACCGGAAGGGTGTTTTTGAAGTGGAAGCTTTGGATGCCATGTTCGCTTCTAACAAGCAAGTAGCCAATTCCAATAAGCAATTGGCTCAACAAATGGCATCCATGGCTAAGCGAATGGGGGAGTGTCAAATAGATCCTAATGAGGAAGAAGACTTTGATGAAGAGGTGAAAGCTATGGGACAACAAAGGAATGACCCCTACTCCAACACTTACAATCCGGGATGGAGAAATCACCCCAATTTCTCGTGGGGTGGGCAAAACAAGCAGAACCAACCCGGATCATCCCAAAGGCAATTTTCCAACCCTAGGCCACAAAATCAAGGGATGAGGCCTTATGGTCAAGAACAACCTTATCAAAGTCAAGGGAGTGGGAAAACAAGCTTGGAGGATGCCTTGGGCCAACTAGCCTTATCCACAAGTAGCTTCATCAAAAGTCAAGAGAATTTCAACAAGAACCAAGAAGCCTTCAATAGTGAAATGAGGAATAGTTTCAAAAATCAAGATTCCTCCATCAAGAACTTGGAAACTCAAATTGGACAGATTTCTAGGCAAATTGGTGAAAGATCTCAAGGGTCCTTCCCTAGTGACACGGTCATCAACCCGAAGGAGAATTGTAGTGCAATCAACTTGAGGGGTGGAAAGGTCTTGGATGAACCCAAGAGAAAAAGAAATGTTGGTGAGGAAAAAGATGCGAGAAAAGAGAGTGAAAAAAATAAAGAGAATGAGCAAAAGAATGAGATCCGAAAAGATGAGGAGAGAGAAAAAATGAGTGAAAAAGAGCAAGGAAAGAGAAAAGATCAAGAGGAAAAAGAAGATGAGAGTAGAGAGAAAAAGAACAAAGCAAAAGAGAGCTCTACATCATGTGCAAAAATCAAGGCACCTTTCCCCAATGCTTTCGTGAAGAAAAATTTGGAAAAACAATTTTCCAAGTTCTTGGAGATGTTCAAAAAGTTACAAATTAATATTCCCTTCTCGGAAGCATTGGAGCAAATGCCTGCTTATGCCAAATTCATGAAGGACATTCTGTCCCGAAGGAGGAGACTAAGTGATGAGGATGAGACTATCATGCTAACTGAGGAATGTAGTGCCATACTACAAAGAAAACTCCCTCCTAAGTTGAAAGATCCTGGGAGTTTCACTATTCCGGTTGAGATAGAGAGACTGCAGGTTGGCAAAGCTCTGTGTGATCTAGGAGCTAGCATTAATTTGATGCCTCTCTCCATGTTTGAGAGGCTAGAAATAGGTGAAGTCAAGCCAACCCGGATTTCTCTCCAGTTAGCTGATAGATCGGTGACAATACCATATGGAATTGTGGAGGATGTTCTTGTACGGGTGGACAAATTTGTCTTCCCAGTTGACTTTGTGATTTTGGACATGGAAGAAGATGCAAAGGTACCCCTAATTTTAGGGAGACCTTTTCTAGCCACTGGAAGGGCTTTAATTGACATGGAATTGGGCATCATGGACCTCAGGGTGGCTGATGAGAAGGTTACCTTCAATGTTTTCAAGACCATGAGGCACCCCAAAACACATGGAGATGTCTTCAAGGTCGAGGTCCTGGATGAACTCGCTTGTGAGGAGTACATGAGAATAGCAATGAAAGACCCTTTGGAAGGGATAATCCTCAATAGCAAGGACATCAACGATGTCGAGTTTGTGGATGAAGTGGTGAGCACCACCATCCACCAATTGGAATCTCTCAAATGTCTTTCTACTAGAAGGAATTGGGTGGAAGAGCTAAAGAGGGATGAGGTGAGTCCAACCCCTAGGGATAAGTTAGAGTTGAAACCTTTACCCCCCACTCTCAAATATGCATACCTTGAGAGTGAATACACCAAACCCGTCATTATAAATAATTCTCTCTCTAAGGTTGAGGAAGAGAAGTTGTTGAGGGTGTTGAGGGAATACAAGTCAGCTATAGGTTGGACCATCACAGATATTAAGGGTATAAGTCCTACTCTTTGCATGCACAAAATTTTGATGGAGGAAGAGTATAGGCCAATTGTCCAACCTCAAAGGAGGCTCAACCCCACCATGAAGGAGGTAGTTAGGAAAGAAGTGATTAAATTGCTTGATGCGGGTATCATTTACCCGATTTCTGATAGTGAATGGGTGAGCCCCGTTCAAGTAGTCCCCAAAAAGGGGGGAATCACCGTGGTTCCCAATGACAACAATGAGCTCATCCCGACTAGGCAAGTCACGGGATGGAGAGTGTGTGTGGACTACCGGAGGCTCAACTCGGCCACCCGAAAAGACCATTTTCCTCTTCCCTTCATTGACCAAATGTTGGAGAAATTAGCGGGGCATCAATACTATTGTTTCCTGGATGGTTATTCTGGGTACAATCAAATTGTGGTTGCCCCCGAAGATCAAGAGAAGACGGCTTTCACTTGCCCTTATGGGGTATTTGCCTATAGGAGAATGCCCTTCGGGCTTTGCAATGCTCCTGCCACTTTTCAAAGATGCATGTTTGCCATCTTCTCTGATCTCATTGAAAATTGTATTGAAATATTCATGGATGATTTTTCTGTGTTTGGTCCCTCTTTTGACTCATGCTTGTTTAATTTAACCCTTGTTCTGAAGCGATGCCAAGAA
Organism: Acmispon strigosus; assembly: GCA_030819835.1. Taxonomy (NCBI): domain Eukaryota; kingdom Viridiplantae; phylum Streptophyta; class Magnoliopsida; order Fabales; family Fabaceae; genus Acmispon; species Acmispon strigosus. The sequence goes on from JAUAMA010000006.1 coordinate 24,507,252, forward strand.
ACCAATTTAGTTTTGAATTGGGAAAAATGTCATTTTATGGTAAAAGAAGGAATTGTGCTTGGTCATCGCATTTCTGAACTTGGGATTGAGGTAGACAAGTCCAAAGTTGAAGTGATTGAAAAACTTCCCCCTCCCACCAATATTAAGAGTGTGAGGAGTTTCCTTGGTCATGCGGGTTTTTATAGGCGTTTCATAAAAGACTTTTCTAAAATTGCTAAGCCTATGACTAACCTGCTTGAGAAGGATGCTCCCTTCATTTTTGATAAATCTTGTGTGGAGGCTTTTAACTTGATCAAAGAAAAGCTTGTCACTGCTCCTGTGATTGTTGCGCCTGATTGGTCTCTTCCTTTTGAGATCATGTGCGACGCTAGTGATATCGCAGTCGGAGCTGCTTTATGCCAAAAGAGGGGGAGGGTGTTGCATGTGATCCATTATGCTAGCAAGGTGTTGAATGATGCACAAAGACACTATGCAACAACTGAAAAGGAACTCTTAGCAGTAGTCTATGCTTTTGAAAAGTTTAGATCTTACCTTGTAGGATCTAAAGTTATTGTTTATACTGACCATGCTGCTTTGAGACATTTATTTGCAAAACAGGATGCCAAGCCCCGCTTAATAAGATGGATCTTGCTTTTGCAAGAATTTGACTTGGAAATCAAGGATAAGAAGGGCAAAGACAATGGTGTTGCGGACCACTTGTCTCGGATCGAAGGAGAGGCAAAAGTTGAAACTCCCATTTCTGAGGAGTTCCCAGATGAGAAACTCTTATCCCTCACCTCTCTTCCTTGGTATTCTGGTTTTGCTAATTTCAAAGCTGTAGGTGTGCTGCCGCCTGATCTGAACTGGCAGCAAAAGAAAAAATTTCTTCATGATGTGAAATGTTACTTTTGGGATGACCCCTTCTTGTATAAAAGATGTTCTGATGGAATCATTAGAAGGTGCATCCCGGAGGAGGAATTTGAAAATGTCTTGTGGCATTGCCACGGTTCAGACTATGGGGGCCATTTTAGTGGAGAAAGGACAGCTGCCAAAGTCCTCCAAAGTGGTTTGTATTGGCCCTCTCTGTTTAAGGATAGTCGAAAGTTTGTAGAGAAGTGTGACAAATGCCAAAGGACTGGCAACATCTCAAGGAAAAATGAGATGCCCCTCAATAATATTTTGGAAGTTGAAATTTTTGACGTTTGGGGCATTGATTTTATGGGACCTTTCCCGCCTTCCTTTGGATGTCAGTACATTTTGGTTGCGGTTGATTATGTGTCAAAATGGGTAGAAGCCGCCGCGCTCTCAACAAACGATTCGAAGGTTGTAGTGAACTTTTTGAGAAAGAATATCTTCACTAGGTTTGGTGTGCCTAGAGCTATCATTAGTGATGGGGGATCACACTTTTGCAACAAAGCATTTGAATCCCTTTTGGAAAAATATGGTGTGAGGCACAAGGTAGCCACCCCCTATCACCCCCAAACTAGTGGTCAAGCGGAGATTTCAAATAGGGAGCTGAAAAGAATCCTTGAGAAAGTGGTAAATTCTTCAAGGAAAGATTGGTCAAAAAAGTTAGATGACACTTTATGGGCTTACCGCACAGCTTTCAAAACCCCTATTGGAATGTCCCCTTACCAATTAGTTTATGGTAAGTCTTGCCACCTGCCGGTGGAGCTTGAACACAAAGCCTTCTGGGCAACTAAGTTTCTAAATTTTGACTTGAAGGATGCTAATGAAAAAAGGCTCCTCCAACTAAGTGAGTTGGAGGAATTCAGGCTTCAAGCATATGAAAATGCTAGCATCTATAAAGAGAAGACAAAGAAATGGCATGATCGGAAGATTGTGCAAAGAGAATTTATTCCGGGGCAACAAGTTTTACTGTACAATTCTAGATTGAGGTTGTTTCCCGGAAAACTTAAGTCTAGATGGTCCGGACCATTCATTGTGAAAGAAGTCTCCCCCTTCGGCGCAATAGAAGTTGAGGAACCCTCCTCAAAAAGGACTTTTAAAGTCAATGGCCAGAGGTTAAAATTGTACTATGGGGGGGAGATTACTAGAGGAAAAACTACCTTAAGCCTTACCTCTCCAAGTTAGTGGGGAGGGAAAGTCTAACAAAGACTATAACATTGTGCTTCTTGGGAGACAACCCAAGTTTGTTTTAGTTTTTCTTAAGTCATAGTGTTTTTGAGTCTTTGCTTTCTAATAAGGTCTGATTAATACTTGTGGTAGAGGATGAGAGATTTGAGAGATTTGTGCTTGAATGTCTAGTATGTGATTTGGTGGTATGTTGTACTTGAGAATTGTGTGTTTGTCTTGAATCATCATGAAGCCCTCATAATCACATCCTCATGCATCATCACTCTTGTTGTGGAAAGAAAAATGATGAGAGAATTGCTTTTTGTTAGTGTTTGGAGGTTTGGGAAGGCTCTTGCAAAAATGGGATTTGGGTGCCAATATTTGGCTAAGTGTTGGAAGGAGAATCCTCTCTGCCAGCAGCGCGTTCGCGCCCGTCACTTGGCGCGTTCGCGCCAGATCCCTGGAGAAGCCCTGGCCTCCCTGCCAGCAGCGCGCTCGCGCCCGGACACCGGGGCGTTCGCGCCAAACCCCTGGGTTAATTTTTCCCTCTCTGCCAGCAGCGCGTTCGCGCCCGGACTCTGGGGCGCTCGCGCCAGATTCCCAGTACCCCCTGCCAGCAGCGCATTCGCGCCCGTCACTTGGCGCGTTCGCGCCAGATCCCTGGGCGATCCTTGGCTCCCTGCCAGTAGCGCACCCGCGCCCTTACTGTGGCGCTGTCGCGCCCAAGACCTGGCATCCTCTGCCAGTGGCGCGCTCGCGCCTTAAGGCTGGGGCGCACGCGCCCATCGCGCAGTCACTTATGTGACTCGCGACAGCCTTCTCTTGTTTTTCTCAATTCTCTTCTCCTAAAATTCCAAAGCCTATTTCTCCTATTCTCTCCCACTCGAAAATCAATCTCCAGCATCCCTAATCATCAAATCCTCTTCCCCTTCTTGGTTGGGTGCTTGTGTGTGGTTTCTTGGTTGTTATTCTCTCAACATTTCTCTTCTCCAAGTAAGTTATCTCCTCCTCTTCTCTCCCTCTCATACTTGAGCAAGGTTCAAACTTCTTCTTCAATTCCTCCTAGTTTGTTTTTAAATTCATCTTCTTCTTGAGATTGGGCTAGCATTGTTGTTGATTCCTGCTTTGATTAATGGTTTTTGGACTAAGAAATTTGAAGTTTATAATTGTGCTTGCAAGGTGTTTGATAAAAGTCCTCAACCAAATTCTTTTGCTAAAACTTCATGTGCTTCATTCCCCTGTTCTCTGGTTATAATTTTCTGCTGAAAAGTGTTGATTGAACATGTGATTCTTGCTTAGCTTAACCTTTAACATCATAAAAATAGATACTTTTCTTTTGCACACCAACTGTTTGGTAAAAGTCCTGAACTAGAGAAAGTGTCTAAAGCATGAATTTTTCACTGTGTCTCATATAGCAGTATACTCTGGTGTGGGAATGTGTATCTAAATAGTAACTGGGAATTTGTGTAGGTCCATTCTAAAAGGTGCAATTGAGTTGAACCGGATGCTCATTTTTAAGCTAACTTGTGAGAAACTTTGCTCTTTGGTCCAATTTGTTTTGCAGATGGCCCCTCCTAGAGCCAAACGTGGCAAGACCACAGCATCCTCGTCTCAACCTCCACAAGCTCCTCCACCGCCACCTCTTCCCACTCAGGCAGAGCAGTTCAATCCTCTCAAATTCAGATCACCGGCCCATCATCAGTTTTGGTTCATTGTCAATGCCAAAAATTTCATTCAAGAGAGAGGATTTGAGCTTCGTCGTGGTGAGCACCCTGAATTCTCCACCATTATCAGGGATCGGGAATGGCATAAGCTGTGCAAGGCGACATCAGGCTGTGAGGCATTGGTGAAATATGTCTACGCCAATGCTCGCTTGATTGATCAGTCTACATCAACACCACCCACCTACAAATCATATTTCTGGGGGCGAGATGTAGACTACAGCTCTGAGACACTTCGCGCATTCTTAGGGATGGGGCCCTATTTGCTGGAGGAAGGTCAGATTGATTATCATTCCTTAAAAGAAGATGATTGCAAAGATCTGATACCAAGAAAGATAGGTGTGCCTGGCACTGATTGGGTTGGGAAAGGAGATGACAAGGCTCGCACCTTCATCCGCTTCCAGCAGCTAACCGGGCCCGCTCAGGTGTGGGCCAAGTTCTTTGCTGCCACAGTACTCCCCAACTCTCATCTGTCACAGATTCGGATGCCTATTGCGAAACTCATCTATTGTGTTTTTGAGGGCATCGCCATTGATGTCCCCCGGATTATTGCCGATGAGATTCACAAGAAAGCCAATTCAAATTCAAAGAAGGAGAGGTTGGGGTTCCCTTCGTTGATATCCTCCTTGGTAATCACGATTGCTTGTAAGGGTGAGGACATCACGTTGATCAAGCCGATCGACCCGTATCCTCCTATAACAGCCGCGGAGATTGATCAAGCCTTGGTTGCTGCACCTGTACATATGGTAGATGAGGAGCACCCACCGCCACCTCCGCCGGTCCCCAGAGTCAGACCCCGCTTGCCCACAACGTCCCGCCTGGACGTTCTCATCCGGATGAGTGCGGAGAATGCTGCTCGCCAGGAAGCAATTCAATCCTGGAATCACTTCCAGTGGGTGAACATGGGGAGACCACAGTATGACAGGCCGATCCACTGGCCCTTGAGTAATTATGAGCAGCAGGTAATAGAGTGGAGCCGGTTTGGTCAAGATGCAGGCCCAGTTCAGGATGATGCTCAGGCAGACTTGGGAGATGAAGATCATGAGGATTGAAGGAGTTTGAAACTTTTTGCTGTTTGACCATGATGATCATGCATTTTTATTTTTATTTTATTTTTATTTTTATTTTTATTTTTATTTTCTGTGTTATGCATTATGTAGGATGCAATGAATGTAGATTTGTGGTATTTTGATGTGTTTTCTCCTGTTGCAAGGGTTTGGAATTTTTCTAAAATGTGCAACAGAGGTTGGAGGGCCCAACAGATGAAGAAGTTCTGGTGCTATCATGTTTTGCACCTAAATGAACAAACAGGGAGTTAATTCTAAATCACATTTCTTCTTTCAGTTGCATCTTTGATCACAATTTATATTTCTTGCACACATTAATGCTGCACATACCCTATGTCCTGGGTTTGCATACCCTTATCCTGAGGCTTTGTTTTTATTGTTTACTCTGGGTTTGATGCTTGCTCTTTTATAAAAAGGTGATGCATGGGTGAGTGAATCTTGTAGGACATGAGTAGGCCTAAGCGAAGGGGACTTGAGTGAGTTTTGGGAAAGTGCAGTGAGGTTATTTGGATACCAATTTTGTGGGGGTAATGCATGAAGCATAGCTTCCTTTTAACCTTTATATTGGGCTTGCACTCTTTTTGGCCGTAAGGTTAATAAAAGGGGCACACATGTGGAAAAAAAAAAAAAAAGAGTAAAGTGCAAAAAGTATAAAGACGAGGGAAGGATGTGAGTAAGGGAATGGGACGTACTTGCACCACTGAGCATACCCCCAATCATATCCCTACCTTGTTGGTAAAAGAAAAAATTAACCCGGAGTTGGTAATAACTATGAAGGGTTTAAAAAAAAAAAAAAAAACCCGGAGTTGGTAATAACTATGAGGGGTTTTTAAAAAGATGCGTGTGTGCTCATAATACAAAAAGACCGTTGGCTATCATTAGTGTATTCTCAATATGAGGTTGGGGAATTAGGAGCTGATTGTAAAAACCCACATCTTGGTGTTCTTTGTGATTTTTATTTGCATCTACTAAAGGTTACTCTGTTCCCTAGCTTGATTCCTTGCATGAACTATCTCGAAGAACTTATCCCATGTGTCCTGTGTTAAGTTTATGTTTTCTTGCATCTTACCTAGAGCTTATGTTCTTGAGCTTGAGGACAAGCTTCCTTGAGTTGTTACGCTTGAGGACAAGCTGTCGTTGGGTATAGTGGTGTGTTGACCCGGGATTTAGGGCTATTTTCATAGTTATTTTGCATATAGATTCATAGGTTAATTAGGATCTTTGTTCATTTTTCATGCATTTTAGCCTCATATCATGCATTTTTGTATTTCTAGGTTGTTCTAAGTTTGTATCTATTTATTAGACATTTTTTATGGCTTTTCTGTGATTTTTCTGGTTTCAGGTGCTGGCGCGCACGCCCCAGGTTGCTGGCGCGCTCGCCCCAGTTCATTAAGGGCAAATCAGGGTTTTCCTGCTGGCGCGCTCGCCCCAGATGACGGGCGCGGCCGCGCCAGCCCCCTGAATCATAAAACAGAACCAGAACGCGTTTTTAGGAGCAGAACAGATTTTGGAGCATCTTGGAGCGATTTGAAGCACTCTTGGAGCTGTGCTAGGGCTTGGGTTTCCATCCCCACATGGTGGCTATGGACCCTCTTGCTTCCTTTCATCTTGTTGCTTCCATTTTGGTCATGAGTAGCTAAGTTCTCTTGTATTAGGGGATTGATGTAGTTAGCCTAACTCTATGTTTTGAGTACATTTCAGTTATATATATATGAGTTGTTCTTCTTCTCTATGAAGCTCTTTTCTATGCTTTATTGTACCTAAATGCATTTGGGTTTATCTATCTAATTCTTGCACAATTGGAAAATTGGTTTGAGTTAGGGTTTTGAAAAGGGTTTAATTGGGAATTTTGCTAGCTTAGGAATGAGGGCAATACCCGGTTATGTTGGTTTGATTGATGAACTTCTATTGCATTAATTGAGTAATTGGACTTAAGGAATTGATTCTTTTACTTTCGATTAATAGGTTCATTTAGTCAAGGAATTACTAAGTGGATAACTAAACCTAGCATCATAGAAAAGTTGGATAAATTCATATATGTATGTTGAAGTGGGTAGAGACATAGTAATTGGTTGACGAAATCATTTCCCCTAGTACGTTCCAACTATCGTTTAATTCACGTTTTTAGTTGCTTTCGCTTACATTCACGATTTCTTGTTTCAAACAATCTATCACCCTTTTTGCCATCCTTTCAATAGTCAAATTAGTGGAAATTGATAGTAAACAACCACAATCCCTGTGGAGACGATCTTTTTATTACTTCGAGCCTTTGTACACTTGCAAAGTGGCTAACATAGCCTGAGTAGTCGTCCATCAGTGAGAGGTGTTCGTAACCAGCCGAGTTGTCCACTAGGGCGTCGATGCTAGGTAGTGGAAAGGGGTCCTTCGGGCAAGCCTTGTTGAGGTCGGTGTAATCAACGCACATGCGCCACTTCCCGTTTGCCTTTTTGACGAGAACAACATTGGATAACCATGTGGTATATTTGATCTCCCGGATGATCCCCGCCTGTAGTAGCTCGCTCGTCTGCTCCCTGACGACCTTTTGCTTTTCCGTGCTCATCGGTCTCTTCTTCTGGGCGACCGGCTTGTACTTTGGGTTAACCGTTAGTTTATGGCACGCCAGGTCAGGGTGAACACCCGGCATGTCTGATGATTGCCAAGCAAAGAGATCCCCATTTGCCCTGAGGAGCCGCTCTAGCCGTTCCGTCTGTTCGGCCGTGAGATCTTCCGCCACCTTAGTCACATGTTTCCCTGTGCTTCCGATCTGGATGGTCCTAGTTCGGCCTTCGGGGTGGAGGCGAAGGTCGGACTCCGAATGGTCGATCCGCGGGTCAACATCCATGACCGCAAAGGCCTCCTGAGTTCCCTTAAACGATCTCTGCTTCTTCCGGATCCGGTCTTCTCGGGCCATGCGGCAACTGGCCGTGTAACAACTCCGCGCCATCTTGAGGTTCCCCTTCACTGTTACTACCCTGCCCTGGTGAGGGTACTTAAGCATTAAATGTGGGCAGGATATTATTGCTTTGTAGGCGTTAATGCTCGGCCTTCCAAGAATGACCGTGTAGGCCGTGGGGCAATCCACCACGATGAACCGAGTCTTCACGGTTTTACATGAGCCAGGGTCCCCGAGGGAGAGCCACGTATCAAAGTAACCTAGAGGGGTGACCCGGTCTCCCGTGAATCCGACCAGGTCGTTGTCATATGGAGTCAAATCTCTCGTGGATTGTCCGAGGGCCTTGTATGCCGCATAGAAAAGTATATCCGCCGAGCTCCCTGTATCGATAAGGGCTTTGGTAACTTGCTGGTTCGCGATGATCGCGCTGCAGACGATCGGGTCTCCGTCCTCACCCGTCTCTCGTCCATTGTCGGCATTGGAGAAGGTAATTACAGCCTCGTCCCTGGTCGGTCTTCTCTCAGTTGTTTGACTCACTTCAGTCCTCATTACGGCCCTCAGGCCCCTTCTTCTTGAACCTACACTGCTGCCGCCGCAGACGAAACCTCCTGCGATCGATAGGGTGAAGTGGGGGTCGCCACGCGGAGCCCTCCTCCGATCATGCTCTCTGGACCTTTCCCGCCAGTTTGGCCGTCGGTGTTGTTCTTCCCGTTGGTCGTCGTGGTGGCGTCCTTCTCGGGTGGGGTGTCCGACCTTCTGACCCCTAGGGGGGCTCTGCCTTCGTGGTGAGCGGGCTCTAGACGACGGTATTGCTGATTGTACGTACCGGGTCAAGCGCCCCTCCCTTACTAACCTCTCGACTGAGTCCATTAGCTGAACGCATTCGTCGGTCTCATGGCCTGGACCGTCGTGATATTCACAGAATTTAGAAGAGTGGAGCACGTTCTTCGACCGTATGACCGGAGGTCGGTCTCGTAATTCTGTATGGGCGTTTTCCCTGTAGATTCGGGACAGGGGGGCGTTCACGGGGGCATATCGGTCGAACCTGGCCCTGGGCTTGTACGCTTCTTTCCGTTCTTTCTGCTTGTCGACCCGGGGTTCTTCTCGGGCTGGGACGGTTGACGGCGGGGGTGTCGGCCTTACTGGGATAGAGTTTTCTAATTTCAAGTTCGTCTCGGCATCTTCTTGGTTGATAAACTTTTCCGACCTTCTTTGAAATTCGGCGATTGTCTTTGGTCGTACCCCACTCAAAGATTTCCAGAAGGGACCTGGGCGTAGACCTTTCCGGGCGAAGATCAGGTGTACCTCCTCGGAAAGCCCAGGGGTGAGATTGGCCTCTTTATTGAATCTGGCTAGGTAGCTCCGGAGTGGCTCCTGGGGACCCTGTTTGATCTGCTCCAAGGTTTCAATCGTTCGAGGTAATTCCTTACTCGACGCGAAGTGCTGGGTGAATAATCGGACGATATCAGCCCATTGCTGGATGGTGCCCTCTGGTAATGATTGAAACCACCTCTGCGGAACTCGACCTAGACTCATTGGAAAGAAACGGCAGCACAGGGGGTCGGTGGCCCCGGCGCACATCATAGTGCTCCTGAAATGGTCCAGGTGAGCCCATGGGTCATCAGTCCCGTCGTACTGTTGCATCTTGGGGGGTCGGATGAAATTGGGGGGCATGGGCTCCCGCATAATGGCCGACCCGAGGGGGTTACCCAAGATCGTCCCCCTTTCGTGGTCGGTAGTGTGGGCCCAGCGGACAGTCTGCTGGTGAGTTCTTCCACCGGCTCCCTCGGGTCGGGGGGGAGATCGGTGAAGCTAGCTCTGATTCCAACCCTGGTCCCTTTCCTCCTCCAGGCGTTGGATATGTTCTTTCAGGAACTGTATGGTTGCATTTTGGTCCTCCGTGCCCTTTTGCCCCTGTTCTTCCATTGCCGCCATTCTGGCTTCCAACCGGACCAGTGCCTCTCGGTCGTTCTGAGCCTGTTCAACTTCTTGCCCCCTCGGTCTGGGGGTATCGGGAGTGATCTGAATCGTTTGGCCGACCTGCTGGTCTTGATCTTCTGAAAGTTCGTTCTCCCCAATGGTCTCTACATGGACCGAGTTCTCTTGAGCTGCACGGGACGTCTGCCTAGTAGCCTTCTTAGGAGCCATGCTGGGTAGTCGTAGGGAGTTTACCGATTCCCCACAGACGGCGCCAATGTTCAATACTAGCCGAACGGGTAACCGGATAGGCCGCTCGGGAGTTAGGGGAACAGTACTCCTGCCGATGAAGGTATTGATGCCGAGAAGAGCGAGACCCCTCCTTCCGTTGATCAGCCGATGGTGGGTGGTACCTGCAAGGACACTCCGACAGTCAAGTTAGTGATCGTCTCGAGAGCTAAGTAAGTCCGAGGGATATTAGATTGTGTACCTTATGTGGAAAAGTGGATGGGTTTTATAGCAAGTAATCCTTCTGACACTTGAGGGGCTCGAGGGAATGCCAGAGGGAACGGGCACCTTGTGCTGGATGCCGCCTACAGTGATCGGTCTCATATGCCCGGTCGAAGGTCTTGCCTCGTGATGTGACCGTCCACGTTGACCGGGCGTCCCGACTGGAAGGCTGTCCCCTAGTTCCGCTGTTGGGTATTCCCGTCGAACGGTTGACCGGTCATATGATGGTTGACCGGATACCCGATTAGAACATTTACCTTCATCAATGTTTAGGTTCCATTGCACATTGGGGCAAAATGCCAAGCATGGCAGAATCCCCCATGGAGAGGATTCTGAAGTTTAGCCACTTCCTCAAGGAGATTGATCATAGTTGGGTACTTTCAAATTTAATAATCTCAAGGTTGATTAGTGAAACTGTTCGCTATGGTGGTGAACCTTCTTGTGGCGTTCCTTTCTCTATGTGTTTTGATCAATCCAGAGGTAACTCAATGGAGATATTATAAGTTATCCATAGATTATCTTGTTTTCACCATAAAATGCACCTTAGACTTCTGATTACGATATTCCTATCAGTAAAGTCAGTTAATAGTTAAATCTAACTAGAAAGAGTTCTTGCTTTTCCCACATAACTTTATATTCTTTGGGCCAGTTTAATACAGCACAACTATAGACTAGAATATATATATATATATATATATATATATATATATATATATATAGCATACCTTTATATTCGAACAAATATATATGGTCCAATTTGCAAATCAAATATTTACTATTCATATAAATTCTTGTTATTGAATTAGAAAACACAAGATAGGTAGAAAGGATTTTATTTCTTGATTGAATAGCTTGTAGGCAAAGCCTATTTTATTGTATAATTGAGATAACTAATTAAGGAAATAAAATATTACACAAAATAATGCTATGATATTTTTTCTCTAATTACTGCTGGTCTCGTCCCTAATTATTCTTGATTCCTTGACCAAATCTGGCTTGATTCTCTTCTTTAATATACTAATATTCTGACACTCCCCCTCAAGTTGAATAGTGGGATCTCCAATACTCAACTTGTGCAAGACTGTCTCTAGAGTTCTTCCTGTTACTGCCTTGGTGAGAATATCAGCTAGCTGATCTTCAGATCTCACAAAGGGTAGCTCAACAGTGCCATTTTCAATCTTTTCCTTTATGAAATGCCTATCCACTTTAACATGTTTTGTTCTATCATGTTGAACAGGATTCTCAGAGATGCTGATTGCCGCCTTGTTGTCACACCTGAGTTGGGTTGGAAGTTTCAATGGGTAACCAATCTCATTCATCAATTTCTTTAGCCAAAGAGTCTCAGTTATCCCTTTTACAATGCCCCTGAATTCTGCCTCTGCACTTGACAATGCAACTACCTTCTGTTTCTTGCTTCTCCAAGTGACAAGATTTCCTCCAATTAAGGTAAAGTATCCTGCTGTGGATTGTCTATCATTTGGGTTACCTGCCCAATCAGCATCGGTATAGGCCTCAATATCCAAATGTCCATTTTTCTTGAAAATGATACATTTTCCGGGAGTACCTTTGAGATACCGGACAATCCTTATAGCTGCCTCCATGTGCTCTACCTGTGGATGATGCATAAACTGACTTACCACCCCAACAGCGTATGCAATATCAAGTCTAGTGTGGGATAGGTAGATTAGCTTTCCCACCAACCTCTGATACTTCTCTTGATCAACGGGATCTCTTCCTTCAACCATCTTGAGTTTGTGGTTTACCATTATTGGAGAATCACTGGGTTCGCAATCTACCATACCAGTTTCTGCTAATAGATCTAGTATATACTTTCGTTGGGAGATATAAATCCCTTCTTTAGATCGGAGAACTTCGATGCCTAAGAAGTATTTCAGTCCCCCGAGGTCTTTCATCTCGAATTCAGTAAATAGATTCTTTCTGAGCTGAGAGATTTCTTCTTTATCACTGCCTGTTATGATCATGTTATCCACATATATTATGAGGCATGTGACCAAATCACCTCTTCTTTTGAGGAAGAGTGTGTGGTCGGCATTGCTTTGTCTGTATCCATATTTCTTCATAGCCATAGTAAACCTCCCAAACCATGCACGAGGAGATTGTTTAAGCTCATATAAGGCCTTCTTTAACCTGCACACTTCTCCTCCTTGGAAGTTTCTTGAGAATCCAGGCGGAGCTTCCATATACACTTCTTCTTTTAGATCTCCATGTAGAAACGCATTTTTAACATCAAACTGGTGAAGAGGCCAATCTTTATTTGCTGCTACTGAGAACAAGGTTGTCAAACTCGCGGGTCGACTCGCAGACTCGTACGAGACAGCGAGTCTACCTGTGAAAAAAGGGTCAACTCGGTTGTTGACTCATTTTTTGCATTGACTCGGTCAGACTCGGGTGACTCGCGGGTTTGAAGGCGAGTCACCGAGTCAGGTTTTTTTTTTTTTTTCAATTTTCCCCCAATTTTCCCCCAATTTTACCTTAATTTTACCCTAATTTGAAACACCTTACCTCACAAAACTCAGACCCTGCACCGCGAGCCTTCGAACCTCTCTGATCTTCTCTCAGCAGCGCCGCCTCGTCGCTCTTCTCTCGGCAGCACCGCCGCCATCGAAGCCCGTCGCTCTTCCGCAGCATCGCCGCCGCCGTCGAAGCCCATCGGCCGTCGCTCTTCCTTCCACTCCTCGCGAAGTCCTTCGACGCTCGTCTCTCTCGGTCTTTCCTCTGCTTTGGTAAGGTTCTGTTCCATCGTTTCTTCCTCTTCTCCTTCTTGCTGCGTTTCTTCCTCTTCTCCTTCTTGCTGCGTTTCTTCCTCTTCTCCTTCTTGCTGCGTTTCTTCCTCTTCTCCTTCTTCACTTTGTTTCTTCTCTTGCCTTGCTTCTTATTTCCCGAGTTTCATGATGAAGATTTCACTCTTCAGTTCACTGCTTCTTATTTCTTCTGTGTTTCTTCTGCTTCTTATTTGCTTCTGAATTTTGGTTTTGGATAATGTGTGGGCAGATTTGAAATGTATGGGGTAGAGCCTGACTCTGCTTCTGCTGCATCAAATTCAAATGCCTCTACCGGAAGAAAGAATTACCCCGGAAGAAGAACTGATCCTGGGTGGAAACAAGGAGTAGATGTGGTTGGAAATGGAAAAAAAGTTATATGTAATTATTGTGCAAAAGTAAATCATGGAGGAAATTCATGAGGAACCATGTGCTAGTGTCAAGCACCACCTTGTTGGTTCCGGCATAGATTCAGAACCATGTGCTAGTGTCCCTGATGAAGTGAGGTAATTCATGAGGAACCTTGTGGCGGAGGCAGCAGCGGTGTCCAGGAAAAAGAGACAATTGATTGACATTAGTGAAGGAGATGAAGTGGATGATGCGGTTGCTAGGCCTCAAATTTTAAGTAAGGGGAAAAATATTTTCAGCTTGGCACCAAAGGGAAAGAGTACTGGAGGAGGGGTTCAACAAGTTCTAAATGAAATGATGAAAAATGACTTGAAGGAGCAAGCTTATGATCAAATTGCTCAATTTTTCTACACAAGTGCTATTCCTTTTAATGTGGTGAAAAATCCTGATTTTGCGAAGATGCTGGAGACCGTTGGGAGATATGGATGTGGTTTCAAACCACCTTCTTATCATGATATTAGAGAAAAACTATTGAAATGAGCCGTGAGTCGAACTGATGAAATGCTTGAAGCATTTAAGGAGGAATGGAAAAGAACTGGTTGCACAATCATGTCTGATGGTTGGACGGATAGAAAGAGGCGCTCCATTTGCAACTTCTTGGTGAATAGTCCTAAAGGGACAGTTTTTCTCTATTCATTAGACACTTCCGACATTTCTAAAACCACTGACAAGGTTTTTAAAATGTTGGATGATGTTGTCAACTATGTTGGTGCAGAAAATATAGTGCAGGTGGTTACTGATAATGCTGCAAATTACAAAGCAGCAGGAGAAAGGTTGATGCAGACAAGAGACAATTCATATTGGACTCCATGTGCTGCGCACTGCATTGACTTGATATTAGAAGATTTTGAAAAGAATTTGAATGTGCATCAAGTCACTATAAAGAATTTGAAAAGAATTTGAAAATTTATGGTGTGGTATATTTGATTAAATGTCTCTTTGATGGTCATATATGTTATAGTAGTTCCTTATGACAGGTTTCATATAGTATTTTTTCATTTTTGACTGACTCTTACGAGTCTACGAGTCAACTCGATGAGTCGAGTCTACCTACCCAAAACGAGTCTGGGTAGACTCGCGAGTCTGACAACCTTGATTGAGAACAACACCCTGATAGTGTCAATTTTGGCAACTGGAGAGAAGGTTTCTGAATAATCAATGTCATAAGTCTGTGTGTTGCCTTTGGCTACTAGCCTTGCTTTGTATCGCTCAATGCTCCCATCAGCCTTATACTTGATGGTGAAGACCCATCTACACCCAATTGGTTTCTTTCCTGCTGGTAGTACACATTTTTCCCATGTACCATTCTTTTCAAGAGCTTCCATCTCTGTATTCATTGCTTCCTGCCATTCAATTTTCTTGCTTGCTTCCTGAGTTGTTTTTGGGATATCTTCTGAGAGAAGAGTGTTAGAGAAAAATACCCTGAATTAATCTATTTTGATAAATAACAATTTCGTTAAAGAGTCACTAATTTTTCCTTGAAGAATTTTATATTCAGGGACTTCTATAAATGGAAAGGACGCTGCAATCATTATCAAAAAGCAAAGTAAAAGTCCGTCCGGCTATGAGAACTTCGTCCGCCTAAAGGGACTGTCCGGATCACTTCAAGTCAAACAGAGAGGTTGACTAAGAAGTAATAATTAAAGACTGACACGAAAAGAATCTGCTCAGTAGAGATGTTTGTCTAAACCAAGATAAGCTGTCAAGCACCTCCTGTGGATCAGAGCATTAAATACGAAAGAGACAGATTTAAGCGCCATATACCTTGAAGATTCAAATTCTTCGACATTCCTTTGTTCAAGTTGCTTTTTACTGAATTTACGGTGAAATCCTCTGATCACCGTATCTCCTCAACGGTAAAATTCAAAACCTCGGGTCAGAAGCATTAATTGCTGTTTCTGGAGATCAGAAGCAAAATCATTGCCAGACGAACTCACTCTCTACCAGTTAAAGAAATGTTCATCACTACGGCAAACCTTCTTTAGTAACAAATTGCAGAAGTATCTGTTACTCACAATCCAGCAAATCTCCAACGGAACTATTTTGAAGATCTTCATCAGTTCATCCGGTTGTCATCCTACTGAAGATATAAATAGTGACCTCTGCATCACTTTAAACTTGGCGACTCATACAATATCTAAGCATTCGAACTCTTCAAGTCAATTCACAACTTAGATTAGATTTTGCCAAGAACACTCAGCAACATTAGAATTTCTATCCTTCTGAGTTTAGTCGCCAATCAGTGTGAACTCTCCATAGAGTGAAAACTCTCATTCTTCTCACACTATCCCTTCAGAGAACCAAACCTAACAATCGTCTCTGAATCCAGAACCTCATATTTTCTACCCACTCTTTGTGAAGAGATCCTTGTAGAAAGCCTATCTTCTTGTAAAAGAATTAGGAGAAGTCCTGTCGAATACTTGAGAGATAAAGGAGAAGTCCTGAGAAAACTTGTAAAGGAGAAGTCCTTAGAACACTGGGAGAAGTCCCGGAGAACACTTGTACTATTCAGTCGAAATAGTGGAAAATCTTGGTACAGCCAAGGACTGGACGTAGCCCCATCGATTTTGGGGTGAACCAGGATAAATATCTTGTGTGCTTTACTATTTACGTTTTAAGTACATTTCCGCTGCACGATTATTTAAACGTTTTCAAACTTATAAATAATATTCTGCGAAAAATATTTAAAAGTCACACACACAATTCAAACCCCCCTTTCTTGTGTGTTTTTATTACTATCAAAGAGTAGCTGAGAATGCTTTTGCAACTGCAACAATTCTCCCCTGGCTATATTTACTGGATACCTCGAAGCACGGGACACATGCTCAGGAGAGTATCCATTCAGAGGCACACCTCTATTTTATCGAGGGGGTAGGATACCCACTTCTGACTCTTGCTCTTCTGGTTCTAGACTGTCATCATGAGCAATGGCATCATTTAAATCAAGTGACAAATCATTAGAATTAGATTCATTTACCTCATGTTGGACATCTTCCGAAGTCGGGACATTGGTTGTGTGTACTGGTCTGTTAGCCCTGCTACGTTGATAGGAGTAGGTTCAGTGGCTCCATCTACCTGCTCTGTTTGAATAGTGTCAGAACAACTCAGATCATTTAGCCAACTTAGCGATTCACTAACAGTCTCCCCCTGAGCACGAAGTTGGTGGTAGAAAAACTCATATTCTAGGAAGTCACAGTCCATAGTAACATGAATACGACGAGTGACAGGATTATAGCATCGATACCCCTTTTGGTGCATGGCATACCCCACAAAAACACATTTCTCGGCACAAGGATCAAGTTTGGTTCGATCACCTTTGGGAACATGGACAAACACAGAACACCCAAATACTCGAGGAGGTAAGGTTAGGATTGAAGGAATAGTGGTTTGGATGGCTAAGGCTTGTAACGGAGTTTTGTGACTAAGGATTTGGGTAGGGAGACGGTTGATGAGATATGGGGATGTGGCTAGAGCTTCGGGCCATAAGGAGGTAGGAACCTGGGATTCAATTAGTAGTGCACGAGTCATCTCAAGTAAAATGCGATTTTTGCGTTCGGCTACACCATTTTGTTGGGGTGTGTTGGGACAGGAAGTTTGATGGATGAGGCCATTTTCCTGAAAAAAGGCTCACATAGACTGATTCATAAATTCCCCACCATTATCAGAGCGAAGAATTTGAATTTTCTTTTGAAACTGAGTATGGATCATTTTGTAAAACATGAAGAATTTCTCAGGCACTTCAGATTTGTGTTTCATAAAGTATATCCAAGTCATGCGAGAATAATTATCCACAAACAATACAAAATATTGAAATCGACTTTTATTAGAATTTGGAGCTGGACCCCAGACATCAGAATGAATTAATGAAAAAACAGAGTCAACTCTAGTATTATTTGGAGAAAAAGAAGTCCTATGACTTTTAGCACGAATGCATGTTTCACACTTTAGAGTAGTGGATTTATTCGGAAAAATGCTAGGAAATAAAAACATAAGATATCCAAAGGAAGGATGACCAACACGTCGGTGCCATAACCAAAGTTGTTTGTCAACCGTTCCGTGAGCAAGCATGGCATGACCCGGGTGAACCACTTCGTCAACGTAGTAAGGACCTCCTCGCTCAGTACCACGCCCAATGATCTCCTTTGTAAGAATGTCCTGCAGAAGGCAAAAATTTGGATACATTAGGACCACACAGTGAAGTTCTTTAGTCACTTGACTAATAGACAGTAATTTTGAAGATAAAGTTGGGACATATAGACAGTTATGTAGTTTCATTCTATCAGAAAAAATAATAGAGCCTCCTCCTTCCACATGAATAAGTTCTCCACTAGCCGTCTCAATATGTGTCTTAGATGGTGAGGACAAATTTAAAAAATCCTTGCAATCATAGGTCATAGTGTGTGTGGCCCCACAATCAAATATCCAGTCAGTTGATTTTCCAGAATTACCCTTGGGAGCTGGTTGGGCTATATAAGCTTTGGGCTCTGATTTATTGTTTCTAATTAAAAAATCAGAATAAAAATCAGAACAGAAATTAGAATAAAAATCAGATTTCAGCCAATTTTTTTGTGGCCTAGTTTCTGCCAAACAAAAAACTGTGTTAAGAGGCATTGGGCTTGGGTCATGGACCCCAAACCCACTCCCATGGATACCTAAATCAGAACTGGGCATGCTTCCTCCATGTGCAGTGTCGTCGCTGCGTGTTTCTTGGCTCCTTCGTCCGGCGGCGGCGCGAGTTGGTCCTGCCTCCTCGTCGTCGTGCCAGCCGCTGGTGGTCACTCTGTTTCCTTCGTTCTGCCCGTAGCGGTTCGATGGTGGCCCTGGAGTGGTGTCCGAATCGTGGAAGCTTGAAGCAGTGGCGGCGACAGCGGCCTTCCCTGTTCGAGTCCCTGTTTTCTCCTTGTGATTATCCTCCCACCATTCCGGGTAGTCTACAAGCTTGAAACAAGTCTCCTTGGTATATGCTTCTTCATCCCACAGTGAGTACATACCAATTTTGACTTGTCTTCCTTGTCCCTTGAACGAGCCTTGGCTTCTCCGGCCGCTTGCCCCGCATCCCGGTTTCCTTGATCCCCTGCTGTTCTGGCCACCAGACCCGCACAGATCCCCGATGATGAGTCGACCTCGGAGATTGCCGCTTTCAAGATGTGAAGCCTGGAGACCTCCCGCCTTACAGTGGCGTAAGCTGTTTCGACTGAGGGGAGAGGATCTCGTTTCAAAATATCTCGTTTGATTGGTTCGAACCTGTCATCGATGGCTGCGAGAAGCTGGTACAATCTTTGTTCCTGTATTTTGTTGTTGTAAATTTGGATATCTTCAGGACATTTCATCAGGTTTGGATCTCGCCGATCAATGGCAATCCAGAGACTCTACAGCTTGTTCCAACAATCTTCCAAGGTGTCACTACCTTGCCGCAATGAATTCGCCCTTCTGTGAAGATCAAATACCTGCAAAGAATCAACTCCGGTGCCGTATGTCAGAGCTAGCCCATCCCACAGGTTCTTTGCTGTTGAATACTGTGAGACGTTGTTCACCAGATGTGATTCGATGTTCTGAATCAACCAGGTAAATACACACTGATCATCTTGCTCCCAGCGTGTATATCCCTGATCTGTTTTTGATGGTGGTGCAGGATCTCCGGTGATATGAGCGCTCCGCCCTCTGCCTCCAATGGCTTTCTTCATTAAGGTTGCCCATAGTGGATAGTTATCTCCACTAAGTTTAATTCCGAGATACAGATTCTCAGAATTGGTTGTTGAGGATTGTGCTCCAAGGCTGTTTTGCAGCAAAGCCGCAATCTGAAGAGTCAAATCATCAGGGTTGTTGATTGGTTTCTGGGTTTTGTTTTGGGTTGGGTTGGTGTCAGAGTTATCTTCAACGTCTGACATGGTTTGTTGATTTCAAGTTGCTCTCAGAAGAAGAAGAAGAAGGGGAAGAAGGTGGTGGAATTCAAAGAACGCTGCTACCATATTGAATTAGAAAACACAAGATAGGTAGAAAGAATTTTATTTCTTGATTGAATAGCTTGTAGGCAGAGCCTATTTTATAGTACAATTGAGATAACTAATTAAGGAAACAAAATATTACACAAAATAATGCTATGATACTTTTTCCCTAATTACTGCTGGTTACCTCCCTAATTATTCTTGATTCCTTTACCAAATCTGGCTTGATTCTCTTCTTTAATATACTAATATTCTGACACTTGTTTGCTTGTTTTAAAAGAAATGTCTGAAAGTACCATTAATCAATTTGAATGCGTTGGTTAAATGTTCATCATCTTTTGATTTTTCAGAAGTAATTTTGCTGTGGAAACAATTCGAGCAGCATTGAAATGTTTTGCCAGTGTACCTGACTCTTCAGTCTTCACTGGTTCCTTGGATCCTTGACTTGAAGTGGAACCAACATATAGCATTTGTTACCACAAAATCTCTGAAGAGAAATAATCTGTAAATAAAGCTGGTTTGAGCAGTATAATGATATACAAGTACCATGAAAAGGAAATAAGGAAGGACTAATGACTAAGGAGTAAGGAGTCACACAATGAAAGAGGTTAATATTGTATTTCTGTGTTGTAATTAGCTCTGTTCTTTGTTGTAGTAGCTGGCTATTTGTTCTTTATTGTTTTTTTTTTCCTTAGTTAGGGCCTTAGGGGAATGTTAGAAGTTTGCTTTTGGTACTCGTAAGTCAATTAGGACTTAGGAGTTAGGCCCAACACAACTATAGTTAGGTGTTCTTTTATGTTGGAAAATCTATTTTCTCTAAAAGATAAAATGAAGAAGTTCAATGTCAAGTTGCTTAATGGAAGGGTGCTTGTTAGCTGTGGTCTGAACTGAAAGATGACGAGTTGTAGCTGAAAATAACTCGACATTTGATAAGTAGAATATAGCACTGATTTGCACTCCTCATTTGGAAAGTTTATACCTCTAGGAAGTTGTAATAGCTATAGATAATTTTCCAAAATGATGGTGATTGGCTGATTTCTATCATAGAAGTCTCACATTAACTAAAAATATGACCAAGATAGCCCTTATATATGGGAAGACAATCCTCAACTCTTCAGTTAGCTTTTGGGTTATAGATAATTTTAATACTATAGACAATTTTTCCCAAATGATCGTGATTGCTATCTTAGAAGTCTCTAATTGGGTTTGGTTTTAAATGCTCAGAACCCTAAGTTTTTACAAACCGCTGACAACAGACTCTAATTGAGTTTTTGGACATATAAAAGGACAAGGTGAGATTTACACTTCAAATTACAGAGAAAAGAATACATAGAATCAGATCAGTGAATCCCTAACTCAATATGTAATTTTATTTGAAAAGAAAAACATAAAACAAAATGTTGAAGAAATGGAAGTACATTAACTTGTGTGTAAAAGTGCAGCTGATGCAGAACCTATTACTTGAAAGCTAGGATTTATTGATTGTAGAGGTAGAAGCTGATGTGGAGGATAACATGAACATCCTCAATGGAGAAAACTGCTTCAAAAGTTATTGACTATTGAGGTAAAGGAAAAGGAGCTAGAGGAGATAATTAATGCTATTAAAGCTATTTTCTTGCATCTGGATCAGAAAAAGAGCTAGTCTTGTCTATTGCAGTTTCTAGGAGGTGGCATATCGAGCAAATTGATATTAACAATGCCTTTCTCAATGGCATACTTTCTGATGAGGTGTACATGCACGAGCCTCCAGGTTTTGAATCTTCAGATAAATCTCTGGTTTGTAAGCTTAAAAAGAGCTTGGTTTGAGAGGTTAGCTTCAGCCTTGATGCAAGTTGGTTTTAGGAAATGCAAATGTTATCCCTCTCTTCATACTAGTGGACACTATATTTTCCTTCTCATCCATGTAGATAACATCCTCATCACATGTGAATAAAGTGTTTGCTCTTAAGGATCTTGGCCCTCTTGATTACTTTCTTGGGATACAGGTTAAGCATCTTAAAGATGGGACTCTTCTTCTTTCTCAGACTAAGTATATACTAGATCTTCTAGCTAAGATTCATATGGAGGAGACTAAAGCTCTTCCAACTCATGTGGTCATTGGTCTCTAGCACAAGTCTACTGTTGGGGCTCTTCAGTATGCTACAATAACTAGGCCTGAAATTTTCTATGCTGTTAATAAAGTGTACCAACTTATGAAACTTATGTGGAGAGAAAATGAAGAGGTTTGTATTTCCCATATCTTATTTGAGGCAAACTTCAATCCAAGACTTGCTCATCCAAGCCGAGGAACAATTTGGATATGACCATGCAATGGGTGGAAGGAGCTGACATAGATCATTCGAGGCAATAATTTGTGCATCAGGCACTTTCTGTTGTCTTTTTGGTGTTCCTTTGTAAGCAGAAAATGCCATTTGATGATATAGTTTTAGATTCCATAATACCATGCCTCTTGCTCATACAAATTATTTGATGATATATCTGTATGTTTTACTTCAAAAACTTGGTAGTCCATACTGCTTTTGTTAGAAGTTAATGAAAAGTAAACATGTTGTTTGGGGAGGGGAGTTATAATGCTGTTTCTCTCGTACCTAATCAACGAATGCCAAGTGTCGAATTGTGTCATGTATTTAAACTTATAAGATTCATGATTTGGTCCTTCAACTATTTTTATTATTAATTTTACCCTATAATAAAAATATTTTTTTATTTTCAGAAAATGTTTATTTTCTAATTTTCAAATTGATTTTTACCTTTATTGAAATTAATTATTTAACATTTTAATTTGTGGTAAAATAACCTAATTTTCTCTTTTCCAACCCCCTCCTCCCTTCATCGTGCTCTATTGTTGTTGTCATCCTCCACCGTGCCGTCGCGCTCCTGATGTGCCTCTGTTCCGTCACCCTCCTGCCGTCGTCGTGTCGTCGCGCCCCTTTTGGCTTTATATATCATCATCAGTCGCACCTTGAAATAATTTTTATTAGTCTTGTAACTTACTTGTTGCAGGCAAGAGGAAGAAACTGTAACTAATCTTTGTTAAATTATGAAATAAGTTTTCAAAGTGATTTACCCTTCTGTTTGTTTTTAACACCAGGAGATGTAGTAGAAGCCTTACTTACAGACTCATCAATTTGAATGTAATAGGTACCAAAATGATCTTCACGGAAGATGATCTCTAGACACAAGGACGAAACCCCCATCTCTATAACCTAATTTCCTCTTTTCCTCCTCCCTCCTCCTTGCATCGTGCTCCATTGTTGTAGTCATCTGTCGCCGTGCCGTCACACTCCTACGTTGAACTGAGCAAGAGGATGAAGCAGAGGAAGGAGGTGCAGGGGCTAAGAAATTTTAGGGTCAATGAAAATTGAATTTGATTGAGATTTCTTTTCAATTAGGTTTAATTTGATTTTTTTAATTTTAAAAATAATAAAAAAACATAAATAGTTGGGGTATAAAATACAAAACATAAGAAGTTTATGACTAAACTTTGAAACATAGAATTTTAAATGACATGGCAGCCTAGTCCACTAAACATATTTCTATTGGCCATTAAGTGGGGGGCATGACTGATGTTTAAAACACAAACAGCATTTGTAAACTTGTCAAGAAAAAAAATGCCTTTTAATAATATGAAAATATTACTTGTCCGGTTAATAGCTCCCCCAATTTCTCTCTCGCTTAACATTGCTTACGTGTCCTGTTAATAGCTCTTTCAATATTCAACTTAACAATTAAATTAAACTAGACTAAGACCCACGGACATACAACTTACTCAATATATTTCCTTATGTAACCAAAAAAAAAAAAAAAAAACTTACTCAATATATTGTAAATTTCCCTTAAAATCTTTTCATTATGGTGATGATCGTTGTTAAGACATACATGGTGTATCACTACAACTCACATCTGAGTAGAGCTGGGTACAAGAGCCTAAGCCCGCGAGCCGGCCCGCGAGTCTCGCAACCCGCGCGGGCTATGGCTCGGAAAATATAGGCTCATTTAACCGCGGGCCTACGTGAGCTAGCCCGCGGGGCTCGCGAGCCGTCCGCGGGCCAATGAAATTAAAAAAAAAAACTAAAATTAAAAAACACAACTGCACACACACAAACACAACACATCAGTTCAAAAAACTTGTAGTAGTATGCTTGTTAAAATTGATTTTTTATGTATGTTTTGAATTATTATGGTGTTTGACTATTTGTAATAATTGATTTAGTATAATTAATTTGGTAAACTACCAAAAAGTTTGCAATGAACTCTTAATTTGACGTAGTATTTTTAATGAACTTTTAATTTTAAAGCTTGTAGTAGTATCCTTGTTAAAATTTGATTGTTAAGTTTTTTTATTTTACATATACTAGCTCGCGAGCCAAGCGAGCGCGGGGCGGGCCTCCTAAATAGGAGCTCATTTAGACGCGGGCCTATGCGGGGCGGGCCTATGCAGGCCGAGCTTAAGCGAGGCGGGCTGGCCCGCGTACCCAGGTCTACATCTGAGTGCTTCTTTATCCATATTGAAATAATGGTTAATGTAAAATTTAAGGAAATAATTATTTTAAAATATTTTACTGAAAATAAAATAAGCTTTTTTATTTAGAAATAAAATAGTGAAATACATGATGATCATTGCGAGAAATGAAATGTAAGCTACTTATGGAATTGCACTTTCTATTTGTTTTGTGATCTTTTTATTCTTTTTGGCTTCCTCGTGGTGTTTGTATTGCTAACACTGGTCATCTTGGATGTGTTTATCCTTAACCCTTGCAATGTGAAATTTTCCCTTAACCTTGTATTGTACCTTAACCTTATATTACCCTATAAAAGTATAAATATTCTCTGCTCACTTCTTCATCACTCCCGATAGATAGCAATAGACTTCTTATTCCACGTCGGAGTCTCCTTCTTCGCTTTCGAATTGGATGCTTGGGCCGTCGGAGATTTGGGGGAAAAGTGTTGCGCCGCCGCTGCTGCTTCGAGTCAAGCACAACTCTCAATAAGAATAGGGCTTTAGGAGAGGCCGTGGTTTGTAACGGTGACCATGGGGTTCGAAGGCGTGAGTGAGCCATTGTCGTGCGCCCCTGCTACTGCTTCGGTTCACTTTGGTGCCGAATTGCTTTGCTGGGTTCAGATGTGAGATCCTTTCACTGCCGCCAGAGGTGCGTGCGCGCGTCAATTGCAAGATGGAGGGAGGTTAGAGATTGTAAAATGAAGCAGGGTAAGATATGTTGACACGTCACTCTAAAATCTGAGGTGGCAATTGTTTGTTAATAATAGTGTGTTTGGATTCACGTTTGGTGGATCCAGCAATACAAAAACAACTATTTCTTGTTTCTGCGGATCCAGCAATCCAAAAACAACTATTTCTTGTTTCTGCAAACGTGGATCCAACTCTCATTTTCCAAACATGCACTAAGTAAGTGGTGAGTGGTGGTGCCACACTGCAAGTAAGACTCTTGCTTATTTCTTAATTCCTTAATCACTTAATTTATTTAAGGGATAAATAATTCAAGTCTTAATATTTTTTTAGCTTCCTATAATTTTGAGAATAATATTCCATTATCTTTGTGATCATCTTTCTATTTCCTTTTCAAATTTGAATTTCCCTAATTATTAGCATTAAATTCATAGGCCTCAATTCTCTCTCGTTTCAACTTTTTGAAAATTCGAATTTCATCCCACAAATCTTCAAAATTTCGCTGTAGCCCTCCTTATCCTTATCAATATAGATTTTTTATTATTTTTGAGTCACATATAGATTTTTTATTGTTTTTATGTAGATTTTATATTTATTTTGCATTTTGCATGTAGATTAGATTTTATTAGATTTTCTAGCTTTATTTTATATTTTTAGGAATTTTTCGAGTTATTTTATATTTTTAGAAAAAGCTGGTTTAGTTATCATTTTTGTCCAGGGACCAATGTGTAAAGTTTCAGGAAGTCAGGGACCAAATTGTAAAAGTTCAAGAGTGGAGGACTTAAAGTGAAGATTGAGAGAATATGAGGGCTTGAATTGAAGTTCTAACAAAGAGAGGACCAAAGTAAAAAAGAAGAATATGAAGAATCACTCTCTAATTTAGCACATGGAAAAAATGTTTAAAGGAATTAATGTTAGTGGGGGACGGGTTTCAGAATTAAACAAGGCTGAGTAGTGGCATTTTATGGCCATCAAAACCCACTACCATGAATGAAGAAGGAAGGAAAAGCTTGAAGATGAAGGAGCAGCGTCCCAGCGCTCCAGCGTTGGGATCCCAGCGCTCCAGCGCTGGGGTTCTGACTGGATGATGAGTCAGATGTTGACCCAGCGCCCAAGCGTTGGAAAGCCAGCGCTCAAGCGCTGGGCCTCGGACAGAAAGTGGATTTTTAATGCATCCTAGCGCCCATGCGTTGGGAATGCCAGCGCTCAAGCGCTGGAGGCTGGAATTTTACTATAAATAGGGCCCTTTTCTTCACTTGTAAGACACACCTTCTTAGAATACAACAAGTATTCTCTCTTTCTCCCTTTTGAGCATTGTTCCTAGGACTTGTGGGAAGCCATATTTGAGCTCCTATCCAGGGTAATTCAATGACTCCTTTAGCCATGCTTGGCTAATTCTTCTTTTAAGTTTTTGGGTTGTTTTAGTTTATAATTCATGTTCTAGTTTTCTTTTACATTTCTGAATAATATCTTCAATTCATGTTTTATTTCTTTGTTCTTCATTAATCTTTATGCGCAAAAGATTTCATGCTTTCTACTTATTCATAAGGCCATTTGGTAAGTAGTAAGGGAAATAGGAAATAAAAAAGGTTATAAGTATACATTTCTTAAGGCTATAAGGATGGACGTAGCTTTGTGTTGGCCCGAATTCCTTCTTCATCTTCTTCTCTGATTAACTAATAACCAAGGCTATGGAGTTAGTAATTAGGAAAGAAAGGTCTACATTTCTTAAGGCTATTAGGATGTAGAAACTCTAGGCTATAGCACCATGAATATGAATTTAAAGTTTAGAAATTTAGTAAGAGTTTTCTAGCATGTTTTATAGATTATGTAAATCAACCCAAGAACTTAAATTCTTATCATCTTTTCTATATTTTGCTATTGTTATCTCTTGTTCTAAAATAATAACATATATTCTCATCTTTTAAATTTCTGTTTAAGTACTAAAAATTATAATAATAAGAACACCTATCCGTTGGGTTCGATCTTTTGTATTACGCGATAGTTTAATCGTGCACTTGCGATTTTCCTTATCAAGTTTTTGGCGCCGTTGCCGGGGATAGGTTCTTTCAAGTTCTTGTTTTTATTTTATTTAGTACTTTTTGTTTATATAAAAAAAAAATTCAAATTCAAAAAAAAAAAAAAAAATTTGTATTGAATAGGTGCTATTAACTTTTTTGGCTTGTTTGCATGGTAGGACATTTTGAATTTGACCCTGAAATTGAAAGAACTTTGCATCGCAGATTAGCGGAGCAAAGGAGATTAGAAAGGGCCATGGCTGAAACACAAGCACAAATGGAGGAGCGCCTCCTTGCTGAATACAATGCAAGGGTAGAAGATGAAGTCCAAGCTAGACTTCAAAGGCTGAGAGAGGAGGAGGAAGAGCAGAATGCTAATCGCTCTCTTCGTGATATCACAGCTCCCCAGGTAGATTACAATTTTGAAGGGAGTATTGTGGTTGCGGAGGATGCTTTGCCAAATTTCCAGATTCCTCCACACTTCATCTCTTTGGTAAGTCAAAACCAATTTGGTGGAAGTGTAAATGAAGACTGCCATACACATCTGGAGCGATTCACCAGGCAATGCTCCACCTTAAGGAGAAATGATGCTCACTTGGATACGGTAAGACTTATGTTGTTTCCATTTTCCTTGAGAGATGTGGCAGAGGAGTGGCAGAGGAGTGGCTATCTTCTCAACCACTCAAAGCATTACTTCATGGGATGATTTGGCTGAAAAATTCACGGCCAAATTTTTTCCTTACAACCGCATAAGGAAGTTGAAGTAGGAAATCAACTCCTTCATTCAACAAGATGCTGAAAACCTGTATGAGACATGGGAGAGGTTCAAGGGACTTCTCAGAAGGTGCCCAGGTCATAACATCTCTATCGCAGATCAGGTAGAGAAATTTTATGCTGCTTTGAATGATTATACCAGGGACAAATTGGATACTGCAGCAAGTGGGGCATTCGATGATTTTCCACCACAAGGAGCTCTTGATCTTATCAACAAACTTGCTGCAAGAGCTGCTCATTCAAACCAGGACCGGGCAATCAGGAAAGGTATTTATGAGGTTGATTCTTTTGAGTCCATTGTTGCTTCAAATAAACTTTTATCCAGGAAAGTTGATGCAATGGTCAAAAGAATGGAGGGGGTTCAACTGAGCCCGGAGGAGGCTGAATTAGAAGCTGAGGTAAAAGCTATGGGAAATTTTCAAAATTCCTATGGCAACACCTATAACCCAAGCTGGAGAAACCACCCCAATTTTTCTTGGAGAGATCAAGGGGGTGGTCAAGGAGAAGCCAGGCAACAATTTCAGAGGCCATTCCAGAATCAGAGGCCACCAATGCCTTTGAATCCAAACCAGGGAAGAAAGATTTTGGAGGAAATTGTTGGTGAAATAGGCCAACAAACTGTGCAATTCATGAACGAGACCAGGACAAGTGCTAAGAATCATGAAGCCTCCATTAGAAATTTGGAGGTCCAGGTAGGCCAGTTGGCCAAGACCATCTCAGAAAGGATTCCAGGTACTTTTCCGTCTGATACTCTTGTCAATCCAAAGGAAAATGTTGAGAATGTTTCTGCCATCACTCTTAGGAGTGGTAAGACTATGCCCGAAAGGGTAGTGGAAATTGAACAAGAGGTAAGTGGTGAAGAAAAAGAAAGGAGTGTGCCTATTGTTGTTGAAAAAATTGCTGAAAATGTAATTCCTCCTTCTAAGAAAATTGGCAAAGTTCCATTTCCTAAAGCTTTTAAAAAGAATTTGGAAAAGCAATTCTCGAAATTTCTTGAGATTTTTAAAAGGCTTCAAATTAACATTCCATTTTCTGAAGCTTTGGAACAAATGCCAATTTATGCTAAATTTATGAAGGACATTTTATTTAGAAGGAGGAAATTAAGTGAGATGGATGAAACTGTAATGTTAACTGAGGAGTGTTCCGCTATGGTTTTGAGGAAGTTGCCCCAAAAATTGAAGGACCCGGGGAGCTTCACGTTGCCTGTGGAAATTGAGGGACTACCAAATGCAACAGCTCTTTGTGATTTAGGAGCTTCTATAAACCTCATGCCACTCTCCATGTTTAGGAAATTGGACATGGGAGAGGCCACTCCTACTTTGATGTGTTTACAATTGGCGGACAGGTCAATTAAGTACCCCTATGGGGTGGCTGAAGATGTTTTGGTAAGGGTTGACAAGTTTGTCTTCCCGGTTGATTTTGTGATACTTGATATGGAAGAAGACTCCAAGGTACCATTAATTCTTGGGCGGCCATTCCTTGCTACAGGAAACTCCAAGATTAATGTAGCAGAAGGCCTCCTATCTTTGAAGGTAGGGGATGAAAAAGTGAAGTTTTCTGTTTTCCGTACTTGTAAGCATTATGAGTCTGAAGGTGAGGATGAGTTCAAAAATGATGTTTGTAGCAAGAAAAGAAAAAGTACCCTCAATTGATTAAGGCGAAGGGTCTATCTCGGACCTTAACAATGAGCTGGTTGGGAGACAACCCAACTTAGGATAGTTTATGTTTCTGTTTTTTTTTTAATTTTTGCTCAACTCTTGTAAATAAATAAAAGAAAAGAAATTTTATGTTGTTGCTGCAGGAGGGGCCAGCGCTCAGGCGCTGGAGGCCAACGCACAAGCGTTAGGCCCCCGCTTGGTTACCTCTGATTCCAGTTGTCCAACGCTTAGGCGTTGGAGGGCTAGCGCTCATGCGCTAGGCCCCTGGAATCCCATCTTTTTATTTTTTATTTTCCAGCGCCATAGCGGTGGAAACCCAGAGCTTAGGCGCTGGGACCTCTGATGCCCAGTTTTTATTTTAATTCCAGCGCCCAAGCGTTGGTATCCCCAACGCTCAAGCGCTGGAGCTCGGGCAGTTTGCTGTTTTTGTTTTTATTTGATGTTTTTAGTTTTTAATAAATTTTGTGTTCACCATTTTCTGAAATTTTTAAAGGTTCTATGAGTCTTCCCTTGGTTCTAAACTGGTTTTTATTTTTGGGAACTCAAGAATTCTTGTTTTAAAAAGGTGGACACAATTTTTTCAACCCATGTTCTTAATTGTGCTGTTTTTGGAACTAACAAGTCAAGCAAGTTCTTACTTGTGAGACTTTTGTTTGTTCATTGTTACAGGATAGGTACCAAAGGAGGAAGAGCCCTCTTGAACTTAAGTGTTCAAAATTGATTTTTACATTGAGGTTCCCTTGGACCTTTGTGGAAAATTTGTTACTATACCAGCTTCTTAGTTTTTGTTTTTATTTTTTATTTTTAGCTTAGTTTTTCTATTTTCTTTTTGCATGAGTCTTGAGTATATTATCCATTCTGAATGTTGCTATAGCTTTGTGAAATGCTTTATCTGATTGAACTGTTTTGTGAAAAAGTTCTATGTTTTAAAGCAGTTAGGATTGCATGCTGTAGAAAGGATTTTTGATATCTTGATTGTTTTGGTTGTTGGCAAAATCTTTTTCTGAGTTCTAAAAAGGGTACCACTTACCCTATTTTTTTTTTTGAGAGCTGAGGACTCTGATGCATGATTGTGAAATTTTTCTGCCTTGTGTTGCATGTTGATTGGAGTTTTGTATACTTTGTGAGTTGAGAGGAGATTATAGGCATTTTTGAAAACTCAGATTTTTGCTTGAAATGTTATATCCATTAGTAGCCCCTTTTTGAGCCTTAAAAGAGTCATTCTTTGGAGCCTACTTTGTGTGATAAATCTTGAGATGTTATTGTGATTCATGTGCTAAATTGTTAGAGCTTTGTTTGTGGGTTTCTCTCTGGAAAAAAAACAAAGGAAAAAAATTGAAAAAATAAGGTATGTGCCTTAGAAAAATAATGAAGTAGTGGGGTGAGAAAGAGTATGAGGGGGGTAAAATTCAAGTCATTCATCCCATACATTCCACTACTTTGTTCAAAAAAAAAAAAAAGAGAAAAAGAAAAGGAAAAAAATTGAGAGAACCCTTGTGTTAATTGTTGAGCTCTTAAGAAAAATCACTTAACAACAGATTCTGAGTCAGCCAATAGAGTTGCCAAGTCTTGAAATCCATACCTTAAATTGTTCAACCCTTTTGGCCAAGTTACAACCTTAAAATCTCTTCAAAATCACTTGGTTGCTTTACTTCAGTTTTGATTTGAATTATAGGCAGGATTATTGAGCTTTCTTGTTTTCATGGAGAATATCATTTTTGGTGAGCTTAGTTGATGAACTCAAACATGTTAAAAGCCAAGCCTAACTTTCTTGATTCTTTGTCTATAAAACATGCATGTTTTCCTTAATCTGCTAAGCTTTCTTTGAAAGGTTTTTGTGCTTCAAGTTGTAATCAGATAAAACTTTCTCAAAACCCAGGGACGAGTTTTTCTTTAAGTTTTGTCGCTTGAGGACAAGCTGTCGTTGGGTGTAGTGGTGTGATGAGTGGATTTTATATGATGTTTTTAGGTTATTTTTAGTCTTTTTATTTTATTATTTTTGAGTCACATATAGATTTTTTATTGTTTTTATGTAGATTTTATATTTATTTTGCATTTTGCATGTAGATTAGATTTTATTATATTTTCTAGCTTTATTTTATATTTTAGGAATTTTTCTAGTTATTTTATATTTTTAGAAAAAGCTGGTTTAGTTATCATTTTTGTCCAGGGACCAATGTGTAAAGTTTCAGGAAGTCAGGGACCAAATTGTAAAAGTTCAAGAGTGGAGGACTTAAAGTGAATATTGAGAGAATATGAGGGCTTGAATTGAAGTGCTAACCAAGAGAGGACCAAAGTAAAAAAAAAAAATATGATGAATCACTCTCGAATTTAGCACATGGAAAAAATGTTTAAAGGAATTGATGTTAGTGGGGGAAGGGTTTCAGAATTAAACAAGGCTGAGTAGTGGCATTTTATGGCCATCAAAACCCACTACCATGAATGAAGAAGGAAGGAAAAGCTTGAAGATGAAGGAGCAGCGTCCCAGCGCTCCAGCGTTGGGATCCCAGCGCTCCAGCGCTGGGGTTCTGACTGGATGATGAGTCAGATGTTGACCCAGCGCCCAAGCGTTGGAAAGCCAGCGCTCAAGCGCTGGGCCTCGGACAGAAAGTGGATTTTTAATGCATCCTAGCGCCCATGCGTTGGGAATGCCAGCGCTCAAGCGCTGGAGGCTGGAATTTTACTATAAATAGGGCCCTTTTCTTCACTTGTAAGACACACCTTCTTAGAATACAACAAGTATTCTCTCTTTCTCCCTTTTGAGCATTGTTCCTAGGACTTGTGGGAAGCCATATTTGAGCTCCTATCCAGGGTAATTCAATGACTCCTTTAGCCATGCTTGGCTAATTCTTCTTTTAAGTTTTTGGGTTGTTTTAGTTTATAATTCATGTTCTAGTTTTCTTTTACATTTCTGAATAATATCTTCAATTCATGTTTTATTTCTTTGTTCTTCATTAATCTTTATGCGCAAAAGATTTCATGCTTTCTACTTATTCATAAGGCCATTTGGTAAGTAGTAAGGGAAATAGGAAATAAAAAAGGTTATAAGTATACATTTCTTAAGGCTATAAGGATGGACGTAGCTTTGTGTTGGCCCGAATTCCTTCTTCATCTTCTTCTCTGATTAACTAATAACCAAGGCTATGGAGTTAGTAATTAGGAAAGAAAGGTCTACATTTCTTAAGGCTATTAGGATGTAGAAACTCTAGGCTATAGCACCATGAATATGAATTTAAAGTTTAGAAATTTAGTAAGAGTTTTCTAGCATGTTTTATAGATTATGTAAATCAACCCAAGAACTTAAATTCTTATCATCTTTTCTATATTTTGCTATTGTTATCTCTTGTTCTAAAATATCAACATATATTCTCATCTTTTAAATTTCTGTTTAAGTACTAAAAATTATAATAATAAGAACACCTATCCCTTGGGTTCGATCTTTTGTATTACGCGATAGTTTAATCCTGCACTTGCGATTTTCCTTATCAGTCATTATTGAATCCAGGGCGACTTCGGGTCGTGATCTAGGATAGTGAAAGCTTTCAGGGTCGATGGATTGTAGTCCATGACTAGATAACCGAGGGATCCTGTCCCACCGACCCCCACGAGGGATTGACCTCATATACGGATAATAGTCACACTCAATGGCACATGTGCATTGGCATAACATAAGCATGAGCATTGCATCTTGATTGTTCGTGCGAGTGCTGTGATGTTTGTCGTAAGGTGATGGTTGTTATATAATGTTGCTTATCATGGGATGAGGTTGGTTATCTGTTGATTAAAGGATTATCACTACTATGTA
This sequence comes from Acmispon strigosus, assembly GCA_030819835.1. Taxonomy (NCBI): domain Eukaryota; kingdom Viridiplantae; phylum Streptophyta; class Magnoliopsida; order Fabales; family Fabaceae; genus Acmispon; species Acmispon strigosus. The sequence goes on from JAUAMA010000006.1 coordinate 24,539,991, forward strand.
TCTAGATGTATATGTATATAATGTGATTTTTTTATTTCTGAAGTTAACCCTTGCACTTGTTTGTTGTTTGTTTTTGGGCGATTGCTAGAAGAGGAGCATACGGTGGATGTGGCACCCGAGGAGAGCCCATGGGAGTCGGACAGAAGATGTAGTACTTAGCTTAGATGTAGCTAGTGTAGTACGAAGTTTGTAATTTTGCATGGTTAGGGATAAGGTAGGTTCCAGGGCTTTATGTTTATATGTGGCCACCCTAGGTGGGGTCATGGGAGACATACCGAAGTAAGAGGTCCTTGATTTTGTAACTTTGGCAGCACGTCTTTTATAGAGTAATGAGTTAGGGTTTTGTGAAATCTTCCCAGTGATGGCCACTTGTCTGTGCCATGTATATGGATATTTTTCTGGAACAGGGTATTATATATGTAACGCATGTTGTCATTAGCATGTTTTGGAAAAGAAAAAAAAAATATACCCCCCTTTTTCATGTCTTATAAATTAACCAGCATTGTTATTTTCTGTTAGAGTCACTACTGTAGCACTGTGAAAATCGGGGTGTTACATTGTGGTATCAGAGCTCCGGTTGAGAATACCAGAGATGTTGGGGAATAGGTCTGTCAGGTTAAGTTGTGTGACTCTGTGTTGTTGTGTGTCTGTAATTAAGTTGTGTGTCCGTAATTAAGATATTTCAGCTTTGATTGCTAGGGAGTTTGGTGGTAAGGCTTGATCATCCTTATGTCCGCTCCAAGCATGGCGAGATCCCAGAGTATCTGAACTTGTAGATGTTTGTAGGTTTTTCCCTTGAGCGGAGAACCTTCTTATATGCTTTCTTGCTTATCCCCCATGTTATCTATCTTCTAATCCGTTTGATGCTTGACTTGTGTGTTGCTCTTAATTGATGCATTGTGCTTATTAAGAGTTGTTGCTGGTTTGTGGCTAAGTCAAGGGTATGTTAGAAATAGGAGTAAGAAGCTGATGACTCATGAAGGAGAAGTTAGGGGTTGAACTCGAAATGTGATTCCCTAAGTGTTTATGGATATGGAATTCTAGGTTTGGATGAAAAGCAGGATTTCAAGGTTAGTTCACTATGGGTAGTGGAATGTCTTGTCTGTTGGTAAGGTGTGGTGAGGCAGTGAATAGCTTGTAGGACAAGTTTCCTCTTGGGCTTGGTTTGAATGGTGTTAAGGTTCGAGTCTGAGCAAGAGACCTTTAGGTTGTAGTTATGAGGATAGTTGTTTAATCTGGAAAGCTTGAAGAGTTTGGATAAGATCTTCACAGGGGATACTTAGACTAGCTCAAAAGAGTGAGTTTGAGTTGTATGAAGCGATAAGGCTTGAGGTGAGCTAATGTCTTAATGAATGGAGATGTGAGAAGGTTATTGTTATGGCTAGAGTGAGCATAATAGGAAGCCTTAGTGCAGAGACATATATCACTTGTTTAGTTGACCCAGGATGGGAAGATGCCAATGTAGATATGCAAGGGAATCCCTAAGGATGGGGATAAACCTATTCTTATGTGAACAGCCCAGTGAACAAAGATGAGTAGTAGGATAAGAGGAGGGCTGACCAAATCAATGGAGATTAGGTGAAGTTGGGCCTTTAAGTAGAAACTACATGGATCACTTATAATGAGTATGAATGGCTATGTCTAAGGGACAAAGTGAGTTGTTTAGAATGGTGAGTTGTTTAGATTGACGTGTTGTCATCTAGCAGTGTTCAGGAGGAGTACCCTCATGGTTGATAGCTGGGTTAGTGCTATATCCTTTAGCTAGAGTTTGGATAGATGCATGACCTGCTTGTGTGCCGTCATTGAGCGCGTGAATGTATCACATTGTGTGTTGCTAAGTGCATGCGTGGTTTTGCATGTTGATTGCCATCGTAGCATGATTTCTAGGGGTGAAGCCTTGTGGCAAGCAGATTGATACAAGGTAAGTCGGGCACTCGATGCGAGTAGGTCCGCACTGTAGACTGTCTTGGGACTCATGTGTTAGACGTTTCTTTTGTTGCGTAAGTATGCTTACTTTGGAATAGATATTTTACATATTAACAAATAGTTATCTATGCATATTCTAGAATGAACTTGAAGCTGCAAGATTTGAGAGTCAAAAGTGGCGCTCTTTTCAGAATGAACCTTTCATACCTGCTGGGACCACTTTTGGTTAGTTTATACATGTTTATTGCAAGTGTTACATGTTCTAATTGGTCATGATCTAGTTCTGTTTAATGTTGTGTTCAATGTTTTAACTATATACCTGATCTATTATTTCCTCTTTCTATGTACTTACTATTGATCATAATGTATTGATCCCTTTCACTTTTATGATGGTTATCAGCTTGAAAAGGCAAATAAAAAGGAAGTTGTTAGGTTAGTCTTTTATGTAGGATACTTGTCTTTTAAGGTCTTTTATTTCAGAGTGCTACGTACCCTATTCTTGGTGCACCGAATATTAAATTGTTAGCGTCAATTTCTTAAGTATTCTACCAGTGTTTTTTTTTGGCCTATTTAAGTATGTTTCTCTACTTTTGTTTTCCATGTAGTCTAAAATTAATTATTAATTTAAATTTTGGAATCACAGTTGAAAATGGATGCATTCAATTAATGAATATTACAGCAGCTATAAACCACTACAAAAGGGACAAATTTTAGCTAGTATTTTGCGGCGGCTGCTAGTAAAAGAACATCAAAGATATTGTGTATTTTGCGGCGCTATAAACCACTATATTCTAGCGGCGTTATTCCAATGGTTGGCCGAAACCGCCGCAAATTGGTCGCGCAACGCTCGTAACTGCAGCATTTAACTAACCGTCGCGAACATACATAATGCGGCGGCTTGAAGCGCAGCAAAATGCTAAAATAACTGCCGGAAAAAACTGTTTTTCTTGTAGTGGTCATCCCTTAAAACTAATAGAAACAATTAAACCTTGACTTTAAGTCCATTATTAACTACCTTGAAAGTTGGCTGGGGCGGCATATTATGTATAATTGGAACTATTAATTTTAATTTTACAAGTGTGTGCAAAAGATTTAAAAATCTTTTGATCTCGTCCCAAATAAACTAATGTTTTAGCTCTGTCTGGCTGTGATTCACATATTCATTTCTAATGTGGAATTAATGATATTCTTTATTTCTTTTACAGCAAGTAGCCTTGCTGCTGCCAAAGGTCCTAGTTTGTACTCATTTTTATGACCTCCTCAAGTCAATGTCTTATAGGGTGGCTTGATGGCTGGTTATTTCACAGTATCCTAGTTTCTATAACAATAGGTTATCACTACATCATTGATTTAGCACGATATACTTGTGACCATAACTTCAGATTGGCTGCTGTTTCATCACATATTTACAAGCATTTTTCCTGCGAATATTCCTACAAAATTTATTTTATCAATACTTTTCAGTGGATTTTCTTACAAAACTTTTTTGTGAATATTTTTGACTCAAAATCTGAAGAAACTCTGCCGGTAAAGCCGCAGGAAAAAAGATGTTCAAATGTGTCATTACTGTTGCATGGTCGTTGGATCATTTTTGGTAAAGAAAACATGACTGTTTCATTGAAAAAGATCTATGATCAATAGAAAATGGGAAAAAATTATCATAGTTGTGTTATGGAAGGTCTTTAATTCTTTATTTGATGGAAATTGGTAAATGAATCAGAAGACAGGTCAAGCAAGTTGTAAGGGTAAAAATTTGATCTCAGCAAATGCATTTGAAATCCTTTTAAGTCTAAAGAGGCTGAAAATTTGGTAAACAAGCAGTGACTGTTGCATAACCAGGCATAGATATTTTAAGTGATTAAATTTTCAGCTCTATATTTCCAAACATCACTTTAATATTACTAGTACTACGCGTTGTTAACTTTTAATGATGACATAGGAACCTCCAGAATCAGAATTTGTCTTCTGCAATCTACGCGTTGCGTACGTATGTCACATTTTTTTATCACAAAAAAGAGGCTAACTCAACTCAATATATGGTAGTGCTCTTTAAATTTATGTTTCATTTTCGAGACTCACTCACACACACCATTCATATTCCAAACTTATCATTCCCTGCAGCTTTCTCTCTCATGGCTCTGCTACCATCTTCATCCATCACCTATTCATTCACTTACGATGTGTTCCTCAGCTTCAGGGGCTCTGACACCCGCTACGGCTTTACCGGCAATCTCCACAAAACTCTCTCAAACAAGGGAATTCACACCTTCATTGATGATAAGAACCTTAACAGAGGAGATGAAATCACACCAACACTTATCAAGGACATTCAAGAGTCAAGGATCCTCATCCCTATCTTCTCTGTCAACTATGCTTCTTCTTCATTTTGCTTGGATGAACTTGTCACCATCATGGAGTGTGCCAAGGCGAATGGTCGGTTGGTTTTTCCGGTTTTCTATGATGTGGATCCTTCTCATATCAAACATCAAAGAGGCACTTATGCTGAAGCGCTGGCCAAGCATGAGAAGAGGTTTCAGGATAACAAGGAAAAGTTGAAGAGGTTGCAGAAATGGAAGACGGCTCTTAATCAAGCAGCTAATTTGTCAGGCTCTCATTTCAAACCCGGGTACCCCACTTCACCCGTATTGTGTTTCTTTACTACTTCACGGACATGATGATTTTTTGTTATTTCACACTAATTTCACTTCTCTTATTGGGCAGTAATGAATCTTATGAACACGAGTTTATTGAAAAGATTGTTAAAGAAGTCTCAAGAAAGATTAATCGTGTCGCTTTATATATTGCTGATCACCCAGTTGGACTCGAGTCCCGAGTGCGGAAAGTAATTTCACTTTTGGGTGTTGGGTTTGATGATAGAGTTCATATGGTAGGGATCCATGGAATAGGTGGGATTGGTAAAACAACACTTGCTCTAGCAGTTTACAATTCCATCGCTGACCATTTTGAAGGTTTATGTTTTCTAGAAAATGTTAGAGAAAATTATGACAAACATGGGTTATTACATCTCCAAAAGACCCTTCTTTTGGCTGTACTTGGAGAGAAGGAAATTGAGATAACAAGTGTCAAGCAGGGAACATCAATAATACAACATAGACTCCAACGAAAGAAGGTTCTTCTGATTTTAGATGATGTTGGCAATGAGGAGCAATTATGGGGTCTTGTTGGACAACTTGATTGGTTTAATCTTGGTAGTAGAGTTATCATCACAACTCGAGACAAACACTTACTAGCAAGTCATGGAGTTAAAAGAACATATGAAGTGGAAGAGTTGGAGGAGGAAGCTGCTTTTAATTTGCTAAGATGGAAAGCTTTTAAAAATGACAAAGTTAACCCAAGTTATGTGGACATATTAAACCGTGCGGTGGCATATGCTTCCGGCCTTCCATTGGCTTTGGAAGTAATAGGTTCTAATCTGTATGGGAAAAGTATACAAGAATGGGAATCTGCATTAGAAAAGTACGATATGATTCCAGATAAAAATATTCAAAAGATACTTAAAGTGAGCTTTAATGCTCTGGAGGAAGAAGAAAAGAGTGTTTTCTTAGACATTGCGTGTTGCTTCAAAGGATATGATCTGAATGAGGTTGAAGATATACTCCATGCTCATTATGATCATTGCATAAAATATCAAATTGGAGTGTTGGTTGATAAATCTCTCATAAAGATTCAATGTGGTAATTATGGTGAAGTGACACTACATGACTTGATTGAGAATATGGGTAAAGAAATTGTGCGTCAAAAATCACCAAATGATCCAGGAAAACGCAGCAGGTTAGGGTCTCATGAAGATATAGTTGAAGTTTTGGAAGAAAAAACGGTAAAACTAATAATTATGGTTTTTTTAACCTTAAATTAGTTTTTTCCTATTTTTATTAATGCCACTAATGTTCATGTTACATATTTTTGTCATTTATAATATAGAAATATTCATATTTATTGTAGTTGATGTCCTAACACGTATGTATTTATTTTGGTTGTTTTCCCCTTTTATGTTAAAGGGAACAAATAAAATTGAGATGATATGTCTGGATTCCCCATTATTTGAAGAAATAGAGTGTGATGGCAATGCTTTCAAGAAGATGAAAAATCTTAGAACCCTTATTATCAAGAGAGCTCATTTTTCTAAAGGTCCGAAGTATCTTCCAAATAGTTTAAGAGTATTAGAGTGGTGGAAATATCCTTCAGAACATTTACCATATGATTTTCATCCGAAGAAACTTTGCATATGCAAGCTCCTTGGTAATTGCTTTACATCATTGGAATTGGTCAATTCATCAAAGGCAAGTTTAATTATGATTTCTTGATTTAATCTGTTAATAAATCACTTTAAGATTATTCTTTTGATTAATGCCTCTATTTTTCTTTTCTTTTTTAAGCAGGGGGTTCGTGAATTTAAAAATTTTAAATTTGGAAGAGTGTAAACATTTAACACACATTCATGATATATCTGGTGCCTCAAATCTTGAAGAATTTTCATTTAAAGGGTGTGTTAATTTGATTACAATTCACACTTCGGTTGGATTATTAAATAAACTTGAAATCTTGGATGCACGTAATTGCCCGAAGCTGAGGAGTGTTCCACCCCTCAAGTTGCCTTTACTTGAACACCTCGGGCTTTCAGGTTGTTCAAGTCTTGAGAGTTTTCCAGAATTATTAAAAAAGATAGAAAATCTTGAAGAACTTGACTTGAGCGACTGTTACATAAGGGAACTTCCACCTTCATTTCAAAATCTGACTCAACTTTGGTTTTTACATGTGAATCTCGTGTTGCCAATAAGGAGCTTTGCCACAATCCCAGTTCTGTTATGTGTGAATCTACGGTATGACGTTGTTTATGACAGCCACCTGCAGGAGCAACTATCGGAAATATTAAAGTACGAGAGTGAAGAAAAATTGAGCTCAAATGTAGAACGTCTTTCTATCGGAGGCCGGAAGATAAGAGATGGATTTGTGGCGTTAGTTCTCCCGTACTTTGATAACTTGAAAGAATTACACTTGTCTTATACTGATATCACAAGTGTTCCAAAGTGCATCAAAGAATGCCGCTATTTATGGAAGCTTGAAATGGATGCTTGCGATCAGATTCGAGAAATTAAAGCAATTCCGCCGAGCTTAAAATATTTATCAATGCAAGGGTGCAATTCCTTGAATTTATCGACTAGAACGATGTTACTGAAGCAGGTTGGTTTTGATTTTTTTCTTTTTGTTATGCTAGATTTCTAATGTATTTGATTTGACGCTAAACCAACTTCACAGGAACTGCATGAGCCTGGAGGCACCTACTTTCGTATTCCAAGCCCAGCCCATCAACAGGTTCCAAATTGGTTCGAGTACCGAAATAGCAAGCGTCAGTCCCCATCAACATTTTCTTTCTGGTTTCGGTATGACTTCCCTCACAACATACAGTTCTATGTTGCTTCCCCAGGGTATGATTTTCCTAGTCGTAGATATTACAGTATACACATCACCATCAATGACGAGATGTATTATTTTTTGGATGGTGTTCATATGGGGGTAGATGTGAGGTCGGGTCATACATGTCTTCGTCATGTAAAAGTAAAATATGTGGCTGATGCACGTTCTGAAATTGAGTGGAACCATGCCGAGGTTGTGGTGGATAAGATTCGATCCCCTGGAGAGCCCAAAACGCAAGTTATTGCAGATATCGGAATCCACCTATTGAAAGAGAAAAGTAGCATGGATAATATTCGATTCACCAATCCTTATTTGGAGGAAAATGAAAGTGATGATGAGTCTTCCAATTATGATAATGCACCATATCTTGATTTTGACTCTGATTCATGGCCCTCAAGCACTCATTCTGGTGTGGAGGAAAATGAAGACGAGTCTTCCAATTATGAGACCCCGTTCGAGGATTTTAACTCTGAATGGTCACTCTCAAGCACTGGTTATGATGTGGAGGAAAATGAACGAGATGATGGTTTTATCTCTGAATCGTCTCTTCCAGACACTGATTCTGATGTGGAGGAAATAGAAGGAGATGAGACTTCTCACTCTGATACTCCACCATGCATTTAGTAATAGTAATGGCAACAAAGATGACTCATCTAAAATATCACCACATGAGATGTTGAAGTAAGTACATAAATTATATTACATAAAGTTATCAATAGATTATCTTGTTTTCACTATAAAATGCACATTAGATTTCTGATTACTATTTTCCTATCAATAAAGTCAGTTAAAAAATAAATCCAACTAGAAAGAGTTCTTGCTTTTCCTACATAACTTTATTCTTTGGGCAGTTTCGTATGATGCAGCTATAGACTATTGAAAATAAAACAAAATATATTAATTGGACATGAAGGACTTCATATATATTCAATAACTATATTTAGTCAAATTTACGAATTAAATATTTACTATTTGGCATAAATTCTTGTTACACGATAGTTAACTTATTTTTATTTGACATTCATGTTGCAATAGCTCTCATTTTCTATATATATTGTCTACAGAAACTTGTTAAAAGTCACAAATTTCAGGTTTAGCTTAGAGATGTAGCATAGAACTTGAGCCATAAAATTTCAGGTTTAGCTTTATTATGAGCTAGTACCAATTTCAACTCTAACTTCATGCATGATGCATCCTCTTCCTTCTTCCTTCACCTACAATGTGGGATTTCACACCTTTGTTTGCATAAGAGATTTTATTTTATAAGGATCAGCTGTGATTTGTAGAAGATCAACAACGGAGCGCGTCGTCTGACCTTTGTCTCATAAGGATCATCTGCGTGTTGGAACAATGGATCGTCTGCCCAAGCAAGATTATCGTCTGACCAGACATGTCGTCTGAGTCCACACCAGCTGTAATGCATTTATGTTGTAATAATGGCAATCCGAGATTAGCCGGGAATTGACCTTATCTTATGTTAGGTTTATTATTTGTTTATTGTAGTTTACGTTTCCAATGTTGTAGGTTGCATTCCCAATGCAACAGCTGACCTCGGGATATCCGACACAGTCAATTACTTTTATGTATCATCTTAGTGTTTCACTCTGTATAAATACAGAGCTTGCAATAGTTGTTATTTAGGATAGAAAAATATACGCTTCAAAATATTCTTCGACTCCTCAAACCCTTCTTTTACCTTCCACTGCCGAGAACTTCTTTTAAGTTCTTAATAGTCATTTTAGGACATTTTAGGCTCAGTGCATGCATTTTAGTGTTTTTAGTTGAGATTAGGATGTCTGCATTTATTAGATATTTTTAAGCGTTTTTCCTTGAGTTTTGTTTTACAGGTTTTATTTCAGTAATTTGGCTGCAACTTGTGTGGGATTTTTCTCATATCTTAGATATTTTCTTGACAATCCAACCGGTCAAATTGAAGACCATTGAGTCAAGAACAACATATCATAATTTCAGTCCGATCCGACGGTAAAGGTAAAATAGGTCACCGCATATGCGGTAACACCCTTTTTACGGCATGTGCGGTGCCTAAGCCACCGCATATGTGGTAGGGACGGAGCAGCAGCGAAATTAGACATTTAAAACATGTTTTTCCCCTCTCAAAACCTATCTTTTGGTCTAGGAAACATGAGGATACATTGGTTCTAAGATCGTGAGGCGCCGATTCTTCATCGTTTCCATCTTGGCTATGTATTTCCTCTCTTGTTTGGCTATGTTTTCTATGATAATGTGTAACTAAACCTCTTTTTAGTATCTGGGATGCCAAACCTCTTTGACCTAATGCTATGATTTTTGCTTCATTTGTATGACAGTTTCTATTATAATCTATGAATTCTGTTTCGATTATATTGTGTTTGATTGCAAGCGATTGTAACTATTTTCTATGAGACTTGAGAGAGTGATTAGAAATTAGGGATTCAAGGGAATGAGATTTATTAGCTTTTCTCTACGACCTTAGGAATGAAGGTAGAAGTTACTAGTGATGGTTGGTAATTTAGGATTTAATCTTTAATCCGAGGGTTTAGGTGCTCGTAATACAGACTTAATAATTGGATTAAAAGTTTTTCTTGTATAAGGAATTAACAAGTAAAGAAATTAGGCTAGATCACATAACATACGGAAAATTTCCCGTAAGTTTCTACAATGGCAGGTTTGTGAATGCTGGTCAATAAATATCCAAATTGATTACTCTATATGCAGAATGTCAAAAATGGCGTGCTTTAGTAATATATATTAAATTAAACTGAATCAAGTTTCCTCCTGCGACTTTACTAATTTATTATAATTTCTATACATAGGCTTCCAATTACATTTCGTTATCTCATAAAATAAATTGTATCAATAGGTCCCAACAAAATTAGTAGTTTTTTTTTTTGAATGGAACAAAATTAGTAGTTAATTTACTGATTAGTCGATTGTGTATGTAGAATTTTTTTTCAAAAGAGCCTAACCACTTAATTTAATCTTAAATCTCAAAATAATTAATATCATTACAGTCAAATATAATACCAAAACAAAAAGTGTTATTTTAATTAAGATAAAAATGAAATCATGCATCTATTTCTAAAATATGGTCCTATGTGCAATAAAACACGGTGTAAATTTGTTTTATATACATCACAATTATACTCATTTATTATAATACACCAGTGGATACAAAACAATTACAAATCTCACTATCACTTATGTCACCTGAGAGGTTGGCCAAAATATTTTATTATGTTGTCAACTTTTAGTGATAAAGACATAGGAACCTCCAGAATCAGAATTGGTCTTCTGCAATCTAGGCGTTGCGTATGTCACATTTTTTTATCACAAAAAAGGGGCTAACTCAACTCAATATGTGGTAGTGCTCTTTACATTTATGTTTCATTTTCGAGACTCACTCACACACACCATTCATATTCCAAGCTTTCTTTCTCATGGCTTTGCTACCATCATCCTCCTCCTCCTCCTCTTCCATCACCTATTCATTCATCTATGATGTGTTCCTCAGCTTCAGGGGCTCTGACACCCGCTACGGCTTTACCGGCAATCTCCATAAAACTCTCTCAGACAAGGGAATCCACACTTTTATTGATGACGAAGAACTTCAGAAAGGGGATGAAATCACCCCTGCACTTGAGGATGCCATTGAAAAATCCAGGATTGCTATTGTTGTGCTATCCAAGAACTACGCTTCTTCCTCATTTTGTTTACATGAACTTTCCAAAATTCTCATTTGCTTTAAGGAAAATTGTCGCCTCGTTTGGCCAGTATTTTATGATGTGGATCCTTCTGATGTGCGAAAGCAAACAGGGACGTATGAAGAAGCAATGACCCTGCAGACGGAGAGGTTTAAAGATGACAAGGACAAGTTGCAAAAATGGAGGACGGCTCTACAACAAGTGGCTGATTTGTCTGGCTGGCATTACAGACACGGGTAGGTATCTTTGCGTTTTATTATCTAATTATTACAGTTTTAGTTATAGTAAATATGGGGTTAAAAACACAGTCATGATGCATTATTATGACTTAACACAAACTTCACTTGTCTTATTGGGCAGAGTTGGATATGAATATGAGTTTATTGAAAAGATTGTTAGAGAAGTCTCAAGAAAGATTGATTGTGTCGCTTTACATATTGCTGATTATCCAGTTGGACTGGAGTCTCGAGTGCGGAAAGTAATTTCACTTTTGGATGTTGGGTCCGATGATAGAGTTCACATGGTAGGGATCCATGGAACGGGTGGAATTGGTAAAACAACACTTGCTCTAGCAGTTTACAATTCCATCGCTGACCATTTTGAAGGTTTATGTTTTCTAGAAAATGTTAGAGAAAATTATGACAAGCATGGGTTATTACATCTCCAAAAGACCCTTCTTTTGGCTGTACTTGGAGATAAGAAAATTGAGATAACTGGTGTCAAACAGGGAAATTCAATAATACAACATAGACTCCAACGAAAGAAGGTTCTTCTGATTCTAGATGATGTTGGCAATGAGGAGCAATTACAGAGTCTTGTTGGAAGACCTGATTGGTTTGGTCCTGGTAGTAGAGTCATCATCACGACTCGGGATAAGCACTTGCTAGCGCCACGTCATGGGGTTGAAAGAACATATGTGGTGAAACAGTTGAAGAAGGAAGATACTATTGAATTGCTCAAACTAAAAGCTTTTAAAAATTACACGGATAAATCAAGTTATGTGGATATATTAAACCGTGTTGTGACTTATGCTTCCGGCCTTCCATTAGCTTTGGAAGTAATAGGTTCTAACCTATATGGAAAAACTATTCAAGAATGGGAATCTGCATTAGAAGAGTATGAAATGATTCCAAATGAAAAGATTCAAAAGATACTTAAAGTGAGTTATGATGCTTTGGAGGAAAGAGGGCAAAATGTTTTCTTAGACATTGCGTGTTGCTTCAAAGGATATGATCTGAAGGAGGTTGAAGATATACTCCATGCTCATTATGATCGTTGCATAAAATATCAAATTGGAGTGTTGGTTGATAAATCTCTCATAAAGATTACTCAATTGGGTACAGTGACACTACATGGCTTGATTGAGGATATGGGTAAAGAAATTGTGCGACAAAAGTCACCAAAAGTGCTAGGAAAACGTAGTAGGTTATGGTCTCCTGAAGATATAATTGAAGTTTTGAAAGGAAAAACGGTAAGACTAATAATTATGGTTTTTTTAACCTTAAATTAGTTTTTTCTATTTTTGTATATTGAAGCCACTAATGTTTATGTTCCAAAGATTTCTCATTTATAATATTTAAATATTTGTATTTATTGAGGTTGATGTCTTGACATGTATGTATTTATTTAGATTGATTTGTCATTTTTATATTTTAGGGAACAAATGAAATTGAGATGATATGTCTAGATGTCCCATTACGTGAAGAAGTAGAATGTGATGGAAATGCTTTCAAGAAGATGAGAAGTCTTAGAACACTTATTATCAAGCGAGTTCATTTTTCTAAAGGCCCAGAGTATCTTCCAAATAGTTTAAGAGTAATGGAGTGGTGGAAATATCCTTCAAAACATTTACCACAAGATTTTCATCCAAGGAAACTTTCCATATGGAAGCTCCCTGGTAATTGCTTGACGTCATTGGAATTGCTTAATCCATCAAAGGCAAGTTTAGTGATGATTCTTTCATTTTGTCTATTAATGAATCACTATTTGACTAATGACGTCTCTTTTCTAGCAGGCGTTCGTGAATTTAAAAGTTTTGAGATTGGAAGAGTGTAAACATTTAACAAACATTGATGATATATCTGGTGCCTCAAATCTTGAAGAAATTTCATTTAAAGGGTGTGTCAATTTGATTACAATTCACACTTCGGTTGGGTTGTTAAATAAACTTAAAATCTTGGATGCACGTAATTGCCCGAAGCTGAGGAGTGTTCCACCCCTCAAGTTGCCTTTACTTGAAGACCTCGGGCTTTCAGGTTGTTCAAGTCTTGAGAGTTTTCCAGAATTATTAGAAAAGATGGAAAACATAACCAGCCTTAATTTGCGCGACTGTTACATAGGGAAATTTCCATCTTCATTTCAAAATCTGACTCGACTTTGGACATTATATGTGAATCTCTTCTTGCCAATAAGGAGCTTTGCCACAATCCTAGATCTAGCGTATTTAGACGTAGAAAGTCTTTCTCACGTATACCAGGAGATAGGAACTAAACTTCTAGCGTTAGTTCTCCCGTGCTTTGATAACTTGAAAGAATTATACTTGTCTCATACTGATATCACAAGTGTTGACAGCCAGGAGCAACTATTGGAAATATTAAAGTACGTGGGTGAAGAAAAAGTGAGCTCAATGCTACTGTATTCAAAAGTAGAACGTCTTTTTCTCGTTTTTCTCGGAGACTGGAAGATAACAGGAGATAGATATGTGGCGTTAGTTCTCCCGTACTTTGATAACTTGAAAGAATTATACTTGTCTGGTAGTAATATCACAAGTTTTCCAGAGTGCATCAAAGAATGCCCCTATTTATGGAAGCTTGAAATGGATTCTTGCTTTCATATTCCAGAAATTAAAGCAATTCCACCGAGCTTAAAATATTTATCAATGCAAGAGTGCAAATCCTTGAATTTCTCGACTAGAACGATGTTACTGAAGCAGGTTGGTTTTGATTTTTTGTTTTGTTTTGTTATGCTAGCTTTCTAATGTATTTGATTTGACGTTAAATGAACTTCACAGGAACTGCATGAGCCTGGAGGCACCTACTTTCGTTTTCCAAGCCCAGAGGAACCGAAGCAGCAAGGGTCGGCCTGTTTCCCAAATTGGATCGAGTACCGAAGCAGCAAGGGTCAATCCCCATCACTAGTTTCTTTCTGGTTTCGGCATGACTTCCCTGACAACATACTACTCTGTTTTTCTACTTCTCCACGGTCGCATGCTGAGTTATATCACATACACATCACCATAAATGACAAGAAGTATACTTTTAGGGATGATTTTCATATCAGGGGACTGAGTTCGGGTCATACATATCTTCGTCATGTAAAAGTAAATTATATGGTTGATGCACGTTCTGAAATTGAGTGGAACCATGTCGAGGTTGTGCTGGAGAAACTTTATGGAAAGCCCAAAACGCAAGTTATTGCAGATATCGGAATCCACCTATTGAAAGAGAAAGGTAGTATGGATAATATTCGATTCACCAATCCTGATTGTGAGGAAAATTTTGACTATGAATCATTGCTCACAAGATTTGATTCTGATTTGGAGGAATATGAAATAGTAGGTGAGCCTTCTGATAGTGGACTAAAATCATGGCCCTCAAGCACTCATTCTGGTGTGGAAGAAAATGAAGATGAGTCTTCCAATTATGAGACCCCGTCCGAGGATTTTAACTCTGAATTGTCACTCTCAAGCACTGGTTATGATGTGGAGGAAAATGATCGAGATGAGTCTTTCAATCGTGATGAGACGTTGACTCTGAAACTCCACCATACATTTAGTAACAGTAATGGCAACAAAGATGACTCATCTAAAATATGACCACATGCGATGTTGAAGTAAGTACATCAATAATTTTACATAAAGTTATCTTTTTGTAGGTGCATTCTGTTTAATTATATTTTTTTGAAATTATGTTACTTTATTATACAAATATGTTTCCACAATGTAATGATTAAATTTTAATTGCTTCAGATTTGGACTAACATCTTATGTTTTTCTTCTTTCTCTTGCCGTTGTGTCAAGGCTTATTTTGTAAATAACAATTCTTGGACATTACATTTACATTTACATTCATCAATTTTTCATTTTTTATGGTACCTGTTAAGTCTATTACGTATTCATGATTCACAAATATATGCTTTAGGCTGTCCATTTTTTTTTTTATGAAAACTGTTATCAGACATTTTGAATTATGCATTTGTGCTCTTAATAGCATATTAGTTAGAATCCCAATTGCAAACAGTTCACTTAAACTGGAACATTGGATTCTTATATTATGAAGATTGTCCTTCTGAAATTAGATTTTTCACAGATATCCCTCATCTACTTTATTGCACATAGGGGCAAAACACCATGCATGACAAACCAATATGGAGGAGCCACATTGGCATGGAGAGGATTCTGAAGTATAGCCACTACCTCAAGTCAAGGAGATTGATCACTATTTGGTAGTTTCAAATTTAATAATCTCAAGGTTGATTAGTGAAACTGAAACTGCTTTTGATGGCGGTGAACCTTCTTGTGGCATTCCTTTCTACATGTGTTTTGATCAATGCAGAGGTAACTCAGCTCCAAACATTTCGATTTTCTGAGGCATTTAAGATTCCAAACCCAGCTCCATTTATCAAAACTAGAATGAGTTCTGTTCTGCATGTTTAACCAGTGATAAGCATCTTTAACAGTGTATACGTCCAGTCATCTCGTCTTCTAGGAACCAAAGTCGCATCCATATTATGAAGAAGGTTACGAGACTGGTGTGGGATATGGGTGTAAATCTGATCCAAGTCCCAATTTAAACTCAAAACCATTCTTCAACTGGTCTCGCGCCTTCAAAACGCCTTTCCAGACTGGTGAGACGAACATAAAAAATATTAACTTGTTTCAACACGTTTGCAACAATATTAACTTGCTCTATTGTTGCTTAACAAAATAAAAGAACGTCGTCCACGAAGAACAAGTGGGAAATAAGAGGACCCCCCAAGTCATAGACGATGTTGTGATTGTTTCTGCACGCGTCAACTTTAGATGATTCTAATCTCTAACAGTTGCAGATGTGTTTGACAGGGAAAAGCAGAAGAGAGCAATGGTACCTAGACAGTGGCTGCTCGCGTCACATGACGGGAAGAATGTCTTTGTTCCCAAAGGTTCATGCTAAAGAAAATGGTGGAATAGTTGTGAACACGTAAAGCCAATTTGTTGGAAAGAATATGTCAATGCTATTGAAACCAATAGTTTGTTAGTGATAAAGAGAAAAGTGCGCAGGCTATTCATAGCAACAATAGCATTATAAATAGTTGCATCATATTGTAACTTTTTATTCATCCCATAATCATTCTTTCTTCTAACAATACTAGAGAGAAAAACACTAGAGAAGAAAATTAGTATTTCTCCTATAAGGTTCTCCTAGTGAGTGCTCTCCTATTTAGAGAGAGGTGTTGAAATTTCTTCCACATAGTAAAATACTTTTCTACCATTGCTCATGGTTTTCTATGTAGTGATTGTGTGTCAATTCCTACTCTCAAATCTCTAATTTTAGTTGCGTGATACCATTTATGCTACTCTGTTACCCAACAGTGGTATCAGAGCTATTGGTGTTGGTCCCTATTCCGCTGCAGATATTGTTCACGGTTACTATTCACGTGTGTGATTGTATACTTTTGCAGTAATTGTTAACGTATACCAGATTTCTTCTAGTGTACGGTAAAGATATACAATACTGTCTACGTATACTGTGTTATTCACGGTGAAATTGTGTTAGCCGGTTCAGTTGAAATTTTTTATTTTGGTATATAACCATGGCTGCAAAATTTGAGATTGAGAAGTTCAGTGGGAGTAATTTCTCCCTGTGGAAATTGAAGATAAAGGCGATCCTAAGGAAGGATAATTGCTTAGCAGCAATTGAAGGTAGAACTGAAGATATAACTGAGGAGAAGTGGAAAGAGATGGATAACAACGCTGTTGCCAACTTGCACTTAGCATTGGCAGACTCAGTTTTGTCCAGCGTTGCAGAAAAGAAAACTGCAAAGGAGATTTGGGATGTTCTCATCAAACTGTACGAGGTCAAGTCACTTCACAATCGAATATTCCTAAAGAGGAGACTCTACACTCTTCGAATGAGTGAATCCACATCTGTGACGGATCACATCAACACTCTGAATACTATGTTTGCTCAGCTTGCTGCGGCAAATTTCAACATTGTAGAAAATGAACGTGCGGAGGTTCTACTTCAGAGTTTACCAGATTCATATGATCAACTCGTCATCAACATGACAAACAACAATATTGCTGAATGTCTATATTTTGATGATGTTGCGGGAGCTATTCTTGAAGAAGAATCTAGGCGCATGAATAAGGAAGACCGTCAGGAAAGCTCAAAACAAATAGAAGCTTTGACAATGACGAGAGGCAGATCAATGGAGCGTGGCCTCAGTGGGAGCCAAAATCATGGTAGATCAAAGTCTCGAAGTAAGATAAACCTGAGATGCTACAATTGTGGCAAGAAAGGGCACTTGAAAAGAGATTGTTGGTTTAAGAAGAATGGTCAGAAGTCTTCTGAGGCAAGTACATCTCAAGGATGTGTTGCCAGTGCCTCTGATGATGGAGAGATCCTATATAGCGGAGCAACAGTTGGTTCCAAAGGTAGTAAACAGCTCACTGATGTCTGGATAATAGATTCAGGAGCAACATGGCACATGACTCCTCGCCGAGATTGGTTTTTCACTTATGAACCTATCTCAGAAGGATATGTGTTCATGGGAAATGATTACTCCTTAGAAATTGCTGGAGTCGGTACTATCAAAATAAAAATGTATGATGGTACAGTTCGCACAATTCAAGGGGTACGACATGTGAAAGGGTTGAAGAAGAATTTATTGTCTATTGGACAATTAGATGACCTCGGGTGCAAGACCCATATTGAAGGTGGAATCTTGAAGATGGTGAAAGGTGCTCTAGTAGTGATGAAAGCAGAGAAGCTATCTGCAAATCTATACATGCTTCTGGGAGAAACGTTGCAAGAGGGTGATGTGTCAGTTGCATCAACTAGTCAAGAAGACTCAACAACAATGTGGCATCGCAGACTAGGCCATATGTCAGAACGAGGCTTGAAAGTTCTTGCGGAACGTAATCTTTTACCCGGGCTCAAATCAGTAAGTTTACCTTTCTGTGAGCACTGTGTGATAAGCAAGCAGCATAGATTGAAGTTTGTTAGATCAACAACTAAGAGCAAACACATACTTGACTTGATTCATTCTGATGTGTGGGAGTCACCGCAAATTTCTCTAGGAGGAGCAAAGTATTTTGTATCATTCATTGATGATTACTCCAGGAGATTGTGGGTATACCCAATCAAGAAGAAGTCAGATGTGTTTTCAGTATTCAAGCAGTTCAAAGCACTAGTGGAGCTTGAAACTGGAAAGAAGATTAAGTGCTTGAGGACAGACAATGGAGGGGAATATACAGATGGAGACTTTCTAGCATTTTGCAAGCAAGGGGGTATTATGAGACAATTTACAGTTGCTCATACACCTCAGCAGAACGGTGTAGCAGAGCGGATGAATAGAACTCTCTTAGAAAGGACTAGAGCTATGTTGCGAACTGCAGGATTAGCCAAGTCGTTCTGGGCAGAAGCCGTAAAAACTGCCTGTCATGTGATAAATCGATCGCCATCAACAGCGATTGATTTAAAGACACCGATGGAGATGTGGAAAGGAAAGCCAGCAGAGTATTCTTCTCTACATGTGTTTGGATGTCCTGTGTACGTGATGTACAACTCCCAAGAAAGAACTAAGTTGGATCCAAAATCCAGGAAATGTATATTCTTGGGATATGCTGATGGTGTTAAGGGGTTTCGCCTGTGGGATCCCACTGCCCGCAAGGTTATTGTCAGCAGGGATGTAATTTTTGCAGAGAATGAACTGCAAAGTGAGCAGGGAAATGACAACACTTCTAAAGATGTTACTACTGTCCATATAGAGGGAAAGTCTGGAGAAGAAGATTTATTTGAAGCAGAACCGGAGCATGAGGTACAAGAACTAGAAGAAGCCAATGATGTTCAAGTTAGACGAACAACACGTCAGATAAAGAGACCATCTTGGCATTCAGACTACGTTATGGCGAGCCATGATGCATATTGTCTTCTAACAGAAGAGGGAGAACCATCAACCTTTCAAGAGGCTGTGAGTTGCTCAAAAGCTTCTTTGTGGATGGCAGCAATGCAGGAAGAAATGGAAGCCTTACATAGAAATAAGACATGGAATCTTGTTTTACTTCCAGAAGGTCGGAAAGCCATCGGCAATAAATGGGTCTATAAGATCAAGCGTGATGGTAATGATCAAGTGGAAAGATATCGTGCAAGACTGGTGGTAAAAGGATATGCTCAAAAGGAAGGAATTGATTTCAATGAAATATTCTCTCCGGTGGTTAGACTTACCACTATAAGAGTAGTGTTGGCCATGTGTGCTGTTTTTGACTTACATCTGGAACAGTTGGATGTAAAGACTGCTTTTCTTCATGGTGAACTTGAAGAAGAAATATATATGCTCCAGCCAGAAGGTTTTGAAGAAAAAGTAAAAGAAAACTTGGTTTGCAGGTTGACCAAATCTTTGTACGGATTAAAGCAGGCGCCGAGGTGTTGGTACAAGAGATTTGATTCCTTCATTATTAGCCTTGGGTACAACAGACTTAGTTCAGACCATTGTACGTATTACAAGAGGTTTGAGGATAATGATTTTATCATTTTACTGTTGTATGTGGATGACATGTTGGTAGTAGGCCCCAACAAAGATAGAATCCAAGATTTGAAGGCACAATTGGCTAGGGAGTTTGATATGAAGGACTTGGGACCAGCAAACAAGATTTTAGGGATGCAAATTCACCGAGACAGAAAAGATAGGAAGATTTGGCTCTCTCAGAAGAATTATCTTCGGAAAGTCTTGCGGCGCTTCAACATGCAAGACTGTAAGCCAACCTCAACCCCACTTCCTATCGACTGTAAATTATCCTCAAGTATGTGTCCTAGCAATGAAGCGAAGAGGATGGAAATGTCTCGAGTACCGTATGCATCAGCGGTGGGAAGCCTTATGTATGCTATGATTTGTACTAGACCAGATATTGCTCAAGCAGTTGGGACGGTCAGTCGGTTTATGGCAGATCCTGGTAGAGAGCATTGGAATGTTGTGAAGAGGATCCTAAGATATGTTAAAGGGACCTCAGATGCTGCATTATGTTTTGGAGGATCAGATTTTGTTGTTAGAGGATACGTTGATTCAGATTATGCAGGTGATCTTGACAAAAGAAAATCTACTACTGGCTATGTGTTTGCACTTGCAAGAGGAGCGGTAAGCTGGTTATCCAAATTGCAGACTGTAGTAGCTTTATCTACTACAGAAGCAGAATATATGGCAGCTACCCAAGCATGCAAGGAAGCTATTTGGATTCAAAGGTTATTGGAAGAGCTCGGGCACAAACAACAGAAAATTATTGTGTATTGTGACAGTCAGAGTGCCTTGCACATTGCAAGAAATCCAGCTTTTCATTCCAGGACAAAACACATAGGAGTACAATACCATTTTGTTCGAGAAGTAGTAGAGGAAGGGAGTGTGGACATGCAGAAGATTCACACTAAAGACAACCTAGCAGATGTTATGACAAAGCCGATCAACGCTGACAAGTTTATTTGGTGTAGATCCTCTTATGGCCTAATAGAAACATAGCAGCATGGAATTGGTAAGCTAGAAATTTTTTGAAAGCAAACAAAATTGACTTTAAGTGGGAGATTGTGAACACGTAAAGCCAATTTGTTGGAAAGAATATGTCAATGCTATTGAAACCAATAGTTTGTTAGTGATAAAGAGAAAAGTGCGCAGGCTATTCATAGCAACAATAGCATTATAAATAGTTGCATCATATTGTAACTTTTTATTCATCCCATAATCATTCTTTCTTCTAACAATACTAGAGAGAAAAACACTAGAGAAGAAAATTAGTATTTCTCCTATAAGGTTCTCCTAGTGAGTGCTCTCCTATTTAGAGAGAGGTGTTGAAATTTCTTCCACATAGTAAAATACTTTTCTACCATTGCTCATGGTTTTCTATGTAGTGATTGTGTGTCAATTCCTACTCTCAAATCTCTAATTTTAGTTGCGTGATACCATTTATGCTACTCTGTTACCCAACAATAGTTACCTTTGGAGGTAACCAGAATGGCTTCATTGTTGGAGAATGAGATGTTGGTAAGACTCCTCTTCTTGTAATAAGGAAGGTTCTTTTGGTTGAAGGATTAAAACATAACCTACTTAGCATAAGCCAATTATGTGACAGTGGGATGACTGTTACCTTCAAGAAAGTGAAGTGTAGTGTCACAGATGATAATGACAAAGTTATCTTTGAAGCTCAGAGACAAAGGAATCTATATAAGACAAACTTGGAAAACCTTGCAAGTCAAAATGTGACATGTCTAGTGTCATCAGAGGATGATAGATGGATTTGGAACAGGAAGCTAGGGCATGCCTCCTTAAAGACCATTACTAAGATAGTCAAACACGACTTAGTACGTGGTCTGCCAAAACTATCGTTCAAATCTGACGTCACATGCTTTGCATGTCTTCAAGGAAAGCAATTAAAAAGTTCTTTCTCCTCAAAGAACGTTGTGAGTACGAGTAGACCTCTGGAGATGTTACACATGAACTTGTTTGGACCTACTAGAACGGTTAGTTGTTCTAGAAAAAGATATTGCTTTGTCATTGTGGACGACTACACGAGATTTACTTGGGTTCATTTCCTAAGTCATAAAGATGAAACGTTCAAAATGAGAAAGGCTATTGCATTGGTGCAATACGAAGTGATAGAGGAGGAGAATTCATCAATGAGCACTTCGAAGCTTCTGTGAAGACAATGGAATCAATCATCAACTATCAACCCCAAGAACTCCTCAACAAAATGGCGTAGTTGAAAGGAAGAACAAATCACTCCAAGAGATGGCCAGAATGATGTTGAGTGAAACCTCTCTTCCAAAGTATTTCTGAGCTGAAGCAATCCACACAGCGTGCTACATTCAAAACAGAATCTTAATGAGGCCAATCCTAGAGAAGATTCCCTATGAATTATGGAAAGGAAGACAACCAAACGTGTCTTACTTTCATCATTTTGGATGTCCTTGCTTCATCCTCAACACCATAGACGATCTTGGCAAGTTTGATGAAAAGTCAGATAAAGGAATTTTCCTTGGATATTCTCCTCACTCCAAAGCTTACAGAGTTTACAGCTCCAAAACCTTGGTGGTGGAAGAATCAATCAATGTGAAGTTTGATGATATCCAAAGCTCCAATATAGATAAAGTCAACCTTGAAGAAGGCCTCTCCAACTTGAATCTGAATGACAAGTCTGGAGATCCATCGTTCAACAAAGCTCAATCTCAAGAATAAACGTCCAACAAAGCTCAACCGTCTACAGATCCTCTATCTCAAACGATCATCCATCGTTCAAAGAAAATGAAGCCCCATCGCCCAACACCACAATGTCTGATCAAGTAATGACATCAAGTGGAATTTCTCTTCCAAGAGATTGGAGATACAGGCCAGACCATCCACCTAATCAAGTTATTGGCAGCATCTCTGAGAAAGTGAGAACTAGATCATCATTTCGTGATCATGGTAATTGTGCTTTCATCTCTGAAATAGAACCAAAGACGATCTCAGAAGCTCTGCAAGATGAATGATGGATTCTACCTATGCAAGAAGAGTTGAATCAATTAGAAAGAAGTCAAGTCTGGACTCTTGTTCCCAAACCTGAAGGAAAATCAATCATTGGAACAAAATGGGTCTTCAGGAACAAGGTAGATGAAGATGGTAAAGTGACAAGAAACAAAGCAAGGCTGGTTTCTCAAGGCATAGACTACACATAGACATTTGCTCTTGTAGCTCGCATTGAAGCTATTCATATACTGCTAGCATTTGCTTGTCAACACTCTATCAAATGGATGTCAAAAGTGCATTTCTCAATGGATTTATTGAAGAAGAAGTCTATGTAAAGCAACCACCTGGACTCGAAGAAGCAACTCTGCCAGATCACGTATTCGAGCTTCAGAAAGCTCTATATGGTTTAAAGCAAGCTCCCAAATCTTGGTATGATAGACTCAGCTCATTTCTCATGATCAATGGCTTCACAAGAGGAAAGGTAGACAACACATTGTTCAAACGAAAGTTAGACAATGATTTCATTTTAGTACAATTGTATGTCATTGATATTATTTTTGGTGCTACTAATGAAACTTTGTGCAAGGATTTTTGTAAATTAATGCAAAGTGAATTCAAGATGAGCATGATGGGAGAACTAAAGTTCTTTCTAGGACTTCAAATACGTCAAGAACAAGGAAAAAAGTCCATTCATCAAACGAAGTATATCAATGATCTCCTAAAGAAGTACAACATGGACAAATCAAAGGAGATGAGTACTCCAATGCATCGTGGGTCAACACTGGACAAGAACGAAGAACACTCACCTGTTGATCCTACAAAATATAGAGGCATGATTGGATCATTTCTCTATCTTACATCTAGTAGACCGGACATAATGTTCTGTGTCTGTCTATGTGCAAGATTTCAAGTAAATTCTCAAGAATCTCACCTTAGTGCTGTGAAAAGAATTTTTAGATATTTAATAGGTACTGTTAATCTTGGTCTTGTGTATGACAAAGGTGATGATTTCAGGTTAAGAGGATTCTGTGATGCAGACTACACAGGAGATAGAACTGAAAGGAAAAGTACAAGTGGAGGATGCCACTTCCTTGGTCAATGCTTAATTTCGTGGTCTAGCGGCAATAAAGCACAATCTCATTGTCCACTATTGAGGCTGAATATGTAGAAGTTGGATCATGTTGCACTCAACTACTATGAGTAAAGCATCAATTAGAGGATTATAGCATCTTTGAGAATATTACTAAGAATCCTATTCAGCATTCTAGGACCAAGCATATAGAGATCAAACATCATTTCATAAGAGATCATGTTGCTAAAGGAAATCGGCATCATCAATCCCCATCATCCTCACAAGAGTGCCTCCAAAATGAAACGTCATCATCTACACAAGATGCTGAGGTTACCAAGGCTCAACCTATTTCATTTGCACTCCCAAACAGTGACACTTCTCAAGCTGAGAAACTCCCTGAGTCCAAAGTTACAAATGAATCATCATCAGCTGACACATCTTTTGATGCCAAAGCTGCTGTGATGGAACTACGTGCTGAAATGAAAGCAGGAAATCTGAGTGCCGCTAAGGAGAATGAAGAAGCCTGCAAAAAGGCATTCAATCGTATTGATGCTGTGTCCAAAAGACTTGAGCACAAAATTGATGCAAGTCTTGAGCGCATAGAGGACCTACTACGGAGATACATGCAGCAACGACAGCAGCAACATGATTAATCTCTATCTCCTCTCTCCTTATCTCGCATTTGTTTTATATATATATATAGCTTTCGTACTTGTTGCTTACTGCCTTCTCAATACATCTCCGCTTTACTCGCTCATTAGATCAAATAATTAAATCAATTATTATATTTTGATAATTAACAATTTCTTTAGAATTTAATGACGTCAAAGATGAAGTTACTAACATAGTAAAAATTATCATGTACAGGAACAACCATCTCTGAAAGGAATGAATAAACATCATTGCCTTATCAAGAGAATTAGTCCGCCAAAGAAGAGTTCGTCCGGTCACCTCAAAGGAAACAACATCAAAGATATACGTAGGAAAGCATTCTTGTACAAGATAGTCCGATGGTGCAATAAAGGAAGATATTCAAGTACAAGATTGTCCTCGAGAACCACATTTCTTGATCTATGTACCTTTGGCGCAATTGATACTTGAGCGGACAGATTCTTCCTTATAGCTTGGCAGACGTAGTCTCCATTCAATGCTTTGAAGTTCCGCTGCAGAGTAGTTTGCATTGGCGGACGAACTTTCCTCTACTCAGTCTTTCTTAACTATTTGGATCTTCTTGTCTTGAGATGACTGAAATTATTCTTTTGGTTCCATTGAAGTTTTTCATCTGATAAAGTTGATTCACAGCAGCTTTTTGTGATGCTAGAGAAACTTCGAGGCTGAAGGTGTTCCTTCATAGATTATCCTGCCCTTTCAGCTTTGACTGAAGCAGTCATCTTAAGTGACAGACTGTTTTGTCTTCTTGAGATAGACTTTGACTTGAGCTAGCACACTTTGATGAAGTGTCCTCAAGACAAAATGTTGGATGTTTTTGCCGCTTTAGCTCTCTTGATTCACCGGACTGTCTTATGCAAGAGTACTTTCTTTCGTATATCTTTGACATAGTCTTCTTCATGGTGACCGGACGAACTCCTCTGATGGACTAATATTCTTGATGATGCTTTGAAGTTTATTCAGTCCTTTTAGAGATAGTTATGTTAGATCAAATAATTAAATCAATTATTATATTTTGATAATTAACAATTTCTTTAGAATTTAATGACGTCAAAGATGAAGTTACTAACATAGTAAAAATTATCATGTACAGGAACAACCATCTCTGAAAGGAATGAATAAACATCATTGCCTTATCAAGAGAATTAGTCCGCCAAAGAAGAGTTCGTCCGGTCACCTCAAAGGAAACAACATCAAAGATATACGTAGGAAAGCATTCTTGTACAAGATAGTCCGATGGCGCAATAAAGGAAGATATTCAAGTATAAGATTGTCCGGTGACTCAAGACAGACAAATCAACAGCTTCAAATGACCAGCTTCTTCTCTCATGATCACCTAATGGAAATCTGCACAGCTTACTTGAAGCAGCTGAATCAGTCTGCCACCCAAATCTACAAAAATCAAATTGGGAGACTGAGTTGTTTAAAGGAGAAAGAGTGAAAGAGCACAGCAACCCATGAAGAAACATCTCTCGCCTCAAAGTCTCTCTAGCATCATATAAAGGAGTTATGGATCAACTCTCTCAGATGGAGAACTTCAGGGAAGAACAAATGGAAAGAAATGATTCAGTTCTCTAAGACAAGAATGTTTTGTTAAAGAAGAACTGACTGAAGGAAATTCATTTGGCAATGCAAACCACTCAGTGACGGAACTTCAAGCATTCAATGGAGACTGTGTCTACCAAAGCTCAATGGAAGAATCCGTCCGCCAAAGTATAAATCGCGCCAAAGATACAAAGATCAATAAGTGCGTCTTTCGAGGATATCAAGTCAACAGAAGTATTAAAGAAATTATTCTCTTGAATAATTACTCCTTTCCTCGTCTGCACGATTATTAAAGTTTTGGCAATCACAGAAAGAAAGATGGGACACAATTAATCCAATACTTCTTGGTCCCACTACTTCTCAGCTTTTCCTCAAATCAAGCTGACATCGCGAAATCAACGGCAAGAATCTCTGAGCATCGTACACTCTCAACGGTCGAAATTCAAAAAAAATCTGACCAAGGAACGTGATGAGTATTAGCTGTCAAGCACTAGGGTAAAATGGTCAAAACAGTCTCCACCGCTGTATCGTCACACATTATATACAGAAAAACTAGCTCAAGGCTACTCGCTCAGCATGGAGCCAGACGACATCAACCCAGACGAACTGATGATTTCCAGATCATATCTTACGCTTGCAGAGAAGCCTCTGATCGTGACTTGCGCCTGCTGAGAGATGCAGAACTAGCTGTTATGTGCTTCCCGGAGAGGAAGAAGCACTGCGGGCAGGTTTTCTCTCCTTCTGTGAAGGAAGAACAAAGATCTTCACCTGAAGATATATATAGAGAACCCTGCTTCCGTAGAAACTTGGCGACTAGAACTAAATTGCACACATCTCAATCTAGTTCGTCCAAAGACCAAGGCAACCTTTGTGAAGAAGGTCTTGCTCCTGACCCTGGCTGTGGTTTTGATGACGACAAACTCATCAACAAAAAGAAGAAAAGAAGACTTCAAAGAAATCAAGCACTCAAGTCCATCAATAGTCTAGAAGTCTTAGAATTAGGTGAGTTATGCTTCTAAAGGTTTATTAAAGCATAAAGGCTCTCAAAATACCTAATCTAATCAAGCTAAGTGTTTTCATAACTTAAAAGAAGTAGAAAACCTTAAGCAAGTCTCAAAGAATAAGTTTCTGGAAAATGGGCTTCTGTGTAATCGATTACACCATTATGGTAATCGATTACACCAAGGCAAGTAATCGATTACTCCAGTCTTGTAATCGATTACATGTTTGAAATTCAAATTCAAACTGAAACGGTCACTTGTGTAATCGATTACACTAAGTGTGGTAATCGATTACCAGAACGAAAAGTTGCATCTTTTCATGAACCATTGTGTCCCAAACCTTTTGAAAAGGGTTGTGATGGTTCAAGGACGTTTCCCTTGCCTATATAAAGACCATTTGAGTCCAGAAAACACAACACACAAGAACAACAACATAGAACACACACACACACGAAATTCACATATTTCACATGAGAAAAACACATTAGGCCAAAGCTTTTTCAAAATAGGTTCATCTTTTAGAACTTAAATCTTTTGGAGCCTAAATTCTGAGTTCATGATCTTCATGTTTACAAGAACACATTAGTTGTTCATATCTTGAAGAACTCAGAATTGTATTATGCTTAAAAGCCTTAAAGCATAATTTCTCATGTTCAATCCAATTGTGTGTTAAAGGATTGAAACAGCCAAGTGTAATATCTTCTTCATCTCTTTCTGTAAGATTGAGTTTTTCACCGTGGTATTCGGTGAAGGGTTGTTGTTACTGAAAGTGGTTTGCTTTCAGGGTCTTGATTGAAGACAAGTTTGTCTTCAAGGTCTGAGGGTGGTTTGCCTTCAGGAACTGAAAGTGGTTTGCTTTCAGGGGCTGTTGAAAGCGGTTTGCTTTCACAGGATATTGGTAGAAGTTCTTGGGGTCCTTGGGTTAGGAACTTGTAAGAAATTCTTATCAATAGTGGAAAAATCCTCAAGGGGTTTTCTTGAGGGACTGGACGTAGTCTTCGGTGGATTGAAGGCGAACCAGGATAAATCTTGTGTGTGATTCTGTTTATCCTTCACATTTACTTTCAAGCATCGTTCATATCCACTGCAATCACAAGATCAACTCGTGATCATCATAAACTTGAAAGTAACGATTTCAATAAGGCGAAAATTGGGGCAACACTGATTCACCCCCCCCTCTCAGGTTGCTATCTGTTCTAACAATTGGTATCAGAGCGGAAGTTTAGGTAAGTTATTCCTAAGATCCGGGAAAAGATGGCATCCTCTTCCAATCATGGAACAAGTGAAGGACACAACATAAACAGGCCACCATTCTTCAATGGAGAACACTATGACTTCTGGAAAATCAAGATGAAGATATTCATAAAGTCATTAGACTCAGGAATATGGAAAGTCATTGAAGAAGGACCCTTTGTGCCTGTAACAATTGAAGAAGGAACTTCACAACCAAAACCAGAAAGTACTTGGAGTGAAGAAGAAAAGAAGAAAGTTCAACATGATCTCAAAGGAATGAACATTCTTACATCTGCTCTTGGCATGGATGAATTTTTCAGAGTATCAACATGCACTTCATCAAAAGAAATATGGGATACTTTGATGGTGACTCATGAAGGAACAGATGAAGTTAAGAGATCAAAGATCAATACTCTTTCTCAAGAATATGAAATGTTCAGAATGCTTCCAGGAGAAAAGGTATTAGACATGCAAAAACGATTCACTCATTTAATTAATCATTTGATCGCTCTTGGTAGACAATTTTCAAACAGTGATTTGAACATGAAAGTTCTAAGATCACTTACAAGAGTATGGCAACCAAAAGTAACAGCCATCTCAGAGAAGAAGAGTTTATCAAATATGACTCTTGCAACTCTCTTTGGAAAACTCCAAGAACATGAGTTAGAATTGAATCGTTTAGAAGAGCATGAACAACATGAGAAGATGTATCGATCAATTTCCCTAAAAGCAAAAGAAAGCATCAAAGAAGAATATGATGCAGATTCTGAAGAAGAAGACAATGGAAATCTGAATCTTCTAGTGAAGAACTTTGGAAAGTTTCTTAAAAAGAAAAATGTTAGATTTAACAACAATAAAGTATTCCAAAGAAACAATGAGTCTTCTTCATCTCAAAAGACTACATGTTTTGAGTGTGGCAAACCGGGACATTTCAAGTCAGATTGTCCAAATCTTCAGAAGAAGAAACATGGTCTAAGAGAGAAATTCGAGAAAAGGGATCAACCTACTCGAAGAGCATATTTGGCTTGGGATGATAATGAAGTAAGTTCATCATCTGATTCTGATAAAGAAGAAGCACAAGTTGCTTTGATGGCCTCACATGATTCTGATGTTGAAGATTCCCAGGTTAGTGAGAATTCTATATCTTTTCATGATTTAAAGTTTACCATGGAAAATATGCTTAAAATATGTCAAGAATTTTCTAAAGTTAGCACTAGGCAAAATGAGATAATTTCTTCTCTAGAAAGTAAATGTAGAAATTTACAAGAAGAACTAGATGTAGTAAAATCTAAGATAGACATTACTCACAAATGCACTAAGTGTAGATCTTTAGAAGAAAAGATAGAAAATCTTCAACAAAGAGTAAATAACTTCAATAAAGGAAAACAGAAGTTAGATGATATCCTAAGTGTTCAAAGACATTCAAACAACAAGTCAGGTTTAGGATATACTTCTCACCCAAAGACAAAAGAGGTTAGGAAAACTGTTTTTGTAAAACCAAACCATGTCTTAGAATCTTCTAGTAACAGTAAGATTAATCCTGTTAAGAGTACAAACAAAAGGAAGATTAATCAAAATAAACCTCCTAAGAAGATTCATTCCTCTCCTAGACAAACCTCTAGTTACAATCATTACTCTTGTACCTATTGTAACAAAATAGGACATACCCCTTGTAGATGCTACTACAAACATTTAGGAGTACCAAATAGGGAGTATATTTGGGTTAGAAAGGATGTTAACTTAGAAGGACCCAAAACTTGTTGGGTTCCTAATACCCATGTCTGAACCTTGTCATGTAGGTGTGTATGAAAGCAGCAAAGGATCTATGGTATCTTGATAGTGGCTGCTCATCACACATGACAGGAGACAAAACCAAGTTTTCTTTTCTTATACCTAGGGAAAAAGGTTTCGTCACATATGGTAACAATCAAAAGGGAAAAATACTCGGTATTGGAAGAATAGGCACACCCCCTCAAACAGTCATCGATAAAGCTCTTTACGTTGATGGTTTGATGCATAATCTTCTGAGTATTAGTCAACTATGTGATAAAGGTTTGAAAGTAGGTTTTATTAATGATATATGTGTTGTGAAAGATGTGAAAACTAAAGAAATTAAGTTTTCTGGATATAAAGTAAACAAAGTCTTCATGATCTCATTGGAAGAAATTCCACAAAATGTGAGATGCCTATTAGCCAAGAACAATAGTGATTCATGGCTATGGCATAGAAGACTTGCACATATTCACATAGATCATTTAAACAAACTAGTCAAGCATGATCTAGTTGTTGGGCTTCCAAAGATAAAATTCGAGAAAGACAAGCTTTGTGATGCATGTCAAAAAGGGAAGCAAACCAGAACATCCTTCAAACCAAAGAACATAGTTTCGACCTCAAGACCCCTTCAATTGTTACATATGGATCTGTTCGGACCTTCTAGAACTAAAAGCCTCGGAGGTAATTTCTATGCACTTGTTATTGTTGATGATTTCTCTAGATTTACTTGGACTTTATTTCTACCTCATAAGAATGAAGCCTTCAATGCATTCAAAAGATATGCAAGGCTAGTTCAAAATGAGAAGTCTTTGAAGATCTCTTCTATTAGAAGTGATCATGGTGGAGAATTTCAGAATCAACAATTCCAAGAACTATGTGATGAAAATGGAATATCACATAACTTCTCTACTCCGAGAACACCACAACAAAATGGTGTAGTAGAAAGGAAGAATAGGTTACTTGAAGAATTAGCAAGAACCATGTTAAGTGAATCTAGTCTCCCTAAATATTTCTGGGCTGATGCTGTAAGTACTGCTTGCTATGTTTCCAATAGAGTTCTTATTAGACCTATCCTTAAGAAAACACCCTATGAACTCTACAAAGGAAGGAAACCAAATATCTCTCATCTACATGCTTTTGGATCAAAATGCTTTGTCTTGAATAATGGAAAGGAAAACCTTGGAAAGTTTGATGAAAAATCTGATGAAGGTATATTCCTTGGTTATTCTCTAACAAGCAAAGCATATAGAGTCTTTAACAAGAAAACTCTATCCGTGGAAGAATCCATACATGTTACTTTTGATGAATCTAAATCTTCAATAGAAGATAAAGTCAATCTTCCAGATAATGAAGAAGATGACATCATTATAAATGAAGATTCTCAAAAGGATGGAGATCAGAATCCAATACAAGAAGAGCACATTGAAAGTAATAATTATCAACTTCCAAAAGAATGGAGAACCCATAGGGATCATCCAGTTGATAATATTATTGGTGATATTTCTAGAGGCGTTTCTACAAGGCTACGCTTGAATGATTCAGTTTTGAATATGGCCTTTGTCTCTCAGATAGAACCATCAAAAGTAAATGATGCTCTAGAGGATGAGTATTGGATTGTAGCAATGCAGGAAGAACTAAACCAATTTGAAAGAAATCAGGTTTGGGAACTTGTCCCTAAGCCTAGTGATAAACACATTATTGGAACAAAGTGGGTGCTTAGGAATAAGTTAGATGAAAATGGTATTATAGTTAGGAACAAAGCAAGATTAGTTGCTCAAGGCTATAATCAAGAAGAAGGTATAGATTTTGATGAAACATATGCACCCG
Source organism: Acmispon strigosus (assembly GCA_030819835.1). Classification (NCBI taxonomy): domain Eukaryota; kingdom Viridiplantae; phylum Streptophyta; class Magnoliopsida; order Fabales; family Fabaceae; genus Acmispon; species Acmispon strigosus. The sequence goes on from JAUAMA010000006.1 coordinate 24,571,862, forward strand.
TAGCAAGATTAGAAGCCATAAGATTGTTATTAGCGTATGCTTGCTCTTTAAACTTCCCATTATATCAAATGGATGTCAAAAGTGCCTTCCTAAACGGATATATTCAAGAAGAAGTGTATGTGAAGCAACCTCCAGGATTTGAAGATCCAAAGTTTCCTACACATGTCTTCAGACTAAAGAAAGCACTCTATGGTCTTAAGCAAGCCCCTCGTGCATGGTATGATAGGTTAAGTACTTTCCTTTGTAATAAAGGATTTCAAAAAGGTAAGGCTGATACAACCTTGTTCATCAAAAGAACCAAAGGTAATACCTTATTAGTTCAAATTTATGTTGATGATATTATCTTTGGTGCAACTAACGAATCTCTTTGCAAAGATTTCTCTAACATGATGCAAGAAGAATTTGAAATGTCCATGATGGGACAATTAAATTTCTTTCTTGGGTTGCAAATCAAGCAATCAAGTGATGGAATATTCATCAACCAATCAAAGTTTTGCAAGGAACTATTAAAGAAATATGATTTGGATAATTGCAAAGCCATAGCCACACCAATGGGGTCTAACACATATTTAGATCAAGATGAATCCGGTATTCAAGTTGATATTACCAAATATAGAGGTATGATCGGATCTCTTCTATACTTAACTGCAAGTAGACCTGATATTATGTTTAGTGTGTGTCTATGTTCTAGATATCAAGCATCTCCTAGGGAATCACATTTGAGTTCTGTTAAACGGATTTTCAAATATTTGAAAGGAACTACAAATGTTGGATTGTGGTATCCCAAGGGAAGTGTTTGTGATTTGATTGGGTATTCTGATTCTGATTATGCTGGTTGTAAAACTGAAAGAAAGAGTACAAGTGGTACTTGTCACCTATTAGGAAATGCTCTTGTTTCATGGTCTTGTAAGAAACAAGCATGTGTTGCTCTAAGTACTGCGGAAGCAGAATATATTGCTGCAGGAAGTTGTTGTGCACAAACTCTATGGCTCAAACAACAACTCAAAGATTATGGCTTAGAGCTGGGCTGCATTCCAATTAAATGTGACAACACAAGTGCCATTAATCTCACTAAAAACCCTATCATGCACTCTCGAACTAAGCATATTGATATACGACATCATTTTCTTCGAGATCATGTTATGAGGAAAGATATTGAGATTTCATTTGTGGATACACATAATCAGTTAGCAGACATCTTTACTAAGCCTCTTTCTAAAGAATCATTTTTCAAGATAAGAAGAGAATTAGGCATATTAGATGAGCATGATATTTAAAGTAACATGTTATTTGCATAAACTTTATATGTTCATTTACATTATGTGCTTAAGTGTTTTTATAGGAAAAGTGTTACATAGGAATCTAGAGCCTAGAACATGTAAAATTGTCCTAGTAATCGATTACCCTAGAATTTGTAATCGATTATCCATATTCTAAGTCCTCGTGCTAAGAAATATCTGAGTAATCGATTATTATAACTTCCATAATCGATTACATGTTCAAAAATTTGAAAGTTTTCAAATTTACAACTGTTGTAATCGATTACCTTAACTACCGTAATCGATTACACGCACGATTCTCTCTATAAAATCAGCATTTGTCCTCTGCCATTTTGCCTACCTTTCTTCATATACAATCCTTCTTCTTCTAAGTCTTGTTTCGCCATGGGATCTCTTCCCCGTCCTTCAAATGTCTCCTCTCCAATCAATGTTCCTAGAAGGGAATCCTCCACAGATCCTCTAGTGTTGTCTCGCTATCGCATTGATGTTCAAACCAATGCTGCATCGGCTGGATTATCTCCCTTTTATACCATTCCTTCAAATTTCTCACAAGAAACCAAGGTTATACTAGAAAGGATGGATATCTTGTCACTCCGTCTTTCTCAGAAGTTGGGCCAACTTGAGGATACCATTCGGTCTCGCTTTATACTTGTGGAAAATCGCATAGAAGCCATGCACTCCTTCATGCGTAAAGAGATTGAGAGCCTTCAAGAACTTGACCCTTCTGAGACCTCTGAGGATTCTAGTCAAACCTAAGTTCTGAAGTCTAGAGTCTCTATATAGTTATCTACATACTATTAGGATTTCCCTATTTTAGCACAAATGGCTTTCTCTAGTTGTTGTAATCCCTCTACTACATATGTTTGATATGTCTTACTATGTATAATGCTTTCTTATATATATATATAAGTGCTGGTTGTTCATGTTTTACTCATTTACCCCCATCCCCCATGCTTTATATTGCAATATATACTCGTGTGTATGCCTGTACATTTTTGGCCTTTTCTTCTTTTTGATGAAGTCAAAAGGGGGAGAAAGGTTCAGTATCTTTAAAGATCATATGCAGGAATTCAACGAGTACATTAGAAAGGGGGAGAAAAATCAGAAATACTAAATTCCATCAAATAGGGGGAGTTAAGCATCACGAATGCATAAATGATCTTCAAAGTTTCAAGTATGTGTTTGCCATCATCAAAAAGGGGGAGATTGTGAAGAAGGTCTTGCTCCTGACCCTGGCTGTGGTTTTGATGACGACAAACTCATCAACAAAAAGAAGAAAAGAAGACTTCAAAGAAATCAAGCACTCAAGTCCATCAATAGTCTAGAAGTCTTAGAATTAGGTGAGTTATGCTTCTAAAGGTTTATAAAAGCATAAAGGCTCTCAAAATACCTAATCTAATCAAGCTAAGTGTTTTCATAACTTAAAAGAAGTAGAAAACCTTAAGCAAGTCTCAAAGAATAAGTTTCTGGAAAATGGGCTTCTGTGTAATCGATTACACCATTATGGTAATCGATTACACCAAGGCAAGTAATCGATTACTCCAGTCTTGTAATCGATTACATGTTTGAAATTCAAATTCAAACTGAAACGGTCACTTGTGTAATCGATTACACTAAGTGTGGTAATCGATTACCAGAACGAAAAGTTGCATCTTTTCATGAACCATTGTGTCCCAAACCTTTTGAAAAGGGTTGTGATGGTTCAAGGACGTTTCCCTTGCCTATATAAAGACCATTTGAGTCCAGAAAACACAACACACAAGAACAACAACATAGAACACACACACACACGAAATTCACATATTTCACATGAGAAAAACACATTAGGCCAAAGCTTTTTCAAAATAGGTTCATCTTTTAGAACTTAAATCTTTTGGAGCCTAAATTCTGAGTTCATGATCTTCATGTTTACAAGAACACATTAGTTGTTCATATCTTGAAGAACTCAGAATTGTATTATGCTTAAAAGCCTTAAAGCATAATTTCTCATGTTCAATCCAATTGTGTGTTAAAGGATTGAAACAGCCAAGTGTAATATCTTCTTCATCTCTTTCTGTAAGATTGAGTTTTTCACCGTGGTATTCGGTGAAGGGTTGTTGTTACTGAAAGTGGTTTGCTTTCAGGGTCTTGATTGAAGACAAGTTTGTCTTCAAGGTCTGAGGGTGGTTTGCCTTCAGGAACTGAAAGTGGTTTGCTTTCAGGGGCTGTTGAAAGCGGTTTGCTTTCACAGGATATTGGTAGAAGTTCTTGGGGTCCTTGGGTTAGGAACTTGTAAGAAATTCTTATCAATAGTGGAAAAATCCTCAAGGGGTTTTCTTGAGGGACTGGACGTAGTCTTCGGTGGATTGAAGGCGAACCAGGATAAATCTTGTGTGTGATTCTGTTTATCCTTCACATTTACTTTCAAGCATCGTTCATATCCGCTGCAATCACAAGATCAACTCGTGATCATCATAAACTTGAAAGTAACGATTTCAATAAGGCGAAAATTGGGGCAACACTGATTCACCCCCCCCCCTCTCAGGTTGCTATCTGTTCTAACAACCTTGGTCTCAACTCAGGAAACTTCAAATTATATCCCAACCTGAGTTGAGTTGCTTATGTGTGTGGAAACCTTATAGAGTTTTACTCTTATCATATCCCACACACATAACTTAGAACAAGAGATCAACTTGCTTATGATCTCTCTGTTCTATAAGCTTCATTTCTTCTACCCATTCTTATCAATAAGAGAATATTGTAGAAAAGAAAATCCTGTAAAAGGTGTCAGGAGAAGTCCTGTATAATACTTGTAAGGAGAAGTCCTGATAATACTTGTAAGGAGGAGTCCTAACAATACTTGTAAGGAGAAGTCCTTCGAATACTTGTTAGGAGAAGTCCTTAGAATACTTGTTGGGAGAAGTCCCTGATAATACTTGTACTATTTGTTGAAATAGTGAAAATCTTGGTGAAGCCAAGGACTGGATGTAGCCCTGTCGATTATGGGGGTGAACCAGGATAAAAACTATGTGTGCTTTACTTTCATGCTTTACTGCTTCCTCGCTGCACATTCGTTCATACTCTCATAAATAAATTATCTTGAAGAACAAATAATTAACTTTCAATAACCGTCAAATATTTCTTGTATTCCTAATTATTTTATAAAATATCTTGTAATGAAAATAAATGAATTCTAACGGATGATTAATAAACAAATGTTTGGAAAAGAAATTTAAAAATGGGTCACACAATTCAAACCCCCCCTTTCTTGTGTGTGTCTTGCACCTTCAAGTTATTCCTGTACATGAGAGTTTTCACTGTGTTAGGAAATCTAGTTTAAACGATATTGAATCCTTAAAGAAATTGTTGATTATCAAAACAAAATTATTCATTTAATTGTTTGGATCTAACAATCTCCCCCTTTTTGATAATGAGAATTTCTTTCAGAAAAAGGTCTATTTGAGATTTTGATTTGTCATTTAATTACTGTTAAAAAAAATGAAATTTCTTCAGAAAGATTCAGTGTATAGAAAAACATTATCGTTCTTTTAATAGTGCTAAGACTTAGACAAGGATATTCTTGTTTTAGGCGGACGATTTTGACTGCTTGGATTAGCCTACTTTTGCTCCCCCTAAATATGATATTCCCTAGTTGAAATTTTGTGCACACATGTTCAATAGCATATATATTTCCTAGTCTAAGTAAGCTCCCCCTAAGCTGATGCGGGAAATGGTTTAATATGTCAGCTAAATCTTTTAACATGTTAAGTTCACTCCTTTTTCTTTACCTAAATCTTATCTTCTCCCCCTTTGTCATTATCAAAAATATTAATTAAGTAATGGAGAAAAGGATCAGTTGAAGAAGAATAGTAAGAAACAAAACAAGGCATAATTGGGATGCTGAATAAGAGATATATAAGGACAAGTTCAAGTAGAGTGCATCATAAAAAGAATGAGCAGAAAAAGTAGTAGAAAGAGGGAATAATCAGTCAGTTTTCTTCTGCCGAGATTCGTTGTCTTTTCGAATCATTTCTTCAATGATTTGGAGGTGAGCATCCAACTTAGCAGAGAGGGACTGTTCCATCGTGTCAGCTCATTTGAAGATGTCGCTGCGCAGCTCCTGATTCTCTTTGGAGTTGTTGGAGAGGGATCTTGCAACTTCTTCAGACAACTCCCTTATAGCAGTTCTGGCATCGAAGGGCTCTTTAGTGGATGGCATTTTATGCGACTCCTTTTGCTTGGGGATTTCCTCAGTTGAGGAAGGATGATCGTTTGAGGAGGTGATGGTGGGTTGAGCCACTGTAGTTTCCATCTCCAGGGATTTGTTTAAAGTATCAACAGCAGGGATTCCTCTTGGGGATAGTGAGAGAACATCATCTTGACTTTCCTCAGAGTCTGAGGAGATGACAATTACTTCTTCAGAATCAGTTAAAATATGAACTTGATGAGAGACTGATTCGTGCTGGGAGTAGGCAGCGGTTGAAGATAGTTCATGTGGAGGTTTATCTGCTACCAAAATAAGCGACCATGATCCATACTTGAGAATGATGCGCTCAGCACCATGAATCAATTCGGATGGAATGGTGCTTGTATGAACTTGTCTAAAAGCAGACAGTTCCCAGTTATGATGGAAGATATCATACCTTGTTCGCTGAGCGAAGATGATTGTCCACCCATCGAGAGTAGGAGGAGTCCAGATTCTAGCCTGAAGACAGAAATTGAAACCCAATGTTTCCATGAGAAGTTGTGGGGCATGCGAAGCATTCATCATGGAGAGCATTCTGGGTACAATTGAGGAAATAGGGGCAGTGCTTCGGCGAGACCGTCTGGGTACGTGTACTGGGAATTTTTTCATTCTACATTCCCTAGATTGAGCTGCTTGAATGCTATTCTCCTGGGTATCTTCAGATGCAAAACCTCCTTTGTCAGCCATTGGCTGTTCATTAAGAACATCATCCACATAAGCAGGTTGTTTAGTAACACATTCCTCAGCTTCTTCTGGGTTGTTTCTCTTCCTCTTCCTTGAGTTGGTTGCTCGAACTGCGCGAGACTTAACCCTTCTTCTGGCATGTTTCATCCTTTCAGGTGATTCATCTTGATTGTCAGTCACCTGAGCTTGCCCAGTGGCCTTGGGTTGTGATTCAGAAGCATCAGGGTGTACTTCATTGACATTGCTTGGTTCCTCAGTAGTCTCATCAATGTGTTTTGTTTGGAATTGGTTTGGTGGAGGACACGGGTCTTCCATTTCTGAAATGGTTGGGTACTGGCAGGATTACTTGTTCTTGCTCTTCAGTGACATCCTGGACGATCTTGACCACAGATCGCTTCCTCTTCATCTATGTAGGACGAACATAATCTGGGTCTATAATGCTTCGATACATTATTATTCTTGATGCCATGTTCCTTCCCCATAGTTTGGCTTCCTTCTCACAGTTGGGCAGCCATTGTGGTGTTGCATTGGGTAGAGGGGAGTTTTCTTTTAGAATCACCCTTATCTAGTGACGATCTTCCACATTGCATAGAACTGCGACAGGAGACGGAGTTGTCACTGGACTAGTCATTGGAAGGTACATGCAGGATTCTCTTAGGCTGAGCGTAACAAGAATAGTTTTGAAGGTGGATGCAGCCAGTAATCCCATGTCCGGAACAATGTACCACTTGGGTTCAAGGGCTAGTTCATTTGGACCAAGAACCAAGGCCTTTCTAATGACTTTCAGATGATCTTCAGAGTCGAATATTTTCAAGTGAAGCGAGCGTCTATCATCAAGTTCCTTGATCATTCTTCTTCTTATCTCGGGCCACTCACTTTCGTCCATCCCTATCCATTGGGCGATACACCTGAACCCACAGTTGCTGTCATCGTTAACATCAACTATGTTTTCCACGAACTCATGGAATATAGTTGGTATGTGTGGAAGATACTTTGACATGACTGAGGATTGTTGAGGGATTCTAGACTCAGAGCTCAGGGGAACTTTCCTGACATTCTTGACTAGTGAGGCAATTGGACGATTGTCTTCATCGTCAAGTTGTGAAGGAGTTGTGTCTGCAGGTTGTTCAGGTTCTGATGGAGGAGCAATTTCAATTGTCTTCCCAGAACTGGTGATTTGATGCCGCTTAGGAGGTGGGAGACAATCATCATCAGTGTCCTCCTCTGGTTCATCATCTTGTTCTTCCACTATCTTCTCCTTCGGTTGATTTCTGCTAGCTTGCAATAGCATTTCTAGAGGCACATTAGTGGTATCGATCTTCAATTTCATTCTTCTAAGGTCTTCAAACTTGATAGGAGATGCGTGGATGTAGTCGTGGACGATGAGCTAACTCTCTTCTTTTACTTTATCTATGAGATTCTTCTTTCTCATTATCTCAGAGATGAGGGCTCCGTAGGGCAAGTTAGACTCTTTGCCTTCCAGGGTTGTCATGATGTGGTTGAGAATCAGGTAGGAGAGATTTATTTTCTCCTTGATCATCATATGATAGAGCGCCCAATGAGAAAGCTTGTCAACTCTATTGCAGTTTCCTTCTCTGGGGATAACTATTTTGCAAAAAATGATATAGGGGAACCTGCATTCCTCTATTAAGTTGTTAACATTTGTGCCATAGACCTCAGGGTCTTGCTTCCAGATACAGTTAGGGTCATGAGCAGACAACTCCCAAGTAGATTTAAATCTAACCCCTTCATTGATTTTGCTATCCAGAATTACTGCAACATCTCCTGGCATTATCGTTGTAATTGATCGCATGCATCTGGTCTTGATTGCGAGAGTTCCTTTCTTGACGGCGCAGTCATAGAACTCTTTAATAACAGGCTTGACGGTGGGGAGAGAGGATATTCTCATGAGGTTTGTCCATTCTTGAAATAGAACCAAGTCCATCCCTGCAATCTTCGCATGACTGTAGAGATTTAGATCAAGATACCTTGGAGGAACTAGTTCCCTTTCTCCAAGATTCATTGCCTTCTTCTTGCCAATAAACTCTTCTTGCTCTTTTCGGTTTGCAGCGATGTTCTTGATTCTTCTGTCAATGATCTTTTGTTCAGTGGGAGTTAGTTCAGGAGCAGCAGCGATTTGTTTCTTGGATGCCATTGTGATGTTCTGCAAGTAAAGGTTAGAACGAGAGAGCAATAGACAAGTTGAAGTGAATAGAAACTGGGAGCAGGTTCGTCAGTAACAAGTGTATTGCTTTTTCTTTCAAATTCCTTTTGTTAAGTTTACTTTGAATGCGAAAGGTGTTTACTTGGTTTAGATGAGGAAATTATTAGTTCTCCACTGATGTGATATGATGATCAGCATGCGCATTAAATGACAATCTTTAAATGTGCAGTCATGGCAGTTGAAGGATTTAATGCGTGCTAAGAGAGTTTTGATATATGAAACGATATAGTTGTTTACCAGTAACCCAAACGTGGGTGATGCGAGTGATTGATCGTATCTTATCAGTTGTTCACAGACGTTTTCATTTGGCGGTTCCTTGGACAGTCACCAGACGATGTCTTTTATTCGCTTGATCTTTGGGCAGCAATTTCCATTTAAATGGAGTGTTGATTATTCCTTCGAGAATGTTCCAGATGTCATCCCTCATTGCTGTCCATTTAATACGTATGTCCATCTTCAATCCTGCAAGAGTCATTACATAGTTCTTTGCCATAGAATTTTGTTAGTATTACTTGGTCATTACATTTAGCTACATACAGTGGGATATATGTCCTTCTTTAATGAGCATAGATATGTTATAAATACTTCCTTTGAAAACAAATAATTAGTTGTAAGTCTAGTCATAACAGAAGTTTTATCGAGATCTACTTTCATGCAAGGGGTGCTTTGATTTGCATGCAGGGTTCTTGAGAGTAAATTTTTTAACTATCAAATGAATCTAATAAAGTTTAACAATGTCCTTCCTAAGTTAGGAAGCTATCAAAACAGTTTCAAGAAAAAAAATACGTGTTCACTGAACACATCATTTTGGTGTTTATCTGATAAGATGAAGAGTCATTTGCCACAATTTCTACTTTTGTTTTTAGTCAATAATCGTTGACTTAGATTTCCTGAATTTAGATGTAGTTGCCTCCGTGCAGACATAATAAGTGAAGGTGAGAAAGTGCTTTTATGGCATATAATTTTGATCAGCTTTTGTTGATCAGATTTGTAACAAATATTCTGTAAGCTTATGCGATCATGATGCATTGATCATTATCTAAGAGTTTGTGTCTTTAAAGCATTATATTTACGAGCTTAAAAATATTCTGGCTAAACTCAGAGAGAGAGACACTTTAGTTTTTAAGTGGGAAATAGTAGATCTGTGAGTGTGATGAGAATATGAAGCTTATAAGTTCTACTATTCATCAGAGATTCATTTATTCAATTTGCAATGACTGTAAGTGTGTCAAAGTATGCTTTGTAATCCTTTTCTTTCAGATAATTAAACATTTGAACCAGTTATGACACTGAGAGGTAACAAATTGATAAATAATTTATTATAAATTCAGAGTTACCTCCCTTCCTGTTTCTGAATACAGGACTTGATCATTCCTCATAGCAATAGAAGATTTCATCACTAATGTTGCTGGATGCATGAGCAGAGATACCCATATTAATCACTAGCTTTCTTTGCTAGGTAGATGTGAGATCTTTCTTTGAGATGATCCTCAGCAGTTTGCCAGTCATCCTGTTCACTCCTTTCTTGAAATAGTTTCTTCGAGATGTTCTTCCTGCACTAGTGTTTGGATCATGGTTGCGTTTGTTCGAGGAGAACATATACTTCCATAGATCTTTGAACTCTGCATCTGTAAAGATGTTAGTACTTTTCAGAGTGGTTAGGCTCTGATACCAATTGAAGGTGCAAGAAACACACAAGAAAGGGGGGGTTTGAATTGTGTGTGTCGTTTTTGAAATTCTTTTGGTTGTTTTAGATAATTAATTTCATGATCACTTAACAATGCTATAAACATATACATGCAACGTAAATATAATATGACTGTAAACATAAAGCACACATAAATTTTATCCTGGTTCACCCCCATAATCGACAGGGCTACGGCCAGTCCTTGGCTTCACTAAGATTTCCACTATTTTAACAAATAGTACAAGTATTATCAGGGACTTCTCCCAACAAGTATTCTAAGGACTGTAAATCAGGTCTCGTCCTTGGACTCGGCTGAGGTTTTGATGAAGACAAACATATCACAAAAAGAAGAAAGACTTCAGAAAAGAAAAGGAAGACTTCAAGAAAGAAAGGAACAAAAAGAAGAAAGACTTCAAGAAGACTTCAGAAAAGAAAGACTTCAAGAACCGGCTCAGAACGTCAAGATCAAACATGAAGGTTCTAGTTTTAAGTAAGTCTTGTCAACTTAGTGTGCTAAGCTTTATTAAGGTTTAATTGCATTTGAAGGCTCATGAAAGATCAACTAATTGAGTACAATATGTTCTCACAAGTGAAACTTGGTAGGAACACTCAATTAGGGTTTAAGATGGTTAAAACTGAGTTCTGGACTGTCTGCAATCGATTACAGATGTGTGTAATCGATTACAGAAAGTGTGTAATCGATTACCACATGTATGTAATCGATTACCAAGTTTGAATTTTGAATTCAAACTTCAACGGCATGATGTAATCGATTACACTAACTGCTGTAATCGATTACCAGGTCGACAGTTGTGTTTTTTCATGAACCATTGTGTCTCAAACCGTTTGGGAAAGGTTGTGTTGGTTCATGGACGACCTCTAGTGCTTATATAAAGTCCTTAGACACTCAGAAACATCAATGACTTGGTCCATAACTTTCATATTCATTAAAGTCATGATTCTGAGTTTCTGTTCTCTCATTTTCATAAGAACACATGTTGTTCATCTTTTGAGAAACTCAGAATGGAAGAGCCTTCATTGTAATTTCCTGGAGCATACAAACTAAGATCAATCCATCTTGTCTAAAGGATTGAATCATCCATAGAAAAGGCATCTTCTTCTTCTTCTATTGAATCATGTTGATTCATTCACCGTGGTTGTCGGTGGTTGTAAAAAGATCCATCGTGGTGTTCGATGGTTGTGAAAAAGGCACTTTGAATCGGGTTTGATTCAAAGTCCGCCGTAGATTCGGTGATAGTGGAAAAGGTTCTTTGAATCGGGTTTGATTCAAAGTCCGTCGTAGGTTTCGGCGTCATCAGTTGGTGGTTTGCCATCTGAGGTTTGACAAGAGTTCTTAGGGTTCTTGGTGTAAAAACTTGTAAGGAATCTTGATCATTGTAAATCTTCACTGTGTGATTCAGTGAAGTGGTTCTTCAGAAAGTGGTTTGCTTTCTGGTATAGTGGAAAATCTCTGTGTGATCAGAGGACTGGACGTAGCCTTCTGGGATTGAAGGTGAACCAGGATAAAATCCCTGTGTGTTCTTCTCATCCTTCATCTTTTACTTTCAAGCAATCCTTAATTCCGCTGCAATCACAACTATCGTCTTGCGATCATCATTATCTTGAAAGTAACAATTTTGATAAGGCGAAAATCGGGGCAACTCAGATTCACCCCCCCCCCCCTCTCAGGTTGCTATCTGCACTAACAATTGGTATCAGAGCGGAAGTTTAGGTAAGTTATTCCTAAGATCCGGGAAAAGATGGCATCCTCTTCCAATCATGGAACCAGTGAAGGATTCAACATAAACAGGCCACCATTCTTCAATGGAGAACACTATGACTTCTGGAAGATCAAGATGAAAATCTTTATAAAGTCAGTAGACGTGGAAATATGGAAAGCCATTGAAGAAGGTCCGTTCATTCCTATAAATGAAGAAAGCACACAACCTAAACCAGAAAGCACATGGAGTAAAGAAGAAAAGAAGAAGGTTCAGTGTTATCTCAAAGGTATGAATATTCTTACATCTGCTCTTGGCATGGATGAATTCTTTAGAGTATCCACGTGAAAAATGTCAAAGGAAATATGGGATACTCTAATGGTAACTCATGAAGGCACTGGAGAAGTGAAGAGATCAAAGATCAATACTCTTTCACAAGAATATGAGAAGTTCAGAATGTTACCATGGGAAACGGTGCTAGATATGCAGAAAAGATTCACTCTCTTGATCAACCATCTAATTGTTCTTGGAAGAAGTTTCTCCAAAAATGATCTGAACTTAAAAGTCCTAAGATCATTATCAAGAGAATGGCAACCAAAGGTAACAGCAATTTCTGAAAAGAAGAGTCTTTCAAAGATGACATTGGTTTCACTTTTTGGCAAGTTGCAGGAACATGAACTTGAACTCAAAAAGATGGAACAACAAGAAGCAATTGACAAGTTCATTCGACCTATTGCCTTGAGAACTAAAGTCACAAGATGTGATAGTACACAAGAGGAAGATTCTCAATCCGACAGTGATGATGATGATGAGGATATAAGAATCATTATGAAGAATCTTTACAAAATCCTCAAAAATAGAGATTGTCATAATCCTCAAAGAAAGAAGCATGGCTTGAAGAAGAAATCTGAGAAAAAGGTTTCCAAATCAAAGAAGGCATACATGAGAGAAAATGAAGCAAGTTCATCATCCGATTCAGAAAATGGAGAAGCATGTCTTGCTTTGTTGACAACACATCATTCTGATGATGAAAATGAAGAGTTTCTATATTCTGCCTTGCTTACCCCCACTCCCTACGTTTCAAATTCTTATCCTACTTGTTAGCATGCGTGGAGTATGCTTGGCCTCATCTTCCTTTTTGATGAAGTCAAAAGGGGGAGAAAGAGTCATGTGCGTTGCAAAGTTTATTTACAAGAGAAGCTACAAGTGGAACAAAAAGGGGGAGAATATTTCGATTATCCTGGAATTCTTTGTATGGCTTTTTCTTCTGTTTGATGATGTCAAAAGGGGGAGAAAAGTCTTGTGTATGCTTGATCATCTTCAGGATACTGTGCTTCATTTGCAAAACAAAGGGGGAGATATAATTGCAAAACCAAGGGGGAGATACAAGTCAAGGAAGAAAGTCTATTGATCCCTCAATGTTCAAGCATGATGTTTATCATCATCAAAAAGGGGGAGATTGTAAATCAGGTCGCGTCCTTGGACTCGGCTGAGGTTTTGATGAAGACAAACACATCACAAAAAGAAGAAAGACTTCAGAAAAGAAAAGGAAGACTTCAAGAAGACTTCAAGAAAGAAAAGAACAAAAAGAAGAAAGACTTCAAGAAGACTTCAGAAAAGAAAGACTTCAAGAACCGGCTCAGAACGTCAAGATCAAACATGAAGGTTCTAGTTTTAAGTAAGTCTTGTCAACTTAGTGTGCTATGCTTTATTAAGGTTTAATTGCATTTGAAGGCTCATGAAAGATCAACTAATTGAGTACAATATGTTCTCACAAGTTAAACTTGGTAGGAACACTCAATTAGGGTTTAAGATGGTTAAAACTGAGTTCTGGACTGTCTGCAATCGATTACAGATGTGTGTAATCGATTACAGAAAGTGTGTAATCGATTACCACATGTATGTAATCGATTACCAAGTTTGAATTTTGAATTCAAACTTCAACGGCATGATGTAATCGATTACACTAACTGTTGTAATCGATTACCAGGTCGACAGATGTGTTTTTTCATGAACCATTGTGTCTCAAACCGTTTGGGAAAGGTTGTGTTGGTTCATGGACGACCTCTAGTGCCTATATAAAGTCCTTAGACACTCAGAAACATCAATGACTTGGTCCATAACTTTCATATTCATTAAAGTCATCGTTCTGAGTTTCTGTTCTCTCATTTTCATAAGAACACATGTTGTTCATCTTTTGAGAAACTCAGAATGGAAGAGCCTTCATTGTAATTTCCTGGAGCATACAAACTAAGATCAATCCATCTTGTCTAAAGGATTGAATCATCCATAGAAAAGGCTTCTTCTTCTTCTTCTATTGAATCGTGTTGATTCATTCACCGTGGTTGTCGGTGGTTGTAAAAAGATCCATCGTGGTGTTCGATGGTTGTGAAAAAGGCACTTTGAATCGGGTTTGATTCAAAGTCCGCCGTAGGTTCGGTGATAGTGGAAAAGGTTCTTTGAATCGGGTTTGATTCAAAGTCCGCCGTAGGTTTCGGCGTCATCAGTTGGTGGTTTGCCATCTGAGGTTTGACAAGAGTTCTTAGGGTTCTTGGTGTAAGAACTTGTAAGGAATCTTGATCATTGTAAATCTTCACTGTGTGATTCAGTGAAGTGGTTCTTCAGAAAGTGGTTTGCTTTCTGGTATAGTGGAAAATCTCTGTGTGATCAGAGGACTGGACGTAGCCTTCTGGGATTGAAGGTGAACCAGGATAAAATCCCTGTGTGTTCTTCTCATCCTTCATCTTTTACTTTCAAGCAATCCTTAATTCCGTTGCAATCACAACTATCGTCTTGTGATCATCATTATCTTGAAAGTTACAATTTTGATAAGGCGAAAATCGGAGCTCCATCATTTCAAACAATGCATTAACACGTGCTGCTATAATTTGGCAGGAAGCTCTGTTGTGACCTCGCCCATGACAATGCCCGCATCGGTTTGAAGTCCGGCCCTCGGTCCCATCCATCTCATTACGGATACGTGTCGACTTAGGACGACCTTTACCACGAATTGTGGAAGGATCAGGGACAATACGGGGCCCAGTATTGGCAGGTATGTTTAACTCATTGCCAATTGGATTCCACGTCTAATCATATGCATTAGCCACACTCTCCAACTTGTAAACAGGGTCCACAAACTGGAAGTAGTCAACCGCTACACGCATGCATGCGGCTATAACGTGCGTGCAAGGAAACTTGTACGCTTGGAATCGTCCACACTCACAGTACCTGTCTTTCAATATAACCGCCCACTTTGTGCCACTGCTTTGAGTTAAGGGGTCTATCCTTTGCTGGACTTCAAATTTCGACCTCGGAAGGTCATAAGACACCACCTCGTACTTACCTGCAAGATTTCGATTTCTCTCCAATTTAGTCATGACATCCTTACAAAATACCCTGCCCTCAGCCAACTCAGCTCTTGCCCGACCACTCATGTTGACAAAATATGTCACAGGTCTAGTGTAAGTGCATTTCACCAATGCTGTGATGGGGAGATTTCTTGCTCCCTTAAGCACCTTGTTAATAGCCTCTACCAAGTTCGTGGTCATGTGTCCATATCTTTTCCCCCCGACGTCGCAAGCAAGGCTCCACGTCTCCTTTCGTATGTTGTCAACCCATTCGCGGACGGCAGGGCTAGCCTCATCACGGAAGTGGGCCAGGCGCATCTCAAAATAGTACGGACAGGGTTTATAAGCTGCGTGAAACGGGGTCAACAACATCAACAAATTACCTTTAAGATGGACGAAAACATATGACATGAAGTAGGCATAAACTTACCGAGGTCAACAAGCTCATCCTTCATCTGTTTGTTTTTGAACTTGTGATTAAAGTTACTAGCAATGGGTCGTATGCAATAAACATGGTAAGCATACGGTGGTTGCCATTCGGGCAACGACGCAACTGCGGACTTGATGCTTGCGTGGCGGTCTGAAATAAGGCATATGCCATGCCTTGCAGTTACGTGTAGCCGGATCAAACGTAGGAACCAGGACCAAGCGCTCAATGTTTCACCTTTGACGATATCAAAAGCAATTGTCAAACAACACGCAACACTCAGGTACAACAAGAAGGTCGTGTCAAGGAAATTCTCCCCAGGGGATTTGGTGCTCCGCCGGGCATCCGTCGGAGCCCGACCTCAAGAACGGGGAAAACTCGCAGCAAATTAGGAAGGCCCCTAGAGAGTGCTACAGACCACAGGTAACGGGGCTTACAAACTGGAACGCCTGGACTGGTCAGAAATCCCACGCCACTGGAACGCAGCAAACCTTAGGCGTTATTACAGTTAGTTAAAGGGGTAGAACAGCCCCACAATGTAATCTTTTTTATTTCAGGACCATTTAATGAAAAACAGATTGAAGTAAACTTGCTCTCACATCACCGATCGCCCTTGGCGGCGAACGCTAACGTTCGTACGAACCAAGAGGACGGATCCGCTTCACCCTCAAAAGGGTTCACCGATCGCCCTTGGCGGCGAACGCTAACGTTCGTTCGAACCAAGCGGACGGTTCCGCTTCACCCTCAAAAGGGTTCACCGATCGCCCTTAGCGGCGAACGCTAACGTTCGTCCGAACCAAGAGGACGGTTCCGCTTCACCCTCAAAAGGGTTCACCGATCGCCCTTGGCGGCGAACGAGAGGACGGTTCCGCTTCACCCTCAAAAGGGTTCACCGATCGCCCTTGGCGGCGAACGCTAACGTTCGTCCGAACCAAGAGGACAGTTCCGCTTCACCCTCAATAGGGTTCACCGATCGCCCTTGGCGGCGAACGCTAACGTTCGTCCGAACCAAGAGGACGGTTCCGCTTCACCCTCAAAAGGGTTCACCGATCGCCCTTGGCGGCGAACGCTAACGTTCGTCCGAACCAAGAGGACAGATCCGCTTCACCCTCAAAAGGGTCCACAGATCGCCCTTGGCGGCGAACGCTAACGTTCGTCTGAACCAAGAGGACGGTTTCGCTTCACCCTCAAAAGGGCTCACCGATCGACAATACGACAGAAGATCGGAACATACAAACACGCGCACAAATAAAGCAACGACAACACAATATATAATGCTTAAACAGACTAAAGTTTGATTCAAAATACGCAAGTTCTCCGACCATCACAGAAACAGGAATTGTGAACAAACGGGCAAATAAATACAAAATACAAAGTACAATCATTACAAGGCCGTTACAAAGTCGGAACAAAATACAACCACACCAAGGAAAAACGGATCTTCATTAGCCTGCGGGCTTGGTCTGAACGGTCGCCTCGCCTACCGTCTTAATAGGCATGCTGATAGGCCGGAACTCTCCACCCACCAGATCCCCCACCTGGCCGTTCACAACGACCTGCTTCAATGAGACCCCGGTTAAGGAAAGGCCTGGGTTGAGGACGGTCAGCTGATCGACCGCATTTTTAAATGAGGCCTTCCCAACCTTCTTCAGCATCTCCTCTAGGCGCGCCTTCTGACTAGCCCAAGCAGCTGCTTCCTCGGCATGGCGATCGACGACCCCTTGGAGCTGCGAGTTGTCCGCCTTCAAACCCTCGGCCTGCTCCACAAGCTTACCTCTCTCGTCCACGCCTTGTTCAATATCCCGCTTCAAGCCCTGGATAATCTCATCAGCATCGACCAACCGGTGATTTAGGGTGTCGACCTCCACCTCCCGTTCAGCAAGCTAACTCTGGACCCCCCCCCACAGCCGCATCCTGTTCCGACCCCCGACTCTGCAACTCGCTTTTCTCTTCAGTCAGCTGGGCAATCTGTTCATCCTTGACCGCCAGGTCCGCTTTCAACTGATCGACACAGCTGCTTCTTCAGCTTCTCAAACTCTTGAAAATGGAGCTCATGATCTGCCACCTCCCGGTTCCGAGCACGGAGAGTACCCATCAGCTCAATCTGGCTATAGCGCAGCACCGACGTCACCTTCCCGAGCACGTGGTAGAAGTAGTCGAATAGCTGGTCGGCAGGAATCTCACCCATCCGCCGCACGTCCTCCTCATGGTATACCAGTCGGTCGAGACTTCGGACATATTTGGCCACGTCAAACATGTCGTCGCTCCGCACACTGGGCCCCCAGGAGTCCCGATCGGCGGTGGCGCCAGAGGCGACGGTACCGCCGGTGGGCGCTTCAGCCATCGGCGATTTACCGGGCCTCCTCCGACCAGGAACCTCAGTGTCACCACTCGATGAAGAGTCTGTTTCTGCATCAGGACCGCTGGCCTCGGTATTCTGGTCCGACTCTGAACTCACATCAACAACCTCCTCAGCCACCACCACAACACTAGGGGGCGGAGGACGGGTAGCGATGGTTCGCCGAACATTCGGTTGAACCATGGCCACAACTTTCACTTGCTTACCCGGCCCAGCCTCTGCATCAGCGCCCATCTTCCTCTTTCGAACAGCAAGAGGCACTTGGTCAACCTCTTCATCACTGCCAACGACGACCGCCTGCGGAAGGAGCACCGCGACCGGCACTACTGGTTCTGCACCATCGGGACTACCTGGTTCCTCGGCGTCCATCAGCCGGATCAGCTCTTGCAGGGCGGGATCGATATCCATCTTAACTGAAAAAACAAACAGCAAACGGAAGAAACATCAGCGTAAAACGAAGAAACATTAAGAAATAAGGACGACCTAACCTAATACTCACGATAGTGTCCCCTTAAAACGGAGACCGGATGCCGACAAAGATCCTGACACTTAAACAGGAATAGCGGAGTGCCGTCCTCATCCAGCGCCACCGACTTCTCCAGGATGGCCAAGAAATCCCGGTCGGCCGGCTTCAAAGTATCAGGGTCGTCCGAACCATATTGGCTAGCACCCAGCTCGAAGTTCTTGTCGCTCCAATATAAAGGAAACCGTCTAAACACGGTCCCCGTAGAGTTCGTCTGGAACCACCACGACCGCCCCTCCCCCGTAGTGGTCACTCGGAAAAAGTCCTTCTTAAAATCCTTGTACGAATCGGTGAAATTTTGTAGAACTTTGGACGTCCGGGACTTGATACTCACCATCCCATGCCCTCCAACTCCGTGCGTGTGCGACGGGACAAATAAGTGAAAAAATAGCTCGAGAAACGGATTGCGACCGAGCACCTCACACAGAACCTCAAAGGAGCGGGCAAACGCCCATCCACCCGGGTGTAACTGAGACGGGGCGACGTCTAAGTACCTTAGCACCTTCATCATGAAGTTAGAGAAGGGTAGACGGACTCCTAGCTTTCTGAAGACGACCAGGTGCATGTAAAACCCGGATGAAGGCTCGTAGCAGAGCCGATCAGTCGGGGCCGGAGCATGAACCGCGTGCCCCTCACCTATTTCAGCCGCCGTCACAATGCTCTTCTTTTCTAAGTATTCCGGGTCGGCGTTGGCAAGCCGGGAAGGCATCGTCAAGATGTCTCGACAGAACTCATTATATCGGAAGAGGTCGCCGGTCAGATCAGGGTGCTTAGCCCGGTCTTTCTTGGTACGTCTCGAGGCTTTCGCCGGCGGTGCGGGTTTCAACTTGATACCCTGGTAGGTCACGTCCTTCGCACGCACCATTCTCAGAACCTGAAAGGGGGTCCGAGAGGGTCAGCCACAGTTCGGGGTGAGGAACCACACTCGGCCCCCTTCCTCCTAACGGCGGATAAAAAAAAAACAACACACAACGATGTATGGAACCTGAAAGAAAGGACGAACCTGTTCAAATAGGAGGAAGAGTGCTGGACAACGACGAGCGGACTAACAACCTCGAAACTCGAATGCTCGGGATCAGAGCTCTGGAACCGATCGTGCGTAGAAACAGCGAACAAATGAGGGCCTTATATATAGGCAAACACGTGAACATATGAAACGTCGCATTAATTACCCACTCAGGGGGCAGTTGAGAACCCAAACGTCAGGGGGCGCGAATCCAAACGTCAACAGTCGCACGCATCCCGAGGACCCATTGCGCCGATCCGGTAATCGCGACGATAGACTATACCCCCCACCTACGGTGTCCTTTTCCACCGGACAGACCTCTAACCCAGAACGAAGGTCGGAAGAACACAGCCGCCCCCCGCCGACACGGTCGCCGGCAAACGGCCGAGGGGCATCCGACTACTCACCACTCCAACCGTAAACGAGAGGCCACCCCGAGAGGCAGAACAGCATAAACTTCAGAAAAAACTAAAAAACCCGGACGGTTGCTACACAACCGGGTCTGACGAACTACCAAGCGGCACACATCTCCAGTTAAATATGACTCTAGCTGCGCAATAAATAGCACGGCAAAGCCAGGGGGCAACTATTCCGACCGGTACCCGGTCAACGGGCAACCAGGCCGGTCAACCCAACACAACTATACCTGCAGGCGGCAACCGCCACCGAAGGGATGTTCCGCTCACCACGCTCCGATCATCACGACAGGGACAGGGGGAAACTATACCGAACAATGCACCCGGAGCCGGTCCTCCTACCCCGAACCCGGCCTGGCCTAAACCCAGGGGTGACCACACCAACCCTATGGGCCGATCACGCCGAGCGGAGCCAGAGGCATCAGATCGGGGGGAGGTCACCTACGAGGATCACTGACAGCTCCTCGAAACCCTCACCTAATGTCAGAAGACCCACCTCTATAAAAGCCAGCCCCATTGACACATAAGGTACACACTCTTTCTCTAGATCGAATCCCCTCTCTCGAGACGATCACTAACTTGGGCGTCGGAGTGTCTTTGCAGGTACCCCCCCGTTCGACCATCAGAAGGAGCCAGCCTACTCGGACCACCTCCGCTGTAAAGAGGAAGCCGTCTCCGATCTCCGACCACCCCTTCCCGGGTGACAGTTCGGTATATATCTAACAAGTAGAATCGTGATTGCGGGACTGCAAATCATCAGATCGCAAATCACAAATCGCAAAGCATATCTCGAGTCAGAAGCGGAAAGAAGAAATCAATCGATAATGAAAACCATGGCGGTGGAAACGGCAACCGTGGAGAATCAGTGACGGCGGCCAGAAAAGCAGAGATGTAATCTTCGACGAAGAGAAGTAACCATTGAAGAAGAGACGGTAGAAAAAACTGAGAATGGAGAAGCAAAATCAGAGTTGCAGCAGAGCAAATTTGCTTGCTCTGATACCATAACAGAATTGTACATTGTGACTTCTCATTAGTTGAAAAATGTGTAGGATACATTGTATTTATAATGTGCTATTCTGATCAAACTATAGTTGAGTTAACAAACTATAGTTCTAATAAAAAATAAAACTAACTAATAGAAAGTAAACTAACTAAAACTAAGTAACTATAATTTCGTAATTCTAATAGAGATCGTGTTGCTGGGTTGGAGGCTTTCCATGTCAAGGTTTTCCTTCTTCACTGGGGGTGGCTGCAACGAGATTGGGTCTTGAATCTTCAACCTAGTGTTCAATAGTGATGCTCTCCTCATTAACATGCTATAGACCGTGGATAAGGATGGTTCAATTTTGGAATTAGCGTACCATTTAGGGCCCGTTTGGTAGACAGGATAAACAGAGACAGTATAGGATAGTAATCATATCCTATTGTTATCTGTTGTTTGTTGCGCCAGCAGGATAGGATAACACTATCCTGTCCCTTATCCTATCCGGTCCATCATGTGTAGAAGTTATCCTGAGGGGGGAGCCAGGATAGAAATTATCCTAACAAAATAGGATATCAGTTTTTTGTTTATTTATTACCATGACCCAAAATTAATTTCAATATTTATATTTTATATGATTTATAATAATATTAATTAATAAATATAAATTTTTTATTTTAATAAAATATTAATTTTATTACTTATCAATTACTAATTGTTATTATTAAGTTAAATTATTTAGTTATTGATAAATTTAATTAAAAAATAAACTTATTTATAAATGGTGAAAATATTGGATTTACTCATATAAAATAATTAAATTTTCATTATCACTTACTACTACTTAGTTAACATTATCTTTTGTTATTTATATTATAATAAAAATACAAAAAATAATTATTAACTAATATATATATATATATTATTTTTTAATAGTAAATATAGACTAATTTTATATTATCATATGATATTATTTAAAATTATTTCTCTACTTATATAATTATAATTAATAATTTAAATATAAAAAAAAATTTAAAGAATAATATCTTTTAATAATTTTTATTATTAATCACTTACCCCTACTAAGTTAAAACCCATTGGTTACATATATAATAATTTTAATCAAAATAGAATCCCTTCGAAAAAATTAAAATAGCCGAATTAATAAAAAAAATTAATTTTATTTTAGTTTATATTAAAAAATAAGCTATTTATAAAAATGTAAAAAAATTAAATTTAATAGAATAATCACTTTTAAAAAAACTATTTAGAAAATTAAATTTTAAAAATTATTATTTATTTTTTAGGCTTAAATATGTTTGGGGTCAATGACATTTGGAAGGGAATCAGTCCAGGTCCCTGAAAAATTAATTTTTTAAATTGGGTCCCTGACATATGTTTTTTAATCAAATTAAGGACAAATCTCAATTTAAGCTGATTAATGATTCTAATTAGCCCAGTCAGCAGTCCACGTGGCTTTTACTCCTTTTTTTTAATTCCACCTCATATTAAAAATTAAAAACTAATTCAGAAATATTTTTTTTTCCCAATCCTCTCCCTCTGCCGTCATTCTTTCTTTCTTCTTCTTCTTCCATTTTCTTTCTTCTTTCTTCTTCTTCTTCTTCTTTCTTCATTCTTCATTCTTCATTCTTCTTCTTCTATTTTCTTCTTCTTCTTCTTTATTTCCCCAAAGAGAACATCTTCATCATCAAATCCCTCTTTCTCTCCATCTTCATCTTCAACCTTAATCACCACCACAACCCATCAGATCTAAAAGAAGAGGAAGAGATTCAGAGACAACAATAGAGGCTTGGAGGTGTTGCGCAACAAATCTGGAAGTAGAGAGACCGCGAAAGGGAAGGAGGGAAGAAGAAGACGATGGCGGAGGGAGAAAGAGGCACAACAACTCGTCAACTATTGAAGCGGCAGCGGCGGCGGTGGTGGTCGACGGTGGCCGATCGTCGAATTACTTTAGGGGTTTTGTTGCGGACGATGAGGGGATTCTGGTGGTGGTGGCGGTTTCTCCATTGGAGGTGCGGCGTCGCCGAAAAACAGGAGAGAAGGTGGCGGCGGCGACGGTCCAGAACTTGAAAAAGAAGGCCGCGGTGGCGGCGATGGTGGCCACAAGGAGGAATAGTGGTGGAGTGGCTTGGTGGCGACGGTGGTTTGCGGTGGTGGTGGCCAATCGGTTGCCATAGAAGGTAGGAAGAGGAGGAGGAAGAAAAGTGTGAGGTTCAAACCTTGGAAGATTGCACTCACTGGGTTTCCATTTCCAGTAAAGATAACCAGAGTCAGGCCTGCCGTTGTTGAAACAATTCTCACTTTTTCTGATCGTACCACATGTTGTAGCAATGTTAATCTTTTTCTGCAAAAAAGATTAACAAGAACAAATATAAGTCCACTAGACCAACAATAACAAGTCTTGGTTGCTAATTGCAATTTCGAGTCAAAAAGCGAGAAGAAGAAGAAAGAAAAATGACCGCAGTGGGAGAGGACTGGAAAAAAAAATTATTTTTGAATTAGTTTTTAATTTTTAATATGACGTGGAATTAAAAAAAAGAGTAAAAGCCACATGGACGGCTGATTGGGATAATTAGAATCATTAATCAGCTTAAATTGGGATTTGTCCTTAATTTGATTAAAAAACATATGTCAGGGATCCAATTTAACAAATTAATTTTTCAGGGACCTGGACTGATTCCCTTTCAAATGTCAGGGACCCCAAACATATTTAAGCCTATTTTTTATTTCAAGGAAAATTTGATACATTTTTCATTGTTAGTATCATATCATGTCCACCCCAAACGCAGGATAGGATAAGAGTCTATCCTGCTCTTATCATATCCCGTGCTTATCCAATCCTTTATCCTATCATGTTCTTATCCTATCCTGACCACCAAATGAGCCCTTAATTTATATGCGGATATTTTTACACTATCACTGCATAATAATAAGCTCTTTAATTTAATCATCATTTGGATTTTAGTAATTTTGTTTACTTTATCGTTCATTTTTGTTATGACATGTGTTAACCTTTTTAAATACAATAGCGGTCTCTCCTAATAAATGATTTTTCTCTCTTAATAAATGATTTTCCTAAAGTTCGACATTTTAACCATTCCCTTACGAAAATTTAGTTTACCTACCACTAAACCTTCATTGGTTTCACCATTCATTCTGCAACAGCTTTTTTGTGTTTTAATTTGTCACATAAATGCAAACGAAAAATAATCTTCCAATCTCTGGCCTCTGTGTACAATTATGACATGTATATAATTTATTCTTTTTCTTCCCCCTCATTATTGACTTCATCGAATTACACGAACACGGTCCATTCTACAAGTGGATCGAGTCAACTTATTATGGGTAATCAATCAACACATCTTCCTCCTTGCTGAATTAACGAAACTGCATTGGCTGATTATTTGACTAGCATTGACTCCTTCAAAGGGTCACACTTGGGAACTTGCAAGATCCATAACCTTCAAACAAAACAAACATTCAGAAGGCCGAACATAGAAACAAGTAACAACAACCACATCTTAATCAATACCTAATTATCGCATTTCCTTTTTTGTGGTAAAAGTTCAGAATTTTGCTTTTGCACAAAGTGAGCTCTTTAATTTAGGGAACTAATGAAATCTAGAGTTCAAATTTAATTTAATTGAATTTTTCACTTCACCAGTTTACCCATAATCTAGACTTTCAAAAATAAAATGTTGAAGTAATTAATTTAAAAAAAGAAACATTTAAATAATAATAATAATAAACTGCCTTTATTTATGGCAAGAACCAAAGAAGAATATCTAATAATGAAAACGTTTGATAAAATTAGGAGTTGAATTAGTTGAAATTGTAAAATTACTTAAAAGGACATACTTATCTAAAACCAATTATATAAAAATACGTTAGATAATGTGTTTAAAAGAGTGTATTTATAACACTTCTTTTTCTATATTTAGCACTATTTTATTTACACATCTGTATATTTATATGATGTTAATTCTAAAATAATTATCATTTTAATATTTTAAATTATTTTATCATCTTAAAAAATATTATATTGTTTGTTTTTCTTTCATATTTTCTTAAGTTAAATGAAATCATATACGTTTAACTTAATTTAATCAACTAAATTTTTCGAAACTTAATAAAAAATTATTTTTTAAATTATAATTATTGCAAGACAGTGGTGTAAGATTCTCATATTATAAAAAGATAATTAATTTTTTTTAAATGATAAGAATAAAATTGAGAATAAATTAAATAAACTATAATCTACATCAAGTAGCTAATTAAAAAAGTTATAAACCAGTAATATAAACTTTGAGTAGTCAAATAAGTTGTTAGTTTGACTAACAACCTTACTAAACATAGTCTTAGAACACAAAGAAAAAAATGTCATAATCTTAGGAAAATACTGTAGAAATATTATTTGTCAATTTAATAACCCATTAACAAAAGATTTTAAAAACTTTATACTCCCTTCGTCGTCCCAAATTATAAGACCCTTTAAAGACAAACTCGGTGTTCCAAATTATAAGGCCCCTTCTAGATTTCAAGAAGAAGAAAAAAAATAAGTTTTTCCTTTTTTACCCCTTGCATTCATTATATTTTAAATTCCAAAACTTTAATTACAACCTCTACTAATTACTTATTTCATATTTCCAACCAACTTTTGGTATATCCAATACTTATATTAATAATTTCCAGATTTTTTTTAAATAGGGGTACATTTGGAAGATTTGTATAAAAATTAACAAAACGAACATATTAATTAGTTTATTACATGTTTTCTTAATAGGCGTGATTACCCTATACTTTGAGATGAGGGAATATTATATTAAAAAAAAACACTTACTTGGATCTGTTGCAGTTGCGATGGCGAGGCCATTGAAATAACAGGTTCCCCCAACAGGCCTCATCTGCGCCCAGTAAGAACTAAACGCATAGCTAGCGTGCCCCACAACAGTATCAGGTTCAAAGCACTGCTTCCCAGGTTGGATCGGGCCACACGTTCCGTTCCCCTGCGAGCAAGCGTACGACAGCGCCGCCGCGACTGCCGTCTTGTTTGCCCCCTCCGCCACCACGCACCATGCCTTCCCCTTGTAATCCTTCGTCGCTGGCAACGGTGCGAGCTCTGACTCCGGCGTCTTCCCCGAAAGGTCAATCTCGTAAACGCTCGACCCGTTCGGGTACAACAACCCGAAGTTCCGCTCCGTGCCCAAACCCGGTTTCAAGTTCTCATTAAACAATGCAAAAACGAAAGACGGAAGAACCGAACCCGGTCGAGCCGGAGTCCCAACCGGTGGTTTCTTCGTGACCTTCTTCACGAAGTTCCTATTATACGTGCCGGCGTTGTGAACGTTCGCCCCAATTTGGTCCAGATCTCCTTTACTGGGCCAACCAGTTTCCGCAATGAAGATCCGAATATCCGGGTACCCGAGCCGCTCCATGGCGAAATAAACCGCATCCACCATCTGGTCGAATAAATTGGTGTAAACCAAACCCGTACCCGGATCCGTTACCGTGATGTTATCGGAATCAAAAAGTGCGTGGCTGAGGTTAATATTGACAGGATCCGAAGCCCACGCGAAAAACGGGTACACATCCAAGAAGAAAAACGAGCGGGTTTGGTGCAAGAACTCCAACATGGGCTTAACGAAACTAAACGCGATGTCGTTTCTGAAGGCGCCGCTTGAGGGTGGAAACGACGATTGCAGAACGTCCATTGCGCTTGGGGTTCCGACCTTGATCTTGTGCAAACGGAATCTTGTGAGGGAGTGTTTGATTCTGCGCATGGCGGGGACGATGTGGGGCCAGGTTTCGTTTCCGGTGGAGCTGATGAGTTCGTTGCCGACGAGGAGGTAGCGGATTAGGGTTTGCGGGTAGAACGGCACGACGTTGGATCGGACCCAGTGATCTGAGAGGGTTTGGTTGGAGGAGATGTTGGAGACGAGTTCGTTGGGGACCATGATCGAGACTTGGAGGCCTGTGTTTTGAAGGGATTTGAGAATTTCTGGGTTTGCATCGTAGATTTTGACGCGTTTGGCTTTCAGGGATTTGATGAGATTCACTGAGGTTTTTGGTGGTGGAAGGTTGTTCCCTAATTGACCGTAGTTCACTCCTGGTAGCCCTGAGATTTCTGCATCTGTCACATGAGCAAAGGGAAGAAATTGGGGTTAGTTCGTGTTTGCATCATTCAAACTTCAATTACAGGTGTGTGAGTTGAATTTCACACAATTAAGCTCATAGTTTGCATCTTCCAAGTTTCAATTCACGGTGTATGAGTTGAATTTCACAGAAATAACATGTTTGATGAAACTAGATTCTTTTATGTCTATATATGGTCCTGAATTGCAAATCTGGATTCAAGTGTGGAAAAAAAAAAAACTTGCTATTCTTGAAAGTACATTAATCTCTAGTATAATCTTATACTCTTTCTCGACCATGTTGATTTTTTGAAGAAAACATATAAAAACTAATATCATTGATATTTAAAGATTTTGAGAATTTAGATGAAAATTATGTTTTCAAACTGCTAAGTTCATTTACAAAGAGTTTGTGATTTTGATCGGGGGAGGGAAGGCGAAGTAGCTTACTTGATATGGAAAGTAGCCAGAAGGAGAAGACAAACAGAGAAACCAGAGTCATATTAATTGCTTTCTTTGCCACCTTGTTGACTGACTTCAGCTCAAGTGATGTCTATTTGGTACTTTGAACTCTCCTTGAATGGCATTATTTTTAGGAATTGGTAAGATTGAATGAGTGGAAGGTGTGGACTAGGGAAGGGTTTTAGGAATAGGTAAGATAGAATGAGTATTTTCAATCATATTATGAGTGCGATTGTTATTACACCAGTTGCATTTGTGTATAACTTTTTACAATATCCAAAATTGTGAAGTAGTCATAATTAGGACTATAACCTTGTTTGATGTATGAGAAGATAAGCACAGGGAAAACGATGGAAGAGTTGGACAAAAACGAGGGCATAGGGAGAGTTAACAGGCGCAATTGCAATTGGGAATAATAGCATTTTTATTTAATATTTTTTATCATCGTCATCGCAAATTTATTGACAGTTTGCGATCGTGGAAGACTGTGGCTTTGAAAAACACAAGGTTTTGGACACGTGGCCGCTAAAAGTTGTGTTAGGACGCGGTGCCGGCGTCAAGCGGGGGCTCTACGTGCAACTTCGTGCACGAATAGAGAGTTGACGTTGACTTTCAAGAAGTATTATCACTATTATCATATTATTATGTACTGCAAAAATGGATATAACAATTTCTTTGCGAAAGAATGGAGGTTGAGAGCGAAGGCGGTAATGCGACGACGAATGGGTCCCGGCCGGCAGAAAAGCCACCAGAAAGGGTGGGAAGGAAAGCCACCTTCAAGGAGAAGGGGTTGGGGCCAAGAAGGAGGGCCAGAAGAGACTAGAGACTTCTCAATCTTCTGAATGAGGGGGTCATGACGAAGGAGTTGGTGAAGGGAAACATACTTTTCCCGATGTTCGATATTAATCCTACCGTTTACAAGGAGATTTGCAAGCCATGGGAGGAGTGTTTGGTGGTGGAACTACTTGGGAAGCACATTGGCTATGGCGCTCTCTGTGAGAAGTTGAGATTGTTGTGGAAACCGTAAGGGGGATTCGAGGTGAGAGATGTCCATTTTGGATATTTCCTGATTAAGTTTGATCTTGATGAGGACAAGAAGAAGGCAATGTCTAGTGCTCCATGGATGATCTATGATAATTATCTTTCGGTCAAGCCATGGATGCTGAAGTTCGTCGCGGCTAATTCCAAGATCAATACAACGTTGGTTTGGATACGTATCCTGGGGCTAGGGTTCTAGTTCGATGACGAGAGTATCCCGATGACCTTAGCAACAGGCGTCGGCACAACAATTAGGGTGGACATGAATACCGCTGACATGCAACATGGGAAGTATGCAAGGGTTTGTGTCGATATCGATCTTAACGAACCCGTTGTGGGTATGGTCGGCCTCCGCGGCATATGGTATAACGTCGAGTACGAGGGCCTTCATCTGTTATGCCCTAAGTGCGGCTGTTATGGGCATTTAGCTCGCAACTGCACTTCATTTCCTAGACCGGAAACTGCTTCAGGCGAGATTCCGATGGTCGTGACAGGTATCCAAGAGGTGGGGCTGTGCAAGGCCAGCAGCGTTCCACAACGACACCAACCCTAGCTCCATCTAACTCCCAAGGTGGCAAAGGCACGAATGAGGGCGTAAATTCAGGAATGATAGTTATTGTCATTGATTGTCCACCAACAGTTCATGGGGAGTGGCTTATCGTTGACAAGAGGAAGAAAAAAAAATTAAATTCAAACAAGGAGGTTAATGTGGAGAAAATGAAGGGCGAGAAAAAAGGGAATAAAGTTAAGAATAAAGATTGGTGGACATCAGATAGCAAGAGAGGAGATATAAGTTATAAATGTGATATATGATGTGATGTAATTGAAAGAAAGAGAAGGAGAAAAAAAGGGTGTCATGTCACCAATCATTACTATAAAGTTAATTTTGAAGGTGCAAGACACAAACAAGAAAGGGGGGGGGGGGGGTTGAATTGTGTGGCTTATTTTAAATTTCTTTTCTCATATATATATATATATCATTTGTTATTTAAATTTGGCATGGATCACTTTTGTAGGAGAGCATGAAAATCATTTCATAAGATTTAAAACGATGATTATTTATTTTTCATAATCGTTTGCAAGTTGCAAACGTATGAATGAGCATGCAGTGTAAAATTAACAACATGAAAATAACATGCACATGATTTTATCCTGGTTCACCCTCATAACCGATAGGGCTACGTCCAGTCCTTGGCTTCACCAAGATTTTCAATATTTCAATGAATAGTACAAGTATTATCAGGGACTTCTCCCAACAAGTATTCTAAGGACTTCTCCTATCAAGTATTCTAAGGACTTCTCCTAACAAGTATTCGAAGGACTTCTCCTTACAAGTATTATTAGGACTCCTCCTTACAAGTATTATACAGGACTTCTCCTGACACCTTTTTCAAGGGTTGGCTTCTCTACAAGGTTCTCTTCTCAATAAGAGTGGGCAGAGAAAATTAAGCTCAATATACAGAGAGGATAAGAGTTTGGGTTCTCTGTTAGAAAGAATGTGTGAGTTGGGAAAGATAAGAGTGATACTCTGCGAATTTTCCTCACACAAACTTATATGCTCAGACAGGGATAGGGTTGAGGCATCCTGAGCATGAACCAAGGTTACTTGGCTCTTGGGACAGACTTAGTTGGCATATGGAAGTTTAAGTCTAAGTTGCCCGAAATCTTCAGAGAAAAAATCTTCTATTTATATCTTCAGTTGCTTCTTCTTCTTGAGAAAGAAAGAAAAACTGTCTGAAGTGCCTCTTCCCTTCCGAGCTGTGCGTAACGGCTAGTTCTGCATCTTTCAGCATGCGTAAGTCACGATCAGAGGCTTTTCTGCAAGCATAAGATATGATCTGGAAATCGTCAGTACTTCCGGGTTGATGTCGTCTGGCTCCATCTTGAGCGAGCGGCCTTGAGCTGGTTTCTTCGTATATAACGTGTAAAAGTTCAGCGGTGAGGACTGCTTTGACTCTTTACCCCAGTGCTTGACAGCTAATACTCATCACGTGCCTTGGTCAGGATTTTGAATTTCGACCGTTGAGATTGTACGATGTGCAGAGATTCTTGCCGTTGATTCCGCGATGTCAGCTTGATTTAGGGGAAAGTAGAATGTCAGAGGGACCAAGGAATATTGTATTAATTGTGTCCCTTTCTACTTTCTGCCGCAGCCAATATGTTAATAAATGTGTAAACGAGGTGGAAGTCTTTTAATTCCACGAAGTAATTACTCCAGATGAGAAAAATAGATTCTTTAATACTTCGAAAATCCTGATGTCCTCGAAAACCACATTTCTTGATTTCTGTTTCTTTGGCGCAATTGTTCCTTTGAGCGGACGGATTTTTCCTTGTAGCTTGGCAGACGTAGTCTCCATTCAATGCTTGAAGTTCTGTTGCAAAGTAATTTGGATTGGCGGACGAACTTTTCTTTATTCAGTCTTTCTTAACTGTTAGGATCTTCTTGTCTTGTAGATGACTGAGTCTCTTCCTTTGATCTTACTGAAGTTCTTTCATCTGATAGAGTTGATTCACAACTTCCTTTTGTGATGCTAGAGAACCTTTGAAGCTGAAAGGAATTCTTCATAGATTAGTCTGTCCTTTGATTTGAGCAGTCTTCTTAAGTGGCAGACTGTTTTGTCTTCTCAAGGTAGGCTTTGATTTAGAACTTGCAGACTTTTGTGAGGTGTTCTCAGATGTTGGTTGTTGATGCTGCTTTAGACTCCTATGATTCACCAGACGCAATTTTCTTCATAGTGATCGGACGAACTTCTCCTGATGAACTGGTAGTCTTGATGACGTTTGAGGTTTACTCAGTCTTTTTAGAAATAGTTATTCCTGTACATGGGAGTTTTCGCTGTGTTAGGAAATCCAGTTTAATACAGTTTTGAACCTTAAAGAAATTGTTGATTATCAAAATATAATTATTAATTTAATTACTTAAATCTAACAATCTCCCCCTTTTTGATAATGACAATTTCTTTGGAAAATATTTGTTTATGAGGTGTTCATAAGACATTTTGTTATGATGGTTGTTCTTGAGAGTATTGCATTATGAATTCTCATTTTATTTATATAGGAGGTGGTCGAATTCCAAAACGAATTTTACTGGTTTAGCTGGAATTAGTTTTGCTTGCTCTTGCTCCCCCTAAGTTGAATATTCCTAGTAAGCTTTTTACTTTACCTAAGTTTACTTATCTTTGCTCCCCCTAAATCTAGCTTTCTTCTTTACCTAAGTCTTCTCCCCCTTTGGTATTATCAAAAAGATTAGAAACCATTATATAAGCAAAGTGCATATAAGATAGAGAGATATCTAGTATGAAGTATTAAATATAAATAGGCATGAGAGCAAGTAGAATAATGTGCACAAGATGAATAATTAGAGAGAGTAGTAGGGATAAGAGGTAATCAATCCGCTTTTTGCTGACGAGCTTCATGGTCTTTGCGGAGCATTTCTTCAAAGAATTTGAGTTGAGCCTCTATCATGGCGGTGAGATTTTGTTCCATTGCATCGGCTCGTTTGAGAATAGTGCTTTCCATCTTTTCCGTTGCTTTGAAATTGGTGGAGAGGGATTGTGTAACTTGTTCAGACAGCTCCTTAATGGCAGTTTCGGCATCAAAGGGTTCAGTAGTAGGTGGTATATCATGTGACTCCTTGGCCCTGGGAATTTCCTTAGTTGAAGAAGGATGATTACGTGAGGAGACTTTGGTGGGATGAACCACTGTGGTTTCCATTTCCAAGGCCTCATTCAGGGTTTCAACAGCAGGGATTTCCTTGGAAGATGGTGAGTGGGTATCATCTTGATCCTCCTCAGTG
Organism: Acmispon strigosus; assembly: GCA_030819835.1. NCBI lineage: Eukaryota > Viridiplantae > Streptophyta > Magnoliopsida > Fabales > Fabaceae > Acmispon > Acmispon strigosus. Next base: position 24,604,188 of record JAUAMA010000006.1, read on the forward strand.
TCTGATGAGACAACAACTACTTCTTCTGAATCAGATAAGATATGGATTTGGTGCTTGACTGATTCTTGCTGAGGGACGTCAGCAGTTAGAGATGGCTGATAAGAAGGTCTGTCTGCTATTAGGGTAAGCGACCATGATCCGAAATTGAGAGTGATGCGTGCAGCACCATGAATCAATTTGGATGAAATGGTGCTTGTATGAGTTTGTCTGCAGGCAGACAGTTCCCAGTTGTGAGAGAAGATGTCATACCTTGATCTTGGAGCAAACATAAGTACTAACCCGTCAACAGCAGGAGGAGCCCAGATTCTGGCTTGGAGGCAGAAATTGAAACCTAAGGTTTCCATAAGAAGGTGTGGTGCGTGCCAAGCATTCATCATGGATAGCATTCTAGGGACTGTTGATGCAATAGGAGTAGTGCAACGGCGAGACCGTCTGGGCACATGGATTGGGAAACTCTTCATTCTGTATTCCCTTGTTTGAACTTCTTGCATGTTGTTCTCCTGATCTTCTTCAGATATACCTCCTTCCCGATTAGCTGTTGGTTGTTCAGCAGCGACTTCATCCCTATGTGCGAGTTTAGTTGTATCATCTTTCTCAGCCTTCCTTGGGATATTCTTCTTTCTTTTTCTTTGATTACAGGCCCTGACTGCGCGAGACTTCACTCTTCCTTTGGCCACAGACGCTTCCTTAGAAGCCCTATCTTGATTTTCAATCTCCTGTGTTTCCATAGTGACTTCTGGTTGGGACATAGGAATGTCAAGGAGTGTGTCGTCAACATCGTTGGATTTCTTGGCGATCTTCTCACTTTGTTTTTCATTTAGTGAGTGAGAAGGATTTTCAACTTCTGATGCTTCTGCCTTTAGCCTTGATGATTTGGACAAAGGCATGGTCACTTGCACTTGTTTCTCAGCTTTCTTCAGAGTAGCATGTCGCTTCCTTTTCAACTTTGAGGGACGAACGTAGTTGGGATCTATGATGCGTCTATACATTATTATTCTTGGTCCCACATTATTTCCCCACGCCTTTGCGTCCTTCTCACAGTTGGGCAACCATTGTGGTGTTGCATTGGGTAAGGGAGAGTTCTCTTTGAGAATCACTCTTATCCAGTGTCGATCATCAACATTGCATAACACTGCCACTGGAGAAGGGGTTGTAACTGGACCAGTCATAGGAAGATACATGCAGGATTCCCTGAGACTGAGTGTGACTAGAACTACTCTGAAGGTAGTTGCTGCTAGTAAACCCATGTCCGGAACAGTGAACCATTTGGGTTCAAGAGCTGGTTCGTTTGGGCTGAGGGTCAAGGCCCTTTTAATTTATTCCATATGATCTTTTGAGTCAAATATCTTCTGGTGAAGATTTTGTCTGTTTTCTAGCTCCTTGATCATTCGATCCCTTATCTCTGGCCATTCTTTCTCGTTCATCCCTATCCACTGTGCAAGACATCTATATCCACAGTTGCCATCATCATCAACATCCACAATATTTTCTACAAACTCATGAAACTCAGTGGGAATGTGTGGAAGATATTTTGATATGATTGCAAGCTGCTGAGGAGTCTTGGATTCGGAGCTTGAGGGTCCTCTTTGGACGTTTTTGATTAGTGATGCTATCGGACGATTATCTTCATCACTCTGTTGGGAAACAGTTGTGTTTCCTGGTTGTTTAGGTTCTGAAGAAGGAGCAATTTCAACCCATTTCCCAGAATTGGTAATTTGGTATCGCTTAGTGGGTGGGGGTCCATTAATATCAGCGTCTTCTTCTGCTTCTTCATCTTCTACTTCTTCTTCAGCACCCTCTTTTCTGAGTTGAAGTCAGCTTGCCTGCAAGAGCACTTCTACAAGCACACTGGTAGTGTCAATCTCTAGTCTCATTCTTCTGAGGTTGTCGAATTTTATTGGAGATGAGTGAATGTAATCACGAGTAATAAACTCATTTTCCTCCTTCGTTTTGTCTATGAGGTGTTTCCTCATTAGCTCAGATATGAGAGCTCCATATGGCAATTTTAGCTCTTTGCCTTCCAGAGTTGATATCATGTGATTGAAGACGAGATATGAGAGGTTAATCTTCTGCTTATGCATCATATAGTAGAGTGCCCATTGAGACAGCTTGTCTACATTGTTGCAGTTCCCTTCTCTGGGGATGACTATTTTGCACAACACGGCATAAGGAAATTTGCATTCCTCTATTAAGTTGTTGACATTAGTTCCATAACTCTCTGGGTTCTGCTTCCAGATGCACTTGGAGTTTAAGGCAGATAACTCCTAAGTTGATTTGAATTTCACTCCTTCGTTTACTTCGCAGTTCAAGATTACTGCAATATCTCCAGGCGAAATAGTTGTTATTCTTCGCATGCATCTGGTTTTGATCATCGAGGGTCTGCTCTTGACTGCGCAGTCATAGAATTCTTTGACGACCGGTTCAATGGTAACAAGAGAAGATACCTTCATGAGACTTTCCCATTCTTGAGCGAGGACCCAATCTAGCCCTGCTATCTTGGCGTGACTGTAGAGCTTTAGGTTAAGATGCTTTGGAGAAACCAGTTCTTTATCCCCGAGATTTATTGTCTTCAGTTTGCCAATGAAAGTTTCTTGCTCCTTTCGATTCAGCGCAATAATTCTCATTCTTTGTTCAATAGTGTTTTGCTCAGCGGAAGTAAGTTCGGAGGCAACATTAATCTGTTTCTTTGAGGTCATTGTGATGATCTGCAAGCAAGAGTTAGCAAGAGAGAGAAAGAGAAAAATAGATATCTTGAGGATGATGGAAGTTTAAGGTAGGTTTGTGAGTAGTGGATGCGTTATTGCTTTCTCAAAGTTCTTTTTGAATGCGAACGGTGTTTACTTGGTTGAAGAGAGAAAATGATCAGTTTTCTATTGATGTGATAGAATGATTAGCATGCGCATTAAATGAGGATCTTTTAAATGTGCAGTCATAGCAGTTGAGAGATTTAATGCGTGCTTGAGAAGTTTTAATATTTGAAACGACACAGTTGTTTAGCTAGTAGTCCAAGTTTGGGTGAGTGACTGATCGTGCCTGATCAGGTATTCACAGGCGCTCTCTCTTGATAGTTCCTTATGTAGTCACCGGACGGTGATTTCCATTTACTCGATCTTTGGAATGTAGTCTTTGGTTAAGTGGAGTTTTCGGTCTTATCAGGAAGATACTTCACGTCACTCTTCTAGTTGATCATGTAATATATGTATCTATCTTCAAGCCTACAAGATTCATTTCCTAATTTCTTTGTCGAAGGATCTTATTAATTTTTTTTAATTATCACAATTTAGCTACAGGCAATAGGAGGTATTGTGTTTTTCAACTAGAGAACTCGTCAGAACATCTATGCTTGTCCGATAAGTTTGATAGCGTATACCAAGGTCTTTCATGACAAATGTTTAGGACTAATGTTTAAACAAGAGATTAAATGCATGTAATGATAGTATGAAAAGTCATATGCCAAAGAGTTGATTTGAACAAATAATTTTGATTAACATTTGTCAATTGAACAGTTTAATTTTAGGTTAATATGACTATCGTAAGTATATGATTATCTAGGAATTTGTGTTCATTAGAATGATGACATTAATGATTCAAACAAATCTTGATGGACTTATAGAGAGTCTCATTTAAGTAAATAATCAGTGATTGTATTAAGATATTCTTTGTGAAGCTTTTAATCATTTTACCAGTATGAGGGGTGGTAGATAATCTAATATGAGTTTAGAGTTACCTCCCTTTCTATCTCTGAGAATAGAACTTGATCATTTCTTGTATAGCTCAAGAGATTTGTCAGTAATATATTGCTGGAGACACGAGTTTGATGTATTCACTTGAATTTCTAGCTTCCTTTATTGAGAGGATATGAGATCTTTCCTTGAGATGACTTCTTTGAAATTTTCTTCTTGCATTAGCATTTGGATCATGGTTGCTTCGATTCAAGAATGACATATGCTTTTACGGATCTTTGAACTCTGCATCTGCGAAGATGTTAGCACTTTTCAGAGTGTTAGGCTCTGATACCAATTGAAGGTGCAAGACACACACAAGAAAGGGGGGGTTTGAATTGTGTGGCTTATTTTAAATTTCTTTTCTCATATATATATATATATATATATATATATATATATATATCATTTGTTATTTAAATTTGGCATGGATCACTTTTGTAGGAGAGCATGAAAATCATTTCATAAGATTTAAAACGATGATTATTTATTTTTCATAATCGTTTGCAAGTTGCAAACGTATGAATGAGCATGCAGTGTAAAATTAACAACATGAAAATAACATGCACATGATTTTATCCTGGTTCACCCTCATAACCGATAGGGCTACGTCCAGTCCTTGGCTTCACCAAGATTTTCACTATTTCAATGAATAGTACAAGTATTATCAGGGACTTCTCCCAACAAGTATTCTAAGGACTTCTCCTATCAAGTATTCTAAGTACTTCTCCTAACAAGTATTCGAAGGACTTCTCCTTACAAGTATTATTAGGACTCCTCCTTACAAGTATTATACAGGACTTCTCCTGACACCTTTTTCAAGGGTTGGCTTCTCTACAAGGTTCTCTTCTCAATAAGAGTGGGCAGAGAAAATTAAGCTCAATATACAGAGAGGATAGGAGTTTGGGTTCTCTGTTAGAAAGAATGTGGGAGTTGGGAAAGATAAGAGTGATACTCTGCGAATTTTCCTCACACAAACTTATATGCTCAGACAGGGATAGGGTTGAGGCATCCTGAGCATGAACCAAGGTTACTTGGCTCTTGGGACAGACTTAGTTGGCATATGGAAGTTTAAGTCTAAGTTGCCCGAAATCTTCAGAGAAAGAATCTTCTATTTATATCTTCAGTTGCTTCTTCTTCTTGAGAAAGAGAGAAAAACTGTCCGAAGTGCCTCTTCCCTTCCGAGCTGTGCGTAACGGCTAGTTCTGCATCTTTCAGCATGCGTAAGTCACGATTAGAGGCTTTTCTGCAAGCATAAGATATGATCTGGAAATCGTCAGTACTTCCGGGTTGATGTCGTCTGGCTCCATCTTGAGCGAGCGGCCTTGAGCTGGTTTCTTCGTATATAACGTGTAAAAGTTCAGCGGTGAGGACTGCTTTGACTCTTTTACCCCAGTGCTTGACAGCTAATACTCATCACGTGCCTTGGTCAGGATTTTGAATTTCGACCGTTGAGAGTGTACGATGTGCAGAGATTCTTGCCGTTGATTCCGCGATGTCAGCTTGATTTAGGGGAAAGTAGAATGTCAGAGGGACCAAGGAATATTGTATTAATTGTGTCCCTTTCTACTTTCTGCCGCAGCCAGTATGTTAATAAATGTGTAGACGAGGTGGGAGTCTTTTAATTCCACGAAGTAATTACTCCAGATGAGAAAAATAGATTCTTTAATACTTCGATAATCCTGATGTCCTCGAAAACCACATTTCTTGATTTCTGTTTCTTTGGCGCAATTGTTCCTTTGAGCGGACGGGTTTTTCCTTGTAGCTTGGCAGACGTAGTCTCCATTCAATGCTTGAAGTTCTGCTGCAAAGTAATTTGGATTGGCGGACGAACTTTTCTTTATTCAGTCTTTCTTAACTGTTATGATCTTCTTGTCTTGTAGATGACTGAGTCTCTTCCTTTGATCTTACTGAAGTTCTTTCATCTGATAGAGTTGATTCACAACTTCCTTTTGTGATGCTAGAGAACCTTTGAAGCTGAAAGGAATTCTTCATAGATTAGTCTGTCCTTTGATTTGAGCAGTCTTCTTAAGTGGCAGACTGTTTTGTCTTCTCAAGGTAGGCTTTGATTTAGAACTTGCAGACTTTTGTGAGGTGTTCTCAGATGTTGGTTGTTGATGCTGCTTTAGACTCCTATGATTCACCAGACGCAATTTTCTTCATAGTGATCGGACGAGCTTCTCCTGATGAACTGGTAGTCTTGATGACGTTTGAGGTTTACTCAGTCTTTTTAGAAATAGTTATTCCTGTACATGGAAGTTTTCATTGTGTTAGGAAATCCAGTTTAATACAGTTTTGAACCTTAAAGAAATTGTTGATTATCAAAATATAATTATTAATTTAATTACTTAAATCTAACAAATTTGTCTATTAACTTTCATGAATCTTCCAAATCAAGCCTAGTCAAGGAATTTTATTTCCATGTTGAGTCCACGTCAGGTCCGCGTCAGGATCTAAGGATGATATAATATCTTTTACTAATGGGAAGATAAGGAGCGCGTAAGCATATATACAGGCACAAAATGACCGAGGCAAAGCTAAGACTATGCCAATGACTAAAATGATTGGGGGGAAGAAGGTGTATGTTCTACGGGACAATGCTCAAACTATTCTCAATCTCAAGCACCATGGAGGCAATCGCTATACCCTACTGGACGATGAACAAGATCAGCAACGTGCACCGTCGAGCATAGCTATTTTAGCATCCCGTGGTGCGGATTTCGACCCAGGAGTTGATCGCTCTAATGTTGTCGACCCACACATGCCATGCTGAGCTTTTGTGTGCTCCTACTTCATTTTGTTGTTTTTATGGGTAGTATGAATATGAATATTCTAGCTTGGAATATTCGTGGTGGAGCAGAAGCTCGTGGATAGAGGAGGGTGAGGGACTTAATTCAATATTTCCAACCTTCCATCTTTGCAGTGTTTGAAACTCATTGTTGTTTTGAGGGTATGGCCTCCTTTTGGAGAAGCTTGGGCTATGAATATGATGCGCATTTGAAGTTGTTGGTCGCAGTGGAGGAATTTGGGTTCTAGCTCCTATTTGCAGATCTTTCACCTTGCAAATTGTTGATATCCATGACCGGGTTGTTTCTGTGTTGATTTGTCAGGATATGAGGAAGTGGGTGTGTTCGGTGGTTTATGCTAGCCCTAACTGCAACCAGCGAGAGGAACTTTGGTCTCATTTATTGATCTTGCGGCAACAAATTCTCGAGCCGTGGCTCTCCATCGGTGATTTCAATGAAATTTGCTCGTCGTCTGAAGTGGTGGGAGGCGAATACAATGAAACTCGTGCTAAGCGTATGTTGAGCATGATTTAGGAGTGTGAGTTTATTAACTTAGGGGCTACTGGTGGCAAATTCACTTGGGAGCACAGACAGAACGAAAGGAGAACTATAGCTAAGCGACTTGATCGAGCTTTAGGGGATGTTGCGTGGAGAGTTCGCTTCTCGGAGGCCTGCATGGAACACCTTGCTCGTGTCTATTTCGATCATTGTCAACTGCTAGTTAGATGTGTCGTGGCCATGGGGTGATCATAGGGAGCGCCCATTTCGTTTCCATGCCGCTTGGGCTACTCATCCGGATTTTGAGCCTTTGATGCGAGATACTTGGAGAAAGCCCTCTAACTCTTTGACCGGGAAGCTGGTTAATATGAGAGATGCTCCTTAACCTTCAATAAGGGTGTTTTTCGAAGCATTCATCTTAGGAAGAAGAGGGTGAAACGACGGGTACATGGCTTACAAAAGGAGTTGGAGCTTCGAGAGACTGAATCATTGCTCTGCCTTGAAAAGTCCTTGTGGGAGGAATATGAGCAAATACTTTTACAGGAGGAAATCACTTGGTTTCAGAAGTCTAGGGAGATGTGGGTGAGATTTGGGGATCACAATACAAAAAATTTCCATACACAAATGGTCGTGAGGAGGAAGAGGAACAAAATTCATGGCTTGTTTGTTGATGGAGGTGAGTGGTGTACGGATCCAAAGGAACTAAAGGTGGCAGCCCACCGTTTTTATACTAATATTTTTTCTAATGATTTTCAGGTTTGCAAAAATTCTATCACAGAGAACATGACCCCTACCATTTCTGTGGAGGGCAGGGAGAACCTTATCATGCTGGTATCTCTAGAAGAGATCTGTCAGGCAATTATGTATATGGATTCTTTTAAAGCTCCTGATGCGGATGGGTTCCTAGCTTTTTTCTACAAGCAATATTGGAACATCCTGGGCCATGATCTTCATTATATGGTGGTCGAGGCCTTCAGAAGTGGCAAGTCTGATCCAGCTTTCTTGGAGACGTTTATTGTTCTTATCCCTAAAGTTGATGACCCGATTCGTTTCAAAGACTTAAGGCCGATTAGCCTCTGCAATGCAGCATACAAGATTATAACAAAGGTGTTGGTCAATAGATTCTGACTGCTTCTAGCTGGTCTTGTGGGTCCCCTTCAGGGGAGCTTCATCTCGCGAAGAGGAACGAGAGACAACATTATTCATGCTCAAGAGGTGATGTGTACGATCCATACACATCGTAAAGGTGGTGGTTTAGTTGCTTTGAAGGTGGACTTGGAGAAGGCCTATGACCGTGTCAACTGGATTTTCTTTGCTTTACCTTGTATGCTTTTGGTTTTCCGCCAATTATTGTGGATTTGATCATGTGAGGCGTGCAATCAGCGTCCATATCCATTCTTTGGAATGGCTCAAAGAGTGCTCATTTCACCCCGCAGAGAGGCTTAAGGCAGGGTGATCCCTTACCTCTTTGTCCTTTGCATGGAGCGCATTTCTATTCAGATTCAGAATCTTGTAGCTGACAATACTTGGCGTCCTATTCACATTATGAGGGAAGGTATTGGTAACACCCATTTATTCTTTTTTGATGGTGTGTTATTGTTTTGTCAAGCATCCAAAGATCAGATGTAACTCGTGGCAAACACACTGAAGGAGTTTTGTGAAGCTTTTGGCATGAAGGTTAATCTAGATAAATCAAGGATGTTTTGCTCTAAAAACATTGATAGTAATTCTCAACAGGTTTTATCCAATATTTTGGCAATCAAACGTGCTAGCAACCTTGGCAAGTACCTTGGATTACCTCCTTTGAAGGGGAGAGTTACTCGTGACAACTTTGCTCCTATCATTGATAAGGTGAACTCTAGATTGGCTTCATGAGAACATAAGCTTTAGAATAGAGCAGGGAGGCTTTGCCTAGCTAAATCTGTCTTGTCTTCTATCCCAGTTTACTCAATGCAGGCTATGTGGCTTCCTGAGTCTGTTTGTAACTTTATTGATAAAAAATCCACAACTGTCTCTGGTCTAAGGGTGGCCAGAATCGGGGTTGGAATCTAGTTGCTTGGGGGGAGGTTACTCGTCCAAAAGAGAAATGGGGCCTTGGTATTAGAAGCGCTCGTCTGAACAACATAGCCATGCTTGGGAAGTTGGTCGAGTGCCTTCTCCATGACTCGGGTAAGATTTGTGTGCAAGCTTTATCTCAGAAGTATTTGGGTGATAATTGTGTGCTTGAAAGAACCTATAGGAATGGTAACTCATATGCTTGGAAGGGAATAGTGAAGGTCAAGGAGAGCATGAAGCATGGATTTCATGCGCATCTTGGTGATGGAAGTTCTTCTTTTTGGTATGAGGATTGGCTTGGCTCAGGGAAGTTGTGTGATCGCATGCGGTTTGTTCATATCTCCGACACTTTGTTTACTGCTTCTACTTTATGGGGAAATGGATCGTGGGATCTTTCTGTATTATGCACAGTGCTTCCTGTTAACATTGTCGACAAAATTACCAAAGTTCACGTGCTTCATGTTCGAACAGGAAGGGATGAATTGCAATGGATTGGTTCCCATGATGGTCTTTACTCTACCACTTCAACATACACTGTGCTTGTGGAGGTGGGGATTCTCCAGGATGGTGGCAACACTTATGGAAAACTAAGGTGCCGGAAAAAAAAATCTTTACTTTCTTTGGCTTATAGGGAAGGAGGCCCTTCCCACTAATGCTAAGCATCATAAGTGTCATATGAGTTCCACTACGGTTTGCTCAAGGTGTGGTGCTGAAACTGAAGATTTAACCCATGTGTTTCGTGCTTGTCCCAATTCGCAAGCTTTATAGATGCATTTCAGACCAATTCTTCCCGCACTAGCGGAGAGTACACCGTTTCTTACATGGTTCCAGTGGTTGTTGCACCATCTTCATGTTGTTCTGGCTGTCGCGATTTTATGGTGGGGGTGGCAGTGGTGAAATGAGCTCATCCTTGGTGATAAGCAGTGGCACCTGAATTATGTGTTATGACAGGTTCTTATGGATGCTTCAGGATGGAAAGAGAGGCTGAGCTCACAACGCTTCAAAAGCCCTGAATCTTCTTCAACATCACAAACCCTTATTCACTTCGCTAACGCAGTTTTTGTCTCCACTGATGGTAGTTGGAACCCGATGGTAGGATGAATGGGTTGTGCAGCAGTGGTCAGGAAAGCTGGTGATGATTGGATTTCAGGGATTTCTTGCAGTCATGGTGCAGGGAACACGTTTCAGGCTGAGATTTTGTCCATAGAGTAGGGGTTGAGACATGCTTGAAAGTTAGGTTTTAAAGATGTTGTTTGTGCGCAACCACGGTTTTCCAGCAGGGTGGTGATGTTAACACTTACTGGGCTCAAGATATCATAACAAGAATTCAAACTATGCTGTCTTGGGATTGGAGGGTGACCTTCGTGCATATACGGCGTGAGAAGAATAACTCAACAGATTGCTTTGCTTGGCAAGCTTCCACGGACAACACCCCTCTCCGTGTTTAGAAACTACCTCCCTCTGGTTTATGCATCTATGTATCTGGATGCTATAAGCTAGTTTTTTGTTTATTTTGTTAGTTTTTGTCTTGTAACCAAAAAAATGAAGGTGGCTTTTTTTTTACCAAAGGAATCCATTCGTTCACAAAACAGGAAAAAACTCCCCAATGGGCCAGGTCCAAAATAACAAACATATCGCAGGGCATTGGATAATACATGCAAAACTAGGCCAGCAGTTTGGAAAGGACACCCAAATGGGTGTTCCAGCAAATAGGGCTATCCATCAGTCGGTTTCAGACCAAGATTGTCGGTTTCGTAGTTGAAAACGCTAAACCACTTCCGTTCACTAACTATGGGTTAGTAGGGTCCGGTTTTGTCGGATGACGGTTTTGTCGGGTGGGTTCGCATGGTTTGCCAATCTTGAAAATAATAACAAAAAAGAAGATGAAAGAAACAAATTCATATTCCATACAACACAACACAGAATTTTTTTAACAAAATGCTAACAAAGAAGAATGAATTGAAGTTGTGGACTAGGGAAGGCTTTTAGGAATGGGTAAGATAGGAGTGTGGTAAATTTTTTCCATCCCCATAGTATTTTAAAGTAAAAAACTTTACAGAGCATGAAATGAACAAATGTTTGTTTGCTTGTTTGGCATGAAACGAAAAAGCTTTTAGATGAGCGAAATTGAAATCATAAACCGGATTTGGAAACTACATCGGCATGAAATGAAAAATTGATCAAATTGACAAATATGTGTTTGGCTTTGTTGCATCATTAATGCCAAAGCTTGAAAATGAAGATTCGTCTATTTTGGTGAATTGGCACTAAGTTTGAGCCTTTTAAACTAAAGTTTCAAACAAACTTTTAATTTAGAGTTTCATAGTTTTATACTTGCTACTAAGTTGAATTCACTTTGAAACTATTCAAAATTATGTTAATTCTACTTTAACATTATTTTGTAAAGGAAAATGTGAAGCATCCTTGGAAATGTGTCTAGGTACTATGTTTGAGCTCCATATCCACATCCAAGCAGAAGCTACAAGGCATAGTTTCTATGAAACTTACGCAGTTCTAGGCCTAATTTACGTAGAAGCAAATATGTAGTTAATGTTTGGATATATTGACATTCTCGATTCACGAACCACTAATAGTAATGATATCTTTCATACAACTCAATTTTTCTTTTTATCTATATCTTTCTATCGCATCACATCAGAGACCTCTATCCCTTATTTTTCTTTTCTTTTTATTTCACTCTAATAAATATTTAAAACTTGTGGAAGAGCTATGATTTATTCACACATAACTTTCTTTTCCATTTCATTTCCGCTCATTTTCTCTTCCTTCTCTGTTTATTTCTCAATCACATCATATATTATGTCTTTCTTTTCTTACAATCTCTCCCTTGGTGTAGCTTTAATTGAAGTGTGAAGATAACATTATTCATTGTGGAAAAAGGAATGACTCGCCACTAAGTTTTATGTAGAGTTTGGTTTAATGAGGGAAAGAATGAAAAATAACTCTCATTATTTGGTTCATTCGAGGATGGAAGATGTTTTAAAATAAATTTACTCTTAGAGCCTTACGTGTCTATTAGTTGTTTTGTTATTTTTTTAGTAAGATACCCTCGCAGTCGGTAACCGTGAAACTATATATAAGAATATTTTAATCTTTATCTTTAAAATAACTTAAATTTTCTTATTTTTCTTCTTAAACCTCTCCCTTTAGGAGTGGAATAAAAAGTGATTCATGAAAGATTGGCGTCTCCATTCTTCTCCCCTCTAAAAAAAAATTTGAATAAACAAGATTAAATTTTAAAAAAGTGGGAATGTTATTCTTTTTTAAAAAATGCCCGATTAACACCATAGATTCTTGAGAATTTTTTTAAAATTCCTAGGAATAAATGTGTTTAGTCTGAAACTTTATTCATAAAAATAGACACCAAATTATAAAAAATACCTCTATTACAATTTTTTTATAAGTAAAATACCGTATATGCCCCGACTCACAATGTGTTTAGTCATCTAAGGTGCACCGGGAAAAAAACTTGTGTAATTTTACACCAAAAGATCCTGTATATGGCCCGTCAAACTTGATTTTTATATTGATATAATTAAAATTTTAGTTTTGTTAGCCATAATTAGGGGTCAACTAGGAAACAAATAACAAAAATATCAGAAAATCTAAAATACCTAAAAATAGAACAACTAAATAAAAATTGAATAAGGTAAAATAAAACAGAATCAATTATCTAATAAACCAAATATTATTAAACCTAAATTAATTGAAATTAATTAGATATAATCATTCACGTATTTGAATTTATTAATAATTCGTTTGGACCTGTCACCACCCCCACAAAATCACCCAAAATAAAAACAGTATCTATTTTCAACTGATTGTAAAGTCTAAACACCCCACCACCCAATGATTCATCACGAATCAAGAAAGCAAAAACTTGAATTGATCTCTAGCACCAAGCAAACATTAAGGCAAGGGACGGCCTTTCCTTTTATATATATATATATATATATATATATATATATATATATATATATAAAAGTATCAAGTGAAAGCGATGTTTATTATAAGATATAAGAATGTTAAATCATGACCGTACAACCATTAATGAGTGATTGAAATTAAAAGTACTTTAGTGGTCATATGACTTTTTAAAAAAGTCACATGTTATTTTATTTTAATCTTGACCCTTCATGGTAAATTTAATGGCTAAGATTTAATGTTCTCATTTCTCATAATAAACATCACTCTCACTTGATACGCTCCCAATATATATATCCAAAATCAGCAATTTGAAGCACTATATATATATATATATATGAGGGAAACAAAATCTACATTCTCCAATTCTATCGGCGGACTTGAGCAAATTATATTCTCCACAAAGAAACGTACCTCAACCTTGGCAGTAGGATTAAAAACATTTGTCTATTGAAGGTACTATTATGACAATTATAACCTTGTATTCATATTATTTGAGTACGACATAGTGGACATGAGTATGATGATTCACAAATAGTGCATTGTTCCAGCCATTGCTCAATACACAATTTGTGAAAAACATGTGAGCATGGTAGAAAAAATTTGTGACTGTAATCCTCCGTTGCTTAAATCTTCTAAACAAATTGCACATCGCTCTGAAGAATGATCATAAGCTGTGACTGCATCTAGAGAATCCGAAAGTTGCCATGAGGTAGCCTCAATTGTCACGTTCATCTCCCTTACGAGACGCCCTTCAATGTTTCGTGCCATCATGTTCCTAGCGCATTCACCTATGAGAGGTAAAATCTCGTCTAGTAATTCAGGATCAATAGTAGGCATCAATGAGGAGAAGAAGCCATGGAGAGTGTTAGCGTAATCCTTGTCTAAGATTGTGAGTTCAGTACATCTGCACAAGTCGTCACAAGGAATCCAGAAAAATCCATCAAGTGTGATGTCAAACTTGGAATTTGTGGTGATGGTGTTGGACAAAGTAGCATGGTTGTAACAAAAATACAGGTTGAAGTGATGTCCAGCAGGATCATCTTGTGAGATCAAACGACTTGGATCTTCAACCGGCATTACATTCAATGAAAATACGGAGTTCATTGTGAAGTGATCAATAATCTCTAACAGCAGAATTAGGAAAAGAAAGTGTTTCAATCTTATGAGAGTTGAATTTGATAGGTCGTCTCTCATAACATGAATTTATAGATTAGCTATGATTTCAAGTATTTAATGTGTGCCAATAGAAGGAAAAAATCTCAATCTGATATTAATTGATAACGAAAAAATAATATATTTAATTAAATATTTTATTTAATTTTAAAAAATATTTCATGAGGATTTGATTTTTTGTTTTGCTGTCTCATTGTTGAAATTACTTCGATTGATAACGGAATCAAATAATATATTCAATTAAATATGTTAATGATGTGCTTATTTTCTTGTAGATATATTTAATTTTATTAAAAGTGGGAAAAGTTAAATATTTGTAATTTTCAAAATAAATTTAGACTGAACGTTTTATGATTGTAGATTTTTTTTCTTAAATGATTGTACATATTTAATTTTATTAAAAGTGATAAAAGTTAAATATTTCAAATTTTCACAATAAATTTAGAGTGACCGTTTTATGAGTATCATGTTGGAGGTGTCTTCTCGCTTTGGCCGGGATTATCAATTCCTAAATATAGGGGGTGGGAATAGGCTAGACTTTGCGTAAATAGGTCTGGCCTATTTAAAAAATTTAAGGCCTAAGCCTGACCTGTGGCCTATCATAGGCTTTTTATTTTGCTTGGGCCTGGTCTTTTTAAAAGCCTGGCATGGCCTGAAGCCTATTTATAGGCCTATTTTCGAATAAGTTCTTTAAATAGGCCAACAAGTCTACATCTAAACAGTTCAACGTCTAAGCAGGCCAACAAACCTACATATAAATAGGCCAACCATGTTTATCAATTGACAAGTTTCAAAAAGGTAAAATTAATTTTTCTACAAATACCAAAACTGGTGATAGGTTGGATGGATGTAAATTGAATTTAATATTTTGATTTGTTTGTATATATTATTAAAATAATATATTAAATTAAGATGTTAATAAACAGGCCGGCCTGATAGGCTTAATATGCTTTTTTATAAGCCTAAGCCTGATCCATTTAACTAAATAGGCTTTTTAAAAAGCCTGAGCCTAGCCTTTTTATTAAACAGGCCAGGCCAGACCAGACTTTAAACAGGCCAGGCCATAGGCCCCTGTCGGCGGTCTGGCCTATTCCCACCCCTACCTAAATAGCTTACACGACTCTGAGATATTTTTTAGATATTTTAATTTAATGCAAACATTTTAAAAAAACTGGTGATGATAATTAATTGAATTAAAATTGTAATATTGATAAGTTAGTTTTACATTTTCTGATTTCTGTTACGATGCTCATAGGATTAGTTAGAACTAACTTTTTTTCCTCTCTCTAATTCTGTATCTGCTCTTTTCTTCGTTCATGATGATATACAATACACAAATTTTAGTTACAACTTCTTCTTCTCTCGATCTTAGAATAATATCTATATTTTTTTAAAGAGATTATTTCTAATTTTAGTGTTGTCTGTGGTGAAGTACTAATTAAGTAGTACACCGTGCACATCAGTTTTTGGCCAATAAGATTGTGCCAAGTGTCCAGGTAAGTAACCGGTAACCGGTTCTACATGTTATTTTATTTTTATAATTTATTATAATTTTAATTTGTTAAGTACTATAAACCTCTTTTCCTCTATTAATCTTCTTATTACAATTATTTTTGTTTTTTTTTTAAAAGGGTAAAAATGTAATTAACTAATTATTATTATTTTAAATTTTTTAAATATCAGGTAAAAAAAATCTGCTGTAGCAGGTCATTTAGAGTGGTACTTACCGCACGCCCCAAATTTTAATGCACCTAACTTTTTCTCTTAGATATATTTTGGTTTTAGTTCAACTTCTTTTAGATACTCAGGACCTGTTAGTTGTCATCACCTTGACCTTATCATTCTATGATAGTTAAAAATCTGACTTGTCGATACTTTTTTTTTCCTTTCAATCAATTTTGTCATTCTTTTCTAAATTTTGGTTAAAATGTCTATTGAATTTTTTTTTGGGTACACAATGTCTATTGATTTTATCTTTGGTATATGATTTTTTCTAGTTTGTAAATACTAAATATTTTAGCCTGGATATTTTTCTCTCAATAATTATTTGTACCGTGACTGTAGTTAAAATTTGTTAAATCCAGATTTTTGCATTAATCGTCAATAATGCGAACAAGGTGTTCACCACACCCAACTTAAAATTGAGAGAACAATTAAACACACAAAAAATAAAATAACTATATATTATGTAATAAGTTTTACTTTTTTTCTACTCACCTCTCACCTCACATCACGGTTCATTTCTCAGTAAGAACCATAACACTGGTAACAGAACAAAAGCTCGTCCTCTTTCATTTCCTTTTAGCATTCGATTTGCTTTCATACATGCTTATCTCAAAATTCCTCAAATAATTTGTCTAATTCATACTGGCTGAAATGAAACGTGATGACTGATGAGAGCTTGTAACTAAAGTCTAAAAGGTAATATTATCACTGATTTCTCTTCCTCTGCATCAACTCAATTTCATAGGTTTTGTTTATAACAAATTGTTATTTCTATTTATGATAAACCCAATTTAAATTCAATTACTTAAAACAAATAATTTACCTTTAGCATAAGTAACTGGTAACCGGTTCTACAGGTTATTTAATTTTTATAATTTATTATAATTTTAATTTGTTGATTACTATAAACCCCTTGCTCTCCACTCCTTTCATACAGTATGAAACTTATTTTTTTTTTAAAGAAGAGATAAAAATGAGTGTTTTCTAAGGTGAATTACCAATTAAGTAGTGCTCCGTGCACCACCAGCTTTTGGCCAATAAAATCGCGCCAAGTCTCCAGGTAAGTAACCGGTAACCGGTTCTACAGGTTATTTTATTTTTATAATTTATTATAATTTTAATTTGTTAATTACTATAAACCCCTTTCTCTCTATTAATCTTTTTTTATAATTCATTTTTACCTCTATTTTTTTAAAAAAATGGTAAAAATGTAATTAACTAATTATTATTATTTTGAATTTTGTTAAATATTAGATAAAAAACCTGCTGTAGCAGGTCATTTAGAGTAGTGCATGGTGCACCACTTAGGGTACAAGTGCACCCTAAAAGCCACCGGATCGATAAAAGAAAAGAAAGGGAATTTATGTGGACCATGGTTCGTCTAAGAGTATTGACCACAGATATTTCCAAGTCTCCTTTTTTTTTTTTTCTCATTAGAGACTTTTCCAAGTCGTTCCTCATTGTCTTCTTTGTAAGTTTTTCTTTCTACAATTTCTTTGAATATTCCAATCTGTTTAAAGGAAAAATTACACTAAAATAGAACCAGAGAAAGAAACTTCTGAGTTTCAAAAAAAAAAAAAAAAAGAAACTTCTGTAGCATTTTGAAAAATCAACTAATTGCACTGTGCAGGAGGATTCTGATAAGTGTAAAGCCCAGTAGAATTTCCATGCGCCATATTAACAACCCACATGCTTAACATTCATCTTCTTTCCAAAAATCACATTAAACTTTGTTTTTTAACGGTTTTTTAATATAAAGCGAAAAAGGATATATCTACTACTGTATCTACTAATTGTGAGTCCTCAATCTCAAACCTCAGCAACTCTTAAAAAAAAGACTCACTTATATGTCGACACGTGTCACTTTATCAACCCAACAATTTCTCCCTCTATCAAATCAAATTTCCGAATTTAAATCATGATTTGCGATAATTAAGGAATTCAAATAATTATTTATTACAGATTTAAATAATGTAATTTATCTACTACTGTATCTACTAATTGTGAGTCCTCAATCTCAAACCTCAGCAACTCTTAAAAAAAAGACTCTCTTATATGTCGACACGTGTCACTTTATCAACCCAACAATTTCTCCCTCTATCAAATCAAATTTCCAAATTTAAATCATGATTTGCGATAATTAAGGAATTCAAATAATTATTTATTAGCTTTACAACATCAACTAAAAAAATATTGCAAACTAAATATTAAAAACACCCGTGCATTGCACGGGTTACTTACTAGTTATAACAATGATGGAAGTTTAAGGATTAACCAAAGACAAAATAAAAGTTCATAATGCTAATTTACAAAAAGTATAAATTTTAAGGTGGTTGGATGCATTTATCCTTTTTCATATTTATGGAACAATAAAATGTCAACATAGAACGGTTTTTTTATTTAATAATACAAAAAAATAGTAAAATAAGGCATAAAAAAAATTAGCAAAGTATGGCACTTTTTAGTAGTAGGGTTCGTATGTTTTCTTCTTGACAACTGTAACTAAGTTAAAAAAAAAAAAAAAATCTCCCTGTGAAAACATTCTTATAAGTTCTGTGCCTTGCTCTGAATGTCATAGCTCCATTACCACCTTGTTTCAGATATGTGACATTTTGACTTGCTGGCTGAGTCATTGAATGAAGATGATTCAATTTAACCAGCAGATGTGAGTTTGAATCTGACAATGTTCTTCTTTGAGTTGGAAGTTGTCAGGACAGGACAGAAAAAGGTGCCCGTCTGATTATTCATGGTTTAGTCATTTATAAACTCTTGACCGGACGGAAGCGAGATGTATTCGTCTGATGAGTCTTCTACTTTTTGCTCTTAGTCAAGGTGACAATTGATGTTGGACTTTAAAGTGCTTGACCCTGTGCCAACTGCAACAGCTGTTAATGAGGGTGCACTTGGGTTCTTTTTAGAGAAAGAGCATCCTTCTGGCAGCATCTCGTAATCTAAACTTTACTTCTCTTGGATTCAATGATTGACCAACTTCTGTTGATCATTATTGCAGTGAACATGTCTCTTTGTTGTGAGATTCTGCAACATTAATTATTGTATACTTTTGGTACCCATATTTCCTTGGGTCCAGATGGTTAGTTTTACATTCATATGATTGAGGATATCATTATCAGAATGTCATGGACATAACATAATAACTCTTAAATCATAGACAAGTGCGAATGTGCATGTGTACATGATACTGATTTTTCAAGACAGTCCACTTTGTACTTAAACCAATATATCTTTATCATGTGAGTGTATGCAACTTTTTGATTTTGCAGTAAAGACTTAATTTTCATGCGATTTGCTTCCCTGAGATAGTATGTGTTCAAGCCAATTTTAATTTATCTCAATTGCATAAATGAGGAACACTTAGATATAATCAGTTGTCTATTCTTTCATACATTATTTGTTCACTTATACCTTTTATAGCATGATAGGTAAGAAAGTAATGGATACAGATAATCAATTCTTAGTTCAAAGTTACCTCATCTATGTCTTTTGTAGCGTGGTCACACGACGTGTCATCTATCTTCAGTCTCCAGATATGATCGTTTCAACGTGAGCTTGTCATGAAGTAAGATGGGTTTTCTTTTCTGACACTTTTCAGAGAAAGAACTTGTCCATTTCATACATTAGCTAGAAGATTCAGCACTGGTAAGACCAGATATGAGCTGGGTTGGAAAACCAAGGTTTTCACTAGCTTGTTCTTCTTAGATGGATATGGAATCTTCTGCAATTCTTCAAGTTATGTGTGAGCAGCTTTTCCTTGACATGCTTTACTCCTTTCTTGAACCTGTTTCTTGAGAGTGAACTTCCTGCAATGTTCTTTTGATCATGGTTGCTTTTTCTTGAGGATGACACCTGTTAATCATAGATCTTTTCGCTCTACATCTGTGAAGATGTTAGTAACTTTCAAAGCGGTTAGGCTATGATACCAATTGATAGTGCAAGGAACACACAAGAAAGGGGGGGTTTAAATTGTGTGTGTCATTTTTGGAAACTTCTTTCATAAAATACATCTAATTATTAGTTTTCAATGAGTGTTCTAAATTATATATGTATGCATGTATGCAGCGGAAAATCAACATAAAATGGGAAAGTAAAGCACACGCAATATTTATCCTGGTTCACCCCCATAATCTTCAGGGCTACATCCAGTCCTTGGCTTCACCAAGATTTTCCACTATTTCATCAAATAGTACAAGTATTATCAGGGACTTCTCCCAGTATTGGAAGGACTTCTCCTATCAAGTATTATACAGGACTTCTCCTAGTATTATCAGGACTCCTCCTTTCAAGTATTCTCCAGGACTTCTCCTCATAAGTATTCTACAGGACTACTCCTGATTACCTTTACAGATTAGGTTTGTTTTTCTACAGAGATTCTCTTCAATAAGAGTGAGTAGAAGAAATGAAGCTCGGGTTACATAGAGGATAGAAATTTAGGTTCTCTGTTTGTATTCTGTGTGAGTGATTTAGGATAAGAGTTACACTTTATGAATTCTTCACACAAGTGGACGACATAACTCAGGTAAGTTTTTGGCTTGAAGCTTTCTGAGTTTGAACCAATGGAAGCTTGGTTCTATGGGCAAACTTGGTTGAGATATGCAATGGGTTGAATTCAAGTCGCCAAGTTGTTCTGGAAGCTGAAATCTCTATTTATATCTTCAGTTGAAAATCTTCATTCATCTTTGATAGAAGGAGAGAAAATAGATCCATTAGTGCTGCTGCTTCCTTATGAGTAACGGCTAATTCTGCAATTCTGGAGCAGCATTGAATGCGATCTGTCAAGCATTAATTGCTTGGGTTGACATCGTCTGGCTCTTCAAGGCGTTTTGCCTTGAGCTACAACTTCTGCATTTAATGCTCATGCATTCCAGCTTTGGGTTTTCGTTTGAACATTATATTCCAATGCATGCCAGCTAAGAGTCATTAAATGCTCTGAACAGAGATTTGAATTTTGAATGTTGAAGGAGTACGATGCTCAGAATTTTACGCCGTTGATTCCGCGAAGTCAGCTTGATTTGAGGAAAATCAGAAAAACATAGGGACCAAGGAATAATATATTAATTATGTCCCTTTCTTCTTTCTGCCATCAACAGTATTTCATTTAATGTGCAGACGAGGTAGGTGACTCTTGATCCAAGAAACAATTATTCTGAATGAACTTTTCAGAGCTTGGTTGAATAATTTCTTTAATGCTTCTGTTGAACTTATAACCTCATGACGCACACTTTCTGGAATTTAAGACTTTTGAGCACTTTGATGCTTTGGGCAGACGAAGTCTTCACTATGATTTGGAAGACGCAGTCTTTATGGAGTCTTCAGAATTTCGTCACTGAGTGAGTTGCATAGGCAAACAGACTTTCTCATTTCAGTCTTTCTTGAAGATCATAATATTCTTGATTTGTAGATGACTGGACGTTTCCTTCCTTTGAGCTTCCACTGAAGTTCTCCTTTATGAGTAAGTTGTTACTCAACTGATTTGTATAGTGCTAGAGATACTTCAAGGTTGGGAACATTTCTTCATGACTTGTTTCCAGACTTACTCAGCACTTTGGCAAAACAGTCTTCCTGTTGACCACTGTTTATTCAGGCGCCGGACTGTTTCAACTTTATCAAGTAAGTTTTGGCTTTGAGAGAGCATAGCTGATTAAGTGCCTATCAAAAGATGTTTTCTATTTGCAGGCAATGTTTGGTCTTCCGTGGGTCATCGGACTATCTCCATATGGTTGCTTTCTTTGTATATCCTGACAGCTTTTCTTGACGGTGTATGCAGTTATTCTTCGGTGATGACCAGACAATTTCCTCTTGCCAGACTGTTTCTCTTGATAACACTTTGAGATTCATTCAGTTCTTCAAGTAGATAGATTTTCCTGGATATGAGAAATTTCAACGTGTTAGGAATTCTATCTCTAATGATATTAAACCTTAACGAAATTGTTAATTATCAAAACATAATGATTCATTTAATCATTTGAATCTAACAGGTGCTGCCGGTAACAGGAAGGCCATCTACTTTCAGGCCTAGGAGCATAGCCACATCCTGTAGCGTGATCGTCACTTCCCCAAATGGCATGTGAAAGGTGTGCGTCTTTGGCCTCCATCGCTCCACCATTGCATATATCAACTCCTTGTCCAGAGGTTCGTGTCTAACGCGTGCCACCTCATAAAGCCCAGCACTTTGGAGTCGGCCTACGATCAACTCTAGAATCCCATGACGGTTCACCGCCGGTTTTTTGACTTTTTCACATGCAATATTTTGTTTGGTTGTTCGTTCCAGATATGATTGGATACGTGCTTGTCCTGTAGGTGCAGAAGACTCGGGTTTAGAGGACCGGGATTGATGTACGCTTCATTCGCCATAGGTTCCTACAATAAAATAACATTCGAAATTAATAATTGGCAATAAACATCGAAAGTTCTAATTAAAATAATAAAGTTTCTAAAAATAGACAATAAACATGGATATTTTATATTTTTAGGGTTTCGTGTTTGGGGCTTTGGGATTTGGGGGTTAGGGTTTGGTATTTGGGGTTTAGGATTTTAGGGTTTTGGGGTTTTGAGGTTTAGGGTTTAGGGTATAACTTGTTATTTATAAACAATAAAAATAGACATTATGATTCCTACACAACAATTACTACTTTAATATTTCTAGACAATAAAATTATTATTATTATTTCTAAACAATAAAATTAACTTGTTATTTCTAAACAATAAAAATAGACATTATAATTTATACACAACAATTAAAACTTTCATGCTTCTAGACAATAATATTTCTTAACTTAGTCTAAAAAACCTACACTTTTAACCATTAACAATTCTAAATAATACTACTAAATGCTATATATATTTTACATGCTAACCAACACTTATTATTATTTCTAAACAATAACAATATACATTATGATTCCTACACAATAATTAAAACTTTCATGCTTCTAGACAATAAAATTATTATTATTATTCCTAAATAATAAGATTAACTTATTATTTCTAAATAATAACAAAATACATTATGATTCCTACACAACAATTAAAACTTTAATATTTCTAGACAATAAAATTATTATTATTATTTCTAAACAATAAAATTAACTTGTTATTTCTAAACAATTAAAATATACATTATGATTCCTACACAATAGTTAAAACTTTAATATTTCTGGACAATAAAATTACTATTATTATTTCTAAACAATAAAACTAACTTGTTATTTCTAAACAATAAAAATATACATTATGATTCCTACACAATAATTAAAACTTTAATGTTTCTAGACAATAAAATTATTATTATTTCTAAACAATAAAATTAACTTATTATTTCTAAACAATAACGGTTTTTTTTTTTTAATATTGCAAAAGAAAATAAAAATTAGTGAAATATGGCACAAAAAAATTTATTTAGTCAAGTAAGGTAGTTTTTGACATGCTGGACGTGATGTGGCAAAAGGATGGGAGTCGCAGGAATTTTCGCGACTTGTGCAGGGAATCGCATAATTTTTTGCGACTCGTAACATTTTAGGCAACGGTTTCAAAACCGTTGCCTAAAGATGGTAAACTGCAACGGTTCGAAAACTGTTGCCTAAAGCCATTTCGAAACTTGCAGCCCCTCAACCTCTCTCTCTTCCTCTTCCCATACGCAGTCCTCTCTCTCTCTCTTCCTCTTCCCCTCTCATTTGCACCGCCACCCTCCTCCAAATCAACCACCACCGCCTCACCCGCGTCCCCTCCTCTTCCTCCCCTGCCACGACGTCTTTGCACCCGCGCCCCTCCTCTTCCCTCCCCTCTCCTCCCTCTCCCTCTCTCTCGTTTGCCGCCGCTGGTCTCCGCCTCCTTCTCCTTCTTCTTCTTCTTCCTCTTCACGTCCACATCGCTCTCTCTCTCTGAAACCAGATCTCGTTTCCTCTCTCTAGATTTCAATAATGGCTGCCGCACCCTCGCCTCGCGAAGAGTACGTCGCCGTCGCCGCCCCTCCTTCACCGTCCGCGCCGCGCCGCCACGTGGCCCTCGCCTCCCTCGGAAAGACCACCCTGACCGCCGCCCTCACCGTGGCCCTCACCTCCCTCGGCAACAGAGCCCCAAGAAGGACGATGACATCAAACACCATGGATGGGGCTGCAAGTTTCGAAATGGCTTTAGGCAACGGTTTTCAAACCGTTGCAGTTTACCATCTTTAGGCAACGGTTTTGAAACCGTTGCCTAAAGTGTTACAACTCGCAAAAAGTTATGCGATTCCCTGCACAAGTCGCGAAAATTTCTGCGACTCCCATCTTTTTGCCACGTCACGTCCAGCGTGTCAAAAACTACCTTACTCCCCTAAATAAATTTTTTTGTGCCATATTTCACTAATTTTTATTTTTTTTTGCAATATTAAAAAAAAAAGCCAACAATAACAATATACATTATGATTCCTACACAATAATTAAAACTTTAATATTTCTAGACAATAATATTTCTTAACTTAGTCTAAAAAACCTACACTTTTAACCATTAACAATTCTAAATAATATTACTAAATGTTATATATATTTTACAGGCTAACCAACACTTATTATTATTTCTAAAAAATAAAATTAACTTATTATTTCTAAACAATAACAATATACATTATGCTTCCATCACAATAATTAAAACTTTAATATTTCTAGACGATTATATTTCTTATCTTAGCCTAAAAACTCTGATAGTAATAGAATCACACAAGAAAGGGGGGTTTGAATTGTGTGGGTGACTTTTTAAAAGTTTTTCGTATTGAAGACGAAATATAAGTTTAAAAGCGTTTATGTAAATGTGCAGTGAAATGTATTTAGAGCATAAACAGTAAAGCACGCAAGATATTTATCCTGGTTCACCCTCAAAATCGATAGGGCTACGTCCAGTCCTTGGCTATACCAAGATTTTCCACTATTTCGACTGAATAGTACAAGTGTTCTCAGGGACTTCTCCCAGTATTCTGAGGACTACTCCTTTACAAGTTTTCTCAGGACTTCCCCTTTATTTCTTAAGTATTCGACAGGACTTCTCCCTGATTATTTCACAAGAATGTTGGTTTTCTACAAAGATCTCTTCACAAAGAGAGGGTAGAAAATATGAGGTTCTAGGTTCAGAGATGATGGTTAAGTTTGGTTCTCTGAAGGGATAGTGTGAGAGTAATAAGAGTTTTCACTTTATGAGGATTTCACACTAATTGGCGACTAAACTCAGAAGGATAGAAGATTCTAAGGTTGCTGAGTGTTCTTGGCAAAATCTTGTCTGAGTTGTGAATTGACTTGATGAATTTGAATGCTTAGATATAGTGTAAGTCGCCAAGTTGAAAGTGATGCAGAGGTAGCTATTTATATCTTCAGTAAGGTGAGAACTGGATGAACTGCTGAAGATTTTCAAAAATAGTTCCGTTGGAGATTTGCTTGATTGAGAGTAAAGGATACTTCTGCACTCGTTGCTTGATAAAGTTTGCCATAGTGATGAGCATTTCTTCAATCGCTAGAGAGTGAGTTCGTCTGGCAGTCCTTTTTCTTCTGATTTCCAGAGATAGTAATTAATGCGCGTGGATTCCAGCTAATAAGTCATTTAATGCTTCTGATTAGAGAATTTGAATTCTACCGTTGAGGAGATACGATGATCAGAGAATTTCTCCGTGGATTCAGCAAAAAGCAACTTGAAATAAGGAATGTCGGAGAATTTGAATCTTCAGGATATATGGCGCTTAATTCTGTCTCTTTCGTATTTAATGCTCTGAGGTGCTAGACAACTTCTCTTGGTTTTTAGGCAAACGATCTCTACTGAGCAGATTCTTTTCATGTCAGTCTTTAATCATTACTTCTCGGTCATTGACTTGGAATGAATTGGTCAGATCTTTTAGGCGGACGAAGTCTTCTGAGAGAGAGAGACTTCAGTTCTCTTAGCCGGGCGTACTTCTCCTTTGCTCTTTGATAATGATTTCAGCATCCCTTCCATGTATATAAGAATTCCTGAATAAAATACTTTGAAGAGAATTAGTGACTCTTTACGAAATTGTTATTTATCAAAATAGGTTAATTTAATCGGATATTTTTCTCCAACAAACTCTACACTTTTAACCATTAAGAATTCTAAATAATATTATAAAATGCTACATATTTTTTACATGCTCACCAACACTTATTATTATTTCTAAACATTAACATTAACTTATTATTTCTAACCAACTATTAAAACTCCTAATAGCATACATATTAAAACTCCTAACCAATTCTAAATAACACATTGAATATAAACAATAATACTATTAAGAAAAACCAAACAAATACTAACCAAAATGATAATATTTGACGTGGAGGAGAGGATATGTGGAGATGAAGGACTTCAACTTGATGAGAATGAGAGTTCTTGAAAACTTGTAAATGAAGAACTTGAGGGAAATTTTTAGAAATTTTGAGGAAAGAGTAAAAGGATGAGTAGAGTTTGAATAATAGTAGAGTGAAAGGAGTATGGAAAAATGGAGGAGGCAGGCTTGTATTTAAGGATGCAGAACCTGCTGGAAATCGCAGGCTCCAGTGCCACGTGGCACGCATGCATGGGAGCCGCGGGTGGTTGTGCTGCTCATGGGAGTCGCTGTGGTCAACGCGACTACCCGTGCTGTCCTGTCTCCTGCTCCCCAACCAGAGGCATGCCTGTCCAGAACCGGGAGCCGCAATGCGACTTGCATGGGTATCGAAGCCACGTCTGCGACTCTAACACCCACGCTTAGCTCAGCGTCCAACATGGCACAAAGTGCTATACTTTGCTAAAAAAAAATTTTATAATTATTTTGCTAATTTTTTTTATTATTATTAAAAAAAAGCCATAGAGCCGGTCTATAAACTAATGGATGTACCACTAAATATCTGAAAACTAGATTTAAAAAATTACGGAAAATTAACGAGGTTTAATAACTGTAAATGTTCATCATGTAATTAAATTATAGCAAAATCATTTTGCTTATATTTTCAACTTCCAACATGTTTTTTTCGGTACAAACTTCAATCGTATTTAAGAATAGGCAATCACAAAAACTATAAATAGAAGGAAATACGTTGATTTGACGTTAGAAATCTAGTTGCTCATCCTGTCCTATGCTTATTCTTTTGATTATTCCAGAAATCACTGTTAAATAATTAATTACTGGATGACGGTTTGTTTAAGAGTATTGACGAAGACCAAGAGATATTTCCAAGTCTTCTAAGTCTTCTTTATATATATATATGGGTAGATAGCAGTAGGATATGCAAATTCATACCGCAATCAATCTACAATGTCAGTGATGAATTTAAAACTCATATTTATGGTGTATTTGGTGTTGCATGTGGAAGTGGTTATTGGATTTGGATGCATACAAAAGGAGAGGCAAGCACTCCTTCTCTTCAAGGATGGCATTGTTGATTCCTTTGGCATGCTCTCATCTTGGACCACTCCAGATTGCTGCCAATGGAAGGGAATAACTTGTACCAACCTCACCGGCCATATCCTCATGCTTGACCTTCACGGTAATAGGCTGAAATTGCAATTTGATTATTCCCCATATTTTTTTCTAAGTGGTAAGATCCACAATTCATTGATGGAGTTGCAGCATTTACAATATTTGAACCTTAGTCAGAATGACTTTCGAGGCAATCACATTCCAGATTTCTTTGGTTCTCTCAACAGCTTGAGATATCTTGATCTTTCTTACTCTGTTTTTGGCGGAAAAATTCCATGTGAATTTGGGGCTCTTTCACATTTGAAATACTTAGATCTTCGTGAGAATTTCTTGGAGGGTTCAATCCCTTCTCAACTCGGAAATGTCTCCAAGTTGCAGTTTCTTGATCTCAGGTACAATTCTTTAGATGGAACTATTCCATCTCAACTCGGAAAACTTTCAAAGTTGCAGGAGCTTTATCTTAGTGATAGTCTGAAAATTAAAGATGGGAATCATCATGGAGGTCAGTGGCTTTCTAATATCACTTCTTTAACCCATCTTTACTTGGACTCAATATATGATCTTGATCATGCATCGCTCCAAATGATTGGTAAGCTTCCCAAACTAAGAGAACTAAGTTTACCTTATTGTAGCCTTTCTGATCATTTCTCATCCATGATAGTCCACTTGGTGACAAACTTCAGCTCCAACCTTGTTGAGCTTGACCTTAGTGGTAACGACCTCACGGTTTCTCCTCCATCAAATCTTATTGGCTCTGAGATGATAGCTAAGCTACCAAAACTGAAAACACTAAGGTTATTTCAATGTAGCCTTTCAGATAACTTTCTTCTTCCCAAAACTCCTTCCAACTTCAATTTTTCTACCACTTCCCTTTCGATCCTTCATCTCTTTGATAACAACTTCTCATCCATGATATTCAATTGGGTCTCAAACTTCAGCTCCAACCTTGTTGAGCTTGATCTTAGTGATAATATCTTGCAGGCTACTCCTTCATCAAATGACTTTGGAAGGGTGATGAATTCTCTTGAGCGGCTTTACCTCTCTTACAATAGACTCAAGGGAGGGGTTATGAAATCCCTTATGAATATATGCACCTTACGTTCTTTGGACTTGGAAGGAAACAATTTGACTGAAAGCCTTCCTTCAATTCTTCATGATTTGTCTGGTGGTTGTGTTAGGTACTCTTTACAAGACTTGAGTCTGGGCTATAATCAAATAACAGGCTCTTTACCTGACCTTTCAATATTCTCATCATTGAAAATATTGTATCTTGATAGCAATAAATTAAGTGGAAAGATACCTGAAGGTAGATTGCCATCTCTGTTGGAGGTTTTGTCAATTGGATCGAACTCTTTAGAAGGGGGAATTCCAAAATCATTTGGGAATGTATGTACACTGCAACGGTTGGACCTAAGATATAATAGGCTGAGTGAAGAGCTTCCAGTGCTAATCCATCACTTGTCTGGATGTGCTAGATTCTCATTGAAACAATTAGATCTAGGCACAAATCAAATTAATGGCACACTTCCTATCCTCCCATTATTCTCTTCTTTAATGATCTTAGATCTTTCTGGAAATAGGCTAAGAGGGAGGGTTTCTGATGCCCATTTTAATAATATGTCTAAGTTAGTGTCATTGCAGTTGTCGGGAAACTCATTGGCTTTGACTTTTACAAAAAATTGGGTCCCACCTTTTCAATTGCAATCCATAGGATTGAGATCTTGTAAGCTAGGTCCTACATTTCCCAAGTGGCTGCAAACACAAAATTTCATTGAAATTCTTGATATTTCTAATGTTGGTATATCAGATATTGTCCCTAAGTGGTTTTGGGATATACTAGCGTCATGGAGGTCAACGGAGGTGTCGTCACGGAGGTCAACGGAGGTGTCGGATGGGATGAGATTTGATATCTCACATAACAATTTGCAAGGTATAATTCCAAATTTTCCCATGCAGATATATTGTGATTTTCTATCTCTCGCATCAAATCAATTTGAAGGCCCTATTCCACCATTTCTACTAGGCTCTTTATATCTTGATTTTTCCAATAATAAATTTTCAGAGTCTCTTTCATTTTTATGTGCTAATAGTACAATGAAAACATTGTACCGCTTGGACCTTTCAGATAATCACTTATCTGGACAAATTCCTGATTGCTGGAACAATTTCAAGTCATTGGCTTATTTAAATGTAAGTCACAATAATATTTTAGGAAAGATTCCTACATCAATGGGATTGCTTCTTGAACTTCAAGTATTGGTTTTAAGAAACAATAGCTTAACAGATGAGATCCCTTCCTCCTTGAGAAGTTGCACAAATTTGGTAATGTTAGATGCTGGAGAGAATAGATTATCAGGACACATCCCTTCTTGGATTGGGAGCCAATTACAAAAGTTGCAAGTTTTAAGCTTAGGAAGGAATCACTTCTTTGGAAGTTTGCCATTACAACTTTGTAAGCTAGACAAAATTCATGTCTTGGATCTTTCATTGAATAATCTATCTGGACCGGTTCCTAAATGCTTCAAAAGTTTTACTTTCATGGCTCAAAAGACTTCCTCAATAGATTATTTAGATCATTGGTATGTTGTCAACAACAGCTTGGGAATATTATCCCCTGAAGCATACGTTTTGAATGCATTTTTGGTGTGGAAAGGTTTTGAGCAAATGTTCCAGAATGATGGGTTATCACTTTTAAAAAGCATTGATCTTTCAAGTAATAACTTGTCAGGAGAACTTCCAGCCGAAATTGAGGATTTATTTGGGTTGGTTTCATTGAATTTATCAAGAAACAACTTCACTGGGGAAATTCCTTCAAATATCGGAAAGCTTCAATTACTTGAATCTCTTGACCTGTCAAGAAACCAATTTCTTGGTTCAATTCCTTCTAGTCTTGCTCAAATTGATCGACTTGAAGTGTTAGATGTGTCAAATAACCATCTATCTGGACAAATTCCAACAGGCACTCAATTGCAGAGTTTCAATGCTTCATATTATGAAGATAATCTTGATCTGTGTGGCCCACCACTTCAAAAGTTGTGTATTAAAGGGAATCCATCACAAGAACCAAATTTAAAATATCACGGGGATGAAGATCTGTTTTTCACTCGTGGATTTTACTTGAGTATGGCGTTTGGATTTATTATAGGCTTCTGGGGTGTCTTTGGCTCAATCATTATCAAGCGTTCTTGGCGACATGCTTATTTCAGGCTCTTGAACAACTTAACAGACAATATCCATGTTCTGGTAACTGTGAATTTCGCAAAGTGCAAGAGATGGTCACAAGCTAGCAGCAGGTAATAAAACTTTAGCACTCTTATATGAGTTTTACTTGACTCACTTTACAAGGTAAAATAATTATTATAACTTGACTCACTTTAGCACTCTTATATTAATAGTGATTATCCAATTTTAAAAAGTTAATAAAATAATATAATTAATAATTGTGATGTTTACTTTACCTATAAACTAAATCCACTTGTTAATAAATTACTCATTCGCTTCCAAAACTTATGTTGTTCAAGGTTATGCACGTAGTTTAAGAGTTTATTAATTAATGTTATAAATTTACTGAAACACTCTTATTTATAGTTGAGAAAGAAATAGTTATTTATTAAGTCATTTGTGAAAATTATGATAGATGAAAATAAGAAATGATAGGTAAGAGATATAATATTGAATGAGGGTATAGATGGAAAATGTGATATATATAGTCTTGCTTAACCAACAAAAGTTTTGAAAATTTGATAAAAAGCTAAAGCATCAAAAGTTGATGATTAGATCATGGTCGTGTTCATAATAATGGAAAGTCCATTTTTGTTATGGCGAGACTGCATGCGCATCCTAGATAACAAGTTTGGATGGAATGTTTCCATAAAATAAATTCAACTTAAATTTGAAATGATTGATCCTCAATAAGTTGATAGTCTTTGGGAAAAAAGTTTTTAATGATCTTCATTTTTTCTGTTGAATTCATTGCATAAATATGATAGTGTTAGTCTTGTCACTTCAAATATTTAGGATATATTAATGTTTTTCTATTCTTTCAATGAATAAGATTTTTTTTCGCCCCGATCTACCACATTGTCGTTTCATTTATCAACTTAGGGACACTAACATTTATTTTGTAATTTTCAGTCCCTGATGAGCAATATACGAGGTTGCCAATCCTGGGACTTTCTTAAAGGAATAAGTTTGAAGCAAAGGTTGATTTATGTTTCATTCATGTCAAAGGGGATACACTTAATTAGTTCATAAACATGTTGATTGATTACAAGTGTTATGTATTTCCATAATAACTATGGTTGTGGTTGTTTGAATATTTTTATTTTAGATAGAATAAGGTCATGAACTTACTCAATGATACTGCGTACGCGCATGCAGGTTGTGTTTTTAGTGAAATATAAATTTTAATATATGTTATTCAGAAATTACTTTATTTTAATCTCATCATTTGCAATATCTAAACGTGGTTTTAAACTCAGTAATGGTAACCAAGCGGGTTGGCGTAATGGTTCAGCACTTCGACCCTTAAGCAAGTGGTTGGGGGTTCGAATCCCAACTCTTGTGAATGGAAAAAACTCATTGGCCAGCCCCCTATCGCTTCGTGCGCTGACCGTGGGGCGAAGGATTAGTCTCACAGCAATCGGCTGTGGGGATACCTTGGTCAAGACCAAAAAAAAAAAAAAACTCAGTAATGGTTAGGAATTATGCAATGTAAAAATAAAACATGAACACTGATGTTTGGGTCACCAAACAAGTAAGTTCACATTATCTATTTTATTTTTTTAAAAAGAAACAAAAGTAAATTAGTGAGCTATAGTTTTAGAATTGGCAATTTAGCTCATGACTATACGGCTAAATATGCATTTTCTCATTCTTGTTTTGTTTGGATTGAGGAATATCCTATCGATTTGAAAGCTATTCTGACGTCTGATGTTGTTATTTTGAATGAATAAATTCAATGGTTTTCCCTTAAAAAACAAAAAAAATTAGTGGCTATGGTAGCGTCAGAGAGCAATTTAGGAGAACCCTTGTAAAGAAGAACGAGAGGCAGCTACATAGAACAATGGAGAAGAGGAAAAATAAGTTGTTTGGTAGAAGAGTGGTATTGGAATCGTTTCTTGTGACTTTATAGTATGTAGTTCTTGCCATTAAGATGGTAATTTTGGTATATTCATTTACCTTCTCATTGTTTGGAATAATGTACTTTTATGTTGGGTTTATTGCGTTGATATCCACCTTGTTGGTGAAGATTGTATTGATTATGTTGATCTCTGATGCTTCGAACAGGACTTGTGGTGTATCCATTAATTTTATTAGTGGAAAATTTTATTGGATTGGTCCCGTGGATTTTTTTCCTTTTTAGGGTTTTCCCACGTTAAAAATTCTGGTGTCTTTTGTTTTATTTAGGCTTAATAGCAGTTTTGGTCCTTGCTTTTTCAATATGTGCAAACTGAGTCTCTAAACTTCAAAAATAACATTCTACCTCCCCAATGTGACCTTAACAGTCTTAGTCCCCCTTTACTATTCCGTCCAAAAAGTAAAGTTTTTTGCTTATGTTTTAGGCTTAATTGTAGGCTTAATTGTAACTTTGGTTATATGTGCAATATGTGCAAACTGAGTCTCTAAACTTCAAAAATAACATTTTTTTATTATATTTTAGGCTTAATTGTAACTTTGGTTCCCCACTTAATCCCAATCCACAATTTTGGTCCCCAACAAAAATAAATTGCACTTCAATTCCCTGACAAAAGTCTCTGTTAGCACTTTTAGTTTTCCGTCCTATTCCATCCAATATATATTTAACGGTTTTTGGAAAAAAATTAATAAAAAAATCCAAAATCTTCATCAGCTCTTCATCTTCTTCTTTGCATCTTCATCACCAGCTTCATCTTCCAACCTCTAAACACCGACACATTAGGAACTCGTCAGCTCCAGCACACTGCATGGAGCCTAAATAGAAGTTAAGGTGGACTTGGGGGTCTGTGGTTCCTGCGTATGGCTGCGCGAACAACGGTCGGACGAAACCTCGGGGCCAGGGTCGTTGAATGATTTCTGAGGCTAAAGGGTCGCGCACCGGAGTGACGGCCAATACGACGGGGGAGGTGCGGGCTGACTCGCATGACCGTGAACCACAGGCTCGCTCCTCTGCTTGAGGATTTGTACGGACCCTTCGTCACGAAGTGGGGGCGCTCGATCGTTGCTCTGGCTAGCCTTCGCTTGAGCTAGGATTCTCTCCGATCGGAGCTGGTCGCACTCTTGCTCGAGCTGGCGAATTTGGGATTGCATTTGCTGGATGAGGGCGAGAGATTCCGCGTCGAGGGGCTGAGCATCTTGCCCATCTTGCGCACGCCTTTTCTCCATGGTTGTTACCTGCTGGTTATGCTGATCTAGTGTCAACCTGGCGGCCCCTAGGGGGATCAACAGGGCCGGAGGAGTTGGTGGCCGTGGAGAGTTCCACCCCGCCGCTCCAGAGCTGCGCTGAGGCTGATTCGTCTCTCGCTGGGCCTGGTTGGCCGCCTTAGTCACCCGAGCAGCAACGTCCCTTCCCCGCCTAGAGGCGGTTCGAGCCTGAGATCGGAGGGAACGTATCCCCCCGGTCCAGGGTCTCCACATGTCCTTCTGAGGTTGGCTGTCTTTTAGAGTCCTGCTGCTTCGAGGCTTTAGCTTTTCCCATGGTGGTGAAGGTTGAGGTTTACCGTCCCCACAGACGGCGCTAAATGAACAAGCTAAGTTTGCTCGGACCACCGCACGCGGTGGTTGAAGTGACGTAGGGGTGGTAAAGTGAGCGTTGGATTGCTTCATGTGGTGGTAGTCGGCTGCCTCTCGACGCTCGAGAGGGGTCCCTGCAAAGACACTCCGATGCCAAAGTAAGAAGCCGGAGTAAGAGGGTTGGGCAGAGTTTTGGGATTAGAAGTGGGTACCTCATGGTTTGGTGAGTCCTCCTTATATAGAGGTTGGGGAGTGGCATAACCCTCGAGGGATGGTAATGATGACCTTGCCAATTCTCGTCCTAGACTGCTGGATCCCCTGCCGTGTTCAGAGGATCGGACGGTGGAGGGTTCCTAGGGAAGCTTCTGCAGATCTTCGGGTATCGCACCTACGAGGGTAGCCTGGTGAGGAGATTGTTGACGTGACATATAAGAGCGATCGGCGGCCGGTGTACCAGCTAGGGCCTCTCAGTCTATCATTATGGGGCCAGGGTGTGCGAATGTCTCTGGCCGGTCAGAGTTCGCCGGGAGACATCTCCTCTTGGCTGAGGGCTCTGGCGGGTGCCAGGAGTGTTACTCCCAGAACAGACCTCATCATTAGTTCCGTCAAGAATCCGAGTGACAAATTTAGAAACTGAAAGACCCCTCCGTAACTGGACACGAACCCCCAATTAAGAAGGGAACTAGATATTGAAACTTAAGTAATTCTAACTTTTGGACAAGGGAGACAATTACTAGGTTTAGGCGCATGCTTACATGGGATTAGAGTGTGACCGTTGAGCTTCTGTCGAGGGAAAGAAATAATTTAGCTGATTGATTGATCGTAAGAGGAATTTAAATATTTTCCGATGTACAAAAAAAGCCCCATGTTAATCAACGGGTGGTTGAATCAAGTGATACATGTTTGATTCCTTTTAAGTAAGATCTCGGGTTCGAGTCTTGTGGATGGAAAAAACCTCCACTTACATGGTTAGCCCCACCATGATGTGGATATTCCCCACTCAACAAGATTGTCTCCGAATGAAAACTATATTACACCAAAAAAAAAGCCCCGTATTAAGAATCTAAAAAGAGAAATAAATCTAAACTTAATAATAAGCTTAGTTTTGATGCATCGTCAATATAAATTTTTTATGCTTTCAAACAACCAAATTTCAAGTTTGTGTCACAACAATCATTAAATTAAATAAAAAATTATTTTACACATATTTAAAATATGATTGATTGATCGTTCCTCCTGCAGGTACTTTTTTATTTTATTTTTCCAGTGGTTATAATAACTCTTAAAATTCTAGGATTACTATGAATTTATAAAAAGAGTAAATTTAACTCCACACCTTTAACTTTGTTCATATGATACTAAACTCCATTGTTCTCTAAAATCTACACTTCAGCCTACCCCTTTAAGATTTTGCGACGAGATGTTAGAATTCCTCACAAAATTCATGGCTGACGAATAATAGAGATGGAATTAGTGACAAAATATAAGAATTCGTCACAAAATCTGTCACTACTTATGTCCCTGTTTGTTTCAGCTAGGTAGTTTGTGATAGAGTCTAATATTCCATTGCAAAATTTAAAAGAAGTGGGGGTGGAATGTAGATTTTAAAGAAAAAATGAAGTTTAGTATCATTTAAGTAAAGTTGGAGGTGATGAACTATAATTTTTTTGAAACAGACAGACTGTTATCTACACTCATAAAAAAATTCTAGGTTAAAATATATTGGGTCCATGTAATTGTAGTGAAGTTCTCGATGATTCCCTCGCCGGAAAAATGTATTTTATTCGTCCCTACGATTGGCAGTCGTTTTTTTTTAGTCATTGTCAGAGCCCGGAGCTTCGGTGGGCGTTGACGTGTCACGCTGATCGGTTTAATGAGTCATACGTGTATTTTTTTAATTTATTTTTGATGCCTGCCACGTTAGAAAATGAATAAAAATAATATTTTTCCCAAATTAACCCCAAATCAAAATTTAACCCAGAAACACTAAATCCCTAAACTATCATACCCTTCTTCTTCTCTTCTTCGTTCTTTCTTCTTTATTTTGTTCCTTCCTCTTTCTTCATTCTTTCTTTTTCTGCTTCCGCTGCAGCCCATTCCTTCCTTCCTTCCTTCTTCTTCTTCTTCTTCTTCTTCTTCTTCTTCTTCTTCTTCTTCTTCTTCTTCTTCTTCTTCTTCTTCTTCTTCTTCTTCTTCTTCTTCTTCTTCTTCTTCTTCTTCGTTTCCCATCTCCTTCTTTCTTGCGACCAACGTTCTTCAACTCCCTTCTTCTTCTCATCCTTGTCGGTGGAAATTGAACATGGATAGGTCTTCTGGGTTTTACTCACGTGGCACTACCAGATTTGCAGGACGAATGGCAAAGTGTCAATGTGGTGTTCCTCTCATGATCTACGTTGCTGGAACTGTAGGAAATACCTGGCAGAGGTTTCTAGGTTGTAGAAATTGGCAAGTAAGTTTGTGACTTTATTATTGTTCTGTAATAATTCCTAGCGTTCCTACATTTCTGGGTTACTGGGTTTGTTTTATGTCCCCATTTTGATGATTTTTGTAGATGCCTAGAACCTGTGATTTCTTTTTTTGGATCGATGATCCACCAAGGAAGCCAGAAGGTGAAGAGGATACGAAGAGCCTCAATTCTGAGAGCCTCAATTCTTTCAATTCTGTTCAAGACACAATGGAAATGAAAAGGAAAACCAAGAAGCTGAAGAAGAAGATTGAGGCAGAGACAGTCCAGAAAATGGTTTTTGTTGGGTTAGTTGTTTTGTCCTGGATAGTTACTGTAGGGTGTGATTGTGTGGGAAGGGGTGCAAGCTAATATAGTAACAAGCTTTCAGAACATGTATTTGCTAAACCTAGTTTCTCTTTCATGTATCAAGTATTTTATTTCCTCCAAGGTTCTCAGAACAAAGTTTTCTGCATCAAACTTTGTAATGTAACAACATTTGAAGTTAATGAAAAAGCTATGATATATTCTGACATTTTGCAATGAATCAAACACTATGTTCCAAAACAGAGTATGTCCACACATGAGCTAGTATTATAATAATGACACAAGTTGAAGTGGCCAACAATAACATTTAAAATGGAAAGAGGGAAATATGGTTCACAATTAAATAAAATTCCACAACCATAATACAGTACACAAGACAAAGTTTGATAGTGGTCCATTGATAAGTGCCATATGTTCATAGTTTTAACCTTGTTTTAGGGCACTTATTTTGTGTTTCAATTGTAAAAACCCCCTAAGAAATGTAGGTTTTGCAAAGGAATGAAGAAATGTTGTCAATCCTGGCTTAGAATGTACATTCTTGATGTTTTTAATGTTTCTTAGTGTTTTAAGACCAAGAAAGCAAGTAAAAGCAGGATTTTTATGAAGCCAAGTGAAGAAATCAAGGCTCTGGGCGCTAAGCGCCCTCGCTATGGCTCTAAGCGCCCAGCAACACAAGGGATTAGGGCCACTGGGTGCTAAGATCTCCCGCTATGGTGCTAAGCGCCAAAAATGATGATAATGAAGCCCCCACTGGGCGCTAAGCGCCCCCTGTTCCTATTTTCTATAAAAGGCAACTTTTTTCTTCACCTTGAAGCATTCTTACACGACCAGAAAGAGAAAGGGAGAGTTTCGAGAGAGAGAAGAGTGTTGGGCACCTTTGGGAAGCTTGGATACACGTCGGAGTTGTGGATTCGACGTCGCGACGCCGCCGTTCACCTTGTTTTCTGTGATTTCTCTTGTAAGCTAGCTTGCATCCATGTCTACAGAATACAGATAGCTAAGCCTCTTTTTGTTGGATTTAGGAGTGGTATTTCTTCATGAATGAATCTTTGATAATTCTATGTATATCTTCTATCTTTGATTTCAATGAAAAGGTTTTGTTCTTAATGCTTGTGTTAGTTTGATCGCCTATCACATGATTCTGGATTTGATTTTGTATGTGGAAGCTATACTTTTGAATCTGACATAAACCATTTCATCTAAGTGAAGCTAATACGCTGGGAACAG
The DNA here is from genome assembly GCA_030819835.1 of Acmispon strigosus. NCBI lineage: Eukaryota > Viridiplantae > Streptophyta > Magnoliopsida > Fabales > Fabaceae > Acmispon > Acmispon strigosus. Next base: position 24,642,252 of record JAUAMA010000006.1, read on the forward strand.
CGTTAGATCACTAAGTCCCTTAACACTGGAGTTTATACGGATTGCTTTGTTTAATTGTCTAAGGAATCGATAATTAGGAAAGTAACCGAACGATCTTCTCATACTAGGAATAGGTGAGTTAGTTAAGAAATGGTGGGGAGGGAATCATAGGTTTTAAGTGATTGTATGCATTGAACTAATTGATTCAGGATAGTTAAAGTGCGAAATCGACGTCCAACAGCTTTATCAAATATGTTTCAAAACCCTTTTTAACTTATTGCTTGTTATTTACATGCTTGTTACAAACACCCTTTTTGAACAAACTTTACCAACCTGTGTTATTGCTTATTTAATTGAACGAGAGAATGACATTTGTAAACGTAGCTCTTTGTGGATCGATAACACCCGTACTATACTACAATTGAATCTTAAAAGAGGTTTGAGCGTAGCGCAAGTATAGGTTTTTATTAGAAGTGTGAAAAACCCTTTTAACATCTGTTGACACCTATTTTTGTCCGGGCCCAATTTAAAAAAAAACAAAAAAAAAGAGAGAAAAAGGAAAAGAAAAAAAAAAGAAAAGAAAAAAGAAGAAGAAGAAAGAAGCCCAAAGAAAAAAGAAGAAGAAAAAAAAAAGAAGAGGAACGAAGCCCAGAGGAAAAAAAGAAAGAAGAAGAGAAGAAGAAAAAACGGAAAAAGCAAGCAGAAAAGAAAAGTGGGCTGGCTGGCCCTGGAAAAAGAAAAAAAAAAGGAAGCCGAAGCCAAAAAGAAAGGAGGACAAAAAAAGAAGTTGCAGAAAACCCTAACCCTAATTCTGTTGCTATAAATACTCCCCACCTCGATTCTCACAACACACTATTCACTGACCATCAACTCCCAACCCTAACTCCCTCTCTCTCATACGCTCCTCCCCTCATTTCATTTCAGCAGAGCCGTGACCTCTTCTCTCCCTCCATACACCGAGAACCCTAGCCCTTTCCTCCAACGCCGCCGTCCCTCTCCATTTCTCCTCTTTCCTTCTCTCGCCGCCGCCACCGCTTCTTCTTCTCGTGGGAGTTCCGCCACTGCGCCTCTCCCTTCACCTCGGACAGCCGCACCTCTGATGCACTCACCACCACAGCGCCGCCGTCGTCCATTTCTCGCCGTTCAGAACCAACACGCTCTAGCGCTGCCTCGCAAACCTCTGCCTCACCACCCGTTTCTGTCACGTCTCCCTGTTTCATTTTCCGTCTCTGGGTTGGTTCCTCTGTTTCCCCCTCTTTCTTTTAAGTTTTTCTTGCTTATTCTAGAACCTTGTTCATTTGTTTTTTTATTGCTGTCTGAACATTGTTATGTAAACTGGACTCTTTATGATGTATTTATTTCATGCTCTGTGATTTCAGTCCTCTTCATGTTTGTTGCAGTGACAAAAACTCCTTTCTCTTCATTAGCATGATTTCTAGAATGTGTATTCTGAATGCCTTGTGGTTTGACAGTAAAAACTGAATCTTGATGATAGCTTGGTAAAGTTTGGTTATTGATGACAAAAATGAACTCTGACATTAAAGAAAACTAAATCAATGACTTTAGCTTCATGATAAAGTTTGATTCTTGATTGCAGAAAGTGAGTATCGGCTCTGTTTTGATGATAAAAATGACATTTTTAGGATAAAGTTTGGTTCCTGATAAGAAAAATTGAATCTTGATCTCTTTTTTGTTTCTGAATAATAAAAATTGCTTCTTGGTTATGAGAATCACGGCTGAATGAAAAAGGTTGGTTCTCGATGGTAAAAATGCTTCTTGGTGATGAAAAATGGTTCTTTAATTTGCTCTCTGAAAACTGAATCATGTCAGCTTCATGTTAAAATTGAATCATGATGATAAAGGTTGGTTCATGTTGATAAAAAATGGGTCTTTGGCAAATTCCTTGAACCGGCAAATAAAACAGCTTCATGATGATAAAAACAATTCTCTTGCAAATAAAATAGCTTCCAGATCATAAAAAATTAAAATCTTGCCTCATGAAAAAGGGAAAAAAAAAGATGATGTTCATGATAACTTTCATTTTCGGCTTACTTCCATTTACTTCCATCTTGCAATTAAATCTTGATCTTTTCCCTTTGATAATGAAAAACTGTTTCTTGAAAAAAAAAGGGTGTTTCTTGATAGTAAAAGTGATCCTTGATGATAAAAATGGTTCCTTGATTAATAAAAACAGCACCTTGATTATAAAATTGAACCTTACCTCAAAAAAGGCATGCTGTCAAAAATAACTTTTGTTTTCATTTTCGGTTCACCGCTTTGTTTTCACTTCCTTTTTGCTTGCCATATAAAAACTAAATAATTGCAAACGTGATGCGACATAGCGACTGTTCACTTGTGGGATGTCGTTCCTCGTGCCGTTTTGCTCATTTTCATAAAAAAGACTAAAAAGAAACTAAAAATTATTAAAATCAAGAACTGCGTATGCCTTGATCTTCCATTTTAGGGAAGTACGTAGGACTAGGTTCACACCTGTCAGGCTATAAAAAAAAATAACAAAAATATTTTGTTTTCTATCTTTTAGAATAATTAGGAATTAAATAAAAAGGTAAAAAATAAATAAGGGTAAAATTAATAATGTAGAAAGCTAAGGAAATTACACAAGCAATTTTAGGTACCGTTTAGACGGGCGCTGTGGGGTGCTAATGCCTTCCCTACGCGTAATAGACTCCCGAACCTAGATTTTAGGTTTCGTAGGCTATTTATCAATTTTAGGTTTTTTCTAGTGTTTCCCTCAAATAAACATTAGTGGCGACTCTGTCTGTTTGACTTATTCTTTTTTCGCCGTCCCGCCGCGACCCCGGTTGCGACAACATCCATACATGAAATAAAAGGTGTCTTGGCATAAAGGCCTGTGAAAACATTAAACTGTTACAAAGATTTTCTCTCCCATTCAGTTTCCCCAAAAAGCTAAAACTATCCTTCACCACAAAAAGAACCCTAGGCGAAATTAAAAGCCATCCCCAAGTGGCTGGTCAACAACTGCACTACTCTGTGTTGGTTCTTCTTCATTCATAGACTGGTTTCCTTCAGTCATTTGGCATTTAACAATAGTGGATGGTCGATCTTCAACAACAGTGGATGCTAGATCTTCAACAACAACTCTTCGTGAAGCTTCAACCATGGCAGAAAGCAATTGAGTCCAATTATCAACCACACTTTGAGGAACATCTGCAGCTACATCTTGAGGGACACATGTCTCATTCCCTTTCTAAAATCATGAAAATAACCAATGGTAGTTGTTGTTGTAATCATGAAAATAAAAGGGTAGAGATTACATAAGTAGGAGCTACTGGATCTACCTGAATAGGATCTGCGAGGACAACATGAGTAGGAGCAGTTGGAGCTGGATCTCCAAGTTCATAAGTAATATGGGCTGAAGCAGTTGGATCTCCCTGAGGATGAGCAATAGCAGCTGAAGTTCCTTGACCACTAGCAGCCGGATCTTCATGAGGAGGGGCAGCAGCTAAATTTCCTTGAGCAGTAGCAGTTGTGGGATTTGCCATGTATCCACATCTTCTCTTGTTGTGGCCATACTGCTTGCAGATGCTACATCTTTTAAATCCCCTCTGAAAATAAGCATTTTGAAGAAATTGCAATTTAAATGTCATTTAAATTCAATATATTCATATTAGATCATGTCAATTAAAATGTGACTCATATTTCTAACCTTTTCTGAACTAGGTAGTGGAGAAAATTGAAGGGCAGATTCATCTCCAGCTTCAGGTGCAGATTCTTGGTCAAATTTAGGGATAAATTCATCTCCAGCTTCAGCTTCAAGCACAGGTTCTGGAGCTATCATGTTCTTACATCCCCTAGAATTATGACCATATGCATTGCATCTCCTATACTTTACAAATGACCCTCCTCTTTTCAATTTACCAGGATTTGGATCATCATAGGGATCTCTTCTTCTCAATTTTCTTGGTCTGCCAGCAGCTCTCTGTTAGATTCAAACAATTAAATGCATAACTATGTTTTGATAATCAACAATTTCTTTAAGAGTTAATATTGTTCTAAACTAGATTCCCTAACAAAATAAAAACTCTCATGTACAGGAATAACTATTTCTAGAAGGACTGAGTGAACTTCAAAGCGTCATCAAGAATACCAGTTCATCAGAAGAAGTTCGTCCGGTCACCATGAAGAAAACTGCGTCTGGTGAATCATAAGAGTCTAAAGCGGCAACAACAATTAATATCTGAGGACACCTCATCAAAAGTCTGCTTGCTCTAAATCGAAGCCTATCCTGAGAAGACAAAACAATTTGCCACTTTAGAAGACTGCTCCAATCAAAGTTAAAAAGGACAGGTTAATCTATGAAGAATTCCTTTCAGTCTCAAAGGCTCTCTAGCATCATAAAGGGAAGTTATCAGATGAAGAAACTTCAAAAGAGGAGATTCAGTCATCTACAAAGATAAGAAGATTCTGATAGACAAGAAAGATTAAATGAAGAAAAGTTCGTCCGCCGATACCAATCACTTGCAGCAGAACTTCATAAAGTAAACGGAGGCTACGTCTACCAAAATACAAGGAAGAATCCGTCCACTCAAGTAACGATTGCGCCAAAGATACAGAGATCAAGAAATGTGGCTTTCGAGGAAATCAGGATCATCGAAGTACTAAAGAACTTACTTTCTCATCTGAAATTATTACTTCATGAACTCAAGAAGACTCCTACCTCATTTATTAATATACTGGCTGCGGCAGAAAGTAGAAAGGGACACAATTAATACAATATTCCTTGGTCCCACTGATATTCTACTTTCCCTCAAATCAAGCTGACATCGCGGAATCAACGGCAAGAATCTCTGTGCATCGTACACTCTCAACGGTCGAAATTCAAAATTCTGACCAAGGCACGTGATGAGTATTAGCGGTCAAGCACTGGGGTAAAAGAGTCAAAGCAGTCTCCACCGCTGTATTCCCACACGTTATATACGAAGAAACCAGCTCAAAGCTATTTGCTCAGCATGGAGCCAGACGACATCAACCCAGACGAACTGATGATTTCCAGATCATATCTTATGCTTGAAGAGAAACCTCTGATCGTGACTTACGCATGTTGAAAGATGCAGAACTAGCCGTTACACACAGCTCATAAGGGAAGAGGCACTTCGGACATTTTTTCTCTCTTTCTCAAGAATAAGAAGCAACTGAAGATATAAATAGAAGATTCTTTCTCTGAAGTATTTGGGAAACTTAGACTTAAACTTCCATACGCCAACTAAGTTTGTCCCAAGAGCCAAGCAACCTTGGTTCATGCTCAGGATGCCTCAAGCCTATTACTGCCTGAGTATATAAGTTTGTGTGAGGAAAATTCATAGAGTGTTACTCTTATCTTTCCCAACTCACACATCCTCCCAAACAGAGAACCCAAACTCCTATCCTCTCTGTAAATCGAGCTTTATTTCCTCTGCCCACTCTTATTAAGAAGAGAACCATGTAGAGAAGCCAACCCTTGAAAAAGGAGTCAGGATAAGTCCTGTATAATACTTGTAAGGAGGAGTCCTAACAATACTTGTAAGGAGAAGTCCTTCGAATACTTGATAGGAGAAGTCCTACGAATACTTGATAGGAGAAGTCCTTCGAATACTTGATAGGAGAAGTCCTTAAAATACTTGTTGGGAGAAGTCCCTGATAATACTTGTACTATTTGTTGAAATAGTGAAAATCTTGGTGAAGCCAAGGACTGGACGTAGCCCTGTCGGTTATGGGGGTGAACCAGGATAAAATCATGTGTGTTTTTATTTTCATATTATTGCTTTTCCGCTGCATGTTCATTCATATGTTTGTAACGTGCAAACATTCGTGAAAAATAAGTAATCATTGTTTTAAAATTTATGAAACAAATTTCATGCACTCTTACAAAAATGATCCATGTCAAATTTAGATAAAAGATGATAAATTAATAATTTATAATATATGAGAAAAGAAATTTAAAAATGAGCCACACAATTCAAACCCCCCCTTTCTTGTGTGTTTCTTGCACCTTCAATTGGTATCAGAGCCTAACACTCTGAAAAATGCTAACTTCTTCACAGATGCAGAGTTCAAAAATCCATGAAAGCATATGTTCTTCTCGAACAAAAGCAATCATGATTCAAATGCCCATGAAAAAAGAACGTCTCGAAGAAACTATCTCATGGAAAGATCCCACATCCTCTCAGCAAAGGAAGCTAGTAATCAAAATGGATACATCAGCTTATGTTTCCAACAATATATTACTGACAAACTCCTCGAGTTATATGAGGAATGATCATGTTCTATTCTCAGAAATAGAAAGGGAGGTAACTCTAAATTTATAATAAATTGTTTATTTTCTCTCACTTGGTCGAATGACTAAGAGAATCACAAAGGATATCTTGATATAATCATTGTTATTATAATTGAATAAGTCTCTTTATAAGCTTGCCAGGATATGCTTGGATCATTAATGTCATAACTTAAAAACACAAACTCCTGGATAATCATCTACTCATTATGGTCATACAAACGCTGATCAAAATTATATGCTCGGATCATCTCTGTAGCAAATGACCTTTCACACTATCATTACATGTGTCTAGTATCTTATTAAACATTTTTCTTAACAATTTATCAACTCAGGAAAGGCCTTAGTAAACACTATCTGACTTATCTGACAAGTATAAATATACTAACAAGTTCTCTACTTGGAAAAACAAAACACCTCTTGCATAAGGATAAATGTTGATAAATCTCCTTATTATCTTTACGACTAGTCCTTCAGAGAAAGCTTTCCTAACATATATATATATATATATATATATATATATATATATATATATATATGCTCGTTGAAGTATAATATACATCCTATTGCCTGTAGCAAAATTGTGATAACCAGGAAATACTAATAAGATCCTTCGGCAAAGGAACTATGAAATGAATCTTGCAGGCTTGGAGATAGATACACATATTGCATGATCAGCTAGAAGAATGACGTCAGGCACCTTCTTGATGAAAAGACCAAAACTCCACTTAAATAAAGATTGCGTCCCAAAGATCGAGTAAATGGAAGTCACCATCTGGTGACTATCTAAGGAACCATCAAGAGAGAGCGTCCTTGAACAACTGATCAAGCACGATCAGTCACTCGCCCACACTTGGGCTTGTGAAGAAGGTCTTGCTCCTGACTCTGGCTGTGGTTTTGATGACGACAAACTCATCGACAAAAAGAAGAAAAGAAGACTTCGAAGAAACAACGCTACAAAGTTCATCAATAGTCTAGAAGTCTTAGTTTAGGTGAGTTATGCTTCTAAAGGTCTATTAAATAATAAAGGCTCTTAAAACACCTAATATAATCAAGCTAAGTGTTTTCATAACTTAAAAGAAGTAGAAAACCTTAAGCCAGTCTCAAAGGATCAAGTTTCTGGAAGATGGACTTCAGTGTAATCGATTTCAGGATTCTGGTAATCGATTACACCTAGGCAAGTAATCGATTACTTGTTGTTTGTAATCGATTGCATGTTTGAAATTCAAATTCAAACTGAAACGGTCATTAGTGTAATCGATTACACTAAGTGTGGTAATCGATTACCAGAACGAAAAGTTGCATCTTTTCATGAACCATTGTGTCCCAAACCTTTTAAAAAGGGTTGTGATGGTTCAAGGACGTTTCCCTTGCCTATATAAAGTCCATTTGAGTCCAGAATTCGTGACACAACAAGAGACAACACACAACACATGAGAAAACAACATTAGGCCAAAGCTTTGTCAAAATTAGTTCATCTTTTAGAACTTAAACATTTTGGAGCCTAATTTCTGAGTTCATGATCTTCATGTCTATAAGAACACTTTAGTTGTTCATATCTTGAAGAACTCAGAATTGTATTATGCTTAAAAGCCTTAAAGCATAATTTCTCATGATCAATCCATTTTCATGTTAAAGGATTGATACAGCCAAATTGTAAACTCTTCTTCATCTCTTTCTGTAAGATTGAGTTTTCACCGTGGTATTCGGTGAAGGGTTGTTGTCACTGAAAGTGGTATACTTTCAGGGTATTGATTGAAGGTGGTTTAACCTTCAAGGTCTGAGGGTGGTTTGCCTTCAGGAACTGAAAGCGGTTTGCTTTCAGGGGTTGTTGAAAGTGGTTTGCTTTCACAGGGAATTGGTAGAAATTCTTCGGGTCCTTGGATTAGGAACTTGTAAGAGATTTTTATCAATAGTGGAAAAATCCTCAAAGGGTTTCTTTGAGGGACTGGACGTAGCCTTCGGTGGATTGAAGGTGAACCAGGATAAAACCTTGTGTGTTATTTCCTTCATCCTTCATCTTTTACTTTCAAGCAATACTCTATTCCGCTGCAATCACAACAATCATCGTGTGATTATCATCATCTTGAAAGTAACATTTTCAATAAGGCGAAAATCGGGGCAACACTGATTCACCCCCCCTCTCAGGTTGCTATCTGTACTAACAGGGCTACTGGTAAACAACTGTGTCGTTCCATATATCAAAACTTCTACAGCACGTATTAAATCCCCCAACTGCTATGACTGCACATTTAAAGATCTTCATTTAATGCGCATGCTAATCATTCTATCACATCAGTCGAGAACTAATCATTTCCCTTTCTAAACCAAGTAAACACCTTTCGTATTCAAAGAAAATTCAACAAAAAGGAATCTGAAGGAAGAAGTGATACATTCACTACTTACAAACTTACTTCAACCTCCCATCATCTTCAAGCTATATATTGCTCTCTCTCTCTCTCTCTCTCTCTCTCTCTCTCTCTCTCTTGCTAATTTTTGTTTGCAGATCATTACAGTGGCTTCAAAGAAACAGATCAATGCTGCTCCTGAACTTACTCCTACTGAGAAAAACATCATTGAATGAAGAATGAGGAGCATCGCCTTAAATCGAAAAGAGCAAGAATCGTTCATTGGCAAACAGAAGACAATGAATCTTGGTGAAAAGGAACTGGTCCCGCCAAAGTACCTTGATCTGAATCTCTATAGTCACGCTAAAGTTGCAGGGCTGGACTGGGTTCTCTTTCAAGAATGGACAAACCTCATGAGAGTATCTTCTCTCCCCACTATTGAGCCTGTTATTAAGGAGTTCTACGACTGCGCAGTCAAGAGCAGAACTTCTGTAATCAAGACAAGATGCATGCGATCGATCACAACTATTTCACCTGGAGATATTGCAGTAATTCTGGACAGCGAAGTAAACGAAGGATTCAAATTCAAATCTACTTGGGAGATGTCTGCCCCCAATCCCAACTGTATCTAGAAACAAAATCCGGAAATCCATGGAACCAATGTCAACAACTTAATAGTGGAATGCAAATTTCCCTATATTGTCCTCTGCAAGATAGTTCTCCCTAGAGAAGGGAACTGCAACAGGGTTGACAAGTTGTCACAGTGGGCGCTCTACCACATGATGCATAAGGAGAAGATCAATCTCTCATATCTCATCTTCAACCACATGCTGTCGACTCTGGAAGGCAAAGAGCTATAATTGCCATATGGAGCTCTTATCTCTGAGATGATGAGGAAGCATCTCATAAGCAAAACAAAGGAGGAAAATGAGTTCATTGCTCATGACTACATTCACTCATCCCCAATTAAGTTCGATGATCTCAGAAGAATGGGGCTAAAGATTGACACTACTAATGTGCCTGTAGAACTGCTGTTGCAAGCAAGCAGACCTCAATCAAAAGAGAAGACTGTAGAAGAAGAAGAAGATGAAGAATCAGAAGAGGACGCTGATAGTGATGGTCCTCCTCCACCCAAGCGGTTTCAAATCACTGGTTCCGGGAAAACAATTGAAATTGTTCCTCCCTCAGAACCTGAACCACCCACAGATCAAATCTCTTCACAACATGACGATGAAGATAATCGTCCAGTAGCTTCACTGATCAAGAACGTCCAGAAAGCATGCTCGCATTCTGAGTCAAAAATCCCTCAGCAATCCTCAAATATATCTAAATATATTCCACACATACCTATTGAGTTCCATGAGTTTGTGGAAAATATTGTTGATGTTGATGATGATGGAAACTGTGGATACAGATGCATTGCTCAATGGATTGGGATGAACGAGAACGAATGGCCGGAGATAAGAAGACAAATGATCAAGGAACTCGATGACAGACGTTCTCTTCACCTGAAGATATTCGACTCCGAAAGTCATCTGGAAGCGATCAGAAAGGCCTTGGTGCTTGGTCCAAACGAACCAGCTCTTGAACCCAAATGGTTCATTGTTCCGGACATGGGATTACTCGTTACATCAACATTCAAATTTGTTCTGGTCACACTCAGTCTTAAAGAGTCATGCATGTATCTTCCCCTGACTGGTCCGGTGACTACCCCATCTCCTATAGCAGTACTATGCAACGTAGAAGATCGTCATTGGATAAGGATAATTCTGAAAGAAAACTCTCCCTTACCCAATGCGACACCACAGTGGATGCCCAACTGTGAGAAGGAAGCAAAGGCATGGGGAAAGAACATGGGGCCAAGGATAATAATATATCGGAGAATCATAGATCCAGACTATGTTCGTCCCTCGAAGATGAAGAGGAAGCGACCTGAGATTAAGATCGTCCAGAAAGAAACTGAAGAACAAGTGCAAGTAACCTTGCCGACATCCAAGTCATCAAAGCCGAAACCAAATGCTTCAGAAGTGGAAGACCCTTCTCCTTCACTAAATAAACACCAAAGTGATGAGATTTCTAAGGAACCCAGCAATGTTAATGAAGTGCATCCTGACGTTCCTGTGTCCCAACCAAAAGCTACTATGGAAACACAGGACACTGTGAATCAAGATAGGGCATCTGAGGAGGTGTATGTGGCCAAAGGAAGAGTGAAGTCTCGCGCAGTTAAAGCTAGCAACCAAAGAAAAAGAAAGAAAAATATCCCAGAGGAAGCTGAGAAAGATGGTGCAAATAAACCCGCGTGTGGGGATGATGTTTCTGCTAAACAACCCATGGCTAACCAAGAAGGTGCTATATCTGAAGAAGCTCAGGAAAACAGCATTCAAACAACTCAAATGAGAGAATACAGAATGAAGAGTTTTCCAGTACACGTGCCCAGACGTTCTCGTCGAAGCACTGCACCAATCTTGTCAATTGTGCCCAGAATGCTCTCCATGGTGAATGCTTCGCATGCTCCACAATTTCTCATGGAAACATTGGGTTTCAATTTCTGCCTTCAAGCAAGAATCTGGACTCCTCCTGCCATTGATGGGTTAGTACTCGTGTTTTCTCCGCGATCAAGGTATGACATCTTCCATCACAACTGGGAACTGTCTGCCTACAGACAAGTTCATACAAGCATCATTTCATCCAAATTGATTCATGGTGCTGCACGCATCACTCTCAAGGTTGGATCATGGTCGCTTATTTTAATCGCTGACAAACCTTCCCATGAGCTATCCTCAACTGCTAACTTCTCACAGCAAGAATCAGTCAATCATCAAATCCACATTTTAACTGATTCGGAAGAGGTAGTTGTTCTCTCCTCAGATTCTGAGGAGAATCAAGATGATGCTCCCTCATCATTTCCTAAGGGGATCCCTGCTGCTGATAACTTAAATAAAATCCTGGAAAGGGAAGCCACAGTAAATCAACCCACCAACACCTCTTCAAGTGATCATCCTAGCTCAACGGAAGAAATCCCTAGGGAAAAGGAGTCACATGACGTGCCATCCTCTGAAGAATCTTTTGATGCTAGAAGTGCCATTAAGGAGCTATCTGAAGAGGTTACAATATCTCTCTCCAACAACTCCAAGGAAATTCAGAAGACATGCAATAACATCTTTCAAAGAGATGACGCGATGGAACTGTCCCTCACCGCAAAGTTGGAGGCTCATCTCAAACTAGTTGAAGAAATGCTCAGACAAGACATCGAGTCTCGGCAGAAGAAACATGACTGATTATCTCTTATTTCTACTTCTCTATCTGCTCATTTATCTTATGCACTCTATCGTATTTGCACTAATGATTATATATATCCCTTATGCAGTATCTCTATTATCCCTTGTTCTGTCTTTACTTACTGCCTTACTTACTACTCTTTTTGATAATGACAAAGGGGGAGAAATTTAGGTAAAGAAAAAGAAGTGTGGTAAAGAAACTAAGGAAGAGTGGTATAAAAGTAAAGGAAAGGTATGAGAGTATAGGAAAGGAATCTAGAAAACGCTGATAAAACGCTGATTGTTCACTAATAAACATTCCTGTTCCTGCATCAACTTAGGGGGAGTATGTTTAGATAAACATAGACAATTAAGGGAATATCAGACTTAGGGGGAGCAAAAGCGGGCAAGTTCATTTAGTTAAAAATATTCGTCTAAAACAAGAATATCTATGACTAAGCTCTACGATAATATTTTTCCACCCTCTGAAGAAAAATCATAACATCCTTTTAAAACGACAATTAAAAGATAACCAATCAGAACTTCAAATAAATCTTTTTCTAAAAGAAATTGTCATTATCAAAAAGGGGGAGATTGTTAGATTCAAACAATTAAATTCATAACTATGTTTTGATAATCAACAATTTCTTTAAGAGTTAATATTGTTCTAAACTAGATTCCCTAACAAAATAAAAACTCTCATGTACAGGAATAACTATTTCTAGAAGGACTGAGTGAACTTCAAAGCGTCATCAAGAATACTAGTTCATCAGAAGAAGTTCGTCCGGTCACCATGAAGAAAACTGCGTCTGGTGAATCATAAGAGTCTAAAGCGGCAACAACAATTAATATCTGAGGACACCTCATCAAAAGTCTGCTTGCTCTAAATCGAAGCCTATCCTGAGAAGACAAAACAATCTGCCACTTTAGAAGACTGCTCCAATCAAAGTTAAAAAGGACAGGTTAATCTATGAAGAATTCCTTTCAGTCTCAAAGGCTCTCTAGCATCATAAAGGGAAGTTATCAGATGAAGAAACTTCAAAAGAGGAGATTCAGTCATCTACAAAGATAAGAAGATTCTGATAGACAAGAAAGATTAAATGAAGAAAAGTTCGTCCGCCGATACCAATCACTTGCAGCAGAACTTCATAAAGTAAACGGAGGCTACGTCTACCAAAATACAAGGAAGAATCCGTCCACTCAAGTAACGATTGCGCCAAAGATACAGAGATCAAGAAATGTGGCTTTCGAGGAAATCAGGATCATCGAAGTACTAAAGAACTTAATTTCTCATCTGAAATTATTACTTCATGAACTCAAGAAGACTCCTACCTCATTTATTAATATACTGGCTGCGGCAGAAAGTAGAAAGGGACACAATTAATACAATATTCCTTGGTCCCACTGATATTCTACTTTCCCTCAAATCAAGCTGACATCGCGGAATCAACGGCAAGAATCTCTGTGCATCGTACACTCTCAACGGTCGAAATTCAAAATTCTGACCAAGGCACGTGATGAGTATTAGCGGTCAAGCACTGGGGTAAAAGAGTCAAAGCAGTCTCCACCGCTGTATTCCCACACGTTATATACGAAGAAACCAGCTCAAAGCTATTTGCTCAGCATGGAGCCAGACGACATCAACCCAGACGAACTGATGATTTCCAGATCATATCTTATGCTTGAAGAGAAACCTCTGATCGTGACTTACGCATGTTGAAAGATGCAGAACTAGCCGTTACACACAGCTCAGAAGGGAAGAGGCACTTCAGACATTTTTTCTCTCTTTCTCAAGAATAAGAAGCAACTGAAGATATAAATAGAAGATTCTTTCTCTGAAGTATTTGGGCAACTTAGACTTAAACTTCCATACGCCAACTAAGTTTGTCCCAAGAGCCAAGCAACCTTGGTTCATGCTCAGGATGCCTCAAGCCTATTACTGCCTGAGTATATAAGTTTGTGTGAGGAAAATTCATAGAGTGTTACTCTTATCTTTCCCAACTCACACATCCTCCCAAACAGAGAACCCAAACTCCTATCCTCTCTGTAAATCGAGCTTAATTTCCTCTGCCCACTCTTATTAAGAAGAGAACCATGTAGAGAAGACAACCCTTGAAAAAGGAGTCAGGAGAAGTCTTGTATAATACTTGTAAGGAGGAGTCCTAACAATACGTGTAAGGAGAAGTCCTTCGAATACTTGATAGGAGAAGTCCTACGAATACTTGATAGGAGAAGTCCTTCGAATACTTGATAGGAGAAGTCCTTAAAATACTTGTTGGGAGAAGTCCCTGATAATACTTGTACTATTTGTTGAAATAGTGAAAATCTTGGTGAAGCCAAGGACTGGACGTAGGCCTGTCGGTTATGGGGGTGAACCAAGATAAAATCATGTGTGTTTTTATTTTCATATTATTGCTTTTCCGCTGCATGTTCATTCATATGTTTGTAATGTGCAAACATTCGTGAAAAATAAGTAATCATTGTTTTAAAATTTATGAAATAAATTTCATGCACTCTTACAAAAATGATCCATGTCAAATTTAGATAAAAGATGATAAATTAATAATTTATAATATATGAGAAAAGAAATTTAAAAATGAGCCACACAATTCAAACCCCCCCCCCCTTTCTTGTGTGTTTCTTGCACCTTCACTCTCTTGTACGCAGGAGGGAGGATTACTTCAGGATCTTGTGGAGTAACTACCCACTGGCCAGGTCCATTGATTGGGGTTATTGGATAGTTATAACACTCCCTGTACATAGCTCTCTTGTAGTACATGTGGACATATTCTTTAGGATCATGACCCTTCTTTGCAATGGCTGCCACAGCATGTCAACAAGGAAATCCATTAAGGTCCCAAAAGTTGCATGTGCAGGTTTTCTCATTCAAGTTCATGAAAAACCTGTCTATTAAGTATGTATGTTGAACCTCATACATTTCAGTTCCATTTGCCCTTGGCCACCAAGTATTTCTCTTCTCAATCTCTCTTGATATCCTCTTCATTGGTTTAGGCATGATTTCATGTTTGTATTTGTCCAACTTCTCCTGCATAGTTGCAAACCTCCCCATGACATATGTCCGGATCCACTCAAACATAGTCAGGATTGGTTTGTCCCTAGCCAACAATATTGTAGCATTAAAAGATTCAGAGAGGTTGTTCATAATAACATCACACCTAGAATGATATGGAAATGCATGCTTGCACCACTTTGTTATTGGCTTATCCATCAGCCACTCATATGGCAGAAGATTCACCTCCTTTATCTGCATCATATACTGATTCCAAGCATGCTTGTATGTAGCTTTGGCAGCCCCCATCATTAGATCCCTTATAAGCACTCCTCCACCAAATCTCTTCTTGAAATTTGCATATAAGTTTCTCACACATAGTCTGTGATCTACTCCTTCAAGCTGAGGCGTCTCATTAAACAGTGCTTCCAAACCTTGCAAGTAACCAAATATAACATTAATTTGAGATTCAGTCCCATGTAATGAAATGTTTTATGGATTTAGTCCTTACTTTCTGTTGGTCAGATATGAAGACCCACTTTTTGTCCCTTGTACCTCCTATATCATCAATTAAAAGCTCCATGATCCATTTCCAGCTGTCTTTGTTTTTCCGATTCCACCACTGCAAATGCTAGAGGGAAATTTTGATCGTTTCCATCTCTCCTGATTGCAGTCAGCAGGATTCCACAATGTTTGGTCTTGAGTTGCCATCCATCCACACCAAGGAATGGCCTACATCCATTCAGGAACCCCCTCTTACATCCTTCCAGGCACATATAAAATCTTCCAAACCTAGGTAACAATGATCCAGGAATATTGTCAAAACTCATTTTGCAACTATTACCTGCAACCCCGCTTCTCAACTCATTTGCAAATCTACATTAGAGGGTGTACTTCTCATTAATAGTCCCATCAACCTCCTCAGTAGAAAATTTTTCCCCTTCCATGCCTTGTGTTTGGATATGCCCACACACTGGTTAATCTTGAAATCATCTATGATCTCAGTAGCGGTTATTTTATTGGTTATCCTCACTTTATTCTTCAGCTTAGTGGCCACCCATTTAGTGGTTGCACATCTATTGTTGTACACCCTTGCACAACTGTGGGGGCCCTTCATGGTCTTGATCCTGAATGTCTCTTTGTCACCTACTTTACTACAAAGCATCAAAAACTCATAGTCCTCTGTTGCATCCAATCCTACATCTTACCCCATCATTCTTCAAGTACCTGAATTCCCTCCCATTCAAAACAGAATACTCGGTAATGGCATCTTTAAATTTTTGTAGGCTTGTGAACTCCATGCCCACACTGAATTTATAATCTTCAAGCATGTCCTCAGTGTAAAATCTTTCAAACCTTCTCCTTTTGTGCTCTACTTCCACTTTACTGTCACTTGTTTCACTCTGAAGTTGATCACTGACATAGCCAGCATCAAACTCTTCATCACCCATATCCTCGGCCTCCACATTCAGCCTTGAGCCACTAGTACCATTGTCATGTAATGCAAATCTAGCACGCATTTGTTTGATCAGTTCATTATGCAATTCCTCTGCCTCCCCAATGTTTTGGCCACCAAAACCGTCATCAGCCCCTAATTCCCTTTCCTCCTCACTGTCATTTAAATGAACCCCAGTTGTAGAAACCTCATCATCTGATTTTGGTTCATCAGCAGCAGGTCCAGTCTGAGCAGTAGTAACAATAGGAGTGGTGTTAGCAGACATAGATTGAGGCTCAACAGTGGTATGATCAGGTATGTTAGCAACAACAAGCACATCATCAATGGTATGAATAGGCATAGATTGAGGCTCGGCAACCATAGTATGATCTTCATCATCAGATAGTTCAACAACAAGAATGGATCCCTTATTTTGTGAGGGTTTCACAGTTGCCTGGATTCTATGTGACCTCCTCACAACTTTGCTCTTCTTCTGAATTTGACCTTCCCAAAAGCTTACTTTGAGCCTTCTCCTTGGGTTGCTTAACTTGAGCCTTCTCCTTGGGTTGCTCAACTTCAACATGTGGAATTGGTAAGACTTCATCGAAGACAGTTTGAGAAGGTGTACCTATGTTCTCCTTGGGTTGCTGAGTTTGAGATGTTTCCTCAATCTTCTCAACATATATATGTGCCTTGGCTACTAAAGCTGAAGCAACCCTAGCCATTAGAAGAGCATCATCATCTAATTCATATTGTCTGAAATGGTGAGCAGCAACATCCTCTGGTGTTCTCCACCAAATCACAGCTTCTGTGTAGCCAATGTCTTTCACAGCATCAACGGTCTCAAAGAAAGACCATCTATCTTCATCCAAACCTTGAAGAACTTCCATCCTCCCACCAAAGTAATGCTAGAATGGAGTGACTCTAAAGCTCCCCCCATGATGTATGACAAGTGAAAAAACCATTATGCATTCACACAACAAAATCAACCCAAATCAATCACAATCAAATGAAGAAACACCCCACCCGTAACCCCACGGGCAACATCAAACCTGACCTAACCAACAACCACAGCTACTAAATACCCGACTACAGAACTCGTAAACCCACAAAACCCGAAAGCAAAACAACAATAAAGGACTTAGACACTTACGTTCTCTTCTCTTCGCGACGAATGCGAGCACAATAGTCTCCCTACCTCACGGCGCACCACCACCACGTGTTTCTCTTCTTTGACAGTAATGGAAGAAGGAGATGGTTGCTGAAGATGAAATGGAAGAAGGAGATGGGTCGTGAGAAGAAGATGGGTCGGGATGGTCTTACTGAAATGTGAGAGACTGATTGAAAATGAAAGAAATAAAATTGGGGATTTAGGGATTTAGTGTGTCAAATTAGGGTTAAATATGTTTTTGGGTTAAATTTGGATTTGGGGTTAATTTGGGAAAAATTATTATTTTTATTCATTTCCTGACGTGGTAGGCATTAAAAATTAAAAAAATTACACGTTTGACTCATTAAACCGGTCAGCGTGAGACGTCAGCGCCTACCGGAGCTCCGGGCTCCGGCAGGGACTAAAAAAAATGACTGCTAATTGTAGGACTAATAAAATACATTTTTCCGGCGAGGGACTCATCGCAACTTCACTACAATTACAGGGACCCAATATATTATTAACTTTTTTTTTCAATAAGTGAGAGTTGAAGGTGGCTTCTAGGGTGCACTTGCACCCTAAGTGGTGCACCATGCACCACTCTAAATGACCTGCTACAGCAGGTTTTTTATCTAATATTTAACAAAATTCAAAATAATAATAATTAGTTAATTACATTTTTACCTTTTTTTAAAAAAAATAGAGCTAAAAATGAATTATAAAAAAAGATTAATAGAGAGAAAGGGGTTTATAGTAATTAACAAATTAAAATTATAATAAATTATAAAAATAAAATAACCTGTAGAACCGGTTACTTACCTGGACAGTTGGCGCGATTTTATTGGCCAAAAGCTAGTGGTGCATGGTGCACTACTTAATTGGTAGTTCACCTTAGAAAACACCTAAATATAAACGGAATCTATCAGGTAAAATAACACCAGTTTTTTTGGGTGTATATTAGAGGGCACCCTATTTTTCAAATATTTTTAATTGGAGTTTTAAAAATATATTAAAAATAAAAAATAAAGTGATTAATGTATCCTTATGATAAAATACAAATTAAATATATTTTGTCCCAGCTTTATTGAAATATAGGTTTTAATCCCTGATAAAAAAATTGTTTGACTTGAGTCATGTTTGAGACCTAGAGATGACCAACACTTAAAGAAAAAAGAAATTTTGAAGAACTATAACTATTTCAAAAATACAGGAATTCAAGTCAAACAAAAAATTTATGAAAAATCAAAACCAATAATTTTCAACACAAAATAAACTTTTTTTACTAAGACATCCAATTGATTTTCACCACATTAGAAATTAAATATTTAATTTAATTAAAATAAATAAAAAACATAGCAACGGGTCATAAATGACATACAATAATTAGATATCTATATAAAAAAATTACACTACTAATGCATCAAAATTAAACTATTAATAAATATTTAAAAGTGGGTGAGTGATTTTTTTTTTTGTCAACACCACAAATTGTACCTATAGCACTATAAGTAAGTTTTGTCATTTTTCAAAATGCAAGTACGAAAAACATTTAAACTATAAAATAATTACTTTTATCATAAACACTTATACAACAGATTATATTCTATCAATTTGTAATTTGTTTCTTAAAGGTGCAATTAGAAAATAAAAACAATAGAGGCCGAGGGTATATCCTTTTTACAAGATTTAGACATACAAACACTTGTTCCTTGTTCTAGAACTAGAATTTAAAGCTGTCGGGGACACAAACTTCTTTTTAACTTGATATAAGCTTCGACATACCCGTAAGAAATCAGAACAGTAAAATAACTATATCAATTGGATGATCAATGGTTACATCTAGGTCTTAAAAAGGCCAAAATTTGGATCCTCAAATCGAACCAGAGGGCATAAACAGGCTATTAAATTGATTCTACATGCAAAGGTTTTTTGTAGAACTGCAGCAAAAGAGACGAAGAAACCACGCTAAGAGAAGACGCAGCCATGCAAGCACCAGCAAGCCATGGTGGCAATCTGATTCCGATAAACGGGTACAAGACACCAGCAGCAATTGGCATGCCTAGAATGTTGTAACCAAGAGCCCAGATGTAGTTCAACCGGATACGAGACATGGTTTTTCTAGATAGATCTATGGCTGTAATCACATCTTCTAAGCTGCTTTTGACCAGAACTATATCAGCTGCTTCTATAGCTACGTCAGTTCCAGCACCAATTGCCATGCCAACATCAGCAGCAGCTAAGGCTGGTGAGTCATTTATTCCGTCACCCACCATTGCCACAATCATTCCCTTCCCCTGCATCCAGTGTAAATTTCTAAAATCAGAAAGTGATAACATAATTTTCATATAATATTTGATCTAAAGACCTTCATATGTGATTATGAGCCTCTTTGGATACAGATTAAATAGCACTATAGGAGCTTATCTACTAGAAAAAACACTTATTAAGCTCCAATAAGTGGCTCTTTGGTCCACATCCAACCAACCTCTATATCCAAGATGTGTCAACTACAGTCATCTTCTGCTTTCCGTTTTCACTTTTTTATTTTTGCTTTAATACTTGCTTGGATACATGGTAAAAAACCATAGTGAAGCCAAAATCGCAGTGAACAGAAAACAACTTCACTTAGCTTTTAAGACTTTTCACCATGATTCTAGCCTCGCTGTGGTTTTCCACCATGTATTCCAACATGCACTTAATAATAAAAATTCCCTTGTTTTCATTTTGTTCCCTGTGAAAACAAAAAGTTGCTTCCACCATTTCGAACATAAAACTCTGAAAACAGGAAATAAAGTAAAAATATGGGCATGTTCGCAATTAAAACTAAAAATAGGAAATGAAATAGGCAAGAGAAATGGAAAGTAAATATGCCCTAAAGTTCAGATCCAACTGAAAAAAACATATTTGCATGAATTTCATATAGCTAAATTAGCTTATAAACCTTACCTGCAAGTCTTTCACCTTATCAGCTTTTCCTAGTGGATCTGTCTCAGCAAAGACCTTATCAATGCCAACTTCCTTTGCAATAGCAGTTGCAGTAGCACAGTTATCACCAGTTACTATGATGCTTGAGATTCCCATGGAGTGAAGAAAAGATATGACACGTTTAGCCTCTGGCTTTACCGGATCAGTCACCGAGAATGCTCCAGCAATCTTTCTGTTAATTGAAACTAAAACACAAGTTCTAGCCAGAATTTCATTTTCAGAGATGTACTTCTCAGCCTTGGAACATATTGGAACATTACAAGCATGCATCAGTCTCTTGTTTCCAACTATAACGGTTCTATCACCAACCTTTCCACTTACCCCAGCTCCCATATGTACCTCAAAATCATTCACATCCGGGACTTCCTCATTGCAGGAACCAAATTTCTGTCGCAGCTTCTTTGCATGTGTCACAACAGCTTTTGCTAACGGGTGTTCGCTGTTTCGCTAAAAGTTGTACAAATAATTAGCTTAGATATCATGGAGTACTAAACTAAGATATTTGGATTGGAAAAATATCACTATAATTGAGAATTGCTCTTCCTTCTTGTTTTTTATCTCTGTAAACAAATATCAAATCAACATCTGGGGACCACTCCATGATTTTTTCCAGGTCTCTTAAATGAAAGGAAAAAAGGTATTGTCATTTGTTTTTTATATTTATTTATTTTACATCTATTTTAAAATATAGCACTTGAAATCCAGAGCCTTTGAGATAAAATAAAAAATTTCTATGGTAAAAAAACTAAATTCAGTTTCTTGTTTTATACGCTTTAATATCTTTTGCAGGGATTCTAAGAATGTTAATGAGAGTAAAATCATATGAAACATTCAGGTATCACAAAGAGAACAGTATGCAACAAAAAAACGAAAGAAAGAAAACCTCAACAGCAATCGCCATGTCACATAACTCCTCCATGGAAAATTCAGAAAACAGCACTGCACTAACTACCGCTGGCTTCCCAACTGTTACTGTCCCTGTCTTATCAAACACAACAACTGTTACCTGCATCAGGAACAAAGAACAAGATTTCAATTAAAAAAATACAGTAAAAATATAGGGAATATGTAGCATGCTAGCATCAAATAAATACTAGATAACCTATACTACGTTATCCGTGAAATATGAATTTCACTGATACAATGAAAAGTACCAACAAAAAGGTATGCCTTCGGTGATGATTTTAAAGCAGTCCTGATTGCATGGCAATAGAACCTATGAAGTATGAACAAAAGTCTAAGCGAGATGATATTGTCGTTTTAGCACAATCCAGGTAGAAAGGAAAGTAAGCACTGTCAAACTTTTTGGCCTTACTACAGAAAATATGCACTTCATTTATCACAGTAGTCAGGCTGAGATGAGGATAAAGTGGAAAGAACTGCATCACCAAACAACATCAAAGACTAATAGTAGAGTATTATAAAACAACGAAATCTGAATGGTGAAACAAGGGAAAAATCATCCATAACAACGCTATCATGTATGTTTTGCATCTACTCTTACTACGTCTAGTTGCCATTTCAGACATCTAGACATTCAGACTACAAGAAGTTGGCCCTAAAGTACGTGGTTTATATAATACCTAGTAGTCTAAGGATTTTGTCACAAATTACTGCAGACATTTTTATGGTTGTTTACCTTTCAATCTAGTATCGTCTTTCAAACAGTTGAATAATGATAAACTAAAATTAGGAAGAAGGCTTACATGAATTAAAATAATAATCCATTTAGAAAACTCTCTTAATGTGAGCACAACCATATTATAACTCAAGATAGTGTAACAGAAAAAATAAATATCATTACCTTGTGTGCCTTTTCCAGGGCATCTCCACCCTTGATGAGCACACCTTGAGAAGCACCAACGCCTGAAGCAACCATGACTGCAGTTGGTGTTGCTAGACCCAGAGCACAAGGGCAAGCAACAACTAGCACAGAAATAGCAAACTGCAAAGCAAGCTCAAATGCATCCATTCCTTTTGGTATCCAATGTTTAGGGTAGATACCGGCTTCTCCAGGAATGAGCCATCCGAGCCAAGTTAAGAGTGCCACAACGACCACCTAAGGATGCAACTACAAATTAAGCAGCTTCCCATGGATAATATTGTTGCAATGCAGTTAAGAGATAAGATAATTCAGGATCTTTACCATCCCTTAATTTTCAGTCCAATGAGATTAGCATATAAACAAAGATGAGGCAAGCAAAATAATTACAGAAATGCTTCTACATGAAGCATAACTCTTAGAACCCAAAACTAGAGTGATAGAATTATTATGTACATGCCACATGCAAGATGGAAACAAAAAAGAAAGAAATAAGGAAAAAGTCCATTTCCTGATCACCCAGTTAAGAAAATTCCCATCTAAAATATGCTTATCGAGAAGTAGGTTGTTCTCCATGATCACCATATACAAGTTCAGTCTCCCTATATATATTACAACTTGGAATTTGTTAATATACTCTCAAAGGCATAGGTTACCAACAAATTCCTTCTGAAAAACAAGTAGGAGTATATTAGCAAACCCTTTAGGGGATTGTTAACATGCTTCCACTTGTTTTTTAGAATGAATAAGCTACAATTTAAAATTTATTAATATACTTCAAAAGGTGTAGGTTGTTAAAATACTCTAAAAAAAAGAGGGAGTACGTTAGCAATCCAACACACATGTATCTATCTATCTATCTATATATCACATACAGGCACCACACTTAGATAAAACTTTGATTTTTTGAAGAAAAACTATAAAAAATAGAAGGGTCAATGATGATGATAACAGAGCCAAAATTATAATTTCGAGTCCTAATTGAACTTTGAATTCTATTAGAATTGGAACTGATCAAGAATCATAATTATAACATTTCAGACAAATAAAGTATCAGGATATGGAACGTAAATTCTTAATTGAATTGGGATTCT
Organism: Acmispon strigosus; assembly: GCA_030819835.1. NCBI lineage: Eukaryota > Viridiplantae > Streptophyta > Magnoliopsida > Fabales > Fabaceae > Acmispon > Acmispon strigosus. The sequence goes on from JAUAMA010000006.1 coordinate 24,665,624, forward strand.
ATTATAGGACGTTGATGACTAGGTGTGTCTTTGGTTTCTTGTTTGAGTTGCTGACGCAAACACACATCTGAACGCACAAATGTAGAAACAAGACTTTGTCACATTAGGTTCAACGTGGATAGGAGTTGAAATCCAAACACACACTTAGGTGATTTGAGGACATCGGTAGTGGATGGTAGTTAGAGGATTCTTGTAATGATGGTGCGGCAAAGGTTGCTGTCCGAGGATGCCTGTGGTAATAGTAGTTAGGATACTATCGATGGTGGTGGGAGTACCAATAGTGATGCTTTAAGGATGCCGACGGAGGCAATAATTAGAGGTTATCGTCTGAAAGGGTATTTGAAGGTTATGAGTGCCAACAACAACAACAATGGGAGTGGGATTATGCCTGACAACAATTGGTTCTAGAATATACAGGGGTCATGATTATAAACAAATAAATATAAAATACTGGTTTGAACTTTTATCTTCATTAGGAGTATTGATTAGTTATTTAAGTTTTGGTGGTTAGCGAGTTAGATGAGTTTGTTAGTAGTCAGTTACTTTATTCTATGATAACCTCTTGTATAAATAATGCTCACAATATATCATTGTAATCATCTTTTCAATCATAATGGAGCCTTCTTGGTGTACCCTCTCTCTTGAGAGCTCTTGGTACCAGAGCTCCATCAATGGAGCTCACCACTTCCGCCTCACCCTCTCCATGCCACTCATCATAGAGTCATCAAAAGTTGCTGTTGTAACACCATCAAAACCCCTACGAACCATATTTTCAAGAACTTTGGCAAGATTCACCTTCACTAGCAGACGATTCACCAGCATTAGTAACACCTTATGTTACAAAGATGGAAAAGAAATCAGCATTCTATCCTTCTATCCCTTGTGCGTAGGTGTGAACTCATTGAATTGCCACGACCATATCCTTCCTAGCAAAGAATGACTTTCATTTCTCCAACAGCTTGGAGTAGTCATCTCAGCCTGATCCCTTTGTTTACGGAAGTTTTTCCCTGAGGTATGTCAAATATCGCCCTACTTCATCTACTTCGGCAACTTCTACGAGTTCTCCATGGTAGCAATTGAGACCAATCAAGTTCTCAAAGACCAGAGTCAGGTTCAGTTAGGCCCCTTTATTTCATCAACGTTTATGACGAACACCAAGGTGACTGCAACGAAATTGTGAGGGACGAACCTATGGTGGTTGCTAGGAAGAACACAAAAGACACAGCATGTGCAGTGGAGTCTGCCACCGTTGCAGAGGAAACTTTTTCAAACCAAAAAACCAGCGGTTCATCGAGGAGCAACAAAAGGCATATGAAGTCTTTGAGGGAGTTATCTTTGAGAGATCATGGCAATATAGTGCTACATCGTCCAGTGATGGAACTACATCATTATCATTTCAAGCTGGACTATGGAATCTTTGCTAGGACTATGAAGTCTTTCTTTCGCTTGGGTGAATGATCCTATAATTGTGTTTGATCCTGGAAGATCTTGAAGCTTATACTACAACTAGTTTCATTGTTAGTTACGTAAGTGTTTTTGTTGAATTGAATTTAGACCTGCTGACAATGTCTAAAATTAGTTGATTTTGGCTGGTTTTGTTCTCAAGCTGGTTATGGTAATGCCTACCACTACCAACTTGTGGAAGGGTGTTACAAGTATTGGTTAGTTAGCTATTTTGGTTTAGGTGGTTAGTTAGTTAGGTGAGTTTGTTACTAGTTAGCTACTTTACTCTATGATAACCTCTTGTATAAATAATGCTCACATTGGATCATTGTAATCATCTTTCCAATCACAATGGAACCTTCTTGGTCTGCCCTCTCTCTTGAGAGCTCTGTCTTCATCCCTGTTTCTCAACCGCCCTATTTTACTAATAATCTTAGATAAATTGTAATTAGAATTTTTAAATAATTCAATATATTAAAAACTATAAATAAACTAGTTAATTTTCAATTCCAGGGAATTGGAATTCCTATTCTGGTTCACACACCAAACAAGATAACTGGAATTGGAAGGGCCAATTCCAATTCTAAGGCTCAATTCCATGCATCAAACAACACTTAAAAAGTATAAATAAGGGGAAAAAACACTCACAATTGGAACAAAAACCCTTGAAATATGGTCTGCAAGTTTTTGAACTGGTGCTTTGGCAAGTTGAGCAGCTTCTACTAGTTGAACAATTTGAGAAAGTGCAGTGTCTGATCCAACATGTGTGGCTTTCACAACTAAGCAACCATTCTCATTGATGGTCCCACTGATAACCTGTTCAGCAGATTTAGAGAAATGTAAAAATGTTCTCACCACTCTATTATGCCACCTTCATACTAATTTGAAACACTAGAACTTGGAATTAAAAAATTAAAGATGGCACATATTTCCCTACATCCCCTTTACCAAGAAAAGAAAAGTAAGGATATCAGACTCCTGAATCCGGCATGTGCATATATACACATTAGACTAATTCACTCTCTCACTTGTTGGTTTCAATTTCACCAGTGGATAGACCTTCCTATCAGTCTTGGAGCTCTCCCCCTACAACATCAACACTCATCTTCATTTATGTTTTGTCATTTTTGTCCCTAACTTGTTGGATTACTTCTGCTGTTCTGCACCCTAATCCCTAACATATGAAACTAGCAACTGAGTCCTAGCACATGAATAATACCTTGTCTCCTGGACTTTTATCAACAGGTCTTGCCTCCCCAGTGATCATACTTTCATTTGCATAGCTATGCCCTTTAATAACGACTCCATCAACGGGAATTTTGGCCCCAGGAACAATCTTAATTATGTCATTCTTTTGTATAAGTTGAGTGTCAATTTCTGTTTCTGTGATGACATTTCCATCAGCATCAATTGTTACCAAATAAGCTTTATCAGGAACAAGTTGTGTCAGTTTTCCTAAAGCATCTGATGTCTTCCCTTTAGCCACCATCTCCAAATATTTCCCTAATAGAATAAAGGATATCAACATGGAACTGGTCTCAAAGAAATCTTGTCCCTCAAAAGTATCTGAAGTCAATGCTTTTACTACAATATACAATGAGTAAAAATAAGCAGCATTAGTGCCTAGTGCAACCAGCACGTCCATGTTAGCAGATCTTCTCCTCAGTGCATGATATGACCCCATATAGAACCTAATAATAATAGCCATAGTAAAATGATTATAAAAAATTCTATATATTGAAAACAGATACAATACAAGTATACAACCGGTCTTCTTGTTAGCAACTAATAGTAACCGTAATAACAAACTAAAACAGTTACTAATAAAGCAATTGTACCTTTTGCCAACAATGAACTGCACCGGCGTGCTAAGGATCCATCTTAAAAACAACCCAAGAGTAAGCATGTTATGTATCCTATAATTTAACCAGTTGCCACACGGAGGAAGCATGGGAAGGACCATTGCAAAGACAAACACAGGAACAGAAAACAAGCAGCTGAACAAAAACTGGTCCCTATACACACGAATTTCATTCACCTTATCCCTTTCTCTTTTTCCAGAAGGGGAATACAAGGTTGCTCCATAGATCTTGGTGCCGCGGCTAGCAGCCTGAACACACTCAATGAGAGATCTTGGACCCGTAATGTCAGGTTCATAACTAACTGTAACTCTGTGCTCTGAGAAATCCATCTCAACACGATTGACACCCGCAGCTAACTCAAGAGAAGCCACCAGGAAATTAGCATCTTCTTCCGAATCAACCCCTTCGAGTTTTAAATGCACCTTGTTCAAATCATTTCCGGAGCTAATAAGTTCAGCTCCAAACCCTGCATCTTCTACAGCTTCGATTATCTTGTCGGCACTGGTGAGGCTAGGATCAAAGTGCACTTTTGCCTCCTCTAAAGCCAGACCAACTATCGCCCTTTTCACTCCATCAACCATTTGGAGGGCATTCTCAACAGACTCAGAGCAGCTCGTGCATGCCATTCCTTTAATCCTGACACGGCACACTGATATGTCTTGCTCATGGTCATGGACCTCATCAACTCTAAACCCACTCTCTTCTATGCTCTCCTTTATTCTTTTTGCCTACAATATTATATTCACAATTTCCCTTCAAAAACATCAGTATGTGTATAAATATGAAGTATTTTTTAAAACAACAGAAATATGGAATAAAATGAAATTCAGTGGAAAGACCTAATTTTTATAGAAACATGACTTACAGTTATGAAGTTCGGTTCGAATTTGATTGCGGCTCGGCCATCGAGTGGCGACACGGCTATGCTTTTCACGCCGGCGAGGCTCTTGACTGCGGATTCAATGGAATTCACACAGGAGGCGCACTTGATGTCAGTTATTCGGAAGGTAACTGTCCTAACGGTGGCGTCTTCTGGCAGCGGCTGCAACAAGGGTATCTTGACTTCGTCGTTTCCGTCAGGTTCCATTTTTCGCACCGTGATGCAGAGAGGGTTTCGATAAGGTGAAGAAGGGGTTGAGAATTTAGAGCGATGAAGAGAATACGAGAATATGAACTCCGCGTGCAAAATACGAGACGGAAGGAAAGAGGGAGAGAATAATGGGGTTACGGAAGTTCCAAGAAGAAGGTGAGGGTTGGAGAGAGAGTGAGAGATATGGGTGCGGGACGTGACGCGAAATGGGTGTAGTGGGTGACTGGGTGCGTGCGCGAATCAGTTACTTGAGGTTTTTTTAAACTTTTGAATTGGTAAGGGCTTGCGCTTCCTTTTTCCCACCAAGAGGTTGGTCCCTGCCCCTTCTACCCCTTTTTAGAATCGTGCTTATTGGCGCTTGTCATGAGCTCGAGACAAGGACTGATTCGGCATAAACCCCTTTTGTTGTTATTCGTGGCATGGTTTGTGACTTTGTGGTGTCTGTTGTGTGCCCCTTTCGAGCCTAACAATCAATTCTATGGATATGTTTGGTTGCGGTTTTTAAAAATGGTACTGTTTTTTAAAATAAAAATAGAAAAAAAATTGTTGAATAAGATGTTTCTCAAAATTTAAAAAACTAAAATTTGAAAATTAAAAATAGGAACTCAAAATATATTTTAGCTGTTCTGGTATTTTAATTTTTAGAAACTGTTTTTGAAGTGTTTCGCCAAGGCTCCTTCGTGATGGTTGTTAGATTTTGGTTTTCAAATGTAAATTTAAAAATAAAACGTGTTCAGCAAAAAATGGTGTTGAAATGATTTACCTAATTTCAAAACGTTTTTAGCCTAATTTTTAAAACCATAAAATATGGTTTTCTAATTATGGTTCTTAGTTTCAATAACATGTAATATCATCACCACCACCACCCACTGCGACCACCCCTCCACCACCTCCATCACCTTCACTGTCGTTGCCACCACCAACATCACCCTGCCAACCTCCATCGCCACCATCACCACCACTATCTCCACCCTCGCCACCACCACCACCACTCTCGTCACCTCCATCGATGTCACCACCACTGTTGCTACCTCCATATCCACTGCTACCCCTCCAACACTGCCAAGTCCACCTCCACCACCGCCAACACCACTGCTTCCATTTCCAGTGTCGCTTCCACCACTACCGCTGACACCTCCACCGCCATCACTGATAATAACGAAACAACACAAGAAAAGGGGGTTTGAATTGTGTGTGTGGTTTTAAAAACTTTTCTTTCAAAACAAGTATAAGTTTAAATATTCTTTTCTAAAACTTGTGCAGCGGAAAATTAACAAAGCTGAAAAGTAAAGCACACAAAGAGTTTATCCTGGTTCACCCCTTAATCGACAGGGCTACGTTCAGTCCTTGGCTTCACCAAGATTGTTCCACTATTCACACCGAACAGTACAAGTATTATGCAGGACTTCTCCCAGTATTCGTAGGACTTCTCCTTACAAGTATTCGACAAGACTTCTCCCAATTTTTTTACAAAGAATTTTGTTTCTACAAAGCCTCTTCACAAAGAGTAAGGTAGAAAGTGTTTGAGCACAGATTACAGAGATGATGTGAAAATAGATTCTCTGTTTGTGGAGTGTGAGGAAGATGAGAGTTTTCACTCTATAAGAATTTCACACTATGGCAGATGACTAAACTTAGAATGGATGACACTTAGTTTCTAAGTAGGTTTCAAAGCTTGATCGCAATAAAAGACTTTGAAAGCTTGAAGATTTTTCATTGTAAGTCGCCACTGATTTCAGTGTTCAAGTCTTATATTTATATCTTCAGTAGAATTGCCGTTGGTGAAGATTGTGGAGTTCTTTTTGAATTTCTTCTTCTCCGAAGGTGCAACGAGTACTTTTGACAAGCTCTCAGAAGCATTAAATGCAAATCTGCTACACATTAGTTGCAGCATTTAATGCACTTGCTTCTATCGTCCGCTCTTATCTGCTTTGTTTCCTTAATGACTATTTGAGCATTAAATGCAAAGGAAAACAACAAAGCATATCTTCTATTCTGATCACTGAGATTCGATTCTGATTGTTGAGGTGATACGATGTTCAGAAAATAATGTCGTTGAATCTGAAAAGGCGTTTCTCGTTGTACGGAGTATTCAGAGAGTTGGCAGATACGAGGAACATTTCTTTATTAAATATGTCATTTCCTGATCCTGGTGCAAACAGTGCTTCATTTAATATTCAGACTTTTCAAGCCTTCATTGTTTGAACATTGAGACAGACGTTCCATCTTGAATATGGGCAGACGTTCTTTTTTTGAACGTAGTCAGACATTTCTTAATGAACATAGGTAGACATCCCTTCATGATAGTAGGCAGACGTTCTTTCTTCATATTTCCTTGAGCGATACATTTGAACATTCTGCTTTCAACTCTTTTGAAGAAGGTGTAGACGTTTCTTTATTTTCCATTGATAGATATTTCCTGAAATGTAAAACATGTAAGGTCTTAGGAAATCTTTATCTATCATGATTAAACCTGAGGTAAAATTGTTATTATTCAAACCATGATAAAACGTGGAATCGCTTGAACTTAACAATCACCACCCTCTAACACCACAACTTCCACCTTCGCAACCACCTCCAACATTGCCATCTCCGCTGCCACCATTGTCTCTACCGCCACCTCCACCACCACACCACCTCCACTGTCACGACCACCTCCACCATTATCGTCGTAGCCACGACAATCAACACAACTGTCGATACCACAACCACCACCATCGCCACCACAAACCACCTCCACCTCCACCATCGCCACCACCACTGTTGATGCTGGAACCTGCACCTCCACTGCCATCATCGTCACCTCCTCCACCATAACCACCGTTGTTGCCACTGTCACCATCCCGCCAACATCGTCATTATTATGTAATATTGACATCTACCACCATTGCTACCTGGCCCCTCAGTTATCTTGTCGCTGCTACCACCCACAGTCGTGAATTTATAAAGTTGATAATTGTGGTGACTATTGTGGATTTACAAAGTTGACAATAAATTTTTTAAAACTGAAAACCACAAAAAACTAAAATCCTCCTCTAGTCTGCTCGTCCAAGCCAAACTATCCTTCATGTTGACATATTGTAAGACCCTCGATTTCTTAGTATTTATGTTTTGGTCTCTGGACTATATTATAGTTTACAATTTGGTCCTTGTTGACATTTTGGCTTTTGTTGACTTTAACATATTTTGTTTCTGTTATTAAATGGAGTTTGAATTTAGAGATAAGTTAGTTATCTTTAAATATTTGGTTTTAGATATTGGTTGGTAAGTGATATTTTTCTGATTATCACTTTATTAAGTGCGGATTCTGTTTTATTTTAAAAAAACAATATCTTAGGGTTTGTTTAAATAAATAAGATAGAGATATTGGTTATGAGATAGAAAAGAAAAACTGAAATAATATGTTAACCTAGAAGAGAATTTCGATCAGCTTAAGAGGGGGAGAGAGAGCTGAGTTCTTTCATCTTTCGTCAAGCAACAACTCATAGACACAGTGCAATTCCTTCCTCTTCCTTTTGCTGCTGGTGGCCGTCCCTTCTTCTTCTTCTTTGGAGATCAAAGCCTTCTTATTTTCCTTTATTTTTCTAGAGCACAAGGTGAGTGATTCCGGTAGGTGGTTGTGTCCTTCTGGTTCTGAATTCATGATGATGTTAGGGTTTAAAGACCAAGGCTTGTAACGTTTTTTATTTCTATTTTCCTCCTTTCCTTCATTCTTCTCACAAGGATTCTATCATAAGATTCTTCCCGCCTTTCCTCCGACACGTTGACGGTTTCTTTTCGAGTGCTGGGCGAGCAACTCTTTTTCTGTTCTCTTTGATCGAACAAGTCACGAGGTTGGTTTCCTTTTATTCTTATCATTATTCAATAGGTTGGGCTGTTTGTGTTTCTAAAACCTCCTTTCCTTAAAGTGTTTTCCCTTTTAAGAATTTTTTTTATGAAGTGTTAAACCTTTGGAAATATATGTTTGTATGTTTTGGAACCTTGTTTATGAAAATTCAAGTTTTAGAAACTTTTCTGTAAAAGCTGGCGTTTCTTGCAGGGAGCCAGCACATTGGCACTGGACTCCAGGCGCGTATGCGCTAGGGGAGACAGGGAGTCGGTGCATTGGCGCTGGACTCTGGGCGCATATGCGCTGGGGGTGTTTTTCCCCTGGGCATGGCAGGGTGCGAGCGCATTGGCGTTGGCATTCCAACGCACATGCGTTGGGGCCCTGTTTGGCTAGAAGTGCTTTTTTGTTTTAAAAATCCTTTGGGGTTGGGTCTCCTTCTTTCAATGGTTGATTGATCATTGGTTATATGTGTTCTTGCAAGGTTGGAGATCAAGCTTATGCAATTCTACGTTCGACGATAAGGGTGACTCAGTCTTAGAGCTTCGTGCCTTGTTTGTGTTTGATTTTTGTTGCTTACTTTGGAAGTTGTGATTATTGTTCTTTGATTGTAAGGGTAACTCTGTCTTAGAAAGAGTCGTGTCTAATTGTGATTGTGTTGTGTTTGTGTTTTTGAACTCTTGAATTTATCATATTGATTGTGAATTATTTGGATTATGATGTCGAGGCTGAGATTCCTGTTTTGAATATAAATGTAACATGATCGAATGTTTTGATTGTTGGAGTATAACATGTCTACCTATGCTACATACCATGACTGTTGGGATTATTGTTAAACTATTGGTTCACTGGGCTATTGTTGGTTTTGGTCATGACATGTGCATTTTGTTGAGGTGATTCCATGGTTGTCATTCCATGTGATCTACCTGGGGTGTCCCGTGGTTTTCGTTCCATGTGGTCTACCTAAGGGGCGGTGATTGGTTGAAGTTCCATGTTACCCTCCTGCCTTGGTTGGTGAATTCTGGCCATAGTTGAGCATATAGTTTGCATTTTGAGGAATTACAAGCAGGGACTTCGTTGTGAGCTAATTAGGTTACATGTTTATACTGCTATATATGTTGTTATGTTTTTATAACTAATGTTGTTGCTGTTTTTAAAACCAATATTACCACTGTTTTTGTTTTTTATGCTGCTGTGATATTGTTGTTGTATTTTATATTTTGTGTTTACTGCTGCTATATTTTGTATTCTGTATTTTTTGCTCACTGTTTCTGTATTCTAAAATATAATTGTTGTTTCTGTTTTCTATATTAAAAATGTTGTTTCTATTTTCTGTACAACAGTTGCTGTTACTGTTTCTGTTTTCACTGCTGTTTGTTGTTTCTGTTTGATTATCACAATTGTCGATAATCATTCTTGTTGTTTCATGGAGTTAATTAACCCTTTCTGCTTTGTTGTTTGGGCGCTTAACGCCATAGACTTTCAGAATGAAGAATTGCGTGGAGATTTATCTTTGTAAGCTAAATGAGACTTTGGATTAACTTGAAGATTTTGGAAGATCGACTAAGAGTTGAAGAATTTTATTTTACCGTTGCTACTGGCACAATGTTTGTGCAAGAAATATTATTATCTTGACTATATGATGTTTTTATTTAATATAAGTACGAGTATTTATTATATCATATTAATTGAGTTGACGCTTCTGTTTTTGAATAAAAAAAAGAGTGGTTTTGAGAGAGGTTTATAAAGTTTCCGTTAATTACTATGTTACTCATGACCGAAAATTGGGGCGTTACACATATTTTGCTAATCGTCTTCAAAATTCATCATGTCAACTGGTGGTGATTTTTCCAATGAGGTCTGGAATAGTGTTCCAACTCAGATAGCTTCACAAGCCATGTGCAACTTCACATTTTCATCCAAATTTGGAACTAGCGTCGCTTCTTTGTAGAATTTTGTCAAGAAATCTCTCAGAGATTCACCTTCTCTTGCCTCATCTTGCAAAGAATGTGAGATGCTTTTGAGAATCCCTTGCTCATTATGAAATGATGCACAAACAGTTGTGATAGTTCCTTCCAACTTTTATTGAGTTCAGAGCCAACGATTGAAACCAACATAGCGCCATTTTTCTCAATGTTAGAGGAAAAATCCTGCACAGCAGCGCGTCGGTTGCTACATGAAATGTATTGCCATGATATGTGTCCAAGTGCTCTGTTGGATCAGTTTCCCCAACATAAGAATCAACGCCGACCGGCTTCTTAAAATCCTTGGGAATTTTTATATTCATGATCTCTGCACGGAGTCGGTAACCTTGCATTGACTCCATCCTTCAAAGTAGACTCTTGTTCCAAATCCACTTGTCCTCCATGCGGATGACTGAGTTCAAATTCTGGAGGTTTTCTCACTCTTTCCTGTCCTCTTTCGTGATGTGGAGAATTGACAACATGCCTATTGGCAGTTTGATGCTACGATTCATGGAGAAATCTTTCTAGTTCATGAATCCTTCATTCCATGTTGCGCAAGAATTCCTCCGCATTTGTCCGTGTTTGATGCTCTGGAATACTTTCTTGGGAAGCTTCCTTCTGCTGTGAAGGTTCTCTCTAGTCTGGAGTGTGTCGCAGTGGCAACAAAATTCTGTGTGAATTGTTCTCTTGCACTATCATTCCCTTTGAATTCACTTCCTGCTGCCTTTGTGTCTGCAGCATCACGAAGCTTCGAGGAATTGCAATTACTAGTCTCGTAGTAGAGAATGGCGTCTGAGTAGAGAGAGAGGAAAATGATGTGGAGTCACTATAACTTTCTTCTTCAAGACATAGGAAGAACGACTTGAAACTGTCAAATCTACGATGCCAAATGTTCGTGCCGCACGAATCGTGCATGAACATTGGATGCTGGAGTTGCAGCGGCGCTCAGCCCTGCTCTGACATGATGATGTGGAGTCTCCAAGTCATGGTGGGTCGGGGGGAGGGGACCTGCAAAAGACACTCCGACGCTCAAGTCAGTATCAGAGCAATGAGAGCATCCAAAGGCTCAACTCAAACATGTAAGAATGCGTAGCAAACTTGTAATGTAAGCAATGAGTTAGAAGCCTCACAAAAGGAATAGTGGAACCTGTATTTATAGGCGCCGGAGGTCCTCTGGAAGTATTGGGGAAGCTCTTAAGTGAGGCTTCCGAGCGGGAGTAGCTGTATGGCCGAGCGACCATGTAGCTCTTCCTTCAGCCTTTGTCCGGGCCGGTCGAATGATGGGCCAGTAAGTCGGGAAGGCTCGCCCCTAGTCCAGGTCATGCATGTTGCCTCTTAGGTGTATGTTGAAGAGCGTTCCTAACGAGCCAACTGTATGCCGTCGGGTCATATGCAGAAGAGCCGACTGGAACATAAACGACCACTAACATTTTTTGTGGCGGTTTTTATGCATTAGTGACAGTTTTTAAACCGTCACAAAATGTGTGGCAGTTTAAACCACCACAAAATGACACAAATACTGATGGAATGACAAAAATCAATAATTCACAATTTTAAGGGACCAAAATAAATGAAAAATTTAAATGGACCAAAATCAAGTATTCTCATTAGGGGAACAAAAACGTATTTAACCTTAACTTGTAACTCCAATGATTCAGACGCAGTGCATGGGAGAGAGACTTCGGTGACACCATGGAAAATTGCAGCAATTCAATGAAGGCATTTTCGATTTTTCTCTTCTTCCTCCTTGCTTCGGCATTAGGTATTGTGCCCTCGCGTTTGTCACGATTCGTTGATCCCATTTTCAGAAAACACATCACAGCAATTTCTCTTTATATGGTTCTTCATTCTTCACTGCTTTATCCGTGATTATTTCAGATCTCGTTGATTTTTACCTTCAATTGATCAAAATCTATGATTTTTCTTTTTCATTGATAAGATTCTTTGCGTTCTGTTTAATTTTTTTCTTTCTTTTGTGCGTGTTAGTTTCTGCGAAGAAAACTGCTGATGTAAAGGAGTTGCAGATTGGTGTGAAGGTAACATTTTATCTTGATTAAGAACTGTATTTTCTCTTTCATTTTGAGGTTTTATATTAATTGATTTTATTTTTTGTGATACTTCATTGCCTTGGTATATTATTTAATTTGATTTGATATGGTTATTGGCTTGCCTTGAATCTTGATGATTCCAAATTGTTGGGAAATGTTTGACTGTTGTGAAGCTGTTACCAATTGTAATCGTGAAACAATTTTTTTAGGAAAAGCGTTTTTTTATTATGTAAAATGATTATACACAATTTTTTTGCGACTCAGTTCCTTAATTAGACATTTATATTGATCCTTCTAACCTGGTTTAAGTGTGGTGAAAAGCCTTGCATAGAGTAGAATATTATGTTGAGATGTTAGGCATTGGAAATGGCTAAAGTGGTTTAAGTGTGGTTGTTAAGAACGAAGGTGTTCTTAGAAAGAAAAGGTAAGAAGAAGTTGAGGAACTAAAGATGCAAAGATGAATTTTATGGATCCTTATTATTATTCTGCACTTTAAATTCCTAAATATTCAATGTTACAAACACTGTATTTATACAGAAAGACTGACGGATATTCCGATGTCAACTATTACAACTATTATATTATATTGAGAATCATAAACAATAATAAATACAAGATAAATATCCCGGATATCCCAGTTACAAGATAATATTAATTATTACTAGATAAATGGTTTACGGCTAGCACCGTCTGGTCAAACGATACTTCTGGTACTGTTTAGTATGGCAGACGATGCTTCCTTGTGTAGATGGTCCTACTCAGACGATGAGATCAAATGATAGAGTGTTGTATCAGACGATACCACAGATAATACTGCATATGTCTTCACAGCAGACTATATACTTCTTTAACATCCCCTGCAAACTCAACGTAGGATGAGAAGGCGAAGTCTTCGCAGGTACTTTGAGTTTTATCCTTCAGAACTGCAACATGATGTAGCATCCACCCTGGCTTGTTCTTGTTGATTCTGGATAAAAGATCCGTGATTAGACTCAGTGGCGGATCCAGGAATTTAAAGTTGTGGGGGCAACACACATTTGCATATATAACATAAAAAATATAACACATTACTATTAATAATGAATGTATTCCATAACAATTTTCTACATGATTTTCTATCTTAAAATAATGGGGTTGTCTAAATAACTATAGACAAATTTTGAGTTGAATCACCCTAGACTTACATGAACCAATGATATTTAAGATAAGTGAAATTTCTAACTCATTTGTCTTAAATATTATTGGTCAACCTTAGACTATGGTGATTTGACTTAATCTTTTCCTAGGGTCTTTTAGAAAACACCTTAAATAATTTTTATCTCATCTTACCAATCTTTTTTTAATATCATAAACAAATTTAATTAGGGTATAATATTCAATCGAACATACACTTACACCAAAAAACATAAATGAGAGATGTGATATGTAATGTGATATTAAAATAAGAGAGATAAAAAAAGAAAGTGAGTGGAAATAAGATAAAATAAAAGGGCGTTGCTCCGGTACCATCTCAAAATGGGAAGGTTTGGAATCCTCCAGTTCATTATTTAGAGTATAAAAAACTAAATTGCAAATTATAAAAGTTTGTTATAAAAAATCATGAAAAATTAAGTCTAGAGGGTATGAAACCCCTTCATTTTTAGAGGAGTACCACAAAAATTGCTTTAAATAAAATGCCGTGTAAATAAATCAAAACTAAAAATTTATATATAAGTTATAAACAGTCATTTAATTTTCTTTTTCTACGCGATTTCAACCTTGTTTTTATGATGTTCATATTAGAGAAAGATCTTTCTATATTATTTTAAATATCACTAATTTTATCACATTTTAAACTAAAAGGATTATTTGATGTATAAAATAAATAAGTAAAAATGTGGAAAAGAATATTAGTTACGTTTATTATCAAATGAAACAATTAATATCATTACAGTACTCACATATTACATTTTTTTTATAGGCACTCACATATTACATATCCTTTATATGTAAAGGATAATAGAAAAACTTTGTGGGGCATAATATTATACTTCACACATAATCACATATTATGTATAAAAGAGGAAAATTCTTGTGGGGGCAAATGCCCCCATGATGATGTAAATAGATCCGTCCCTGATCAGACTGATAGGCGTTGAATATTATGCCAGGAACAGTTGCGCCCCTTTGACATAGATGCTTGCACTCGAGCGAAGGGGTTGGAAGGGATGCTGTTTGAAGCACATAAAAGAAGATACGATCTGTTTCCCAAATTTGTCGGAGCTGCATTATTTGACAAAGAAAATACATATTTTTGGTTTCGGAAAGGCACTTCAGAGCAATGAGGTTTCCATGCCAATCCGATGAAGTTTTGCCTGGGCTTGTACTGCAGTGGGAACCTCAGATGTTGTTGACTTGGGCTCCTGCATCTGAGTCTCGGAGGCCTTACGGCTGCCATAGCTTGAGCTCAGAGGAACGTTAACAGGTGTTACCCCTCTGTTCATGAGTCTCAGCGTTAAGAGGCTAAATCAGGAAAAGGATAGGAAATATAGAGTTCAGGGAAAGGTTAACAGGTGGAAGGAATTTACGTTCCTTACAGCTTGGCTATATGGGTTTTGAAGTGTAAACACATGATCAGAGCCTGACTCTAGCTTTGAATTATATAGACTGTGGTTTGTTATGTGGAAAAATACTGCCTTTTCAAAGGGAGACTGAAAATTCCATTTTATGGAGCATAGGAGCTTAAAATTTGTGAAATTTGTGCTGCCTGCTGCAAGGTCAAGAAATGTAAATGTTGGGTAAATGTTCATGGTGATAGATAGCATTGGCAAATTGTTAATAAGCATGGAAATGTAAATGTTGAGTAATTTCTTCTATAGATTAAAACAGTTAAAGAAAAAGATACCAATGACACAACATTCTTAATTTCCTTCAATCTAATATTGCTGTTTTTCAATCTGCATTATCAAAGCTATTTTGTTTGTGTAATACAGTGAAATGGGATTTATGTCCTTTTTTTTTGCTTACTTACGATTTAAGTTCTCTGTCTTATTGCAGCATAAACCTACACCATGTGAAGTTCAGGCACACAAAGGTGATAGAGTCAAAGTAAACTTTCGGGTGAGTAATTTATCAGGTTTCTGTTCTCTTCCATTAAGGTAAGCTTAAGCAATAAGCCAAGAAGCTAAGTAATAACTAATTAATTTCTTTTACTTTGTTTGGATGATTAAAACCCTCCAAATTCTGGAAAGTTTAAAATGTTCACAAAATAAATAAGGGAGTTTGTAGGAGGGTCACATGATATTCTCTCATTTTCTTCCCCTCAATTTGGAAAAACTTGGAACAAAGTGAAATATTTACTTAAAAACCTTCTAATTTCTAACGTTTCCTATATTCTCCTCTATTTGAACATACACTAAATATCTATAATATGAAGCATTCACAACACAACATGGACAAATTGAATACAAGAACAATTTGATTGAATACAACATGGACAAATTGAATGCAAGAACAATTTTTTTAAATAACTCACTTCCCTTGTGTTTTACAAAAGTTGTACTAGTCTCGCTTATATTTTGAAAACTGATAAGAACCTTGGGAGAACCACACCACAAAAACTAGCTGTTGTAGTTGGAGAGCCCAAGGCCTTATAAACCCCACATTAGAATCCCATACTTCCAATGTGGGACTCAAGTCCCATACCTTGCAATTGGGTCCTAACAAAAACCTACACATACATTCCTTGACAATCTTTGCTGAATTAACTTCTGAATGGAAGAGCGCTCCTCATGGAAACCCGTAAAAACCTGAAGTTCTATGAGATGAAAAAAAAACAGAAATACTAGACAATCAAATGCCGTTTGTTGTTTGATGCTTTGTTATTTGGGTATCCTTGTTCTCTTAATATTATGTCTTTAAGTGATCAACAGGCAACAACATGAGAAAGGATTTTAAGCTTTAAGGAAATATTACTTTTACATCTCATATATTTGTTCATATAATGGGGAATCGTGCTTTATTTAATCTTTTCTCTATCATGTTCCTACATATTCTTTGCAGGGAAAACTCACTGATGGAACTGTTTTTGATTCTAGCTTTAAAAGAAATCGTCCAATTGAATTTGGACTTGGCAGTGGTCAAGTGATAAAAGGTGCGTGTGCATAAATAACTTCAGTTTATCTGAATTTCTGGTTTCATTACCAATAAAGGAGATAATAAACTAGCTACTGTATTTGCCATCTCAATTACTGAGTGAGAGCTAATAAGCTAGAGGGTAGATAAAATAATAGAAAGAGAGAAAATATGCTGCTGATTGTCAAAGAATTTATATGCCATCTCAATTTGTTAATAACACAATGTACCCTTGTTATATTTGTGAATGAATTTGAAATCTTCTCATGTCATTTGCCAACATACACAACAATTAGTCTATCACACATGCTACCACCCTTGCTGGCCCTTCAATTATTTCATGCATATTGAATCTCGAATATGCTCAAGGGTTCTAATATCACCTTATAGTTTATATATGTTCTCTCCATATCTTCTTCTGCTCTGTCCAGTATCTTGTTAGCATTACATCAAAAGAAAAGAGGGTCCAACTGATAATTGCATCACATGAATGCATGGTTGTATTTCTCTAATCATTCAATTTTTTAAGATGCTACTTTACTGCAAACTACTGGTTTATGGTTGATGGAAGATTTAGAAAATTTCATGATCACTGCCTATCTTTGCAGGGTGGGACCAAGGGTTAGTAGGAATGTGTCTGGGTGAGAAGCGTAAGCTCAAAATACCAGCAAAACTTGGCTATGGGGAGCAAGGTGCCCCACCCACTATTCCAGGTAATTTATTTTAGGGTTAATAGTTCAACAGGTTCCTGGAGTTGTACCAAAATTTGTGTTTGGTCCCTCCCTAGAAAAATGACGTTTAGTGGCGGTCAAAAACAGCCAGTAATTGTAAAAAAACCGCCACTAAACGTCATTTTTTTGGGGAGGGACCAAATACAAATTTTGGTACAACTTCAGAGACCTGTATTAACCCTTTAACGTTGGTCGAGACATATTTTTGCATGACTAAACAACATTAGCTGTGCTGATTCCGGTTATCTCTCCTTTACGATATTTTTTTCGATCATATTAGTTCCATAATTTTTTTAAAGGCATTCTATTCTATTATATGAAAAAGAAATGCATAAAAAATCGTATGAGGTAATTGCGTTTTCATGGATGTTTAATTTTTTAGATTGTAGTGCTTTTCTGCATCTTATAATAAGCAAACTAGCTATATTATTTATATATGCTTATATATGACTTTGAACTTACAGGTGGTGCAACACTGGTATTTGACACTGAGCTTGTGGGAGTGAACGAAAAAAGTCTCAGCGAAGAGAAACCAGACTCAGTTTAAAAAATTCATGACATGAGCCTTGAGGTCTGAGCTTGATCCGTTTGAAAGCCGGCCTGGTAGCCTATTTATAAGCTTGTTTTATTGTAATACATCTAAGTCGACCGTAAAATTTAATTGTAAACATGTCAATAAACTTATAGAATAATGAACTAAAATACAATAATATGATTATATGGTCTCATTCAAAGTAAATATGTATTAGTCATTTTCTAAAGAAGTTTATAACTAAGTAAACTAACTATATAAACTTCTTACAAGTGTTTACACCAAGGACTTTAAGAATTTCTATCAACAACCTGAAAGCAAACCACTTTCAGAGTGCCAACCTTCACCGAACCCTACGGTGAACTTTCACTCAACCAGAATGAAGATGAAGGAGAATTTCTACACAGCTGAATCAATCCTCTAACATAAGAATGGATTGAACATAGAAGTTATGCTTTAGGCACTTATCATATGAACACTCTTTCTTATTCTGAGTTCTTCGACAGTTGAACAACATGAGTGTTTTTATTGAAAATGAAGAATTAAAGACTCAGAATTTTGGCTCTAATGAATATGAAAGTTGTATTTCAATTCTCTTCAATGTATATCAATGTGTTTCAATGTGTGTTTCGTTTCTGAGCCTAAATGGACTATTTATAGGCACTAGGGATCATCCATGAACCAACACAAGGCTTCCCAAATGTTTTGAGATACAATGGTTCATGAAATAATACAACTGTCGAGCAGGTAATCGATTACATTACGCTATGTGACCGTTGTTGTTTGAATTTCAAATTCAAACATGTAATCGATTACAAGCAAGCTGTAATCGATTACTTGCCTCTATGTAATCGATTACCTTAAGGGTGTAATCGATTACATTCAAGTCCATTTTCTAGATAATGAAACTTGAAGTCCTAATTGAGTTTTCTATCACTTTTAACTTATGAAAAAGATTATACTCAATTACTTTTAATTTTCTTTGAGCTTTCATACTTAAAGAAATTTTGGAAGCATAACTTACCTAAAATGTAAGACTTAGTCAAAGCTAGAACCCTTGAATGTTGCTTGAGGTATGTTGCACTGGTTCTTCTAAGTCTTCTTTTCTTCTTTTTGTACATGAGTTTGTCGTCGTCAAAACTTCAGCCAGGGCCAGGGTCAGGGGCAAGACCTTCTTCACACAAAACACCAACTTTGTTGAGCCCACGACAATATGCACTGTTGGATTTGTCGAAGTTCCTAAAGTGAACGAAGTCGAAGAGTTTGATGAGAAGATGCAAGAAGTGTATCCTCATGCTAAAGAGACTTTGCTTGAGTACCTTCAAAGGTGCAAGGACAAAGATGCTTAAGTGACTTTGTGATGATAGTAAAACAACACAAGGGGGGGGGTTTGAATTGTGTGTGTGATTTTTAATTTTTTTTTTCTTATAAACAAGTATAAGTTTAAATACTTTTCAAAGACTAGTGCAGCGGAAAATTAATCAGAGCTGAAAGGTAAAGCACACAGAGTATTTATCCTGGTTCATCCCCTTAATTGACAGGGCTACGTCCAGTCCTTGGCTTCACCAAGATTTTCCACTATTTACTCCAAATAGTACAAGTATTATGCATGACTTCTCCTAGTATTCGAAGGACTTCTCCTTACAAGTTTTCTATAGGACTTCTCCTCACTAGTATTGGTCAGGACTACTCTCAGTTCTTTTACAACAAAGAAGGTTTTGTTTTCTACAGGGTCTCTTCAACAAGAGTAGGGTAGAAAGATTAAGTTCAAATTACAGAGAGGGTATGACTGTAGGTTCTCTATTTTGATTGTGTGAGAAAGATGAGAGTTCTCACTCTATGAAGGTTTCACACTAAGGGCAGACGACTTAACTTAGGAAAAGAATAACTTTGAGTTTCTGAGTTTGCTGTTTAGCTGTTTGCTAGAGAATGACTTCGAAAGCTTGTGAATTTTGTTCGTTGAAAGTCGCCACTGATTCCAGTGTCTAAGTCATCTATTTATATCTTCAGTAGGATTCACACTGATGAAAATTGAGAATTTCGTTTGAATTTCTTCTTCACTGTTGTTGCAACTGATACTTTTGGCAGCTCTGGAGCAGCATTGAATGCAACCTGCTAAGCATTAATTGCAGCATTAAATGCTCTTGTATTTGTCGTTTGTTTCTTCAATGCAGTTTCCTTATATGCTCGTCTGAGCATTAAATGCAAGAGGAAAACAGCAAAGAGAATTTCCTTCTTCTAAGCAAAAGATTTGATTTCGACCGTTGAGGTGATACGATGTTCAGTAATTAGCGCCGTTGATTCTGAAAAAGTAATGCTTGATTTAAGGAATGTCAGAGCGCGTGCTGATACGAGGAATAATATATTTATTTTGTCCTTTTCTTCATTCTGCTGTTGTCAGTGCTTCATTAAATGCTTCGACGAGGTTTGCCTTTATTGCATGAAGCATTGTGCCGGACGAGCTCTTTATCCTGTAACCGGACGAACTCTACAGACTTACTCTTCAGTAGACGTGCTCTTCAGCAGACGTACTCTTCAGAGAGTCACCAGACGTATTCTTTTTTGCCATATATTTTCATGCTGCCTTTGATATGATTTCAAAGAGTAGGCAGACGTTTCCTGAAACATGAAATACTCAAAATGTTAGGAATTCTTTATCTATCAACATTAAATCTTAGGTAAAATTGTTATTCATCAAAATATAATAAAAGATGAAATCGTTTGAATCTAACAATCTCCCCCTTTTTGATAATGACAATTTTCATTTGAGAAAAAGGTTTAATTTGTTTATTGCGAAAAAGATAGCATCGGAGCATGCAAGTTATTTACATTTTTCAGATCTTTTCCTTTTGAAAACCTAAGAAATAGATCACTTGCCTATTTGATTTTTCTTAGTTAGAAAAACATAAGCGTTTCTTATTTTTCTTATATGAAAGCATGGTAATAGGGAAAGGCTTGAAATCATGTTATATAAGAGCGTATAGCTAACAAGCGTATACTTAAGTTCTATAATTGATACTAAGGTTATTTCTTCTTTTTCGTTGCTCCCCCTCAACATAAGATATCTCTCTAAAAATCTAAACACTTAGGGTTTTTAAGCATTTTTCTATATCGCGCTCCCCCTGAGTTATTTAACTCCTCCGTTTACTCTAATTTTAACTCCTAATCTTAACACATTTTTCTCTAATTTTCTCCCCCTTTGGCATTAGCAAAAAAAAAAAAATGCAAAGGACTCAATCGTCCGGCATATGCGTGTCCAACTAGTGACTGTTCCCTTGCATGGTTATGAAATCCACATAACACGTTTAACCTCCAGAGTCCGTCAGCCTTCCTAGGTCTTGCTTTTAGCTTAAAGGGACACTCACACTTTCTTGTCCCAGTGCTCTTATTTGTCAACTTTCCCTTGTACGGTCTGTATTTTCCACCACACTCACAACCAAGAGTCAGGAATTCTTTCTTGTTTACACTTTCATAATCAGACTTTGCAGTTACAACAACAAAACCATTCTCCTTCCCAACTGCCTGAGCCCAGTCAAAGAGTTCTTGCCGAGTCCCGAATACCTGCAAAGAATAAAATCACATAAGACCAGTGTACGGTAGATACAGTAAATCATATTAGCACAACACAAATACGAACCTTATCAGTTGTAAATGCTTCTGTACAGTGAACCGGGAAAGCAAAAGAAGACTCATCACCGTAGGACTGTTTTAAACTATCACCTTCAGTCTTCACTACAACAACTAATTCTTTCCCATTACCATGATCTTCAGCCTCCTCTGAGAACAAGGTTTGCATGACTGAAACGCCGCACACAATACCGCAAATCAGCGAACTATATCATTAAATCGCACTTAAGGCTGCGAAAAAACACACTAATATATAGTTATGTATCGCACTCAAAGGTGCGAAACAAATTTTAAATTTACAAAGATTTCGCACTTTAAGGTGCGAATCTTAACCAGGTCCTTAATCGCACGTGTACGTGCGATTTGAACCTCAATCAATACAATGACGACAGAGACATAATGATAAGGGGGAGGGACCATACCTCCCATGAATGCTGAGTGGAAAATGAAATGTAGAATATATTGATGAGTATTAGTTTTGAAAGGGAATGGTGGTAAGTATGGTGGTAAGAAGATGAAGGAGGTGGTGGTTAGAAGATGAAGGTGGTGGTGGTGACAAGTTGGAGGGGATGGTGGTGACAAGTTGGAAGGGATGATGGAGGGTGGTGGAGAAAATTAGAAAAGGGGGGTGGAGAGAAGAAAATGGAAATTGAGAGTGAGGAAGAAGAAGGATATATTAGAATTTTTTTTAAGGGCAAAAAGGTAAAGTGACCAAATGGGGAGGGGGGGGGGGGGGCGTAAGGCGCAAAAGAGGGGGCGCCAAACGAAACACCCTTTGGCAAATCCCTCCCTTTTTTGTAGTTTCGTTACTGCATACGGATGTCTGAGTGTAGCTTAGTTTTTGTTCTCATTTTTTATTGCTTTTTGAAGTGCCAAGAATCAATATATTTATAAATCATGTTTTTAGTATATATAATAAATAATATTAAAATTTAATTTTATAAATAAATATATTTTAATGCATATTTATATTTATATTTTCTTAGATAGATATATGACAAGTATATCAATCCTCAATACTATTATTTCTATTATAAATTTTAGGATTTATTTTATATGCGTTGATAGTGTAAAGAGTTTTACACATACATCTAATTATATCTCTCCTTTTTTTCATTTTTAATATTTTAAACTCAAGTTTAACTATGACATAGTAAATTGATAAATTATAGTTGGATGACAGTGCAAAATTTCTTTTATACTATAAATGCATAGTAATTAAACTTTAAGTTTTATTCATAAATTGTTAATAGAAATATAAATGCATTTTTACTAGAGTTTAATTTTGAGGCACTGACAGTGTAAAAAAGTTTTGCACATGCATCCAATTAGAATCTATCAAATTTTCATGTCATAATCAAATTTGAATTTAAATTTATTTTAAATGGAAAATGAAGAGTTATGATGTGCATCAAAATTAAACTCTTTTTACTATCTAAACTTGTTTTTAAATTTTATATAAAAAATATTTTACGAATTTCTATTGAAAGTTGTTAAAGCAAACATATTTTTTTGCTTAAATATGTTTCAGATTCCTGTAACATAGGGTCACATCTAAATTGGTCCCTAAAACATTTTTCCAAGATTTTGATCCGTCAAAAATATTTTTATTTGAAATAAGGACAAATACGTCATAATACTTACATGACTTATTTATCGGCCAATCACCAGCTGACATGGAGGACCTAGTCAACTAAAGGGAGTCCATGTTGACTATTCACATCTGATTTGATACCTTCAAAATATCTTTCATCACTTTTGGTCCTTCTCCCCTTTCCCTTCCTCTTCCCACCCTAATACTAAAACTTATGTAGCTTAATTTGTGTGTGTTGTTGCTGACGAAGAGAGTGTTGCACACAACAAAATGGACAAGAAGAGAAAGAAAATGAGAAAATGGAGAAAAGGAAGCGGGAGACTGCTGCGTTACAAATATACATGTAAAAGATCAAGTACAATGTATTGCAAAAGTATTATGGGAAGAATCCCGGTTGTCGAACCCAAAGGACTCTACCTGTCTCTGTTACTTGAACTAGCCACCCATTCGAGAACCGTGTCCCCTTTTCCCCTGAAATGAAGGGAGGATGGTTTAGCCTTGCCTTTTGGAATTGCTCATTCTAGAGACCTTTACTATAGCTGATAAGTGTCAGCGTTTGGAAATTCTTAATGTCTAAGCGATCAAAATTTAATTTGTGAAAGAGACAGTTTGTAAGATTTAAAATGAGTGAACGAAATAGAAAAAGTTGCTTACATTAAAAATGCCTCAAGATGACAAATGCAATTAACTATGTGTCCCCCAATTCTAATTCACTTGTGAAAACCCTTGATTATCAATTCTACCCCTTAAAGAATCAACTCACCGCCAAGTTATTTTCATTTGTCCTATCTGAGTGCACTATCTAGCAAGCAACCGTCATGCAAGTGTGATTGAACAGATAGACATGAAGTATAGAGATGCTACCTAAGAGACATTTCATCATCTAAATATTGTCTAACTGGAAGCACGAATAATACATTTTTAAAATCTTTGCCATGAGCGAACTAAGAATGACTCTCTACACTCGATTAAATCATAGTTCTGAAAATTAATCCTTCTCGCCAGTGTAATGCCCCGATTTCCAGGGGTTACTAAAGTGCCCTTAACAGTAAAATATCTTTCGAATTATAAAAATGCAGGTATATTTTTTTCCAAAACATGCTGTGACACATGCATTACATATACCCCATTTCTTCCAAATAATATTCTATTACAACAATACCATATACAAAACCTACATAAACAGAATGTGCTCAAACACATGTCAGCGTCATAGATGAATCCTCCATCTTCACCTTCGTCTCTAACATCAGGAATCATCCTTGAAACGAACGTCACCACCTGTGGATGACACCCTCCCAAGCACCACCACAAAAAATAAAGTGCAAGAGTCAAATTCTTTTAAAACAAACTCCTCGTAGGAGTACGGGGAAAAACTATTAATATTATATAGATAGACCAGAAAAAAAAAATATTTAAGTCATATCTCAATTATATATTGAATAATTCTAGCCATAGCTATTCATATCAATTCAACAATCAAAGGCATTCAGCACAATATCACACTTCTCAGAGCCACACATAATCAATCTCTTGGGTACCAAATCGGTCCCACAGGTGAAGCATAACCTCAATGTTAGTCTACATGGCATGCTCATGCAATACTCAAATGATAATCTAGATATTACGCCAACAATCACTTGAAGGCGGGAGGCTACTTACCATTGATACCCTCGATGCTATCAATGATTGGACATAGGAATGACCTCACTATCAACCTATGGCCATAAAGGCACAAGAATGACCTCACTGCCACCCTATGGTTAGACAAACACAGGCATGACCTTGATAGCCAAATCCGCAAGTGCACAGATGGTTATCACGTAATATAAAAGATTATCAATCCCACAGGAATAGGTGTCTAATTACTAAATTGCTTAGAGCTTAAGCAGAAAAATAAAAAGATATATTTTGCATTTGTTTTGGTTAAGACAATAGCAATAAAATATAAAGAAATAAAGATGATGAAATTTAAGAACTTGGGTTGAATTACATAGTCTATAAAATATGCTAGCAAATCCCTACTTAATTTATGAAATCTAAAACCAAGTTCATGATGCTATAGCCTAATATTTCTACAAGTTAATTCCTTATAAGTGTAGAACTTTCTTCCTAATTACTAAATTCAATTCCTTGCAATTTAGTTAACCAGAAAAGAAGATGAAGATGGAGTTCAGGCCAACATAAAGCTACGTCTATCCTAATGTCCTTTAGTGATATATACTTATAGCCTTTTTTAAATCCTATTTCCCTTACTACTTACCAATGGCCATTGTTATAAGTAATAAGCAAGAGATCTTGTGTGCACCAAGATGAGTGAAGAACAAGGAAATAAAACATAAACTGGAAATATTATTCAGAAATGTAGAAATAAACTAAGACATAAAAAACTACAACAACCCAAGATACTTAAAAGAATTAGCCAAGCATGGCTAAAAGAAACATTGGATTACGCTGGATAGGAGCTCAAGTATGGCTTCCCACAATTCCTAGGAACAATGCTCTTAAGGAGGAAAGAAGAATACTTGTTGTATTCTGAATAGGCGTGTCTTACAAGTGAAGAAAAGACCCCTATTTAAAGTAAAAATCTGCCCTCCAGCGCTTGAGCGCTGGGATCCCCAACGCTTGGGCGTTGGGTGCAATTAAAATCCCACTATCAGACCAAGGCCCAGCGCTTGAGCGCTGGCTTCCAACGCTT
Source organism: Acmispon strigosus (assembly GCA_030819835.1). Classification (NCBI taxonomy): domain Eukaryota; kingdom Viridiplantae; phylum Streptophyta; class Magnoliopsida; order Fabales; family Fabaceae; genus Acmispon; species Acmispon strigosus. The sequence continues at coordinate 24,691,152 of JAUAMA010000006.1, forward strand.
GAGCGCTGGGTGCAACTTCTGACTCACATCCTAGTCAGAGTCCCAACGCTTGAGCGTTGGGAGTTCCAACGCTTGAGCGTTGGCTCGACTGCTGATTCATCTTCAAGCTTTTCTCTTCTTCATGGTAGTGGGTTTTCAATGCCTTCAATGGCCTTCACTCAGCCTCTATTAAGTTCTGAAACCTCCTCTCCACTACCATCAATCCTTCAAGCTTATTTTACATGTGCTTAAATCAAAGAGTGCTGCTTCATATTCTTGATTTCCACTTTAAGTCCTCTCTTTGTTAGCACTTCAATTTCAATCCTTTAAGTCTTTGAGACTTCACTTTTCATCCTTCGCTCTTGAACTTTTACACTTTAATCCTTCCTTTGCTGAAACTTTACAATTTGGTCCCTGGACAAAAATGATAACTATACCAGCTTTCCTAAAAATATAAAAGTAGCTATAAAAATTCCTAAAAATATAAAATAAAGTTAGAAAAACAAATATAAGCTAATCTATATGAAAAATGAAAAATAAATAGAAAATCTATATAAAAATAATAAAAATCCTATATGAGACTCAAAAAAAATATAAAATAAAAAGACTAAAAACATCCTAAAACTATCATATAAAATCCGGTCATCAGACCTCACTGCCATCTTGTGGTCAACACAACCTCACTGTCGCCCTGTCGACAAGCAGGTACGACGTCACTGTCGTCCTGGAGACAATATGCATGCATGATCTAATCTAACAGTTAGGCACGTATTCCGAATCGTCCTCACTGACGTTTGTAACGCCCCAAATTTTGGTCAGGGGTCACAGTAAATAAGCGGAAAATATTTCATCAAACCTCTCTCAAGACATCTCAGATTTTTAAAACAAAAAACCTCATTCAATATTTATGATAATAATAATCCCATACTTAGATAAAATAAAATAGCGTATACTCAAGAAGAAACTAATAGTAGACTTGCACCAACATCGTGCTAAAGTCAACTAAAAATGAAAACAGGGGAAAATAAAATAAAATAAACGTCTTCTTCAAGATTCTTCCATCACTTGCGCAGCCTTTCCGTCGCCATCTTAAGCTTGCATAAAAAATTAACCTTCTTGCAAATCCTCGTTTTGATAATCTATGGCGTTTAGCGCCCAAACATCAAACAGAAAGGGTTAACTCTTTTTATAACAACAAGCATAATTATCAACAATTGTGATAATTAAAAACAGCAAACAGCAAAGTCGTATTAGAGCACAACATTATAAAACCAAATACAACAAACAGAACAGTAGCAGTAAATACAGAACAACAAAAAATATAGAAACAGAAATTATAGAAACAGAAACAGTGAACATCAAATGGAAACAGTAATAATTTTGAAACAGTAACACGATCAATAGCAACAATAATAAGTTTGATGTTTGGGAGTGAACTACGTTGCATACTTGTTCTTTGTAGTTCCCTTTAAAATTGCTTGTACCAAACGTCTCCTCTTTGGATTGGGGGCAGACGAAAGTTGATTTTCCTTAACTGGTGGAGACTTTCATGTAGCGGATGATGTTTTCATTGAGCGTGTTCTCCTTGCAGACGAAGGAGGAATAACATTGACTGCATGGTCTGATAGTAATAAAACCACACAAGAAAGGGGGGGTTTGAATTGTGTGTGTGACTTTTATAAACTTTTTCGCAATACACTTGTTATTAGTTCGAAAACGTTTAAAGATATGTGCAGCGGAAATAGACTTAGAACTTGAAGAGTAAAGCACACACAATATTTATCCTGGTTCACCCCCAAAACCGATAGGGCTACGTCCAGTCCTTGGCTATACCAAGATTTTCCACTATTTCAACAGAATAGTACAAGTGTTCTCGGGGACTTCTCCCAGTATTCTGAGGACTACTCCTTTACAATTTTTCTCAGGACTTATCCTTTATCTCTCGAGTGTTCGACAGGACTCCTCCCAGTTCTTTTTCAAGAAGGTTTGTTTTCTACAGAGATCTCTTCACAAAGGTGGGTAGAAACTATGAGGTTCTAAATTCAGAGATGGTAAACAAATTGATTCTCTGAAGGGCTTGTGTGAGAAAGAATAAGAGTTTTAACTCTATAGAGATTTCACACTAGTTGGCGACTAAACTCAGAAAATAGGAAGGCTAAGGTTACTGAGTATTCTTGGCTAAAGCTTGTTCAAATTGTAAACTGACTTGAAGGATTTGAATGCTTTGATAGTGTGTAAGTCGCTAAGTTGAAAATGATGCAGAGGCCACTATTTATATCTTCAGTAGGATGATAACTGGATGCGCTGATGAAGATCTTCAAAAATAGTTCCGTTGAGTCTTTGCTTGATTGTGAGTAACGGATACTTCTGCATCTGCTTGTTGTAGTCTGCTAAGTGAAGAATGTTTCTTCACTAAACAGAGAGTGATGTCGTCTGCCAAAGCTTTTGTTCTGGTTCTCAGAGGCTGCAATTAATGCATGTGCATTACAGCTAATATGGCAATTAATGCTCTGACCGGAAGATTTGGATTTGGCCGTTGAGGAGATACGATGATCAGAGGGTATCACCGCTAATTCAACAAAAGTAGCTTGAATTAAGGAATGTTAGAGAATTTGAACCTTCAAGGTATATGGCGCTTAATTCTGTCTCTTTCGCCATTAATGCTCTGATCCACCAAGAGGTGCATGACAACTCATCTTCGGTTTGAGCAACCGATCTCTTTAGTCAACCCATGTGTTTGACAAGGATTGAACCGGACAGTCTTTGCAGGCGGACGAACTTTACTCTGGAGGCAGACTCATTTCTCATAGGCGGACGGTCTCCTTCATTTGCTTTTTGATAATGTTTGCAGCATGGCTTCAGTTCATAAGTGTTCCTGAATATGAAATCTTTTAAAGAAAGTTAGTAACACTTAGCGAAATTGTTATTTATCAAAATAGGTTAATTCATGTAAATATTTTACTCTAACAATCTCCCCCTTTTTGATAATGACAATTTATAAAAACAAATGAGAGAAAGGCCTATATAATTTGTATAATTCCTCCCCCTATCATTAATATTTATTAGCTCCCCCTAAGTATGTGCTATCTTTTACTTAGTCATTTGTTATATAGTTTCTCCCCCTTTGACATTATCAAAAACCTAGACAAAATAAACATTGAGATAAGAAGAGGAAAATATAACACAAGAAATATATTAAGAGGATGGCTTAGAAAGTCCAAGAAGTAAGGCAATAGAGGCCTGCAGCTGAGTGAAACTAGCATCTATCTTAGCCGAAAGATTAGTATCCATGGACTCAAGACGAGCATTCACAGCTTGACGTAGAGCGATCCTTTCATGAGATAAGCGAGTGTTGAAGGCTTTAACTTCCTGAGAAAGGAGGGAGACCATGGAGCGAACATCATCAGAGTCAGGATGTGAACTGTGACTGACCAACGGGGATGATGTACGAGATGGCAGAATGGGAGTGAAATATGCCACAGTGGGAATGAGCGGCGAGGGAGAAGGACACTGCCAAGTAGAACTCAGAGTCTTCAAAATGGGTGGCATCACAGGAAGTAGTATCAGGGTCCATGTTCTAAACTTTAGAACCAGGGATTCAACGCTACCAGCCAGATGAAGAGGAATTGAAGCAATGTGGATATCCCTGCGAACCGTGAGTTCCCAGTTGAAGTGGAAGAATTGTTGGCATGAGGGCATGGATTGGGTAATTTGAGAGGCAAGACATCCATGGGGAAGCCACAATCCAGCCTTAAAGCAAAATGGAAAACCGAATGCCTGAAGACAGAGATCTGAGAGTAGATGAGCATTGGGTGCATTTTGTGAGCGCTTGCGTTTGCCCAAAGTAGAGCTGGAGCTTGGAGGGTAACGGGGCATGGAGGAGATCTGATGGAGAGACATGCCTGTATCAGAAGTGAGGAAACCTGGAGGTGCAAGCTTGAGATCCAGATCCATAACTTTATGGATACGAGCCAGTGGGGACGGATAAGATGCATTAATAGATGTATTAATGTGAGCATCTACCCTTGGTGACATTAAATGAGCAGGTTGACTTTGACCAAGATGCAGACGAAGATCATCTTCAATATCATGTAAGTTGAGACGAGCAAATTCAAGGTCTAAGCAAGATCATATACGTCTTCCTCTATCTTCATTCTTTTCACATCTCCAATCTTGATTGGGGTTGGAAAAAAAAATATTGATAAGTGAAGAGAGTTTTCTCAATCTCCTCCGTCAGCTTTCCCATCTTCCCAAGCTTTACCGTGATCAGTGACCACAAGGTTGCTTACAACTGCACCACCTGCTTTAGGGTCTTACTTCCATATGCAGTTGGCACCAGAGATTTCATTCTTCCAGGAAGAAGAGTATTTTTCTCCACCTGAGAATTCCATATCTAGGGCAAGAGCAATGTGAGCCATAAAGATGTTGATGATTTCCCTTCGGAAACGGGTTCGGATAACCCCATTCTGCTTCACGGCACAGTCATAGAATTCTTCGACCCCTGGGATTCGCCACTTCACAGGTGTGGCGCAAGCCTCCCTGCCCTGACACATGTTCCAAGAGAGGGCTCAAGCAACTCTGTATATAGTTACTTACGGCATGGTACTATGTTAAATTAACTACCCAATCTAGGTCTTATTCGTCTGCATATGTTGCCTAATATAGCTTCATAATTAACAATAATCATGTAGAGCATGGGTACATATCTAAACAGATATAAATCATGTGCAAAAGGAGATCAACGATGTCTCACATCAAATCAGTTTTAATCCAACATATCAGATGCCTTCAGATACTTGCAATCACAATTCAAGCAGTTTAAAGTCGGGTCATTCTTAGAACGCCGTCGATTGAAAATCAGCATCATAGTAAATACATTCACATAATTATATACATATGCTTAGTAGCTAATGTATAGAAGTTCCCTTACCGAGGAAATGTTCAATACGGGTAGTTACGTAAGCTCTGTTCGTCCTGGTCGGTCCGAAGTCTCGTAAACCTTCTTGAAACATAGCCTAGCTTAGAATTCGAAACTCAATCCTAAGATCTTGCTACTGGTCTATCAAGATTCCTATTACTTAGGCAATTGTCCTAATTCTTAGGAAGGAATCTTGGAAGTCGAAAACATTTTAGCAACTTTGTCGACCGTTGAAAGAACTCAGAAAACTCTAAGTTACAATTTTCAAAACTTTCCAAAACTTCAAAGCTTCTAAAGAGCATCAAGGCTAAATAATTACAAATCAATTTGAAAGCCTTAAGCAAGATTTTGAAAGAAAAAACACACACAAAACCTCAAGGGTTCAATTCTGCCCAAAATGTGTAATTTCACAAAAACTTCCCATTTTTACCATGCCATTCATTAAATTGCCCAAAAAAAAGTCACAACCCAAAATATAACTTCCATTACAAGTTTCTAATACAAAATCCCAAGTCTTATACTCCAAATCTTCTAAGTGGGAAAAACACAAAAACTCTGCTCAAAAGCCAATTTTCAATTTCCAAGTTTTCTTAACTTCGCAAAAACCCTAATCAAGCTATGAGTTACAAAATCCAATTTACCCAAAATCTCAATTTTAAACCTCCAATTCCAAGTCTCTCAAAGTCTTCTAGAAATCAATTTTCTAGGGCTTTAAACATACAATTTTCTCTAGGCCATTTTGCACTAATTAGGGAAAAACCTTTCCTTCAAACCCAAAACCATTTAGAAGCATTTAAAATCACTCAAAAGCTAGTTGGAAAATCAAATCTCCCCTGCCCCAAAACATTATGCAATTTGTAAGACCCTTTCTTTTATTATGAAATATTACTCATTGATTTTTTTGAACTCGTCTTAGTTAAGATGTGTGAAATGTGGGAAAAATATGTATTGACTAAGTTTTAATTGAAGCCATGAAGTTTTGAAGGGAAGTGGATGATCATCTTAGGAGATCGTCTGGTGGCTTGCTACGTGACCATTTTTAGTACACGTCTGGTATGACCATGTTTAGTACTCGACCGGTGAGACATTTTTAGTACTCGTCCAGTGAGACATTTTTGGTACTCGTCCGAAGTGGTTTTGTTGTAAGTCGGTTTGTGTCTCGTCGGGTCTGTAAGCCACTATTCTTGACTTTGAATAAGTGTCAGAGTTATTAACAAGCATTAATGACCCACCGTTTTCATTGACCACTTTACATTAAAATCTTCTCAGAGAGTCGGTTTCTTCACTCTATAAATACAGAACTCTCAGCAGTGCGTTAATTTTTAGTTTTCCCTGAAATCTTATATTTCCTTCCCCTCGAAGAAAGCTCTGAAGCTTAAACACTTTCAGAAGTACTTTTTATTGTTCGCTCTTCTTCTTCGAATTCGAGTTTCTTTCTGTTTCGCTGAAGAACAAGCTGAAATTTCATTCCTTTGATTCAGTAGAAGCCAAAGCAAGATGAGGGATACACGTGAGAATTTGAAGTTAAATATCCAAGTGTATGCAACGTAAGAGAAGGTAAGGGTAACTCATGTCTTAGATTGTCTTAGTGTCTGTGATGATTGTGAAACTGATTGGGTAACTGAGTTTTGTTGTTATTGATATGATGTTTTGTTGAATATATTACTTCCTGTGACTTTGGAATATTTGTATGTGATATACTTAAATGTTTCCAAGATGGAACTGACTATATTGTTCATATGTTAATGTTATGACTGTGAAACGAGTGAACCATTATTGTTCATGAGGATTCTGGAAATTGTGGGAATTGTTAGTTCCTAAGGATAATGATTAATTGTCATAGTATATGCATCATATATAAGATTTTCAAGATTTGATGTGGTGGACTACCAAGCACCGCAGGATCATACCAAGGGAGATGTGGTGGATCTTTGTCCCACGTGATCGTCCTGGCCCAATTTTAAGGCGAATCATTGGCCATAGTTATGCATTTAGCTACTAAAGACTAACAATCATATGTCTGTGAATTGGTCTATGAGCATTATGGAAGGCTGTTATTGATGTGAAAAAGTTGTGCTTGTTATTACTGAGAATTATACTTCTTCCTTATGCTTATTGATTCTCGTATGTATTGGAGTTAACCCTTTTCTTTTTGTGTTTTGTGATTTTTGGCGTATGACACTAGACAAGCACCAATGAGGGTACACCATAAGATAACAGGAGGCAGATGAGGACTGTTTTGGAAAGCTTGAAGATTAGAGTTTTATTTGTTTTATCATCCGTTGTTTTTGTAACAAATAGCACATTTTGTGTGATGTATTACTTTCATTATGCCTTATTTCTTTTGTTGTATAAATGTATTAAAGTATGGGCTACACTATTTAAATATATGAGAGACGACGGTTTTGGAAACTTGAGATGTTTTGAAACGACTAAATTTAAGTGTTATTTCTGCATGGTTACTATGTGACTCTCGACGTCCAAAATTGAGCTGTTACATTTTTGGTATCAGATCAATGGTTAAGATAACCAGTGTTATTGGGTAATAGGAGATTCTGAAATCGATTGATAGGGTGTCAATTGAATGAAGAATTTGTGTGAATAACTATTTATTGATACTATTTGGTTGAGATCATCCTTGAGTGGACAATCTCATACTTTATGTGCGTTGACAACCTTTTTAGTTGTTTCTGTTGTTGGGATTAATCGCTAGACTTTCGTAATAGGAGTAAGAGGTTAACGAATCAAAACACAGAAATGGCAGATCAAAACGCAATGAACCAGATGGTTGTTGCCATTACTAATCTTACTACGTTAATGACGCACCAAACAAATGTAGCTGCAGCTCGTGCGGAGGAAGATGCAAATAGAGCTGCTGCAACTGTTGCAGTGCTGGCACAAAATACTGAGAGGGAACAAGCTGCTACTCAGATGAAAGGATTGCACGAGTTTAAGAGGCAAGACCCTCCTAAATTTTATGGGGGCTATGACCCGGAAGAGGCTGATTTGTGGTTACAAGAAATTGAGAAAATCTTCACCTTCTTGCAGACCGCTATTATGACCAGAGTGAACTACGTTGCATACTTGTTATCTGGAGAAGCTGAACATTGGTGGAATATTGCCAAAGCCATGATGGAAGCTGATTTTCAAGAAACCACTTGGGAATCTTTTAAGAGAGCATTTTTGGGGAAATATTTTCCGAAGACTGCTAGAGCTTCTAGAGAGAGTGAGTTTACCGAGCTGAAATAGAGAAGCATGCCAGTGGATGAATTTGCTGCAAAGTTGGAATCGTTGGCTAGACACTACAGATTTTTCAGACACAATATTGATGAAGAATTCATGTGTGAACGCTTCATTGATGGGCTGAACTATGAAATTAAGAGGGCTGTTCAACCCTTAGGGATTGCCCGTTATCAATAATTAGTGGAGAAAGCTAAAGTTATTGAAGCTACTGACGCTCGTCTGGATAAACAACAAGGAAGTGGCGGACCAACTAGGTCCCATTCAAACAGAGACGATAAAGGGAAGAAACCATATCAACGACCACAGGTTAAGAGGCGTGACTTCAGATTCAACAGACCCGTTAGAAGTAACTTGAACATTCAGAGAACTTCGAAACCGATAGAAGAGACCGTCTGTTTTAAGTGCAATCAGAAGGGACACTATGCTAGCAACTGTACGGAGAAGTCTATTATTTGCTGGAACTATAAGAAAATAGGACATACTACTAAAGATTCCTGGACTCCAAAGGTTGAAGGGGATGTTAATGCTGCTCGTGGGAAGCGTCTTGTTGCTCAAGGCAGGGTTTATAACATTTCTGGTGAATCAGCTGTTGATGCTGAAGGCTTGATTAAAGATCGTTGCGATATTTCTGGTATTTCCCTTTCTATATTGTTTGATTCAGGAGCTACTCACTCCTTTATTGCTGCTGATTGTGTGGCAAAGTTGAGTTTGCCTGTGTTAGAGTTTCCGTTTGACTTGGTGGTATCCATTCCTGCTGCCAAGAGTTTAATTGCAACCTCCGTTTGCTTGAATTGTCCTTTAATTTTCCAGGATAGGAAATTTTTTGTGAATTTGATCTGTTTACCCCTTAAGCAATTGGACATAATCATAGTCATGGATTGGCTTTCTCTTCACCATGTTCTATTGGATTATGCCAATAAGGAGGTAATTATCCCTAATCGTAGGATGTCTGAATTCTTGGACTCCTATCTTTCAAAATCCTCCATGAGAAGAGGAACTTTGAAGGTTTTGTTGGCGACTAGTTTTGTGGGATCGTCCCCTGACGAGGTACAGAGCATACCTATCGTATGTGATTTTGAAGAGTATTTCCTAAGGATGTGCCAGGATTACCACCTGTTTGTGATACTGAGTTTTCTATTGATGTGATTCCTAGAACTGGACCAATTTCCATTGCATCGTATCGAATGGCACCAGCAGAGTTAGTGGAGCTAAAGAATCAGATTGATGATCTCATGGTGAAAGGTTTCATTCGACCTAGTGTTTCACTATGGGGAGCGCCAGTGTTACTTGTAAAGAAGAAAGATGGTAGGTCTCATCTGTGCGTAGATTACAGGCAGTTGAATAAGGTGACAGTGAAGAACCGTTACCCTTTTCCTAGGATTGATGATTTGATGGATCAACTTCGTGGAGCTGCTGTGTTTTCAAAGATCGATTTGCGATCTGGTTATCACCAGATTCGAGTTAAGGAAGCAGATGCTCAGAAGACTGCATTTCGTACTCGCTATGGACACTATGAGTATTTAGTGATGCCATTTGGGGTTACCAATGCACCTACTGTATTTATGGATTACATGAATAAGATTTTCAATCCCTTTTTAGATAGGTTCGTGGTCGTCTTCATTGATGATATGTTAATCTATTCGAAGAACCATAAAGAGCATGTGGAACACCTACGTCTGGTATTGTCTGTTCTACGTGAGAGAACTCTTTTTGCCAATTTAGCTAAGTGTGAATTCTGGCTAGAGGAAGTAAATTTTTTGGGGCATGTTATTTCTAAGGAAGGCATTGCCATTGATCCAAGTAAAGTGGATGTCGTGACTAAGTGGGATCAACATAAGACTGCTACTAATGTCAGAAGTTTTCTGGGTTTGGCAGAATACTATCATAGATTCATTGAGGGCTTTGCAAATATTACAGGACCTTTGACAAAGATGACTTGGAAGAATCATCCTTTTACGTGGACTGAAGAGTGTGAGTCTAATTTTCAAGAGATGAAGCGTCGTCTGACGAATGCACCAATTTTTATTTTACCTCAGTGTGGAGAACCTTATGATGTTTATTGTGATGCTTCTTATCTAGGTTTAGGTTGTGTATTGATGCAGAACAGTAAAGTTGTGGCTTATGCTTCGAGACAGTTGAAGATTCATTAGAGAAACTACCCTACACATGATTTGGAACTTGCTGCTGTAGGTTTTGCTCTTAAGATTTGGAGGCATTATTTGTATGGGCGTGTGTTTACTGTTTTCAGTGACCATAAGATTTTGAAGTATTTATTCAATCAGATGGTAAATGAAAACATGGGTCATTAATGCTTATTAATGACTCTGACACTTATTCAAAGTCAAGAATAGTGGCTTACAGACCCGACAAGACACAAACCGACTTACAACAAAACCACTTCAGACGAGTATAAAAAATGTCTCACCGGACAAGTACTAAAAATGTCTCACCGGACGAGTACTAAAAATGGTCATACCAGACGTGTACTAAAAATGGTCATACCAGACGTGTACTAAAAATGGTCACGTAACAAGCCACCAGACGATCTCCTAAGATGATCATCCACTTCCCTTCAAAACTTCGTGGCTTCAATTAAAACTTAGTCAATACTTATCTCGACATATTTTTCACACATCTTAACTAAGACGAGTTCAAAAAAATCAATGAGTAATATTTCATAATAAAAGAAAAGGTCTTACAAATTGCATACTATTTTGGGACAGGGGAGAATTGATTTTCCAACTAGCTCTTGAGTGATTTTAAATGCTTGTAAATGGTTTTGGGTTTGAAGGAAAGGTTTTTCCCTAATTAGTGCCAAAGGTCCTAGAGAAAATTATATGTTTAAAGCCCTAGAAAATTGATTTCTAGAAGATTTTGAGAAACTTGGAATTGGAGGTTTAAAATTGAGATTTTGGGTAAATTGGATTTTGGAACTCATAGGTTAATTAGGGTTTTTGCTAAGTTAAGAAAACTTGGAAATTGAAAATTGGCTTTTGAGCAGAGTTTTTGTGTTTTTTCCACTTAGAAGATTTTGATTTTAAGACTTGGGAATTTGTATTAGAAACTATAATGGAAGTTATATTTTGGGTTGTGACTTTGTTTTGGGCAATTTAATGAATTGCTTGGTAAAAATGGGAAGTTTTTGTGAAATTACACATTTTGGGCAGAATTGAACCCTTGAGGTTTTGTGTGTGTTTTTTCTTTCAAAATCTTTCTTAAGGCTTTCAAATTGATTTGTAATTATTTAGCCTTGATTCTCTTTAGAAGCTTTGAAGTTTTGGAAAGTTTTGAAAATTGTAACTTAGAGTTTTCTGAGTTCTTTCAACGGGCGACAAAGTTGCTAAAATGTTTTCGACTTCCTAGATTCCTTCCTAAGAATTAGGACAATTTCCTAAGTAATAGGAAGCTTGATAGACCAGTAGCAAGATCTTAGGATTGAGTTTCAAATTCTAAGCTAGGCTATGTTTCTTGAAGGTTTACGAGACTTCAGACCGACCAGGACGAACAGAGCTTACGTAACTACCCGGACTGAACATTTCCTCAGTAAGGGCACTTCGCTAAATTGGCAACTAAGAATATGTATATAATTATGTGAATGTATGTACTATGATGCTGATTTTCAGTTGACAGTATTTTAAGAACGACCCGACTTTAAATTGCTTGAATTGTGATTGCAAGTATCTGAAGGCATCTGATATGTTGGATTTGAATTGATTTGATGCGTGACATCGTTGAAATTATTTGAATGTGCGTCCTGACTTGTCTGATGTTCTTGCTATACTGCTAATTGTAAGCATGATCTCCTTTTTCACATGATTTATATCTGTTTAGATATGTACCTGATAGCCAAACCGCAAGTGCACGGTTGACTATCGCGTAATATAAAAATATCGAACCCACAAGGATAGGTGTCTTATTATTAATTTATTTAGTACTTAAGAAGAAAAATAAAAAGGTATTTTGTTGGTTTGATTAGGACAAGAATAAGAACAAGATATAGCATAAAATAAAATAGAGAAAAGATGATGATAAGACTTGAGCACTTGGGTTGAATTATATAGCTTATAAAATATGCTAGCAACTCCTACTTAATTTCTGAATTTTAGTACCAAGTTCATGATGCTATAGCCTAATGTTTCTACAAGTTAATTCCTTACACATTGTAGAATTTTCTTCCCAATTACTAAATTCAATGCCTTGCAATCTAGAAAAAACCAAGAAGAAGATGAAGAAAGAATTTTCAGGCCAACATAAAGCTAAGTCTATCCTAATACCTTAGTGATATGTCATATAGCTTCTTTTACTTCCTAAGTCCCTTACTACTTACCAATTTCCATTGTTATAAGCAATAAGCAAAAACTCTTGTGTACATCAAGATAAAATTAAGAACAAGGAAATAAAACATGAACTATAGTAATATAATTCAGAAGAGTAGAAGAAAACTAAAGCATAGATTATAAACTAAAACAACCCAAGCTACTTAAGGAAGAAGTTAGCCAAGCATGGCTAAAAGAGTCATTGAATTACCCTGGACCAGGAGCTCAAGTTTGGCTTCCCACAATTCTCAGGAACAATGCTCAAAAGGAAGAAAGAAAGAACACTTGTTGTATTCTAAGAGGTGTGTCTTACAAGTGCAAATTGCCTCCCTATTTATAGCAAAAATCTGACCTCCAGCGCTTGAGCGCTGGGATCCCCAACGCTTGGGCGTTGGGGTGCATTAAAATCCCACGTTCAGATATAGGCCCAGCGCTTGAGCGCTGGCTTCCACCGCTTGGGCGCTGGGTGCTACTTCTGACGCACATCCTAGTCAGACTTCCAGCGCTTGAGCGTTGGGACTTCCAACGCTTGTGCGCTGGCTCGAACACTGGCAGCTCTTCTTGGATTCCTTTTCTTCTTCAATGGTGGAATTGATTGGCTTAATTAGGCTCAATTCAGCCCCTATTAAGTTCTGAAACTCCTCTCTACCACCATTAATCTTTCAACCTTATTTTCCATGTGCTCAAATCAAAGAGTGTTGCTTCATATTCTTGAATTCCACTTTAAGTCCTCTCTTTGTTAGCTGATGAGTGGATTTTATATGATGTTTTTAGGCTATTTTTAGTCTTTTTATTTTATTATTTTTGAGTCTCATGTAGGTTTTTTATTGTTTTTATGTAGATTTTATATTTATTTTGCATTTTGCATGTAGATTAGATTTTATTAGATTTTCTAGCTTTATTTTATATTTTTAGGAATTTTTCTAGTTATTTTATATTTTTAGAAAAAGCTGGTTTAGTTATCATTTTTGTCCAGGGACCAATATGTAAAGTTTCAGGAAGTCAGGGACCAAATTGTAAAAGTTCAAGAGTGGAGGACTTAAAGTGGAGATTGAGAGAATATGAGGGCTTGAATTGAAGTGCTAACCAAGGGAGGACCAAAGTGAAAAAGAAGAATATGAAGAATCACTCTCCAATTTAGCACATGGAAAAAATGCTTAAAGGAATTGATGTTAGTGGAGGAAGGGTTTCAGAATTAAACAAGGCTGAGTAGTGGCATTTTATGGCCATCAAAACCCACTACCATGAATGAAGAAGGAAGGAAAAGCTTGAAGATGAAGAAGCAGCGTCCCAACGCTTCAGCGTTGGGATCCCAGCGCTCCAGCGCTGGGGTTCTGACTAGGTGATGAGTCAGATGTTGACCCAGCGCCCAAGCGTTGGAAAGCCAGCGCTCAAGCGCTGGGCCTCGGACAGAAAGTGGATTTTTAATGCATCCTAGCGCCCATGCGTTGGGAATGCCAGCGCTCAAGCGCTGGAGGCTGGAATTTTACTATAAATAGGATCCTTTTCTTCACTTGTAAGACACACCATCTTAGAACACAACAAGTATTCTCTCTTTCTCCCTCAAAGATCATTGTTCCTAGGAATTGTGGGAAGCCATATTTGAGCTCCTAGTCCAGGGTAATTCAATGCTTCTTTTAGCCATGCTTGGCTAATTCTCTTTAAGTATTTTGGGTTGTGTTAGCTTATTAATTTATGTTTTAGTTTTCTTTTATTTGTTTCTGAATAATATTCAAAGTTCATGTTTTATTACCTTGTTCTTCATTAATCTTAGTGCACAAAAGATTTCATGCTTTCTACTTATGCATAAGGCCATTTGGTAAGTAGTAAGGGAAATAGGAAATAAAAAAGGTTATATGTTTGCATTTCTTAAGGCTATAAGGATGTACGTAATTTTGTGTTGGCTCGGATTCTTTCTTCATCTTCTTCTCTAATTAACTAATAACCAAGGCTATGGAGTTAGTAATTAGGTAAGGAAGTTCTACATTTCTTAAGGCTATTAGGGTGTAGAAACTTAGGCTATAGCACCATGAATCTTTGTTTGGAATTCAGAAATAAAATAGAAGTTTGCTAGCATAAATTATAAGTTATACAATGCAACCCAAATGCTTATTTTATCATCATCTTTTCTTTTATATTTTATGCTTTTTATGTTCTTGTTCCAGAAACCAAAATGCAAAATAAATCCTTTTATTTTTCTGCTTGAGCTCTAAACAAATTAGTAATCAGACACCTATCCCTGTGGGATCGACAATCTTTTATATTACGCGATAGTTAATCGTACACTTGCGATTTCTTTATAGCTAAAAGAAAGAACAGGTCTTTACAAGAGATGGCCAAAACAATGCTAAGTGAAACTTCTGTGCCAAAGTATTTTCGGGCTGAAGCTATTCACACTGCCTGTCACATCTAGAACAGGATTCTCATGCGACCTATTCTAAAGAAGACTCCATATGAACTATGGAAAGGAAGGCAACCTGACATTTCCTACTTCCATCCTTTTGGATGTCCATGCTTCCTACTCAACACAAAAGATGATCTTGAAAAGTTTAACGCCAAGTCTGATAAGGGAATCTTTCTAGGATATTCACCTCACTCAAAAGCATACCGTGTGTACAATCCGAGAACGATGATGATAGAAGAATCTATTCATGTGTGGTTTGATGACATCAGTACCTGCAGAAACCAGACTGCTCTCGAAGATGACCTTGAAAGTTTAAGCCTAAATGATGAACCATCGTCTATCATTGCCCAACCATCAAATGTGTGTGCACCATCGAAGCAGGGTGGATCATCTGATGATCATCCATCAACAAAGGAAGATTCTACTCCATTTTCTAACCCAGCATCGCCTGACCAAGTTATGACATCCAGTGGAATCTCTCTTCCAAGAGATTGGAGATTCAGACCTGACCATCCTCCTAATAAAGTCATTGGGAGCATCTAAGAAAATGTAAGAACTCGCTCTTCATTCCAAAATTATGGAAATTGTGCATTCATATCTGAGATAGAACCAAAGAATGTAGTCGAAGCACTACAAGATGAAGGATGGATTCTTGCTATGCAAGAAGAGCTAAATCAATTTGAGAGAAGCAAAGTCTGGAATCTCGTTCCCAGACCTGAAGGCAAATCCATCATTGGTACCAAATGGGTCTTCAGAAACAAAGTAGATGAAGATGGAAAAGTGACAAGAAATAAAGCTAGACCGGTTGCTCAAGGGTATAATCAACAAGAAGGCATAGACTATACAGAGACGTTCGCTCCTGTTGCTCGCATTGAAGCCATCCGCATCCTACTTGTATTTTCATGTCAACACTCAATCAGGTTCTATCAAATGGATGTGAAAAGTGCCTTTTTGAACGGATATATAGAAGAAGAGGTCTATGTGAGACAGCCTCCAGCTTTTGAAGAACCATCATTTCCAGACCATGTGTACAAGCTTAGGAAATCGGCGTATGAATTGAAGCAAGCTCCCAGGGCATGGTACGATAGGCTAAGCTCATTCCTCATGAATAATGGGTTTACCAGGGGAAAGGTCTGCAGATTCATCAGGAACAAGGAAATACATACATCCATCAGACGAAATACATCAAGGATCTTCTGAAGAAGTATAGCCTGAGCAATGCTAAAGAGATGAGCACTCCCATGCATCCTAGAGCTTTATTAGATAAAAGTGATGAATCAACACCTGTTGATCCTACCAAATATAGAGGCATGATTGGATCATTGCTCTATCTAACGTCTAGCAGGCCAGACATTATGTAAAGTGTCTTCCTATGTGCTAGATTTCAGGTAAATCCTCAAGAATCTCATCTAAGTGTTGTCTAACCAATATTCAGATATCTATTAGGTACTACTAATCTCAGCCTAGTGTACGAGAAAGGTGATGATTTCATGTTAAGGGGATTCTGCGATGCAGATTACGCTGGTGATCGCATAGAAAGAAAAAACACAAGTGGTGGATGCCACTTTCTAGGACAGTGCTTGATATCGTGGGCAAGCAAAAAACAGAGCACAATCTCACTGTCTACAGCTAAAGTCGAATATGTTGTTGCAGGATCATGTTGTACCCAACTCTTGTGGGTAAAACACCGATTAGAAGATTATGGTATTTTTGAGCATAACATTCCATTATTATGTGATAATACCAGTGCTATCAACATAACTAAAAAATCCTGTTCATCATTCAAGAACAAAGCACATAGAAATTAAGTATCATTTCATTCGTGATCATGTTGCAAATAAAAATATTGATATATCATATGTGCATATTAACGATCAATTAGCTGATATATTTACCAAGCCTTTGATTAAAAATAGTGTACGTCGTTTTAGTAACGATTCTCTCTCACACGTTTATATTATTATATCATTGTTACTGATGCATTAATCACATCGCATTAAATACACGTGGGGTTCTACGTTTCTCTCTCCTGATAATTCAAAAAGTAATCACTACTTGCATAAAAACCTAAAAATCCTTTGCATTCCATGCAAATCATCAAAACTAAGTTTCTGAAACCAGTTCATCACTTTTGCCTCTTTGCTTATCTGAAACCCTAGCACTCTCTCTCGTTTCTTTGTTCATCATATGCATAATATAGTCAGTTCTTCTTGGAAACATATTCATCATGTTATATCCAAGCAATTCAGTCTCAACAAACATATTCAACATACTGCAATATTATCAACAATATTCAATCCAGTTCATAAACAATCACAATCAGTGTTCTGAAAACAGAATCACAAAAATATCATAAATGACACAACACTAAGACTGAGTTACCCTTACCTTCGATTAGGTTGCATACACTTGATCTTAAACCTAGAAATAGCATATAAACTCAATTAATTAACTGTCCTAAGGGTAGGACACAATCTAGAAAGAAACAGAACTCAAAACGGTCGAAACCAGAATTTTTCGTAAAAAGAGCAGAACTGAGTGCCCTCCAACGCCCAAGCGTTGGCCATCGTCTGGTTACGTTAAAACTCGAAGAAACCCAACTTCTTTATAGATAAAAGTCATTACCAAATTGATTTTAAAAAGTTTCTATATGGTTTCCAAGGGATATTTTAGAAACACAAAGATTATAACAGAGTTCTAACGCAAGGACTAGAAAGGAAACCGACCTTGTATGGCCTAAATGATTAAGAGATTTGAAACTTCAACTCTGTCCTTTACGAATCAAGAAGAACTCACAACGAACAGCTCTGATCTTCAACGAACAAGAAGAATATGGCCGCAATGGAAATAGAACAAGTTAAACTCCAAGAAGATGAACTAAATCGAATACTATGGAAATTCCATAATTAGTAAGAGTCTGAGCAACTTACCAACAAGAATGCTTCAGAAAAATGTCAAGGATTCAACTTACTTTGAAGAGAAGAAAGGTGTGGAAAAAAAAATGAAAGATTAACGTACTGACGGAATTTGGTATTTATAGAGTGAGGAAACCGACTTAGAAAAGATTAAAATATTCCAAGTCAAAGAAAACGACAAGTCATTAATGCTCATTAATGATTCTGACATTTTATCTCTTAAGAGTCAATAAAAACAGAAGTTTATCATTTCCAAGGTATTTGACACTTATTTCTTAAAGTCAACAATAACGGCTGACCAGACCAGGCAAACGAAGTCCTAGTCTGCCAACTAAACGAAGTAACAGTCTGCCAATGGAGTAACAGTCTGCCAACTTTACCAGACGGTCTCTACCAGACGATCTCTATCAGACAATTTCAACTTTACCAAACGATTTCAACTTTCCTTTCAAAACGTCGTCATTTCAGCCAAGACTTAAATAATACATAATTTCATACTCAAACACATATTTCTCATAAATAAAACTTAATATATCAACCCAATACTAACTCGAATTACTAGATAATTCAAGACAAAGCATAAACAATATACTTCAAAGAATTCAAACTATAATCACAAGAGTTACATGGACCAAAATACAATCACACAAAATTGAGGGTCTTACACTTATTCAATGGCTACTTAGTCACCAAGCAAGTAAAAAATATCTCCTCTTAACTCAACTTTATTAACATCTTCATGAGGACTAAAAGTAAAGCAACCATGTGCTTACTCTTTTATTAATTTCAAATTTATCCCTAAAAGAAAGTGTCAAGATGTGCTTTCCTCCTAACAACTCTTGTCTTAGAGTGAGGGATTGGGGCATGTTTAACAAAGCTCTCCTAAGAAAGTGGCGTTGGAGGCTCCTTCATGAGAAGACGAGTCTATGGTGTAGAGTTATCCTTGCGTAGTATTATAGTAACCGCTCTCCCAAGGCCTTGGCGTAGTGGAGAGATCTACAGAAGGTGTGCTTCGACGATGACAGAGATAGTTGGTTTATCAATTGCATAAATAGAAAGGTGGGTGAGGGGGATTCGACACTGTTTTGGAAGGATACGTGGTTGGGTGCAAAGAAATTATTTGAAAAATTCCCACGCCTCTATAGCTTATCAACTCACCAAAACTGCTTGATTAAAGAGATGGGTTCGTGGAGAGATGGTGAATGGATTTAGGACCTTCGATGGAGGCGTATTTTGCTGGACAGGGAGAATTCATTCGTGGGGGAGTTAAAAAATGTATTGCAAGAGTTTGTCCCAAATGAGGGTGTTGGGTGCCGGAGTCGGAGGGCAATTTTTCTGTAACGTCATCTTATTCTTTTTTCCAAAGGTTGTGGAAAATTCCGGTGCTCTCCAATGTAGCTGCTTTTGCTTGGAGGGTGTTCTTAGATAGAATCCAATTCAAGGCAAATTTAAGAAGGAGGAATGCTATAAGCCTCAAGGAAGACTTGTCCAGCCCATTTTGTGGAGGGAATGAGGAATCTAACTCTCATTTGCTATCGGTTTAAGTTGCATTTAGTGATTTTTCTCTAAAAGTTCATATTTATTGCTTTGATAATTGCTCTGATACCTTTTGCTATTTGCTCTGATACCTTTGCATGTTTTTTTGCTAATGCCAAAGGGGGAGAAAATTAGACAAAAAGGTTTTAAGATTAGGAGTCAAAATTAGAGAAAACGAGGAGTTAAATAACTCAGGGGGAGCATGATATAGAAAAATGTTTAAAAACCCAAAGTTTTTAGAAATTTAGAGAAATATCTTATGTTGAGGGGGAGCAACGAAAGTAAAGAAATAACCTTAGTATTAATTATAGAACGTAAGTATACGCTTGTTAGCTATATGCTCTTTTATAACATGATTTTCAAGCCTTTCCCTATTACCATGCTTTCATATAAGAAAAATAAGAAACGCTCATGTTTTTCTAACTAAGAAAAATCAAATAGGCAAACGATCTATTTCTTAGATTTTCAAAAGGAAAAGCTCTGAAAAATGTTAATAACTTGCATGCTCCGATACTACATTTTTTGCAATAAACAAATTAAACATTTTTCTCAAATGAAAATTGTCATTATCAAAAAGGGGGAGATTGTTAGATTCAAACGATTTCATCTTTTATTATATTTTGATGAATAACAATTTTACCTAAGGTTTAATATTGATAGATAAAGAATTCCTAACACTCTGAGTATTTCATGTTTCAGGAAACATTTGCCTACTCTTTGAAATCATATCAAAGGCAACATGAAAATATACGGCAAAAAAGAATTCGTCTGCGACTCCTTGAAGAGTACGTCTGCTTGAAGAATACATCTGCTTGAAGAGTACGTCTGCTTCAAGAGTACGTCTGATGTAGAGTACGTCTGATTGAAGAGTACATCTGGTGCCTCTCAAAGTGAAAGTCCGTAGAGTTCATCCGGTTACAAGATGAAGAGCTCGTCCGGTTACAGGATAAAGAGTTCGTCCGGTACAATGCTTCATGCAATAAAGGCAAACCTCGTCAAAGCATTTAATGAAGCACTAGCAACTGCAGTATGAAGAAAAGAACATAATAAATATATTATTCCTCGTATCTGCACGCCCTCTGATATTCCTTAAATCAAGCATTACTTTTCAGAATCAACGACGCTAATTACTGAACATCGTATCACCTCAACGGCCGAAATCAAATCTTTTATTCAGAAGAAGGAAAATTTCTTTACTATTTTCCTCAAGCATTTAATGCTCAGACGAGCATATAAGGAAACTGCATCGAAGAATCAGATGACGACTACAAGAGCATTTAATGCTGCATTAAATGCTGCAATTAATGCTTAGTAGGTTGCATTCAATGCTGCTTTAGAGCTGCCAGAAGTATCTGTTGCAACAACAGTGAAGAAGAAATTCAAACGAAACTCTCAATCTTCATCAACGTGAATCCCATTGAAGATATAAATAGAGGACTTAGACACTTGAATCACTGGCGACTTTCAACGAACAAAATTCACAAGCTTTCTAAGTCATTCTCTAGCAAACAGCTGAACAACAAACTCAGAAACTCAAAGTTATTCTTTTCCTGAGTTAAGTCGTCTGCCCTTAGTGTGAAACCTTCATAGAGTGAAAACTCTCATCCTTCTCACACAATCAAAACAAAGAACTTACTGTCATACCCTCTCTATAATTTGAACTTAATCTTTCTACCCTACTCTTGTTGAAGAGACCCTGTAGAAAATATAACCTTCTTTGTAAAAGAACTGGGAGTAGTCCTGTCCAATACTAGTGAGAAGTCATGTAGAAAACTTGTAAGGAGAAGTCCTTCGAATACTAGGAGAAGTCCCGTATAATACTTGTACTATTTGGAGTAAATAGTTGAAAATCTTGGTGAAGTCAAGGACTGGACGTAGCCTTGTCGATTAAGGGGGTGAATCAGGATAAATACTCTGTGTTCTTTACTTTTCAGCTCTGATTAATCTTCCGCTGCAGTAGTCTTTGAAAAGTATTTGAAACTTATACTCGTTTATAAGAAAAGATTTTAAAAATCACACACACAATTCAAACCCCCCTTTCTTGTGTTATTTTACTATTATCAATAACTATATGCATTCTTTTGCTTTTAGCTAATTGTACTATAGTTGTTTAATGGATGTTTAATTAAAGGTAAAATGTGCTTTATGGCTTAAGTAAATTGTTTTGTTTTCTAATTAACTTCTAATATAGTGCTGAAAGTGACCCTTCTGCCTTAAATAGTCTAGACAAAAGTTTTATTTTTTAAGCAAAAGATGTATATTGATAAATGCATAAGGGTTGCATAAACCCATATACAAGAGTGAAGATAGTACATAGCACAGCAAATAGAGAGTCCTTAGCAGTTACAACTTATAATATAGGGACTAAATAAGATCAAAATGAAAATGAAAAAGCTAACTATAATGCAGCCCCACTGATACAGCAATTGTAAGAACACAAGGAACCAAATCACTAGCCCACCACCAGTAAAAGCCAGAAAAAGAAAAACTGAAACAATCCACTCATTAATTATGGCAACTCCACATGGACAGCGCCATAATAAATACTCTTCTTCCTCAAATCTGATCAACTTTGATTAAGTTCCAAGCAGACAAAAACCAGCAGTAGAAGGATAAAGTAGCAACCAAAAAATAGAGCCCAAAAGCAAAGTCCTGAGACTGCAAACGATCAAATAGGGATGATCTTGAGAACCACCAAACCAAGCCAAGCCAATCAGTCTTATTACTAAAGGCAGATTGGAAACGCCAGGGGACTTGAAGAACAGGACAATTCATCACAACTAACTTGAACACAATCCACCAGAGAAAAAACAGATATTCATCAAGGCACGCCCAGAATCTCACAGCGTCTTCGAGGGGTTAAAAAACCAACCAAACTGTTGGGTTTTTGGGCTCCCATCCTATGTGGAGAAAGGCCCAAATATGTCAAGCCCACTTTGTCTCACTTAAGCAAGTGGAGAGGGGTCAGTTAGGGTAAGAGAGAAAAGCTGATTTTGAAAAAGAGAGGCAAGAGAAAAGTGAGAGAGAAGCGTTGGTAAATCTGCCGCCACGTCTTCGTTCACCGTCGGATCGGGCTGAAATTTTGACAGCAGGTTCGTGACTTCTGGATCTTCAATCTGAACGGTTGGATCGGTGAGAAGTGGTCTAAGGTGGAAGAAATCGCGTCTGGACAGTAGCAGCGAAAATCTGGTTTCTGGTTTTCTTTTGTTCTCTATTTCATATTTGTTGCCTTGTTCTTTGACTGAGTATTGAGCACGAATTGTGCTATGTTTTGAGACTCTCTTGTACCCTCATTTTGATCATAGTGGAGCTTGATTGACTGGCTTGTGCCCGTGGTTTTTACTTCTCACATTGAGAAGGTTTTCCACGTTAAAATCTCTGTGTCTTTTCCTTTGTGTGATTTTTGTTGCTGCCATTATTTGTTATTGCTCCTCACTGATTCTTGCAAGTTGGGGAAATTATTATCCGCTGCATATTGCTCTGTTTGAGTTTTCGTTTCGTTGTGTTGAATTTCCCATCACAAACCACCCATCCGAACATACTACCAAACTGAAGCTATAGAGCCTCGTGACAGATGATGGGATTAGAGACCCATTCATAGTAAGAGCTTTGATATTGCTGACATTTAACATAAAGCCAACGCCATGACCTTATTTGACCAAATAGTCCACTCCCCATACTGTTGTTTCTGTGATCTGCCCAACAAAGCATGATGTAGAAAATGGTTTCGTGCATCATTCGACAACGCCATTTCAATTCCTAACCATCGATAGCAAATGAGAGTTAGATTCCTCATTCCCTCCACAAAATGGGCTGGACAAGTCTTCCTTGAGGCTTATAGCATTCCTCCTTCTTAAATTTGCCTTCAATTTGCGTAATATTTTTCGCTTTTTAAAACAAGCCTAATATTCCCCGTCATAAAAAATAATATTAAAATGCCTAATGTCATGGAATATATTTATTTATTAAAATAAATAAACTATTTATTTAATTAAAACTTCCTTATATAAAAACAGGCCTTACCGTCAGGGTTAAATCATTCACTAAGAGTATATCTCGATTGGCCAAAATGTAATATAGAAAAAAAAGCACATAGAAATAATCTAATCAAAGAGAAAGTAAATTACTGAATTGAAATTGGGGTTCACGTGGTTAACTAAATTCTAACATTAAGAAGATGTTGAGCTACACATAAAAATAAAGGCTTAATAGCCATTTTGGTCCCTCACGTTTCACGATTTTGCATTTGTGATCCTTCTTGCAATTTATTAGCACCCAAAGTCCCTTAACCTTTAAAGATTTTGCATTTCTAGTTTTCCATCCAATTCCGTTAAATATTTAACGGTTTTTGAAAAAAAAATTAATAAAAAAAAATATCCAGAACATTCATCTAATTCTTCATCTTCTTCACCAACATCTTCGTCTTCTTCACCAACATCTTCATCATCTTACCCAGAAAAAATCAAAAAAACATACATATTCATCTTCCTAACATTATACCTTCCATCTTCATCTCTAACATTATACAAACATTGATGAGTAATCATACAAGCATTGAAGAGTGGTAGCAGCCAAAACCCAGATTTAGCAAGTTGAAGAACTTAGCCTGGATTCACTGTCCCATTTCCCAAAATTGAATGTCAACAAAAATTGGCCTCCCCCACACACAACACTCCAAGAATTCCAAGGAAGGAAAAACGGGAATTCCCCTACATGCTCAAATCAAAGAAAAATCCCAAAAAACTCCTTGCCGGAAAAATCGAACCTTTTTAAACGGCTATGCTATCGGAAAAAAAACAGGGGAGATCAGAGCAAGAGTACCCTACGGGGAAAGAATGCATAAAAATGACTTAGTCAGTTGAATTTGTAACCCTAACTCGCCCACAATCCCTCTCTCTTCTCTAATCGTCTTCTTCCTCCCACTGCTTCACACTGAAGCGAACCCAATCACACTGAAACTCGTCTCACTCTACATTGATGAAGGAGGCTGGGTGGTCTGAGGCATAGTGCTACTCGGCGGCGGCTTCACGAACAGCGAGGAAGGAGCAGCGGCGGCAGTGGCTTCGCGAATAGGGAGGAAGGAGCAGCGGCGGCGGCTTCGCGAACAGGGAGGAAGGAGCAGGGGCAGCGGCGTCTTCGCGAAAGGGACGAAGGAGCAGGGGCGGCGGCGGCTTCGCGAAAGGGACGAAGGAGCAGGGGCAGCGGCGGAGGCTTCGCGAATCGGAGCAATGGAGGCCGAGTGTTGGTGGTGGTGCTGAGTGTTTGGGAGAGGGTTTGGGTTTTGGTTGTGGGGGTGGCTGCTAGGGTTTGTGATTGTGGGAGAAGAGGAAGAAGAAGGTTTGATGAAGGAAATATGAATTTTCTGGAAAACTTGAATTTTATTTTTTTTAATTAATTTCAAAGGAATATTCCATTAAATCCTTAACGAAATTGGATGGAAAACTAGAAATGCAAAATCTTCAAAGATTAAGGGACTCTACGTGCTAATAATTTACAAGAGGGACCACGAATGCATAATCGTGAAACCTGGTGGACCAAAATGGCTATTAAGCCAAAAATAAAAGAGTAGGCTAACATCTTATCGTAGAAGAAAGAGAAACCCGCAACATATCAAGTCTTATTTTCAATCCTTCTTTGTCTTCACACCGAGAAAGAAAAGCGTCTTCTATTCACAAGAACAACGTATAATCCTCCGAAAGCTCCTTTCATTTTACAGAAAAGAATCTATGAGAAAGGGAACGAATGTTCATGTAAAGTGGCACCCCGTGACTCTAGAGTAATTACATCACAGAGGTATCTTCCATTAGACACAGGTGTGACCATTATAGGATCACGGTCATGGCCGTCAGTGAGGCACGATTGAGCCTTCAGCTTAAAATGAAATTCTTGTTTCTTTGGCTCATTTTCCATGTTTTTCTACCCCCTTTCATTTATCCTTCTTGTGACTAGTCTTTGACAAACCTACCATAAGAGGATGAGTTGTGAATAGATGATGTAACATTTAGATTTAGAACTAAGGGAAAAACATAGGAAAAATCATGCAACTTAGACGTGCATCAGACGCTACAAGAAAACACGGCCAACAAACGACCAAAAAGTCGTGGGTATTGGGTTCCTAGATAATATATTACAAATGACCTTGGAAAAGCCATCATTAATTCTAGCGTCCCTAGTTGTGGGTAACTTACTGATGGTTCAAGTCATCGGTAACCTATCGACGGACCAGAGCACGTAGCTACTAACGATTTTGACTGTCAGTGATATCTTTTTTATTATATTAATACTACTAATACTCATCATCATCATCATCATCATCATCATAATAATCATCATCATCATTGTGAATAGAAAGAAAAGAGTTGTCTTCAGGGGCAACAGAAGAATAAACACTCCCATGTAAAATGCCAGGTGTAAGTAACCATTTTGAGGGATACGATCCCGATGAAAAGTGGGCTGAAGTAACCCTTTTAAAGGATACAGTTCACAGGACGATGATCACAAGTTGAAGGTGCAAGAAACACACAAGAAAGGGGGGGTTTGAATTGTGTGACTCATTTTCAAAGTTTCTTTGATTAATTTTGAATGTTAGTCATTTATTTGCTTTTAACGAGAGTTATTCATAAATCATATGAATATGCATGCAGCGGAAATATTACATAACATGAAAAATAAAGCACACATAATTTTTATCCTGGTTCACCCCCATAATCGACAGGGCTACATCCAGTCCTTGGCTTCACCAAGATTTTCCACTATTTAAACAAATAGTACAAGTATTTTCAGGGACTTCTCCCAACAAGTATTCGAAGGACTTCTCCTATCAAGTATTCGAAGGACTTCTCCTTACAAGTATTATTAGGACTTCTCCTTACAAGTATTATACAGGACTTCTCCTGACACCTTTTGCAAGGTTTGGTTTTTCTACAAGAATTCTCTTCAAATAAGAGTGGGTAGAAACAATGAGGCTCAGTTTATACAGAGAGGATAGGAATTTGGGTTCTCTGTTTTTGGGTTATGTGAGTTGGATGAGATGAGAGTAATACTCTATGAATTTCTCACACATAAGCACTTCAACTCAGGTAGAGGTAGAGGTAGGCTTGAAGCATCCTGAGTTGGAACCAAGGTTCCTTGGTTCTTTGGACAAACTTAGTTGGAATATGGAAGTTTAAGTCTAAGTTGCCCAGTTAATACGGAGGCCGGGTTCTCTATATATATCTTCAGTTGAAGACCTTTGTTCTTCCTTCACAACAGGAGAGAAAACCTGTCCGAAGTGCTTCTTCCTCTCTTAGCAGTAAGTAACGGCTAGTTCTGCATTTTTCAGCAGGTCTGAGACACGATCTGAGAAACATTGATTTGCCTGGGTTGACATCGTCTGGCTCCATTTGAGCAAGTAGCCTTGAGTTATGTCTTCTGTATTTAATGTGTGGAGTTCCATCTGTGGTACTTGCTTTGACAATTATACCCCAGTGCATGCCAGCTAGTGCTCATCAAGTGCTTTGGTCAGATATTTGAATTTCGACCGTTGAAAGTGTACGATGCTCAGAGATTCTTGCCGTTGATTCCGCAATGTCAGCTTGATTTGAGGAAAAGTAGAAAAGCAGTGGGACCAAGGAATATTGTATTAATTGTGTCCCTTTCTACTTTCTGCTATTGCCAGTACTTTAATTAATATGCAGACGAGGTAGATGTCTTTTGATCCAAGAAGCAATTATTAGGATGAAGAGAATAATTTCTTTAATTTCTTTAAGCAATTATTCAGGATGTCTTTTGATCCAAGAAGCAATTATTCAGGACCGAAAGATTCATATTTTCATTGATGTCCTCTTCAGAATCTGCATCACATTCTTCTTTGACGCTTTCCTTTGCTTTTAGAGAAATGGACCGATACTTCTTTTCATGTTGTTCGTGTTGTTCTAGACGGTTCAACTCCAATTCATGTTCTTGGAGTTTTCCAAAGAGTGTTTCTAGATTCATATTTGATAGACTATTCTTTTCGGAAATCGCCTTTACCTCTGGTTGCCATGCTCTTGTGAGTGATCTTAGTACTTTCATGTTTAGGTCACTCCTGGAAAATTCTTTACCAAGTGCAATTAAATGGTTAGTCAAATGAGTAAAACGTTTTTGCATATCTAATACCTTTTCACCAGGGAGCATTCTGAACATCTCATATTCTTGTGACAAGGTATTGATTTTTGATCTTTTGACTTCATATGTTCCTTCATGGGTTACCATTAAAGTATCCCGTATTTCCTTTGAAGTTCTGCACGTGGATACTCTGAAGAACTCGTCCATGCCAAGAGCTAATGTAAGAATGTTCATGCCTTTTAGGTCATATTGAACTTTCTTCTTTTCTTCTTCACTCCATGTATTTTCTGGTTTCAGTTGTGAGCTATCACCCACATCATTCATTGGTATAAACGGACCTTCTTCAATGGCTTTCCATATCTCCACATCTAATGACCTTATGAAGATTTTCATCTTGATTTTCCAGAAGTCATAGTGGTCTCCATTGAAGTATGGTGGTCTGTTTATGTTGAATCCCTCACTAGTGCTAGGTCTAGAGAAGGATTCCATCTTCCTGGATCTTTAGGAGCAAATTACCTAAACTTACGCTCTGATACCAATTGTAAGTGTAGATAGAAACCTAAGAGAACGGGGGGGTGAATTAGGTTTGCACAATTTTCGCCTTTACAAAACTTGTTAATTCCAAGATAATGATAATCACAATTGATGATTGTGAGTGCAGCGGAATAAAGCGTTGCTTAAAAGTAAAAGATAAGAGTTAGGAGAATTCACACATAGGTTTTATCCTAGTTCACCTTCAAACCACCGAAGACTACGTCCAGTCCCTCAAGAACCCTTGAGGATTTTTCCACTATTGATAAAAACTTCTTACAAGTGCTTACACCAAGAACTTCAAGAATTTCTATCAACAACCTGAAAGCAAACCGCTTTCCAAGTGCCAACCTTCACCGAACCATACGGTGAACTTTCACTCAACCAGAATGAGAATGAAGAAGATTTCTATTCAGCTGAATCAATCCTCTAACATAATAATGGATTGAATATAGAAGTTATGCTTTAGGAACTTATCATATGAAGGCTCTTTTCTATTATGAGTTCTTCAACAGTTGAACAACATAAGTGTTCTTATTGAAAATGAAGAATTAAAGACTCGGAATTTTGGCTTTAATGAATATGAAAGTTGTATGTGAATGATGTTTCGTTTTTTAGCCTAAATGGACTATTTATAGGCACTAGGGATCGTCCATGAACCAACACAAAGCTTCCCAAACATTTTGGGACACAATGGTTCATGAAACAACACAATTGTCGACCAGGTAAATTACAGCACTTAGGTAATCGATTACGCTATTTGCCCGTTGCTGTTTGAATTTCAAATTCAAACATGTAATCGATTACAAGAAAGATGTAATCGATTACTTGCCTCTGTGTAATCGATTACCTTAAAGGGTGTAATCGATTACACTCAAGTCCATTTTCTAGATAATGAAACTTTAGGTTCCAATTGAGTTTTTCTATCACTTTTAACTTATGAAAAAGATTATACTCAATATTTTAACTTGTCTTTGAGCCTTCATACTTAAAGAAACCTTAGAAGCATAACTTACCTATATTGTAAGACTTAGTCAAAGCTAGAACCCTTGAATATTGCTTGAAGTATGTTGAGCTGGTTCTTCTAAGTCTTCTTTTCTTCTTTTTGTAAATGAGTTTGTCGTCATCAAAACCTCAGCCAGGGTCAGGGGAAAGACCTTCTTCACAGTTCCTTTAGAGTATCAACTTCAGCAGCTTTTTCTTTCAGAGAATCAATTTTAGATTGCATTTTTTTGATCCTGCTATCATTTTCAACCGTTGATTTGCCAAACTTGGGTCCAGTGATCTGAGTTGGAGTAACTCCAAGGCCCAAGACGCGTACATATCCAGGATGTTCCTTTCCAAAGACATTATTAAATGCTTCATTTTCAGACGAACAATTTTTAATTGCATTGAGCAATTGATCCTGCATATAATTTTAAAGAGACACGTAAGTTTTGACACTATTAGGACCAAAATCATTTTTTTGTGAAAGTATAGAACTAAAAGTGTAATTAAGAGGGTTCTGTCTCGATACTACTGCTCTGCTAGGGTTCTGTTCTACCCAAACCTCTCCAGCGGCGGCGGCCGCTGCTTCGCGCTCGCCGACGGCTCCGCCGCTCCCTCTGCCTTGCGCGGCTCCTTCCTCGTCTCCCCCCTGTTCGTTGCAAGCGTTTTCTGCTCTTGGTTCTGCTCAGGTCCGCCCTTCTCTCTAGCGGCGGCGGCCTCTGCTTCGCGCTCGCCGTCGG
Source organism: Acmispon strigosus (assembly GCA_030819835.1). Taxonomy (NCBI): domain Eukaryota; kingdom Viridiplantae; phylum Streptophyta; class Magnoliopsida; order Fabales; family Fabaceae; genus Acmispon; species Acmispon strigosus. The sequence continues at coordinate 24,720,806 of JAUAMA010000006.1, forward strand.
CTCCTCTGTTCCCTCTGCCTTGTGCGGCGGCGGCCCTTGTGTTGCCTTCTCTCCCTCGCCAGTCCATGCTTTTGCCTTCCTCTGTTTCGTGTGAATGAGTGCCTGCTCCTTGAAGATCCCGCAGCCCGGCTCTGGTTTAGGGGCGGAGGCGGTGGGGGTTATTGAGGTTGCGGACGGGAGGACGGTTGCTTTTGGGGAGCGTTTCTCTTCTCCGATCGATGGTTCTGGGTCGGAGGCTCAAAGGGGTAAGTTCCGCGAGGGCCCTCACCGTTGCTGTGTTACCCTTTTTGTCGACGGAATTGAGGAAGCGGTCAGCTATCACCACCTTCGCGGGCTGTTCTCCCTCTTCGGTCGGATCTCGAATGTGTTCATCCAACGGTTCAAGAGATCTGGAAGGCGATTTTGTTTCGGGTTCGTCCGGTTTTTCTCAGGTAAGAATGCTGTGTCTGCTATTCGTGTTCTTGATGGTCTGAAGGTGCGTGGTGCAAGGTTGTCGGTGGCTCCGGCGTGGTCCCCCAGGCGACTCGTGGGTGGCTCTTTGGCGAGGGTTCATCGAGCTTCTGTTTCATGTGATGTGATGGCTGATCCGTCTTGCGTCTGCAAGCGTGGGATGGCGGGCCGCGCCGTTGGCCTGAAATCCTGGGCGGAAGCTCTCGAAGGGAAATTTTTTGATTCTGCTTCTTCTGAGATATCGTTGGTCCTGAGTGCTGATAAGGGTCGCTGTCCTAGCGATAGCATTCCCGTGGAATGTCTTTTTCCGGAAGTTGGGTCTTGGTCGGTAGACTCCTCCGCGTCGTTGGCCTTTTTGGTCCTGGGTGGTTCGGCCGGCGAGACCACTCCTTTTCCGTGTCCCCCCTCTCTCGGGGTTGGTGGCGTTGGTGGGTCTGAGGAGCTCTGTGATAGGGGCGGGACGGGTTTGCAGCTGCACAGAAGAAGGGGACGCCCAAAGAAGCAGGTTGGTCGGGGCAGGTCCTGTTTGGCGGTCGCTCCCTCGAGTGGGGTGGGTGAGCTTGGTGTGAAGAGGGCTCGGGGCCGGCCCAGGAAAGGGACGTCTTCGCATCCAGATCCTATCGTTTCTGCTGATTCAGCTCTTCCCGGTGCGTCTGCGGAGGTTTCACCTGTGGTTGCTGAAGCCGCAGAAAACATGCTGGTGCCTTCGTCTATTGATTACTCTGTGCCTCCGGGTGTTTTGACGAGGGCAAGGCGTGCTCTTGCGATTGCCAAGCGAGTGGGCGTTGTTTTTTAGGATTCCGATGAGGTCGCGCTGAAACATCTTGTGGATCACATTAGGTCGAGCAGGCTTTCGTAATGATGTCCGGTGCGTTGGGTTGGTTGTGAGGGGGTTTGTCTGTCTGGCTCGTTTAGGGTAGGTTTGCGATCGGTCTTGGTTCTGGTCAGGGTTGGCTTTTTGGGGTCCCTCTTGTTGTTTTGTATAGGGAGCTGCTTTTTGTTAGGGGTTTTTCTGCTGCTTTTTGTGGGCTGGCTTTTTTGGTTCCTCCCTCTCTTTTTGTTGCGGTTGGATGATTGTTGTTGCACATCTTATATAAATATAAATCTTTATGCTTTCTAAAAAAAAAATTAAGTTTATCAATAAGCAACAATGATAAAGTTTCCAATGACAATAATAAATGACTAACAATAAACTATATTCACATATTTTTCTCTAGCTTCATTGTTAATAAAAGTTCCATCATGCTTTTTGTGAGAAACAATATACATGTCTGCTCTATTATATGGTCGTCCATCTTGCAACTCCTAATTTTTTGCACCATATAAACAATAATCATATATTTGATTAATATTTCTAATAATTTTAATTAACGACAGTTCGAGTAAATTTTACCAGCTCATCTCTCTTCCTTGCAAGTGACTTTGATCCTAGTGTGTGAGGGATCGTTTGCTTTGCCCGGTTTGTTGTATTTTTTTCCAGATATATCCTGCATTATTAACAAAACAAAAAAACAATCAGCTAATCATAAATGAAGTTAGAATACGTTTAATAAGATGAATGTATTCTTATTACCATTTGTTTTTCACTTAGCTTATGCCGCAAAAACATTATCCAATGGTCTTTATCAATTCCTTATGGGCATTTCTGAACATTTTCTTCAAATGAATTCTCCCACACATACTTCTCCCGGAACAACTCAGATTTTTTGTCTCGCCATTTCTTCCCTGAGCTTGTTAAAATAAATTTCTTGTGATCTTGATCATTGACAACAAATTTGACCTGCATCATAAACATAAAGGAATATGTAAGTAAACAATACCACAATATATCAAATGTAATTAATTAATTAATTAATTAAAATTTGTATCTTGATAGTCTGATCATAAAAATTATCCTTGTATAGAGGAGGATCTAGTCTCCAATCCTCATAAATTATGGGGAAATTGGAAAAATTGGACGCCACAAAACCAAGAAATTGTCCCAATAATCCACCAAACTCTTTTATCAAAGGTTGTAGGTAGACATTTATGTTATTTCCAAGATTTTTTTACTAGGGATAATCAATGACAGTATAAAAGAGGATTGCTTCATGCACACCCATGGAGGAGTGTTATACAGAATGAGAATAACTGGCCAAATACTGTGACTTGCACTCATGGTACCATAGGGAATGAAACCATCAGCTGCTAATGCAAGACGCACATTTCGCAGATCATCGGCAAACCAACCATGAGATTTATCAAACTCCTCCCACGCTTTACAATCTCTAGGATGCCTCATTAGTCCATCTTTGTTGGTATCATTAGCATGCCACCTCATGTCCTGCGCTGTCTTTGTTGACATAAACAACCTTTGCAATCGTGGCTTTAGTGCAAAGTAACGAAGAATTTTTTTAGGCACTTTCTTCTTACTACTTCCACCATCAGAGTCACTTGACTTCCACTTGGAGGTTCCACAAACTTTGCAAATCTCCTTCTCTTCGTCCTCTGTATTACCCCCAATAGAGCATACAATGATATTTGAACGCGTCTATCTTTTCGTAGTTCAAACCAAGCTTGGAGATCGTCTTCTTGGCCTCGTAGAAGGAACTAGGAATCTTTTCGTGCTCAAATGCATCATTCAATAGTTCTAGAATCATTGTCATGGCCTTTTCACTCATTCCAGAAAGACACTTGATATGATATAGTTTTACCAGAAATGATAATCTTGAATACTTTGTACATCCCTCGTACAAGGTTTGTTCTCCATCTCTGGCCAATTCATAAAACTCATCAGCTTCAAGTCTTTCTTGAGATGTAGGTGCCGCTACGTCTTCATCCATGTCAACATCCACATCTGCTCCAACGGGCACTTCATTTTCCTTGTGCCTATCGACTCCAAATGCATTATTGATCATGTTCTGAACAGGATTTTCAGCAACAGTTATGCCTTCAGTTGCATATGTAGCGTTGGTGGAAGACGCATTATGGGTTTCTCCCGATGCACTCTCCCCGTGATAGAACCAACAAGTGTATCCTTCTAGAAATGGCGTACAGATTAAGTGATCATACACCTCATCTCTACTTTGCCATTTTTTGAAACGACAACGTTTGCAAGGGCATGTGATTTTGCCATTAACCGAACGGTGTTCAAGGGCAAAATCAATAAATCCCCTAACTCCTTGCTCATACTCAGTTGAGTTTCGTGGCTTCGGAATCCATAACTTATCCTTCTTTTATGAGTTAAAAAAAAAAGGGGATCTCATTGTTAAACGAAATAGGCCTAAAGGGAAAGAATAGTCACTCTCCTGGTGATAAAACCAAGTAATACCAATAAAGGAGTAACAGAACAAGAAAAATTTAAGAGAAAAAGGAAGCTAATAACTTTTAACTCAATAATTCCGATTATCTATGAACTAGATTTTGTTGTATTCTTTGAAACTCAATGAAAAATATTGGTAACTTCATAATATCAGAGTACATATATGCATATATATATATATATATATATATATATATATATATATATATATATAACTTATATATATATATAACTTTGAGAGGATATGAATTACTAACTAATTATTCAAGCACATAGTATGTCCATGTAACAATTATCATATAAGTTAAACACAAACATTCCCAGTAACATAGAAATGAACAGAAGCATGGAAACTCAGAAGAAACACTTATTCATAGGATTCCCTATTGCTTAAGCTGCAGGTGGGTAGGGGGAGAAAAAAAATTGGAATAGTGCATCCCTTCTCTAAGTTGTGCTTCTTGTTCCAAAGCCTCTAACCGCAGTTTGTGCTCCTTATTCTCAGTGGTAAAATCTGGTAAGATAGAAAATACCATTGTCATCTAATCTGGTAATACAATAGCATGCTTATAGTGATAACTCTATCATTTAAATTCCAGCAACAACAAACTACTAGTACTCCAAATTGATAGAAGATTCACGCAAGAACAAACTAAAACAATTGGATCTGCTATTTAGATATTAATGTATCATAGCAAGAACAAACTAAAAAGCCACATATTCCATCAATAATCTGGTAATACAACAGCATACACTCTATCATTGAAAATCCATCAAGAACAAACTACTTGACACTCTATCATTGTCATCTAATCTGGTAATACAACAACATGCTTATAGTGATAACTCTCATTTAAATTCCAGCAACAACAAACTACTAGTACTCCAAATTGATAGAAGATTCACACAAGAACAAACTAAAACAATTGGATCTGCTATTTAGATATTAATGTATCATAGCAAGAACAAACTAAAAAGCCACATATTCCAGCAATAATTTGGTAACACAACAACATACACTCTATCATTGAAATTCCAACAAGTACAAACTACTTGACACTCTATCATTGTCATCTAATCTGGTGATACAACAGCATGCTTATAGTGATAACTCTATCATTTAAATTCCAGCAACAACAAAACTGGTTTTTATTTTCTAAATATGTTTATGCATCCATAGGCTTCAGTGATGCAACTTCCTGTTCTGACCCATTTCACGGTACAAAACATGATTTTGTGAAGAGATCAATAACATACCAGATGAACGTTCTACCTGATCAGAGTGAGCAGACCTATCATGACTCAAATTTTAGCAAGAAATGAGTTGTGTCTTCCTCTGTATGGCCTAGCATCACATCCAATAAGAGAACAAATGAAAAAAAAAAAATAGCAAGAAAGGAAGAGGAAGAAATGAGTATAGATAAAATACAAATTCTGCTGACTGATAGTGTAAAACTAATTGGAGCCAAAGCATCCTAAACATACTTGCTTTACAGGTCTTGTGTAAATTGATAATAAATAGATAAATCTATAACACAAAACCACATGATATGAATACAGGTCTAAATTCTTTATATATGTAGGGTTATGACACGATAGTAGGGGAGCGAGGAGTTCAACTATCTGGGGGACAGAAGCAGCGCGTAGCAAAAGCTCAAATATCTCATTAGCTTGTAACAAAATCTTGCTTGTAATAGAATCACACTCATTGAGAGCCAAATTAAATTCTACAACTTGTGTATCCCCAATCTATTAGGATTTAGGACCACATAATTATCTATTCATTTTCTAATTAAATTATCTAACCATAGAATCATTTTATTGTTCTATGAATGCTTGAGAAGAAGACCTTAATTATGTATGGCTAAAGAAGAAGCTACCATATACAATCTAAAACTCTTCTTTTGTTAGCACATACGAAAATGGATTCTATATCCTAACAAAACCAGAAAACATTTCGCAATTTCTTATTTTGGATTTTACTTGGCAAACTTTATCAATTTCTTCTGTGTGAATCTTACTTGGCAAACTTTAGTATCTCATGATTCACATTCACACATATATATTATAGATCCCAAGACATAGAAGAGTTAAGGCACTAGCTCCTACTATATGTGACAAAAGGAAGGGTGCATCGACATGCCATGATCACTGCATTGCTCTTTAGCTAAAAATCTTTTCACCTAAGAGAAGCAATTACTGCCTCAAGCAAGAGGAAACTACCAATCAAAATATGGTAATGGTAAAGAATATGTTCACATTACATTAAATTCAATAATCACATTTACAAGTAAGAAAACGTATATTACACAATGCAACTGCACAGAAATTTATCCATAAAATTGAGAAAGTACCACAATAGAGACAAGCCAGTCAATAAGCACAGTAGGTATACTGGCAGAATGATAAATAAATTCAACAATGGATAAAACCCTACCTGGATGAGATCCTCAAGCTTCTGAAGAGGAACAGAGCAGCAGCGACGTGGTGATGAAGAGGAACAGAGAAGCAGCGGTGCTGGGTATGGAAGAGGCACGGCGAAGGGAGCAGCGACGGCGTGGTGATGAAGAGGAACGGAGCAACAACGGTGCTGGGTATGGAAGAGTCACGGCGAAGGGAAGAGGCACATCGAAGGGAAGGGAAGGGGCACGGCGAAGGGAATAGGCACAGCGATGGGAAGAGGCATGGCGAAGGGATGATTCACGGCGAGAAGAAACAATGCCGCCGTCGAAGAAGAATAACGTGGAGGTAGTCGTGGGTTCACAGTTTTGGGGAGAGAAGGAGTGAGGGATTTGGGGAGAGAAGGAGCGAAATAATAATTTGTTTCGCAGGTTAACTAAAGATGAAACAAAAAAAAACATTTACCGGCGGTTATAACCGTCGTAAAGTGTGAAAAAACATGCCGAGAGTTACAACCGCCGCAAAATTAGGAGGAAAATAAAAATGTAATAATTACCGGCGGTTATAACCGCTGTAGCGTCTTAAAGAACATGTCGGCGGTTTCAACCGCTGCAAAATGTACAAGTTCTTGCTGACGGTTGTCAAAACCATTGTGAAATTAGGCGTGATTTCAAGAAATGACAGCAGTTTCATAAACCGCCGCTAAATGTCCGCCAGGAAAATGGCTTTTTAGTGTAGTGAGTGAGGTCATTCCTGTGCCTGTATGACCATAGGTTGGCAGTGAAATAATTCATATGCCCAATAGTTGATAGTATCGAGGTTATCAATTAATTGGTAAGTGGCGTCCCGCCTTCAAGTGAGTGTTGGCATAATATCTGGATTATCATTTGAGTATTGCATGTCATGTAGACTAACATTGAGGTTGTGGTTTACTGTGTGCCCGAATATGTACCCAGGTGATTGATTATGTGTGACTCTGAGGAGTGTGATATTATGTTGTATGCCTTGATTGATGAATTACCATGAGTAGATGTGACTAGAACTATTTAGTATATAATTTTTTATGAGACTTATATATATTGTCCACCCTGTTTACCTGTATATTGTTACTATTTTACCGCCATGCTCTTATGACGAGTTTGTTTCAAAAGGAGTTGACCCTTGCGCTTTATTTCTGTGGTTGTGCTTGGGGGGGGGGGGGGCGTTACCAACAGGTGGTGACGTTCGCTTAAGGGAGGATTCCCGAGGATAGAGACGCGAGTGAAGATGGAGGATTCGTACATGATGTTGATGTGTGCTTGAGCACAGGTCTCATATGTGTAGGACATGTATATAGTATATGTTCTAATAGAATATTGTTTGGAGGATATGGGGTGTATGTACTGCATCAGTCACAACATGTATTGGAAAAAAATATATACCTGCATTTTTGTGACTTCAAAATATATCAAACATGTTTAATTTACTGTTTGGTTACTTTAGTAACCCCTGAAAATCGGGGCGTTACAGCACGCCAATCCATGTAAGTCAAAATGCATTTTGAATCCTCCGTCATAACAAACCTCAGCTCCTCGTCAACAAAGACTCGATATGCTACACCAGGGCCCTCAACCATGCGAAGAAATGGAACCTGCCACGATAGGGGAGGAGACAACGTCTCCATATCAGCATTATCACGCCCCTCAGCGAAAACAATCGGCTGCAAGATCCCATCCTCAATCACGGTCCGCCCACTATTCGCATCATCATCCTTCTCATGATAAATTACACCAACACTCCTCTCCTCATAACGCACTGAATCAGCAACCACAATGAAAGATTGCTCACCTACAAGGACAACAACAGCCGCATGCTTGGCATGTCGTGGACTTTCACGACAACCACGCTCCCCCGGCATAGAATCCTTTGGCAAGGGCCTCGTCGCCACTGAGATAGACAAGGAGGAGCCACCAAGATGGAAACTGTGCAGACTAATCTTGGCCTCATAAGCATCACCTTCAGATATCATATGAACGAAACCGAAACGAGATCGCCATCCTCACTTCTACTGATGTTGAACGTACACGCCTTTGAGTGTTCTGAACGGTGCAAATAAATCTCTTATACAATGTGAATGCTTTCATTTCGAACATAATTGTCCCTCGTTGACAATATGGTGAAAAAAAATAATTTTACTACAATGTTGAGAAGTTTAGAAGGCAATCCTCACCTCTAAGCTAGCTTCTCGGTAGAATTAGACATTCGATACCAAATTCTAATATGATACCAGAGTATATTATAGATCTATTAAGTGGAGACCCCCCGTATATGGGTCAACTGCAGATGTTGATTCCTGCATATTCCACACTCCAAATGTTTAGTCATCAGTGTGATGGTGTGTGTTGAGAAGTATCACATTAGCTAGATATATTGTTTTTATTTTTTGAAATTAGAGATATTGTGAATATAGCTTTTATATATGAAAAAACAATCTTGTAACACTAAACTATTTTTTTAATAGACTTAAGTCTTCCAAATTCTAACCTACAAATTAGGGGTGTCCGTCGGTCGGTTTCGGTCGGATTCGGTCCCAAATATATAAAACCGAACGAAACCGACTAGTGAAAAAGTTAACCCGATTCCGACCATGAGCATGGTCGGTTATTGTCAGTTTCGGTTTGTGCGGGTGGCGGTTTTGGCGGGTGGGTTCATTCGGTTTCAGGCCCAATTTTTACAGCCCAAAAATTGATATTTATAACCTTCAAATCTTAAAAAAATGAACATTCAAAACTTTAAAAAATAAACACTCAAAACTTTAAATCCATACAATCAAAGCCACAATAACAATGAAGTTTAAATCCATACTTTTAGAATGCTACACTAAAAGCCACAATAACAATGAAGTTGATACTTTAAAGAGTAATAGATAAGTGATAACATTCAGAACAATCAATCCTGCTACACTTTAAAGCCACATTAACAGTATAAAACAGTAAAATAGATATTACAGATTTACAGTGATATAAATTCTAGGAGCTTGGATAAGTTTGCAGTGTCACTCATTTAGAAAACTTGAACACAAGTTAGAATGTTAGCCTCCTACAATACATTGTTGTGGCCAATAATGATTACACTGGTCAAATACAATCCATATGTTGCCTTTGGATAAATCAGCTTCCCCTATTGCTTCTTCATCATCCTCTATGACAATAAAGTAAGATCATTAAACATAATTAATAAATATTTTTCCATGTGACAGTAAAAACTAAAGAGCAGGGACAGTATGAAATGAATTAATTAAATTGAAAACATACCCAAAATGTTTCACAAACGAGCTTATTGCAGGCAACAAATTCCAATCCACATTGATGTTGCTCAAAGTCCGGAACTGTCCAATGGCCACTGCCCACTGGCACTAGGGTCACTCAAACATAATATTGAATGCTTAAACCTAACAAATCACAATACACAATTACACATTGAAGTTGCCGTAAAAGTAACATGGAAGGGAAGCTAAGTTGCAAGAATAAATTTTGTGCATAAGATAAAAAATTTACCTAGAATCAAAATGAAACCCCTCTACTTGCCAGGTCTACAACAGCAACAACAGGGATAAATCTCTTAATGTAATTGTAAGGCAGGCCTGCGATGCAAACAATATTTCAAACTCAGATTGATGAAAAGATTTAAAAGCAATAGAATAAACTAAACTCACCACATATCAGAACATGTAATTCATGCTCAAGATCTAAATGAGGCTCAGGATCGTAGCTCCCCAAAAAGACCCTTGTTTGCGGTGCCATGTGTCAAAAGATGCAAACAAGTTCAATAAGTCATGATTTCTACAATACATGACTCCAAAAAGCCAAAAAGTCAGATCTGCATGGAATGCAACAAAAACAAAATTAGTATTTTTATATGATTGAATAAATTTAAAAATACAGTAATTAGTAACTTACGCTTCAATAAGCTATCAATCACAGCGCATAGGCTGTGATTGAGATGATTGACCACCATCTCCAGCTCCAGTTGCTGCAGTAGCTCCAATTGGTGTTATAACAAATTTTTGCAATTCTTGGAATAACGATAAACAAAGCAAAAAATACAAATGAGAACCAAGATCAAAAAAAATTATAAGGCTTAAATGCACATTTTACCCCTGATAATTCTCAAAGTTGCAAATTGTAACCCACCAAAATTTTTGTCACCAAATGTACCCCTATGAATTTTGAGATGAGCATTTTATGCCCTTCCGTCAGTGTGCCGTTAAAAAATTGACGGAATGGCTGACGTGGCATGCCACGTCATTAAATGAGATTCAGAAATTGGAAAAAGGGGTGAGGGAGATTCGAACACAGGATCAAGAAGTGGCAAAACACACATTTTGCCAGTTGAGCTACACAATTAATTGTTAATATAATAAACAAAATTTAATTTGTAGCATCAAACAATACAATAAAAAAAACTATACCATCACCATTTGCACCAATGCAGTTTATCATGAAATCTGAAAAACCCAGAAAATCAACAAAAACAGGATAACAAAGGAAGAATGCAAATTATACCAATCAACATTTGCAACAATCCAGTTCATCATCAAAACTGGAAAACTCAGAAAATCAACAAAAACAGAACAACGAAGAGGAAGAATGCAGATTATACCATCAACAGTTCATCATCAAAACTGAAAAACTCAGAAAATTAACAAAAACATAACAACAAAGGAAGAATGCAAATTTATGGTCTCTAGTTCCCCAAACCTACATTTTTTTCAAACGGCCTTCACCATAGCTAAACCCCAAACCTACAAATCAAAGTTCAACCCAATTCAAGACCAAGTTAACAAGCAAAAATGGAGAGGGATTTAAGATACGAAGGAGGACGAGAAGTTCAAAGTTCACCAGTTCATGCTAAAAAGAAAAAGGTAGAGAAGTGATAAAAATTGAAAATCAACCACATCCTGTCATTAATTGCTTGAAACGAAATTAGAAATGAACACAATCGCTCCTCTGCGCCGCCTCCACCATCAATTTGCCGCCAGCAACAGAGACGGAGAGCGCGCGCGGCGATGATTGAAAGGGTGAAACGACGGCGCCGAAAGGTTTGGTGGTGGTGACCGGCGGTTGACGAAGAGAGAAGGAGTGGCGAGGAGGTTTTGGGCTGAGAGGGAGAATGGATGATGGAAGAAGAAGAAGAGCAGAGACCGATGTAGAGGTGAAGGGGTTCAGGAGTGAGGCTGGTGATCGATGGTTAAGGAAGAGGAATGGTGGCAGTGAAGAGAAAAGTGAGGGTGGTGAGGGGGAGAATGAGTGGTGGCGGCGGCTCGTGTGTTTGGGGAGAAGAGGATTAGGGTTTGATGGGTTAGGAAGAGAGCAGATGTTGATGGTATAGTTTTTTTATTTTTTTATTTATTGTAATGTTTGATAATATAAATTAAATTTTGTTCATTATACTATCAATTAATTGTGTAGCTCAACTGGCAATAGGTGTGTTTTGCTACTTCCTAGTCCTGTGTTCGAACCTCCCCCACACCTTTTTCCAATTTCTGAAAGTCATTTAATGACGTGGCATGCCACGTCAGCCCTTCCGTCAATTTTTTAACGGCACACTGACGGAAGGGCATAAAGTGCTCATTCTAAAATTCAAAGGGTACATTTGGTGACAAAAATTTTGGTAGGTTACAATTTGCAACTTTGAGAATTATTAGGGGTAAAATGTGCATTTAAGCCAAATTATAAATGAAGAGAAATAATATGAAACATATACCAGTCACAATCTTTTCAGATTCTTCAAGCTCATCATTGAAGTTGATGTCTTTGAATTGGAAGCGAGTAGGCCTCAACCAATTCTGAGAACAAATCAAACCTTCCGTCATTTCTAGTAAAAGACAGCTTCTGAATACATCAATGACCCTACCACCAGCACTGAAAGCACTCTCTGATGCCACAGTGGAAACAGGCGTGGAAAAAACATCCCTGGCCATCATTGACAATATGGGAAATCGAGAGCTATTATTTTTCCACCACACAAGAATATCAAAGTTCTCATCAGACTTCTCAATAGCTTCACCCAAATACCTTTCCAGCTCATTTCTTTGCTCAATAGAGTTTTTTTCCACCAAATGCTGCAAAAAGGCAGCTCTCCTAGCCGCATGTGATGGCACATCAGTAGAAACAGGTTTGTCTACACTAGAAATTCCCGCATGAGCTTGCTCACCACCCCTGATAGACTGATCATATGCTGCCACATAACAAGAGTACATGCTACCCAGATTTTGCTGATATTTTGGGACAACTTGCTCACCAAATTCAGGTCATTGGGATACATATCTTCAAGAGACCACTCCACATATGTCAACTTGTTGCGAGGGTCAAGAATCACACCAAAGTATAGTAGCTGATTCATATTTTCAACATTACCCCAATATTTATCGTACTTTTTATTCATTTCCCTACCCATTTTACTCAAGACAAGATTTTGGCTCGCAATACAGCTTAGAATTTCACAATAAATTGTACAAAGCTGATGGAAGGCCGAATGGATAGTCATATGCACAGATGAAGACAAAATTTTGGTGGCCTCATAGAATATCTTAAGAAATTTGACAAATTCTCTTGCAGAATCCCAATCACTACTAGTAGGGGGAGAAAGAGTACTCCCAAAGTACTCTGCATAGCTAGGGTCCTCAAACTCTACCCTTTCAAATGCAATTTGGAACTTCTCCGCAGCATCTAGCATTAGGTAAGTTGAGTTCCATCTCGTTGGAACATCAAGACAAACAAGTTTTTTAGAGGAAATATTGGAAAATTGGATGGCCTCCTGAAACTTTGTTTTTCTCATAGATGAAGATCTCACAAACCTAATAGCAGTGCGGATGCTAGCTATGGAAGAGCTAAGGTCCTTCAAACCATCATTTACTATTAAGTTCAAAATATGAGCACAACACCTCATATGGAGGAACTCCCCATCGAGCACAAGGCCGTTGAACTTTTTCAATCTTTCTTTTAAATAAGACACAGCACCATCATTTGATGAGGCATTATCAACAGTGATTGTGGACACATTCCTTAGACCCCACTCCCTCAATATCACTTCTATTTGCCTACCTATAGTCTCCCCTTTATGGTTGGGAACTTCGGAGAAGCTGATGATTCTCTTTTGATAGTTCCAAGCATTGTCAATAAAATGGGCTGTTAGTGTCAAATAACTAGTGTTCTGGCATGAAGTCCAGCAATCAGTGGTTAGGGAAACTCTCCTACATTCAGATCTAAAGAATGTTCTTAACTTCATCTTTTCATCGAGGTAGAGTTGAAAACAGTCCCTAACAACTGTTTGCCTCGAAGGGACAGTAAATTGTGGCTGTAGTTTTTTGCACAAAATCTTAAACCCATCACCCTCAACGGCACGAAATGGCTGCTCATCTAAGATAACAAACATGGCTAGAGCACTCCTACATTCTTTAAGATTGAACCTTTGACTCAAGGCAACCATATCAGTACCTTCTCCCGGCTTAAAACTTAGGATTGTTTGACTAGGGTCATTGATAACAGCATACGGGTATCGAGGACAAACTTTGACATGAGCAATAAGATTAGAAGTACCATGCAACTTACTATCACAGAGATACCTCTTCCCACAATAGATGCAAGCGGCAGTGGGATCTTCAACTTCGTTATCAGGCACTCTTGTGAAGTGGTCCCATCCAGGTGATTGTCTTCGAAGACCACTTGCATTAGCCTTCCTCTTCTTTATAGTTGCTGGATTAGGAGGAAGAGAAGGTTCAGTTCCACGAACTTCATTTGCAACACCTGGCTGGTTCATTGGCTGATCTCCACCACCTCCTGTTGCTTGTTCCGGAACTGCGTTTGGTAGATTCTGACTAGGCTGCTCGATGACTGTCCTATATCACCAACAAAACAAACAAGTTAATAAAAGTGAATACAAAATGGAACTCAGAGGTATTTGTTGGAAAGTTAGCAAGAACTCAGAAGAAAAATTACTCAATTCATCTTCGTCAATGTTCAATTGGACATCAACATTTGTACATAATTGAGATTTCTTATCTCTTGCCACCATCACTCAGTTTTAACTTCATCTAATTTGATAAAATGACAAAACAATATGTTGATGGAATAAAATAACAACATCAGAATACCTAGCATCAAATAAGAATGAAAGAAAAATATCAATACAATAACTACAAAAATGAAAACGTACATAATTTGCTTCATTAGGATTTAAGTGCTGATAAATATAAAGAGTATGGTAGAGACATAAACTTGTAATATTCGGGGAAGAGTATGGCAGAGACAATAAACAACAATATAAATTAATGCATCTAATTCTTTCCTTGTAATATTCTTAAAAAATTATGGTCCCTTGTATTGTACTTTTGATGGGCCAAGCTAAGATTGTGTAACAGTTTAAGCTAATGTTTCAACTTTCACTTACCGGAAACTGTTACTCAGAACAGGGATTCTAAATCTGATGCAAATGCTTAAGATAATAAAAATAAGGCTCATTTTCTAATTCCATTTTCAAGGATGAACTCCAAGCCCAATCGGCAATCAGGGTCAAGAAAACCCAGGCTTAAACCTGAATGACATTAAGATACATTCCATGTGATACAAAACTCAAAAGCAATTCTTATAGGTATATGATCTTACAAGCTTACAGCCTTACACCAATGCTTTGAGAAATCGAAAACAAAATAAAAAGTTCAGTTACAACAAACCAGAGTTTAAATGGCAAAGAAAAGCAAGGCTCTCCATCTTCCTTTGACTGTGAGTTACAACAAACCAAAAGGGTTACAGGAAACCAAAACAATTTAACTGACAAATGGGGTGACAAATGGGGTAACTGAAGAAAGAGGAAGGGAACAGACTCAGTGACTCACCACTGAAGTTTGGACGCTCTGGTTACCCCTTTCCTGAACGACGGCGGCTGAACGAGGCAGCCTTCGCGACGACGGTGGCTGAACGACACAAGCTACTCCTGGACGACGGTGGCCTACGTCGGTGGGCTGAACGACGACGGCGCGATTCGAAACCAAACCCTTGTAGCTTCGTCGGTGCTTCGTCGATGCCTCGGTGGGATGAATTGCAGCTTCGTCGCCGCGATTCTATGTAAGGGCTAGGCAAGTGAGGGAGGGTCGAAGGGAGTTCATTACAGGAGGAGGCTTCGAAGCGATGGGCGCGGCGCTTGCGGGCTCATGCGGCGGCGCTAGGGTTTGGAGTTTCAGCTTGAAGAGGAGAGAATGAGAGATTGAAAGTGGAGGACAAGTCCCTGATGCTACTTCCGTGTTTCGACTTTCGTGGGTTCTACTTCTGACATCCTGGGCTGGCCCAAGAGATTTTATTTTTAATTTCTCTGGTTCGGTCGATTCGGGCGGTTTTGCTGCTCAACCGGAACCGACCGACCAGACCCATACCAGACCGGATTTCTGAACCGGTCGGACCCGTAAATGAACCGAACCGGCCCAAAATGCAAAAAAATGGCCGGTTCGACCGGTTTCGGGTCGGTTTTTCAATTCCTGACCAGTCCTACTACAAATACCCATAAATGCTACTATTAATGTATAGATAAGGTACTAAAAAGTACACATTCGGTGGCGGGTGAAGAGTCAAGAAAGAGCACTGCAACTTACCAGATATAGTTGGAATACTTATCATCAATGCATATTATTCTATAATTATATTGGACCGACTTGGTCCTCGTCTTCATAATTTTAGAGTTGACAACTTTGACCAAATTGCATGGATGAAGTAATTAGCCTCGAACTTGGTGCACTGTCTAGTATAAACAGAGGTACCCGAGACATCGATCAATCACAACAATGGCTTCTCTGCCTCATCTCATCAAAACCTCTCTTCTTACTTTACTGCTCCTCTCTTTCTCCACGTTCTTCGCTCACGCCGTTGTTCCTCAAAATGAAACCTTTAAATTTACTAACTCAGGTGAATTTGGCCCCTACGTTGTGGAGTACGGTGCTGATTACCGAATGATAAGCATCTTCACCTCTCCATTCCAAGTTGGTTTCTACAACACCACCCCAAATGCCTTCTATCTGGCTCTGCGCGTGGGGCTTCAACGCTCGGAGCAGCTCTTCCGCTGGGTCTGGCAGGCCAACAGAGGCACCCCGGTTGGAGAAAACGCCACTTTCTCGCTCGGAACCGACGGAAACCTCGTGCTGGCTGATGCTGATGGTAGAATCGCATGGCAAACTAACACTGCCAACAAGGCCGTGGTGGCCTTCAGGTTAGCGCAAATTGAATGTTTTTCTTACCATAATAGTATTTAAATATTATATTTGTACACTTCAAAAATTTTATAATATTTTTTTACAGTGTGTTTGTTTTAGTTTTTTTTCTCAAAATTTTTTTTTAATGAAAATTTACTTTTCTAACTTTTTAGGTGGTTGTCTAATTTTGTTAATCTTTATTTAACAAAAGTAAAAACACATTTTTTTAATAAGTTACATTAATTAGCTTATAAAAAAACTATTTAATGGATGTGAGAAAAAACTAAAAAGTAATTTTTGTTATTATAACAAAACATAAATCAACTTATATTTTTAATAAAAGTCCCTTGTTTTAAACAATTCCGATAAATTCAGCTCCGATCACCACCACGAATTACGATGGTAAAGTTCGAACACGCAAACTTTTAAAGAAGTGGTTCGTCCTTACAACTGAGTAAAATGTGTTGGTTTAATAAAAATCTTTACAACAATAATTCTTAAAGAGCTAAAAACTATTTTCTTATAATCTTAAATAAACACACTCTTACTCATTGTTGAATTAAATTAATGTGTTAAATTTTTATCCCCTCACTAATTTTTCCTGCTTCCGTGTCTACTTCAGGTTACTTCCAAATGGTAACATGGTGCTCCTTGATGCTAAGGGCAAGTTCGTTTGGCAAAGTTTTGACCACCCTACGGCTACCTTCCTGGTGGGTCAGTATCTGAGAGCTGGAGGACCTTCCAAGCTCGTAAGTAGGCTTTCACAGAAGGAAAATGTGGTTGGTCCATATAGCTTGGTGTTGGAGCCTAAAGGGCTGGCCTTGTACTATAAGAGCAAGAATTCTCCCAGGCCTGTTCGCTATTGGTTTTCATCTGATTGGTTCTCAATTCAACAAGGCTCCTTGGAAAATGTCACACTCACATCTGATTCACAAACTTTTGAACTTGGGTTTGATTACTCTGTGGCCAATTCTTCCAATTCTGGCAACAGAATCATTGCTAGGCCAGTGAACAATAGTACCTTAACATATCTTAGGCTAGGAATTGATGGTAACATTAGGTTTAACACTTACTTCCTAGACGTGCGTGATGGTGTTTGGCAAGTGACCTACACTCTGTTTAACAGAGATTCTGATGAGAGTGAGTGCCAATTGCCAGAGAAATGTGGGAAATTTGGGCTCTGTGAGGACAACCAATGTGTTGCTTGCCCATTGGAGAATGGACTATTTGGGTGGAGTAACAATTGCAGTGCTAAGACTGTAACATCATGCAAGGCAAGTGAATTCCACTACTATAAACTGGAAGGAGTTGAGCATTACATGAGCAAATACACTACTGGGGAGAGAGTAAGTGAAACTATTTGTGGAAACAAATGTACCAAGGACTGCAAGTGTGTGGGGTATTTCTACCACAGGGATAACTCAAATTGTTGGATAGCTTATGACCTGCAAACACTTACAAAAGTGTCGAATTCCACCCATGTAGGCTATATCAAGGTGCCTAATCAGTAATAAAATGACCTTATGTCCTTGGGAAGGGAAGGTTATGATATCTCATTTTCTATGAAGGTACTTCAATTATTTCCTAATATTGGTTTAAGATTGCAATAAAGATGTGTTTGTCTCTGTTCTCCAAGTGGAGAAGAGCACTTGTTTAAAATAAATTAAGTGTGCTCTGTTCTCCAAGTGGAGAAGAGCACTTGATTAAAATAAATTAAGTGTGCACTGAATTTAGAATTGGTCTGTCTTAAAAATGCAATTCATATTCTTCTCTTCTCCAGTTTCCTTTTCTAATTGACTGACTTGGTAAGGTAGGGGTTAAAATTGTTCTTCATAATTTGCTCTAAGTAGGACAGAATGGATTCAATTCGATAAAACTTTCATGGGGCTATTGCACTAACTTTACCTACTTAGGCAAAGACTGGTATCAATTGTGCATACCTCTTAAACTGACTCCATGAGACAAGCTAATTTTATGATTCCATGGAGAACCACATGTAATGCACTTACGGGTTTTTGGCTACTCCAATTGTGCATATGACCTTGGTTGGGGTTATTTTTCTAGTGGATTAACTAAGTTTTTGGTCCAATATAATAGATGAAGTTTGATTTTCGTGTATCGCCGCAGTAAAGTTTGGATTTAGTCCTTAATATTTAGGAAATTACCCAACTTTGATCCTCACCCAAGGAAATGGTCCGACCAACTTGCCATTTGTCACTACCACGTTTATGTACCACTACCACGTTTTAAATGAGGCTGACTGTGGATTTTGTTTTTGTTTTTATTTTTTTTCTATTTGATTTCAATTCCACATCAGATTAGCTAATTATTTTTTAAATGCATTTTGAATCCTCCGTCGTAACAAATTTCAGCTCCTCGTCAACAAAGACCCGATATGCTGCACCAGGGCCCTCAACCATGCGAAGAAATGGAACCTGCCACGATAGGGGGAGGAGACAACGTCTCCATATCAGCATTATCACGCCCCTTAGCGAAAACAATCGTCTGCAAGATCCCATCCTCAATCACGGACCGCCCACCATTCGCATCATCATCCTTCTCATGATCAATTACACCAGCACTCCTCTCCTTCCTCTCCTCATAACGCACTGAATCAGCAACCACAATGAAAGATTGCTCACCTACAAGGACAACAACAGCCGCATGCTTGGCATGTCGTGGACTTTCACGGCAACCAAGTTCCCCCGGCATAGAATCCTAATCCTTTGACAAGGGCCTCGTCGCCACTGACAAGGAGGAGCCACCAAGATGGAAACCATGCAGATTAATCTTGGCCTCATAAGCATCACCTTCAGATAGCATATGAACGAAACCGAAACGAGATCGCCATCCTCGCTTCTACTGATGTTGAATGCACACGCCTTTGAGTGTTCTGAACCGTGCAAATAAATCTCTTATATAATGTGAATGTTTTTGTTTTGAACATAATTGTCCCTCGTTGAGAATATGGTGAAAAAAATAATTTTACTACAATGTTGAGAAGTTTAGAAGGCAATCCTCACCTCTAAGCTAGCTTCTGGGTAGAATTAGACATTCAATACCAAATTCTAATATAATATGAGAGTCTATCATAGATCTATTAAGTAGAGATCCCCGTATATGGGTCAACCGCAGATGTTGATTCCTGCATATTCCACGCTTCGGATATTTAGCCATCAGTGTGATGGTGTGTGTTGAGAAGTATCACGTTAACTAGAGATATTGGCAATGTAGCTCTTAATCTTCTAACACTAAACTATTTTTTGGAATAGACTAAAGTCTTCCAAATTCTAATATACAAATACCCATAAATGCTACTATATATTAATGTACAGATAAGGTTCTAAAAGTACACATTCGGTGGAGGGTGAAGAGTCAAGAAAGAGCACTGCAACTTACCAGATATAGTTGGAATCCTACTCATCAATGCATATTGATATTAGTCTATAGTTGGACCGACTTGGTCTTGGTCTTCATAATTTTTGAGTTGACAACTTTGACCCCTCTAACTTGGTGCACTGTCTAGTATAAACAGAGGTACCCGAGACATCGGTCAATCACAACAATGGCTTCTCTGCGTCATCTCAAAACCTCTCTTCTTACTTTACTGCTCCTCTCTTTCTCCACGTTCTTCGCTCACGCCGTTGTTCCTCGAAATGAAACCTTTAAATTTACTAACTCAGGTGAATTGGGCCCCTACATTGTGGAGTACGATGCTGATTACCGAATGATAGAAATCTTCACCGCGCCATTCCAAGTTGGTTTCTACAACACCACCCCAAATGCCTTCTATCTGGCTCTGCGCGTGGGGCTTCTACGCTCGGAGCAGCTCTTCCGCTGGGTCTGGCAGGCCAACAGAGGCACCCCAGTTGGAGAAAACGCCACTTTCTCGTTCAGAACCGACGGAAACCTCGTGCTGGCTGATGCTGATGGTAGAATCGCATGGCAAACGAACACTGCCAACAAGGCCGTGGTGGCCTTCAGGTTAGCGCAAATTGAATTTTTTTCTTACCATAATAGTATTTAAATATTATATTTGTACACTTAGAAAAATTTTATAATATTTTTTTACAGTGTGTTTGTTTTAGTTTTTTTTCCCAAAAATAATTTTTAATGAAAAATTACTTTTCTAACTTTTTAGGTGGTTGTCTAATTTTGTTAATCTTTATTTAACAAAAGTAAAAACAGATTTTTTTAATAAGTTACATTAATTAGCTTATAAAAAAAACTATTTAATGGATGTGAGAAAAAACTAAAAAGTAATTTTTTGTTATTATAACAAAACATAAATCAACTTATATTTTTAATAAAAGTTTCTTGTTTTAAACGATTCGTTTAAATTCGGCCCCGATCACCATCACGAATTACGGTGGCGAAATTCAAACACACGATCTTCTAAGAAGAAGTGGTTCATCCTTATAACTGAGTCAAATGTGTTGGTTTAATAAAAATCTCTACAACAATAATTCTTAAATACCTAAAAACTATTTTCTTATAATCTTAAATAAACACACTCTTACTCATTGTTGAATTAAATTAATGTGTTAAATTTTCATCCCTTACTAATTTTTCCTGCTTCCATCTCTATTTCAGGTTACTTCCAAATGGTAACATGGTGCTCCTTGATGCTAAGGGCAAGTTCGTTTGGCAAAGTTTTGACCACCCTACGGATACCCTCCTGGTGGGTCAGTATCTGAGAGCTGGAGGACCTTCCAAGCTCGTTAGTAGGCTTTCAGAGAAGGAAAATGTGGTTGGGCCATATAGCTTGGTGTTGGAGCCTAAAGGGCTGGCCTTGTACTATAAGAGCAAGAATTCTCCCAGGCCTGTTCGCTATTGGTTTTCATCTGATTGGTTCTCAATTCCACAAGGCTCCTTGGAAAATGTCACACTCACATCTGGTTCAGAAACTTTTGAACTTGGGTTTGCTTACTCTGTGGCCAATTCTTCCAATTCTGGCAACAGAATCATTGCTAGCCCAGTGAACAATAGTACCATAACATATCTTAGGCTTGGAATTGATGGTAACATTAGGTTCAACACTTACTTCCTAGACGTGCGTGAAGGTGTTTGGAAAGTGACCTACACTCTGTTTAACAGAGATTCTGATGAGAGTGAGTGCCAATTGCCAGAGAAATGTGGGAAATTTGGGCTCTGTGAGGACAACCAATGTGTTGCTTGCCCATTGGAGAATGGATTATTTAGGTGGAGTAACAATTGCAGTGCTAAGACTGTAACATCATGCAAGGCAAGTGAATTCCACTACTATAAACTTGAAGGAGTTGAGCATTACATGAGCAAATACACTACTGGGGAGAGAGTAAGTGAAACTAGTTGTGGAAACAAATGTACCTATGACTGCAAGTGTGTGGGGTATTTCTACCACAGGGATAACTCAAAGTGTTGGATAGCTTATGACCTGCAAACACTTACAAAAGTGTCGAATTCCACCCATGTAGGCTATATCAAGGTGCCTAAACAGTAATAAAATGACCTTATGTCCTTGGGAAGGGAAGGTTATGATATCTCATTTTCTATGAAGGTACTTCAATTATTTCCTAATATTGGTTTAAGATTGCAATAAAGATGTGTTTGTCTCTGTTCTCCAAGTGGTGAAGAGCACTTGTTTAAAATAAATTAAGTGTGCACTGAATTTAGAATTGGTCTGTCTTAAAAATGCAATTCATATTCTTCTCTTCTCCAGTTTCCTTTTCTAATTGACTGACTTGGTAAGGTAGGGGTTAAAATTGTTCTTCATAATTTGCTCTAAGTAGGACAAAATGGATTCAATTCGATAAAATTTTCATGGGGCTACCTACTTAGGAAAAGACTGGTATCAATTGTGCATACCTCTTAAACTGACTCCATGAGACAAGCTAATTTTATGATTCCATGGAGAACCACGTGTAATGCACTTACGGGTTTTTGGCCACTCCAATTGTGCATATGAACTTGGTTGGGGTTATTTTTATAGTGGATTAACTAAGTTTTTGGTCCTATATAATAGATGAAGTTTGATTTTCATCAATCGCCGAAGTAAAGTTTGGATTTAGTCCTTAATATTTAGAAAATTATTTAACTTTAATCCTCACCAGAGGAAATGGTCCGACCAACTTGCCATTTGTCACTACCGCATTTATGTAACACTATCACGTTTTATATGGGGCTGACTGTGGATTTTGTTTTTGTTTTTATTATTTCTCTACCATAATTGGCAACTGCCTGAATTCAGACATGTCCATGTAAGCAGCATACCATACAACTTGGTCCATGGAATAAAAAATGTGGTAATTCAATCTGGATCTTGGACACTTATCCTGATAGCCAAATTTCCAAAGCCTCAGCCATATCCAATCTTTCCATCATTGCCACCAAATGCACCAATCGACATGCCAACAATTCATTTGCCTTAGACTATCACCATCTCAAAAGACATGTTGGACTCAACTCCAAAACCCAAGGGTACAACCACTGATGAACCTCACAATCCTGTTCAAGAACCTGTCTCCATTGGCATTCCCGAAGATAACTTGAGTGACGTGATTTCGTCTGCTCAGCCAATTTCGGTTGCTTTGCGTAAGGATGACAATCACTCTCAAACAGTTGAAGAACAATAGGATCAAGTGCCCGAGGGCACCAATGCAAATGCTCTTACCACAATGCAGTCTGCTGATCATGACAAGCTTGCTCTGTTGGAAAAGTAGTTTGAAGAACTGCAAGCAGAATCTGAGAGGCAAGCCAAGGAACTACGTGAAGAGATGAAAAGCCAAAACCAGGAAATTCGAAAAGACATCAAAGAACAGAAGGATGCCCAATTTGGAATGGTGCAAGAAACGCTCAACAGACTATTTGATCACTTGAAGAAGCCCTTCGATCTCTAACTCTCTTCTTAGTTTTCCTTTGAACAAACGTACTTATGATTTTACTACAATTTTGGTTATATAATGTTGCTTCAGTTTTCTCTCTGGCTTTAATGTTTGCGTATTTACACTGCCGTATCTCTCTTTCGCTTAGCCACTTTTGTTTCTGAGTATTTCTTTTGATAATGCAAGAGGGGGAGAAGAATAGAGAAAAAGGTTAGTAAGAATAGAGAGGTTAGTAAAGGTTAGTGAAAATTAGGGAAAAATAGAAAAGGATAAAAGGGGCAAAGAATAGAGAAAATGTAGCACTAGTTTAGGGGTAGTAAATTAGAAATATAGCAAAGGAAAATTGGATAGAGAAGAAGTATCAGGTTTAGGGGGAGCAATGCACTAGTAAAAATCAATCATAAAAATGTCTCTCTACTCTGGGCAAAAATATCAAAGAGGATAAATCAATTAGAGATAAAGGAATTAGGATAAGATCATGGCAAGAGTAGAAAATAAAAAATATCCTTTAAACAAATTATATAT
The DNA here is from genome assembly GCA_030819835.1 of Acmispon strigosus. Lineage (NCBI taxonomy): Eukaryota > Viridiplantae > Streptophyta > Magnoliopsida > Fabales > Fabaceae > Acmispon > Acmispon strigosus. The sequence goes on from JAUAMA010000006.1 coordinate 24,744,561, forward strand.
CAGACTTAGGGGGAGCAAACAGAAAGAAGCTTTAGGAGGTTAAGTTATCTCTCTTAGAGGTAGTTTCAAAAATTCAAAAGTTACATAACGTCCTCGATTGTTCAAAAATTAATGTTAACAATCTAAAGGTCTCATGTTTGCTAAAAACGATGCTAAGACATAAAAATGCTCTCGTATGCAAAATTGTCAATATCGTTCATGGTTTTCTAGATAATAAAATATTTTAAGAAAAGCAACTTATGTTTGAAGAATGACACACTCATTCTAAGAAACATTTTTGTAAATGATTTTATAAATATAAATATATTAAACCTTTTTCTCAAAAGAAATTGTCATTATCAAAAAGGGGGAGATTGTTAGATTCAAACGATTAAATGAATTATTATGTTTTGATAATTAACAATTTCGTTAAGGGTTGATATTATTAGAGTTAGAAAATCATTACAAAAATGTTTCATGCGTTGGGGAGCGAAACGCCTGAGCGTTGGGGAGCCAATGCTCATGCGTTGGCACTCTGCCTGATTGCCCAGAATTGATTAATTTCAAACGCATGAGCATTGGAAGCCAACGCTTGAGCGTTGGAAGGCAGGCAGGACTTGGTTATAAATAGAATACTTGTTTTAGTTTATTTGCATCTTGTAATTTTCTAAGCTATTGTTAGATACACATTCTCTGGACCTGTAAGAGGCCTCTTGAGCCCTTGTTCCAAGTTTTATCTTTATTTTCTTTATGTTTAATCTAGCCATGCTAGGCTAGTTTTCTTTTGCATTTGGGTATTATGTGAATACTTGCTAAGTTATGCTTTAAGCTTTCTGTTGCTCTATATGAATAAAGTTATCATTTCTTGCATCTTTTTCCTTTATTTATTCTGCTTGAGTCAACGCAAGTGTCATGCTTTCTTCTTGCACAACGGTAGTTGGTAGGAATTAAGGGAACTGGGAATAGATTTATCATTTTATCTGCCACTTAGGTATAAGGGTGGGAATCAATTGTGATGGCCAAAACTAAGAACTCTAATGCTTCAATTGGTTTAACTAAGCACTAAGGTATTAGGTTTAGTAATTGAATTGAAAGTTCAATTTGATTAAGGAATTAACAAGTAGAAGTTAATTATCTTCTTGTAATAGGGTTTCCTCCCAAGCTCTACTAGGGTTTCTCAAACTCTGTTTCCTCCTTCGTTTCTCTTTTCTCGAGCCTGGGTGGCCGCCCTGGCGCGGCGGCACCCCCCTTCCGTTCATGTTTGTACTTTCTTCTCTCCCTTCCTAACCCTTCTTCTTTCTCGCCTTTTCTCCCCTTTATTGATCTCGACCGTCCTCTTCCTCTCTCGCCCAGATCTGGGTTTGGCGTAACCTTCTCTCCTTTGATAGCCAAATCGCAAGTGTACGATTGATTATCGCGTAATATAAAAGATTGTCGATCCCACAGGGATAGGTGTCTACTTACTAATTTGTTTAGAGCTTAAGCAGAAAAATAAAAAGATATATTTTGCATTTTGGTTTCTGGAATAAGAACATAAAAAGCATAAAATATAAAAGAAGAGATGATGATAAAAATAAGCATTTGGGTTGCATTGTATAACTTATAATTTATGCTAGCAAACTTCTATTTTATTTCTGAATTCCAAACAAAGATTCATGATGCTATAGCCTAGTGTAACTACAAGATAATTCCTTAAGCATTGTAGATCTTTCTTTTTAATTACTAAACCCAATTCCTTGGCACCTAGTTAACTAAAGAAGAAGATGAAGAAGATGTTCAGGCCAACATAAAGTTACGTCCTTCCTAATTCCTTAGCGAAGTATACTTATAACCTTTTTTAAATCCTAAGTCCCTTACTACTTACCAAATGGCCTTATGTAATAAGCAATAAGCAAGAGATCTTGTGTGCACCAAGATGAATGAAGAACAAGGAAATAAAACATGAACTTTGAATATTATTCAGAAACAAATAAAAGAAAACTAAAACATAAACTAATAAGCTAACACAACCCAAAATACTTAAAGAGAATTAGCCAAGCATGGCTAAAAGAAGCATTGAATTACCCTGGACTAGAAGCTCAAATATGGCTTCCCACAATTCCTAGGAACAATGTTCAAGAGGGAGAAAGAGAGAATACTTGTTGTATTCTAAGTAAGGTGTGTCTTACAAGTGAAGAAAAGGGTCATATTTATAGTAAAAGTCCAGCCTCCAGCGCTTGAGCGCTGGCATTCCCAACGCATGGGCGCTAGGATGCATTAAAAATCCACTTTCTGTCCGAGGCCCAGCGCTTGAGCGCTGGCTTTCCAACGCTTGGGCGCTGGGTCAACATCTGGCTCATCATCCAGTCAGAACCCCAGCGCTGGAGCGCTGGGATCCCAACGCTGGAGCGTTGGGACGCTGCTTCTTCATCTTCAAGCTTTTTCTTCCTTCTTCATTCATGGTAGTGGGTTTTGATGGCCATAAAAAGCCACTACTCAGCCTTGTTTAATTCTGAAACCTTTCCTCCACTAACATCAATTCCTTTAAACATTATTTTCCATGTGCTAAATTAGAGAGTGATTCTTCATATTCTTCTTTTTCACTTTGGTCCTCTCTTGGTTAGCACTTCAATTCAAGCCCTCATATTCTCTCAATCTCCACTTTAAGTCCTCCACTCTTGAACTTTTACAATTTGGTCCCTGACTTCCTGAAACTTTACACATTGGTCCCTGGACAAAAATGATAACTAAACCAGCTTTTCCTAAAAATATAAAATTGCTATAAAAACTCCTAAAAATATAAAATAAAGCTAGAAAAACAAATAAAATCTAATCTACATGAAAAATGCAAAATAAATATAAAATCTACATAAAAACAATAAAAAATCTATATGTGACTCAAAAATAATAAAATAAAAAGACTAAAAACTACCTAAAAACATCATATAAAATCCACTCATCATCCTTCTCCCTCGCTCGGTGTGCTGTCCTTGCTCCGGGATTGACGTTTTTCCGCTGTTAGTTGGGTTGCGGCGTCAGTTCTGAAGGATGCTCTGTCCACGTGGGCTGCAATGAGGAGGTTCCAGATCGAGGGGTTTGTGCTGGGAACCTTTTGAAGCTAGATCATTTCCCCCCTTTTTTCTCTTTCTCAGGATCTTACGACGCTCTTTGCTTCTCCATTTGTGTTCCCGTTCCAGATCGGCGCATTCCTATTGGTGGCGAGTTTTCCATATCAACGGTCTCAGTTGGGTTATTGTAGTGTGGGTTGGTCCTGGCGCTAGATCTTCTTCCTGCACCTGTGGCTGGTTCGCTCTCGCCGCCGAGTTTCCCACGGCGGCAGATTTCTTTGGTCTTTGGGGTGTTTCTGTTTTTTTGTAGGTTCTGGAGCGTCGTGGATAGGTTGGATTGTGCCCATAGAGATCCTGGTTTGTTACTGGTCATGTCGTGGAGGCTTGGTGGCGCCGCCGCTTGCTGTTGGTTTACATCTTTGTAGCATGCCTTTGCTTTTATTTTCCTGTTTGGTTTGGGTCTCAGCTTTATAGCGTTTTGGTGGGTCTTTTGTGGGTGGGTCTTTTGGTTTTCTCGGTCGGCTTGGGTTTCTGTCTGCAGGTGTCGAGCAGCTTGATAGGTTCCCTTGATGGTTGAGCTTGTCGCTATATTCGATTTAGATAGAGACCTTGCCATCTTTTGGTTGGTTTTAAGCACGGTTGTGTGCTTCTAGGTTCTTTGAGGTTCTTTGGGGTTCTTTGGAGGTTTTTGCTATAGTGGCTGAGATGTTCTAGTGTATGTTGGTTAGGTTACTGCACCCATTGTGAGAGGGGTTGTTTCTCACATATTATATATCTATATATATCTTTGATCTTTCTAAAAAAAATAACAAGTAGAAGTTTAGGCTAAATCACCATGAAATGATTGCTAAGTTCATATAGTTATCTGTTTGTGAAAACCATAATTAGGTTAGGTGAAGCTATTACCCAAGTGCTGTTTTTATCAAAAGTGCTTTTAGTTTTTATGCTGTTAACTAAATATCAAAATCAAACCAATTTTTTTTTAAAAAAAAACTCTAAAAACTGATTTCAAGTCAAACCAATTCCTGTGGAGACGATAATCTTTTATACTACTTCGATACAATCTGTACACTTGCAGAATTGCTATCAAGAAGCATGTGGATATGAATCGTGTTGTAATGTCACTTAAATGCATGCTTGAGATATATTGTTGTTGGAAGTGGTCAAAGCAAGTCATTTGCAAGTAAGGCCAAGTGACAAGATATGAGGTTATGTAAGACGGGCATTGACCTGCATTAGTAAGGAACTTAGATTTGCAAGAATAGCGTATTCAGTTATGTTGGTTTATTTGTGATTAAGCTTGTTTATTGTGAATGACATGACATTCCATGCATACATGGGCAGGCCGGTGAGGTTGGCAAACCCACAGGGCGACTATAGGTCGCGTTGTTAGTGCAGATAGCAACCTGAGAGGGGGGGGGGGGGGTGAATCAGAGTTGCCCCGATTTTCGCCTTATTGAAAATGTTACTTTCAAGATAATGATGATCACGACACGATAGTTGCGATTGCAGCAGAATTGAGTATTGCTTGAAAGTAAAAGATGAAGGAAAGAGGAAATCACACACAGAGTTTTATCTTGGTTCACCTTTAATCCACCGAAGGCTACGTCCAGTCCCTCAAGAAAACCCCTTGAGGATTTTTCCACTATTGAAAATTGTCTGCCCAGAGCAATCAAATGATTAATCAAATGAGTGAATCGTTTTTGCAAATCTAATACCTTTTCTCCTGGAAGCATTCTGAACATTTCATATTCTTGAGAAAGAGTATTGATCTTTGATCTCTTGACTTCATCTGTTCCTTCGTGAGTCACCATCAACGTATCCCATATTTCTTTCGATGAAGTGCACATTGATACTCTGAAAAACTCATCCATGCCAAGGGCAGATGTAACAATGTTCATTCCTTTGAGATCATATTGAACCTTCTTCTTTTCTTCTTCACTCCAAGTACTTTCTGGTTTTGGTTGTGAAGTTCCTTCTACTTCTGTTTCAGGCACAAAGGGACCTTCTTCAATGGCTTTCCAAATTCCTGCGTCTAATGACTTTATAAATATTCTCATCTTGATCTTCCAGAAGTCATAGTGTTCTCCATTGAAGAACGGTGGCCTGTTTATGTTGAATCCTTCACTGGTTCCATGATTGGAAGAGGATGCCATCTTTTTCTGGATCTTAGGAATAACTTACCTAAACTTCCGCTCTGATACCAATTGTTAGTGCAGATAGCAACCTGAGAGGGGGGGTGAATCAGAGTTGCCCCGATTTTCGCCTTATTGAAAATGTTACATTCAAGATAATGATGATCACGACACGATAGTTGTGATTGCAGCGGAATTGAGTATTGCTTGAAAGTAAAAGATGAAGGAAAGAGGAAATCACACACAGAGTTTTATCCTGGTTCACCTTCAATCCACCGAAGGCTACGTCCAGTCCCTCAAGAAAACCCCTTGAGGATTTTTCCACTATTGATAAAAATCTCTTACAAGTTCTTAACCCAAAGACCCTAAGAATTTCTACCAATATCCTGTGAAAGCAAACCACTTTCAACAGCCCTTGAAAGCAAACCACTTTCAGTTCCTGAAGGCAAACCACCCTCAGACCTTGAAGGCTAAACCACCTTCAATCAACACCCTGAAAGTATACCACTTTCAGTACCAACAACCCTTCACCGAATACCACGGTGAAAACTCAATCTTACAGAAAGAGATGAAGAAGAGTTTACAATTGGCTGTATCAATCCTTTAACATACAAGTGGATTGATCATGAGAATTTATGCTTTAAGTCTTTTAAGCATAATATGATTCTGAGTTCCTCAAGATATGAACAACAAAGGTGTTCTTATAAACATGAAGATCATGAACTCAGAATTTAGGCTCTTGAAGGTTTAAGTTCTAAAAGATGAACTAATTTTGACAAAGCTTTGGCCTAATGTTGTATTCTCATGTGTTGTTGTGTTCTGGACTCAAATGGACTTTATATAGGCAAGGGAAACGTCCTTGAACCATCACAGCCCTTTTCAAAAGGTTTGGGACACAATGGTTCATGAAAAGATGTAACTTTTCGTTCTGGTAATCGATTACATCACTTAGTGTAATCGATTACACTAATAGCCGTTTCAGTTTGAATTTCAAATTCAAACATGTAATCGATTACAAGAAATGGGTAATCGATTACTTGCCTAGGTGTAATCGATTACCATAAGGCTGAAATCGATTACACTGAAGTCCAACTTCCAGAAACTTGATCCTTTGAGATCGGCTTAAGGTTTTCCACTTCTTTTAAGTTATGAAAACACTTAGCTTGATTAGTTTAGGTGTTTTAAGAGCCTTTATGCTTTAATAGACCTTTAGAAGCATAACTCACCTAAACTAGGACTTCTAGGTATATGATAGTCTTTGTAGCGCTGTTTCCTCTAAGTCTTCTTTTCTTCTTTTTGTTGATGAGTTTGTCGTCATCAAAACCACAGCCAGGGTCAGGAGCAAGACCTTCTTCACAATCTCCCCCTTTTTGATGATGGCAAACACATTCTTGATACTTGAAGATCATTTATGCATTTCTGTTGAAGAACTCCCCCTGTTTGATGTAATCTAGTATTTCTCCCCCTTTCTAATGTACTTGTTGAAATCCTGCATATGATCTTTAAGAGCCCAGAACCTTTCTCTCCCTTTTGACTTCATCAAAAAGAAGAAAAAGCCAAAAAATACAGGCATGCATCCACACAAGTGTATAATTTGAAATAAAGCATAGGGGTATGGGGGTAAAGATGTAAAACAAGAATAAAGCATAACCAGCACTTATATTATATATATATATATATATATGGAAGCAAATGCATAAGTTACATATAGTAGAAGCATAACAAACATAGGTAGTAGAGTTGTTACAACAAAGGAGAAAGCCTATTTGTGGAAATGGGGAAATCCTAATAGTAGTTATATAACGACATTGAGACAAAGGTCTTCCGAACTTATGCTCGACTAGAATCCTCAGAATTCTCAGAGGGGTCAAGATCCTGGTGACTCTCAATTTCCTTGCGCATGAAGGAGTGTACTGCCTCTATGCGATTTTCCACAAGCAGAAATCAAGATCGAATGGTATCTTCCAGTTGTCCCAACTTTTGAGAAAGACGAAGTGACAGGATGTCCATTCGTTCAAGGATGACCTTGGTTTCGTGTGAGAAATTGGAAGGAATGGTATAAAATGGAGATAATCCAGCCGATGGAGCATTTGTTTGGACATCTATGCGGTATCGAGGATGCAAAAAGGGATCATTGGAGGAATCCCTTCGAGGAGTATTGATTGGAGAGGAAACATTGGAGGGACGAGGAAGAGACCCCATGGCTAAACAAGATTAGAAGAAGAAGATAGGTTGTATATGGAAACGTAGGCAAAAAGGCAAGAGACATATGCTGATTTTATAGAGAAAATCGTGTGTGTAATCGATTATGACAGTTAGAGTAATCGATTACAGCAGTTGAAAATTTGAATTAATTCAAATTTTGAATAGGTAATCGATTACAGCAGTTAGGGTAATCGATTACTTTGAGATTTCTAGCAGGCACGAGGACTGAGAGCAGGGATAATCGATTACAGGACCTATGGTAATCGATTACTAGGACATTTTTATAAGTTCTAGACTCTAGAATCCTATGTAACACATTCTTAAATAAATATTTAAGCACATAATCAATTTTTAAATATATATGATCATATAATAACACAAAGATTATGCAAATAGCATGTTACTTTAAATGTCATGCTCATCTAATATGCCTAGTTCTCTTATAATCTTAAAGAATGAATCTTTAGGAAGAGGCTTAGTAAAGATATCTGCTAATTGATTATGAGTATCCACAAAAGAAATCTCAATGTCTTTCCTCATAACATGATCTCGAAGGAAATGATGTCTTATATCAATATGCTTAGTTCGAGAATGCATGATAGGATTTTTAGTGAGATTAATGGCACTTGTGTTGTCACATTTAATTGAAATGCAGCCCAGCTCTAAGCCATAATCCTTGAGTTGTTGTTTGAGCCATAGAGTTTGTGCACAACAACTTCCTGCAGCAATGTATTCTGCTTCAGCAGTACTTAGAGCAACACATCCTTGTTTCTTGCAAGACCAAGAAACAAGGGCATTTCCTAACAAGTGACAAGTACCACTTGTACTCTTTCTTTCAGTTTTACAACCAGCATAATCAGAATCACAAACATTCCCTTTGGGATACCACAAACCAACATTTGTAGTTCCTCTCAAATATTTGAAAATCCGTTTGACGGAACTCAAATGTGATTCCCTAGGAGATGCTGGATATCTAGTACATAGACACACACTAAACATAATATCAGGTCTACTTGCAGTTAAGTATAGAAGAGATCCGATCATACCTCTATATTTGGTAATGTCTACTTGAGCACCGGATTCATCTTTCTAGATATGTGTTAGACCCCATTGGTGTGGCTATGGCTTTGCAATCATCCAAGTCATATTTCTTTAATAATTCCTTGCAAAACTTTGATTGATTGATGAATATTTCATCATGTGATTGCTTAATTTTCAATCCAAGAAAGAAATTTAATTGTCCCATCATGGACATCTCAAATTCTTCTTGCATCATGTTAGAGAAATCCTTACAAAGAGATTCGTTAGTTGCACCAAAGATAATATCATCAACATAAATTTGAACTAATAAAGTATTACCTTTGGTTCTTTTGATAAACAAGGTTGTGTCAGCCTTACCCTTTTGGAATCCTTTTTCACACAGGAATGTGCTTAATCTATCATACCATGCACGAGGGGCTTGCTTAAGACCATAAAGTGCCTTCTTTAATCTGAAGACATGTGAAGGGAATATTGGATCTTCAAATCCTGGAGGTTTCTTCACATAGACTTCTTCTTGAATGTATCCGTTCAGGAAAGCACTTTTGACGTCCATTTGATATAATGGGAAATTTAGAGAGCAAGCATACGCCAATAGAAGTCTTATGGCTTCCAACCTTGCTACTGGTGCATAGGTTTCATCAAAATCTATACCTTCTTCTTGATTATAACCTTGAGCAACTAATCTTGCTTTGTTCCTAACTATGATACCATTTTCATCTAACTTATTCCTAAATACCCACTTGGTTCCAATAACATGCTTATCACTAGGCTTTGGAACAAGTTCCCATACTTGATTCCTTTCAAATTGGTTTAATACTTCCTGCATTGCTACAATCCAATACTTATCCTCAAGAGCATCATTTACTTTTGATGGTTCTATTTGAGAGACAAAGGCCATATTCAAAACTGAATCATTTAAGCGCAGCCTTGTAGAAACGCCTCTAGAAATATCACCAATGATATTATCAACTGGATGATCCCTATGGATTCTCCATTCCTTTGGAAGTTGATAACTATCATCTTCAATGTGCTCTTCTTGTATTGGATTTTGATCTCTATCCTTTTGAGAATCTTTATTGATAATAATATCTTCTTCTTCATTATCTGGAAGATTGACTTTATCTTCTATTGAAGATTTAGATTCATCAAAAGAAACATGTATGGATTCTTCCACAGATAGAGTTTTCTTGTTAAAGACTCTATATGCTTTGCTTGTTAGAGAATAACCAAGGAATATACCTTCATCAGATTTTTCATCAATCTTACCAAGGTTTTCCTTTCCATTATTCAAGACAAAGCATTTTGATCCAAAATCATGTAGATGAGAGATATTTGGTTTCCTTCCCTTGTAGAGTTCATAGGGGGTTTTCTTCAGAATAGGTCTAATAAGAAATCTATTGGAAACATAGCAAGCAGTACTTACAGCATCAGCCCAGAAATATTTAGGAAGGCTTGATTCACTTAGCATGGTTCTTGCTAATTCTTTAAGTAACCTGTTCTTCCTTTCTACAACACCATTTTGTTGTGGTGTTCTCGGAGTAGAGAAATTATGTGATATTCCATTTTCATCACATAGTTCTTGAAATTGTTGATTCTGAAATTCTCCACCATGATCACTTCTAATAGAAGAGATCCTTAAAGACTTCTCATTTTGAACTAGCCTTGCATATCTCTTGAATGCATTGAAGGCTTCATTCTTATGAGGCAAGAATAACGTCCATGTAAATCTAGAGAAATCATCAACAATAACAAGTGCATAGAAATTACCTCCGAGGCTTTTTGTTCTTGAAGGTCCGAACAAATCCATATGTAGCAATTGAAGGGGCCTTGAAGTCGAAACTATGTTCTTTGGTTTGAAAGACGTTCTGGTTTGCTTCCCTTTTTGACATGCATCACAGAGCTTGTCTTTTTTGAATCTTATCTTTGGAAGCCCAACAACTAGATCATGCTTGACTAGTTTGTTTAAATGATCTATGTGTATATGAGCAAGTCTTCTATGCCATAGCCATGAATCACTATTGTTCTTGGCCAAAAGACATCTTACATTTTGTGGAATTTCTTCCAAGGAGATCATGAAGACTTTATTGACTTTTATAACCAGAAAACTTAATTTCTTTAGTTTTCACATCTTTTACTACACATATATCATCAATGAAACCAACTTTCAAACCTTTGTCACATAGTTGACTAATACTCAGAAGATTATGCATCAAACCATCAACGTAAAGAACTTTATCGATGACCGTTTGAGGGGGTGTGCCTATTCTTCCAATACCGAGTATCTTTCCCTTTTGATTGTTTCCATATGTGACAAAACCTTTTTCCCTAGGTATAAGAAAAGAATACTTGGTTTTGTCTCCTGTCATGTGTGATGAGCAGCCACTATCAAGATACCATAAATCCTTTGCTGCTTTCATACACACCTACATGACAAAGTTCAGACATGGGTATTAGGAACCCAACAAGTTTTGGGTCCTTCTAAGTTAATATCCTTTCTAACCCATATGTACTCCCTATTTGGTACTCCAACATGTTTGTAGTAACATCTACTAGGGGTATGTCCTATTTTGTTACAATAAGTACAAGAATAGTGATTGTAACTAGAAGTTTGCCTAGGAGAGGGATGAATCTTCTTAGAAGGTCTATGAGGATTACTCTTTCTATTGTTCATATTCCTAAAAGAATTGGTCTTAATGCCTGTAGAAGATCCTTCCACTATGTTTGGTTTTACAAACACAGTTTTCTTGACTTCCTTAGTCTTTGGGTGAGAAGTATATCCTAGACCTGACTTATTGTTTGAATGTCTTTGTATACTTAGAATGTTGATAATGAAATCGCAAGTGTACGATTGACTATCGCGTAATATAAAAGATTATCGATCCCACAGGGATAGGTGTCTAATTACTAATTTGTTTAGAGCTTAAGCGAAAAATAAAAAGACATATTTTGCATTTTGGTTTTTGGAATAAGAACATAAAAAGCATAAAATATAAAAGAAGAGATGATGATAAAAAAAAAAAAGTATTTGGGTTGCATTGTATAACTTATAATTTATGCTAGCAAACTTCTATTTTATTTCTGAATTCCAAACAAAGATTCATGATGCTATAGCCTAGTGTAACTACAAGATAATTCCTTAAGCATTGTAGATCTTTCTTTTTAATTACTAAACCCAATTCCTTGGCACCTAGTTAACTAAAGAAGAAGATGAAGAAGATGTTCAGGCCAACATAAAGTTACGTCCTTCCTAATTCCTTAGCGAAGTATACTTATAACCCTTTTTAAATCCTAGGTCCCTTACTACTTACCAAATGGCCTTATGTAATAAGCAATAAGCAAGAGATCTTGTGTTCACCAAGATGAATGAAGAACAAGGAAATAAAACATGAACTTTGAATATTATTCAGAAACAAATAAAAGAAAACTAAAACATAAACTAATAAGCTAACACAACCCAAAATACTTAAAGAGAATTAGCCAAGCATGGCTAAAAGAAGCATTGAATTACCCTGGACTAGGAGCTCAAATATGGCTTCCCACAATTCCTAGGAACAATGTTCTTGGGGGAGAAAGAGGAACACTTGTTGTGTTCTAAGAAAGGTGTGTTTTACAAGTGCAAATTGCCTCCCTATTTATAGCAAAATTCTGGGCTCCAACGCTTGAGCGCTGGCTTTCCCAGCGCTTGGGCGCTGGGAAGCATTTAAATCCCACTTTCAGATCGAGGGCCAGCGCTTGAGCGCTGGCTTCCTAGCGCTGCAGCGCTGGGTGAGATTTCCAGCTCAGGTCCTAGTCAGAGTCCCAGCGCTTGGGCGCTGGGATCCCAACGCTTGAGCGCTGGGTCGTTGCTGCTTCATCTTCAAGCTTTTTCTTTCTTCTTCATTCATGGTAGTGGGTTTTGATGGCCATAAAATGCCACTATTCAGCCTTGTTTAATTCTGAAACCTCTCCTCCACTAACATCAATTCTTTGAGCATTATTTTCCATGTGCTAATTAGAGAGTGACTCTTCATATTCTTCTTTTCCACTTTTGGTCCTCTCATAGTTAGCACTTCAATTCTGGCCTTTCTATTTCTTGCAACTTCAATTTTCAGCCCCCAACTTTTGAACCTTTAGACTTTGGTCCTTCATTTCCTGAACTTTACAAATAGGCCCCTGGACAAAAATGATAATTTCTACCAGCTTTCCTAAGAATACAAAAATACCTATAAAAATTCCTAAAAATATAAAATAAAGTTTAAAAACCAAATAAAATCTAATCTATATGCCAAATGCAAAATAAATAGAAAATCTACATAAAAACAACAAAAAACCTATATGAGACTCAAAAATAACAAAACAAAAAGACTAAAAAGACCCTAAAATTATCATACAAAATCCAGTCATCAAATGTCATCTAACTTCTGTTTTCCTTTATTGAAGTTATGAACTCTTTGTTGAAGATTATCTACCTTTTCTTCTAAAGAACTACACTTAGTGCTTTTATGTGTAATATCTAACTTAGATTTTACTACGTCTAGTTCTTCTTGTAAAGTTCTACACTTACTTTCTAAGGATGAAATCAAATCATTTTGCCTAGCGCTAACCTTAGAAAATTCTTGACATAATTTAAACATATTATCCATAGAAAACTTTAAATCATGAAAAGACATAGAATTATCACTAACCTGGAAATCTTCAACATCTGAATCATGTGAGGCCATCAAGGCAACTTGTGCTTCTTCTTTATTAGAGTCTGATGATGAACTTACTTCATTATCATCCCAAGCCAAATATGCTCTTCGTGTGGGTTGATCCTTCTTTTCGAATTTTTCTTTTAGACCATGTTTCTTCTTCTGAAGATTTGGACATTCTGACTTGAAGTGTCCAAGCTTGCCACATTCGAAGCATGTGTTTTTTTTAGAGGAAGAAGATTCATTGTTCCTTTGGAAAGATTTGTTGTTGTTGAATTTCACACCTTTTCTTTTAAGAAACTTTCCAAAGTTCTTTACTAGAAGATTCACATTCCCATTGTCTTCTTCTTTAGAATCTGCATCATAATCTTCTTTGATGCTTTCTTTTGCCTTTAGGGAAATGGATCGATACTTCTTCTCATGTTGTTCATTCTCTTCCAAACGATTCAATTCCAACTCGTGTTCTTGGAGTTTTCCAAAAAGAGTTGCAAGAGTCATTTTTGATAAACTCTTCTTCTCTGAGATGGCTGTAACTTTTGGTTGTCATACTCTTGTAAGTGATCTTAGAACTTTCATGTTCAAGTCACTGTTTGAAAATTGTCTGCCCAGAGCAATCAAATGATTAATCAAATGAGTGAATCGTTTTTGCAAATCTAATACCTTTTCTCCTGGAAGCATTCTGAACATTTCATATTCTTGAGAAAGAGTATTGATCTTTGATCTCTTGACTTCATCTGTTCCTTCGTGAGTCACCATCAACGTATCCCATATTTCTTTCGATGAAGTGCACATTGATACTCTGAAAAACTCATCCATGCCAAGGGCAGATGTAACAATGTTCATTCCTTTGAGATCATATTGAACCTTCTTCTTTTCTTCTTCACTCCAAGTACTTTCTGGTTTTGGTTGTGAAGTTCCTTCTACTTCTGTTTCAGGCACAAAGGGACCTTCTTCAATGGCTTTCCAAATTCCTGCGTCTAATGACTTTATAAATATTCTCATCTTGATCTTCCAGAAGTCATAGTGTTCTCCATTGAAGAACGGTGGCCTGTTTATGTTGAATCCTTCACTGGTTCCATGATTGGAAGAGGATGCCATCTTTTTCTGGATCTTAGGAATAACTTACCTAAACTTCCGCTCTGATACCAATTGTTAGTGCAGATAGCAACCTGAGAGGGGGGGTGAATCAGAGTTGCCCCGATTTTCGCCTTATTGAAAATGTTACATTCAAGATAATGATGATCACGACACGATAGTTGTGATTGCAGCGGAATTGAGTATTGCTTGAAAGTAAAAGATGAAGGAAAGAGGAAATCACACACAGAGTTTTATCCTGGTTCACCTTCAATCCACCGAAGGCTACGTCCAGTCCCTCAAGAAAACCCCTTGAGGATTTTTCCACTATTGATAAAAATCTCTTACAAGTTCTTAACCCAAAGACCCTAAGAATTTCTACCAATATCCTGTGAAAGCAAACCACTTTCAACAGCCCTTGAAAGCAAACCACTTTCAGTTCCTGAAGGCAAACCACCCTCAGACCTTGAAGGCTAAACCACCTTCAATCAACACCCTGAAAGTATACCACTTTCAGTACCAACAACCCTTCACCGAATACCACGGTGAAAACTCAATCTTACAGAAAGAGATGAAGAAGAGTTTACAATTGGCTGTATCAATCCTTTAACATACAAGTGGATTGATCATGAGAATTTATGCTTTAAGTCTTTTAAGCATAATATGATTCTGAGTTCCTCAAGATATGAACAACAAAGGTGTTCTTATAAACATGAAGATCATGAACTCAGAATTTAGGCTCTTGAAGGTTTAAGTTCTAAAAGATGAACTAATTTTGACAAAGCTTTGGCCTAATGTTGTATTCTCATGTGTTGTTGTGTTCTGGACTCAAATGGACTTTATATAGGCAAGGGAAACGTCCTTGAACCATCACAGCCCTTTTCAAAAGGTTTGGGACACAATGGTTCATGAAAAGATGTAACTTTTCGTTCTGGTAATCGATTACATCACTTAGTGTAATCGATTACACTAATAGCCGTTTCAGTTTGAATTTCAAATTCAAACATGTAATCGATTACAAGAAATGGGTAATCGATTACTTGCCTAGGTGTAATCGATTACCATAAGGCTGAAATCGATTACACTGAAGTCCAACTTCCAGAAACTTGATCCTTTGAGATCGGCTTAAGGTTTTCTACTTCTTTTAAGTTATGAAAACACTTAGCTTGATTAGTTTAGGTGTTTTAAGAGCCTTTATGCTTTAATAGACCTTTAGAAGCATAACTCACCTAAACTAGGACTTCTAGGTATATGATAGTCTTTGTAGCGCTGTTTCCTCTAAGTCTTCTTTTCTTCTTTTTGTTGATGAGTTTGTCATTATCAAAACCACAGCCAGGGTCAGGAGCAAGACCTTCTTCACACGCGTGACTTGGGGTGTTTAGCCTAATCAAAAGTCTGGTCATGTCGTTTTAGAATCGTGGGCGACTTTAGGTCGTGACCTGGGATAGTAGCTGCTTTCGGGGTTGATGGATTGTAGTCCATCAACTTGATAACCGAAGGATCCTGTCCCACCTACCCTACGAGGGATTGGCGTTATAGGTGGAAGACAAGATATTATCCATGCACTATCAATGCTTCTTATCTTTGGGATCATTGTTAGGTAATTTATCATTTGTCTGCATAGTAATAGTTTTCAATTTATTCAATCATTTCGTAAGAAAAAATGTTTTAACCCTTGGAAAACATACTTTTCCAACAAAAAAATATTGTTATTTTCAATTTTAACCAAACACATATTCTAAAATGAAAGACTAAATAAATATTTTACTATACACAATTATAACGACACCAACATTGCTTCTTATCTTTGGAATCACTATCAGGTACTTTGATTAACAAAAAAATATAAGGCTCTAAACCAGAAGCTCATATACTAAAGTTGTTGAACTAAAGTTTTTTTTTCCAGAGTGGATATTAAACATAGATGACAAAAATACATGTGAATAGGTAGACGATGAAATTAGCTTGAAAATCCTTCATGAATTTCAATCCCTCATTTAGGTCATCCGATGGCTTCTATAGTTCAGTTTACTTATCCATCCTTCCTTCAAAATTTACAGATTCACAACTTTTTCAGCACCGTGCTATATTAGCCTCTACTAATGAGATTATTGATAATTAGATTGAATATCATTGTTGCCTGAAGAAGAGAAAATTTATCTGATTGCAGATAGAACATGTACCTCAAATACCAATTATGACAAACATGATGATTTTAATACACCTGAGTTTTTGAATAGAATAAACTCTCCAGGTTTGCTAGTCATCAACTAATGCTAAAAATTGGTGTTCCAGCTTCTAAGAAACATTGATCAATTAGCTGGAACGTGTAACGGTACACATCTACTCATATGGGAATATATGTATTGGAAGCAAGGTGATATCTAGATCAAATGCAGGACATAGAGCATTTATACCAAGATTATCATTAACTCCATCAAATAGAAGAATCCCTTTTAAATTCTAAAGAAGACCGTTTTCTATAACACTCATTTTTTCTATGACACTAGACAAAAATCAAGGACTATTATTGAAATATGTCAGTTTATATTTGCCAAAACCGGCATTTTCACATGACCAACTATGTGTCCATTCACCCGAGTTACAAATCGTACAAGACCAAAAATGCACATATGCGACGATAATGGCAACAACTTTCATACTAATTCAAATTTAATTTACAAAGAGGTTTTTCACAATGTGATATCATTAAGTTTTTTACATAATAAACAACATTTAAATTCATATAATAAAATTATACTAATATATGTATTATTTTATGTATTCCTTTTGAAATGCGGAGCGACAACTCCATGTAATTATTGTATTAAGCTTTCACTTAAAATAATTAATTCTATAAAAAATTATTAAACCCCATTAAATTAACTGTTATTTTTTCTTATCTGTTTTCTTTTATTTGAGGAAAATCATTAGGGTAATCATTATTCTCACTTTTATTCTCAATTTAATTATTCCAGTTGCAAAAAAAAAAATTCTCAGTTTCTATTAATATGTCACTTCAACTCTCTGCAATAAATTATTAAATTATTATATAAATAGTGCAACATTTAGATAGATAAAGACAAAAACCACAAATGAATTAAATAATTGCGCTTCTACAAAATAAAAACAAACACTTTCATCACAGAAAAAACTTACAAATTTATGTTTTCTTATATCTAATTTTTTTAAAATCATAATTATCTTTTAATAAACTTAACAAAAATAACACATTTTAAAAAATTCTACGCGATAAATAAAAATGAATATCCCTTGTGCAACGCACGTACAGGTAACAATACTAGTTAAAACTATAAAACGAAATTACAAGTAGGATATATTTTATATCACATTTATTAAAAAAAATCTTTTTTTTTTAAATTGAAAATCATTTAATTTTCCTTTTAGGAATTAATGACGTACCTTTCCCGAACTCATATTTCTCCAGCTCTTACCACTTGAGCGACACATTAAAAATTTGTTTCCATGAAATAAACGAAATTAGTTGATAACGTTCAACATAAAATATTATTTTAACAAATCATTGACTAGATCAATTGATCCAAATCCATAGCTTCACACTACGTGGTGTCAAGTGAGGAATTGCATGAGAAGCAGTTTGGCACGTATAAGGCGAAGCTGACACTTGGCCCTAGCACTAATGGCTCTTCCCTGAAGCCGAATATAAAAAAGCAAGTTACAGAACGCTAACTAAATGTGTATAGAAGCATCTGAGAAAGACTATAAATTAAGAGATCAGAATATGGCAGATATGGGAGGTACGAAGGCTTGCAACGACAGTTGTGGCTGCACAATTCCCTGCCCTGGTGATACCACTTGCAGGTCTCTCTTCTGTTTCCTGAGAGTGCGTTTGTTACATGTTATAAAAAAACATTCTTAAGCACTAAGTTTTTGAGAATATTAAGATAGGAATGTTATGCATGAGTAAGACTTATGAATATGTTTAGTTAGTATTTAGTATTTCCGAGAATGTTTTTAATTTAATTTAATTTAAAAATTATAAAATAAAAGAACATGTGATGGAATTTGAGAGTAGTGAAATGTTACCTTCACTTTCCCACGGGAATGTAAGATTCCCAACCAATTTCATGGGAATGGAATGAAAGGAATTATGGAAGTTATTTCATTCCCGAAAATCATTTATACCTGGGCATAAATTTTTCAACCTTATAACAAACACAACAATATGCATTCCCAACCATCATATTTCCAG
This sequence comes from Acmispon strigosus, assembly GCA_030819835.1. Taxonomy (NCBI): domain Eukaryota; kingdom Viridiplantae; phylum Streptophyta; class Magnoliopsida; order Fabales; family Fabaceae; genus Acmispon; species Acmispon strigosus. Next base: position 24,762,946 of record JAUAMA010000006.1, read on the forward strand.
AAGTGTGTTTTTTAACCTTCTAACAAACGCCCCCTAATATTCTTAATCATTGTCATAGTCACATATGCTCATACAACTAGTCTTCCTCACTTGGTTTAAATTCTTTAAAAAAAATTGTAAAATGTCAATTGGTGGGACGATTTTCCTTATAGAGATCTCCCGACTTTTCTACTTAAGAGTGGATCTACTAGTTACACAATATGCATAGAATATATATTTATATAAAATAATATATATAGATGATGATCTATCACATGAGAAACGTGTTTTTATATGAGAAAATGACAATAAATCATAATCGTTAGATCTAATCATGAATTGTCAAGATTAAAACAACTTAATAGTCACATGACTACTTAAAAATGTCATGTGACTTTTTAAAAAGTCACATAACTTTATATTTTAATCTTGATCATTCATGATTAAATATACCAGTCATAATTTATTATTACTTTTTCATATAAAAATATTTTTCTCATACCATCACGATAAATACATATTTGTTTCGCTAAACATATATTTAACTTCTATTATTCCTTGCGTTTCGCTAAACATATATTTCCTTTTTGTTATGGATCGACATGTTCATCACAATTTTTAATGGATTTTTTTTCAGATTTAAATTTTCTTAAACAAAATTATAAGTGTTTTAATATAATTTTTGAAAATAAGCATTTTTTATTTTAAAAGATTACCTTAATTGAAATAGAAATTATAATTACTCTTCAAGCTAAAATGTACTTTTCTAATGATGATTAAATAAAAAGATATTTACATAAAATTTTGATAAAAAAAGTTTTTCTATACAGCCTTAAACATATTTTTGAAGTTTAAAATAATAATGTTTAATTTCATTTGACAGGTGCACTGGTACTGAGACCTCAAGGGGAGTGGATCACTCAACATGCTCTTGTGGTGAGCACTGCGGGTGCAACCCATGCGCATGTCCCAAGACAGTTGCTGCTGGAACCGGTTGCAAGTGTGCCTCTGGTTGCACATGTACTTCCTGCCATGTTTAGTTAATAATCACCACCACCACCAAAGAAGAGATTATGCTATTTCCTTCGAATAGTTTAGTTTAAGTTTAGTTATGCAGTTTTAAGATCTGGATTTGGACTACTGTCTCCGGATGTTATTTATGGCAATTTTGCTTCGTTGGTAGTTTGACAAGAACTTATGAATAAAACCATATGTAGATTTTGTTAGTTCTAAACATATGGATTGCACAGAGTAACTAGCGAGAAATAAGGTAGAAATAACACAGAAATTTGCTCACGCAGTTCGGCCAATTTGCCTACCTCTGCGGCTATAGAGTGGCTATAGCTCCTTTCTCATTCACTGATTTGCTTATTAGGGTTACAGTGTTACAACTTATATAGGATTCTAATTACAAGATATTATCTCATTAAAATTCTATCACAATCCCCTGAAGAATCGGATCCAAAAATAAACAGATATTGACTTAAAACAGAAAACAATCAGAAAATTCCAGATTTCTCGTTGATCCCACGCACGTGCGCAGGCAAAGCCACGCACATGCGTGGCCTCCCTGCAAAATAGCATGAGCCTCTGCCAAACCCACGCATGTGCGTGGAATAGGCCACCCACATGTGTGATTCCTCTGATGATCCTCTTGCTCTCTGTGAACTCCACGCATGTGCGTGGAACAAGCCACGCATATGCGTGGAAAGCAGACTTTCCCAGCCTCTTTATGAGTCAATCCCTAACAATCTCTACCTTGGCAAATTCTCCTTTTGCATTGTCGATGAGAAATAAGTGGCGTGGATGGTTGTTGAGGTATCCATGACCATAAAGGTGGAGAGAGCAGTAAGAAGAAAAGACAAAAATAGTGGAATGCAGTCGTATTTAAGGCAAGATGTGGTATGTTATACGCATCACAAGTTGGATCAGGATTATAGCTCGAAAAAAACCCTATAAAGGTCATCACTATGACGATGGTTACATCCCTTGAAATTGTTTCCAAAGTATCTTTGATAAATGGGCTATAAATTTTGATCTTACCTACATGTATGGCATGGCGCCTGTGGATGCTTTCATTTCGGATTGTTTTCTTCTTAAGGATGGTCAGAAACGTACTTGTCCATAAGCTATTGAGTATCATCACTGATGTGCTTAATCTTGCTCTCAACCATCTCCTGATAAGATCTCAATTCGAACTTCAATTTCGAATTTCCTCTGGGCAGGTTCAAATATCCAAATCTTCTCCTGAAGCCAAGTAACTATAAAGTTAGAATGGCCCTAAGCTTCCTTATCTCTTCCTTGTTCTTTGAACTGCTTGTGGATCCTCACATATTCTAAATATCCTGCTGCAGATTCATCAAAATTCAAACACACTCATCCCTTGGTGCCCTTGTGGACTGTATAAGGCTAACCATTTCTTCGCAGAGCTTCCAAATAAAGATCTTTTTAATCAAGGAAATCACAATTGTTGAAAGATGGAAAAGAGAGCACAACCCAACGATTGCACTGCAACTTCGTAGCTCAGATCCATCATGACTTATTAATCGAGATGGAAGATACAACACAACAACATTTGGCCATGAGATTAAATATATTATCTGTAGTACAAAGGTAAGAAATCTTGCTAATGTTACACACACACCTGTGAACGTGTGTGTGTAAAAGACACATGAACTTTTACATTAAATACATTAAGCAATAAAAAAATTTCCTTTGTATTAAATACACTAAATAATAAAATCAAAAACTTAAAATAGGACATCCACTTTATTATTCTTTATATTAATTACTAATTGTTAAACTTTCCAATTGCTCATATTTAAAATAAATATTAATATTATTTAAATTTTGATTATTAATTACAAATTGAGGAGAGGAGAACTTTTAAATAATAATAAAAATTGAAATTTACTACCTTTACATTAATAACAATATTAGATATTTAATAATAAATTTTATATTTATATCTTATTTTAAAAATTTCCAATTTTTTATTTATTAAAGTTAATGTTATTTTAATTTTAATTATTTCATTAAATACATTAAACAATAAAAAAATTACCCTCTTTATTAAAAACATTAAAGAAAAAAGAAAAAACTACACCCACTTTATTATTCATTATATTAATTACTAATTGTTAAACTTTCCAATTTCTCATATTTAAAATAAATATTAATATTATATAAATTTTAATTATCAATTACAACTTGATGAGACAAGAATTCTTAAAAAATAATAATAATTGAATTTGATAACCTTTACGTTAAAAATATTATTAGAGAGTTAATAATAATTTTATATTTATAACTTATTGAAATTTTTTCAAATTTCTTATATATTAAAATTAATTTTATTTCAATTTAATTATTAATTATATGTTAATGAATTTTTAAAAAATAACAAATAAAACTTATTAATATTTTTTACATATAAAAATATAATAAGTATTAAAGTTAAATAACATTTTAATAATTTAAGTATATTTTTATATATTTATATAAATATATATGTATATATATATATATATAAGTAAAACTGACTTGAACTTTACAGTAGTAAAAAGATTAATTAGCTATTTATTTTAATTTTTAATATTATTTGTAAATTAATTTTATAACTTCTTATGATATAACTAAAAATTAAAATATAGGACATAGTTAAAATATTAATTATCAACCTAAACTTGAGAAAAAATAAAAAATTAAAGAATTAAGAAAAGTAATACCTATTACATAAAATAATTATGTTAAACATTGAAATTAGTCAATGCTTAAATTCCTTTTATAAATACATATTTTGGAAATTATTTTTAAAATCTTAAATAATTATCTATTTTGTTTAATATTAGCTATAATGTTGTATCGTGTAATTTTAGAAATTAATTTTAAGATTCACTTGAACTTTGCCTTAATAACAATAGTAATAAATTATTAATAACTATTTCATGTTAATAATTTTATTAACTATTAATTATCAATAAAAAAATATTAAGTTTTGATTAAAAGTAGTTAGAATAATAATAATCAACCATAAATAAAAAAATATTAATTATCAATTAAAAATAGTTAAAATTACTTCAATAAAATTCATGCAAGATCAATTATTAAATTTGGGTGGCATTAATTATTTACACAAAAGAGAACTCTAACACAAGAAATTTAATACACACTAAAAACTTCTAATTCAGATGTCTCAACGCAATTATTTTATAATTACATTTATAATAAAAAATTATTTTAATGTTTCTTTATTTAATTACACAATAATAATTTGTTCCCTATATTAAAAAATATTGTAAATAAACTCATTCAACACATGGGTATTATATCAAGTACATAAGTAAAATTGACTTGATATATACACATTTTATTAATGACAATACTTCCTAACAATTAATGAATTTAATCTCATTAATTGTATTAAATATTAATTATAAACTTCTCATATGTAAATATTAATTATTAAAATTATTCAAAATATTAATTATTAATTTCAAAAAATTCAAGTATAGTAAAATAAAAAAAAGTAATATATTTTTATATAGCACAAATATATTAAATACTAAAATTAATTAATGAAGCAATGCTATTTAAAAAATATTTTATAAAATTTCAAATGATATTATGCTATTAATTATTTACTCTTAAGAGACTAATGGGAAAAAAAAGCTAAATCACGTTAGTTAAGTGAAATTGAAATAGCTCTGCTAGGGTTTCTCGCTTGCTCCCTCTAGCGGCTGCGGCGGCTGCAGTGTCCTTGTCAGCGGCCCGCCCCTCTTCCCTCCCCGCTCCTTCCTGTCGACCCTCTTCCTTCGTCGAGTTCTCTTTCGCGCCTAAACTGTCTTCTCGACCACGCTCTGTTTCTCGTTTTCCCTTCTATGGATGCACCTGGATCTGCTTCGGCCTCTCCCACAGCGGCTGCTTGTGGCGGAACCGGACAAGGGCTGGCCCTGATACACAAGAGATATGAGATCCCCATAATGGCTAGTCATGTGTATTGAGCTAGGGATATTACTTACGACACCCGTCAGAGTGGATGGATGCCTGTTAGAGAGGATAGAGGAGGATGTGGGGGAAATGATTGTTATTTATGTATATCATTGTGACATACATCATGTGCATTGTGAAAAGGAAGTTATAAGGAGTAGGAATGCACGACAACTTCCAATGTGAGGAACCGGTGTGCACCCGGTGTGGATGCCCGAGATACCTGAGGCGACATTCCAAAGGGGGTGATCTAAGGATGATTCAGTGGAGTGACTCAACACTAGGTCATTGATTTTAGATCCCTTGTATTTCGGCTATGGTCGTCATGGCTCGGTAAGAGGAGTGGGTCAATGAGAGAACCCATGTTCCCAAGCGATGTTATGAAGAAAGTTGGTTGTGTATAGCCCGAGGGCTCTGCATACATGCAATAGGAAAAAAGGAAGAGGAGTATGGTGACATGCATTTGCATCATTGCATTGAGTATATGCATTGTTATATTATGTTTGTGCTTGGTATGTATATGATGTCATTGTGGGTTGCAGGCAATCATGAGATTAGTTGATATGTCGGTAGTCCGGGTAGGACTTATGGCATAATATTTCTATTTCCCTTGTTGGTAGCTCACTCCTTCCCCGTGGTTAATATTTTAGGTATAGGTATAAGATGGGCATGGGAAAAGTCATGTACGAGTTACGCCGAAGCTATTCAGCCATGGTAACTGTTGGTGGGTAAGATTTAAGGATTGAGAGTCAGGTAGTGGTGTGATGAGAAACTGAGGGTTTTTGCTATGGTAGGATAAGTGGATTTGTGACGTAAGTGTTGTATGAAAAAAATAGTGTGTCTGGAGAGAAACCTTACAGGTCCCAAGAGAATAATAAAAAAAAAAAAACAAGGCCTAGACAACGTAACAAAAAGCATTACACTAGTTCAACGATAAAGGACAAGTATCTTACGAAAAAAGTTCATAGCTAAAGAAAACAGGTTTTAGCTTTTCAAAACTAGACACATTTTGAGGAGGCTTCAACACACACAACAATATATCCCAAACACTTCAAGAAAAAACTATTTTCAAAATCACTTATGAGAATGAAACTCAGCTTTTGCAAAAACGAAAACCATAGATCTGTAGATCGTTATAGTGGGAATAACTTTCCCAAATCACTTTGTAAAAAGATGAGTTCAAAATAAATTTTTAAAGCTAAACATCACTTTTGACAAAATAAAATATATTTCCATGGAGACAAAGATGATATCTATAACTTTTAAGAAAGAAAGGAGCACTTTCAAGAAACCCAAACTTACCCAACCTCAAGCTTTCCTCCCAAAACTTACACCGTTGGAAAGCCCTCTCAAGGATCTACACATTTTAACAAAGAATCAAAAGGAACCAAGAAGAAATGGTGATGGAGGGAAAGGAAACGTGGCTCAGCCACAAGGAGAAGATGATGTTGTTGAAGAAGCTACCCTTCCTCACTTCTCTCTTACTTCTTTCTTACTTTCTTTACCTAACACTTAATAAAATAAATTATGAAAGTGTGCGTATTTGTTGGTGCTTGGCCGTGGGTTCACATGTGGGAGGGGGGAGAATTAAAATTTTTTAAGTATAGGGACCCCAGTTAGAAATTTGGAAAGATTATATGATACTTAATCATATTCACTTACACATCAAAGTCAAATCTCTTACACAAACACTATTCGCGTCATAATTACTATTTTCAATCATACTTTATCACTTTTCTCTAAAGATTCCATTTTGCGACTGACGTGGGTCACTCGCTCATCTCGACTCAAACGATAGCAGAACTCGGGCGTCGATCGGAAAATATCTCCGAATATTATTCTCGAGATTCCGTTCGTTTTGGACCCAAAAACACTATTCATTGAAAACGAGTTTATTTCATAAACAGATTCCTCACAACATTCTAAGATTTTCCATCTCTTTTGAAAATTTTAGAAATTCCTAAAACTTCCCCATTTTCGCACGACTGGGTTTTCACAAACCCTTTACCGCATGCTAGAAACTTTTGCGGGCCCTCGAAACTAAACTATATCGACCTTACAGCCAATCTCCATGAAAAAATTGCATACACCGCCATACAGATATGTAAAAAGTCCAATTCTCATCCGAACATCTGTTTGGGGTTCAATTGAAGCTTCTACGACGAACTGCCTCCTCAAAACCTTTCATAGATAACTCAAATTCTCATGGCATTTAACTAGGGTTTTAAGGCATTCATCAAACATGTCGGGATAATTAAATAATCAAATTATTATTTAAAATCCCCAGGGTCTTACAAGAGTCAAGAACAAGGTTGGATTTGTAGAGAGAAGTTGGAGATTCTATCTCTATACCAGAGGCAGCAGAACTCTTGCATGAAGGATTTGATGCTGCAAAACTAAAGGAAGAGTGAATTTATAGAGAGGAGTGGAAGATTGAGTGAAGCCAAGTGTGCAATGTGTTGTGGATTAACATGCAAATTAGTCAGTAAAGAATATAAATAGGTGCACATTAAAACATCATCATATATCTAAATTTAAATAGGTTTTCTTTGTTGTTCATTATCATAATTTTGTTTTTAAAATTATTTATCATCATCACTATTATATATTCTCAAAATTTGGTAAAATAGTCATATTATTAAGTTTGTTAGCATTTTATAACTGTCAAGAAGATTATATAATATATTTCATAGTTCAAAAATGTTATAATTAATTTTAAATTTGATCAATGTTAAAAAGAATTTGTACCAAAAAATTTATGTGCATAGCACGAGCACACAACTTAGTGATTATAGATTTGCAATCAATGTCTTTACTTTTGATATCAAAATCAATCAAATATATATATATATATATATATATATATATATATATATATGGAAAAGTAAGCATTATTATTGTTTATATACACACAAATGTCTTTTCTTTGACATGCTTTGCACCAAATGACTCCTTATATTGTGAATATGTTATATGACATAGATATTTTTAAAATATTGGCATATGTCAATACTTTTCTTGCATATGCCCGGGAAAACTTTCAATTTGTCATTCTTTGCATGTCCAACATGCTTCTTTGCTTATTCAACAGGCTTGTCATTATTTGTTTGTTCTTCAGGCTTCATTTCTTGTACAACTTTAGCTCCTTTTTCATTGTCGATGAGAAATAAGTGGCGTGGATGGTTGTTGAGGTATCCATGACCATGAAGGTGGAGAGAGCAGTAAGAAGAAAAGACAAAAATAGTGGAATGCAGTCGTATTTAAGGCAAGATGTGGTATGTTATACGCATCACAAGTTGGATCAGGATTAAAGCTCGGAAAAAAACCCTATAAAGGTCATCACTATGATGATGGTTACATCCCTTGAAATTGTTTCCAAAGTATCTCTTATAAATGGGCTATAAATTTTGACCTTACCTACATGTATGGCATGGCGCCTGTGGATGCTTTCATTTCTGACTGTTTTCTTCTTAAGGATGGTCAGAAACGTACTTGTCCATAAGCTATTGAGTATCATCACTGATGTGCTTAATCTTGCTCTCAACCATCTCTTGATAAGATCTCATTTCGAACTTCAATTTCAAATTTCCTCTGGGCTGGTTGAAATATCCAAATCTTCTCCTGAAGCCAAGTAACCATAAAGTTAGAATGGCCCTAAGCTTCCTTATCACTTCCTTGTTCTTTGAACTGCTTGTGGATCCTCACAGATTCTAAATATCCTGCTGCAGATTCATCAAAATTCAAACACACTCATCCCTTGGTGCCCTTGTGGACTATATAAGGCTAACCATTTCTTCGCAGAGCTTCCAAATAGAGATATTTTTAATCAAGGAAATCACAATTGTTGAAAGATGGAAAAGAGAGCACAACCCAACGATTGCACTGCAACTTCGTAGCTCAGATCCATCATGACTTATTAATAGAGATGGAAGATACAACACAACAACATTTGGCCATGAGATTAAATATATTATCTGTAGTACAAAGGTAAGAGATCTTGCTAATGTTACACACAAACATGTGAACATGAGTGTGTGTAAAAGACTCATGAACTTTTACATTAAGCAATAAAAAAATTTCCTTTGTATTAAATACACTAAATAATAAAATCAAAAACTTAAAATAGGACATCCAATTTATTATTCTTTATATTAATTACTAATTGTTAAACTTTCCAATTGCTCATATTTAAAATAAATATTAATATTATTTAAATTTTGATTATTAATTACAAATTGAGGAGAGGAGAACTTTTAAATAATAATAAAAATTAAATTTACTACCTTTACATTAATAACAATATTAGATATTTAATAATAATTTTTATATTTATATCTTATTTTAAAAATTTCCAATTTTTTATTTATTAAAGTTAATGTTATTTTAATTTTAATTATTGCATTAAATACATTAAACAATAAAAGATTTCCCTCTTTATTAAAAACATTTAAGAAAAAAAGAAAAAACTACACCCACTTTATTATTCATTATATTAATTACTAATTGTTAAACTTTCCAATTTCTCATATTTAAATTAAATATTAATATTATATAAATTTTAATTATTAATTACAACTTGATGAGACAAGAATTCTTAAAAAATAATAATAATTGAAGTTGACAACCTTTACGTAAAAATTATTATTAGAGAGTTAATAATAATTTTATATTTATAACTTATTGAAATTTTTTCAAATTTCTTATATATTAAAATTAATGATATTTCAATTTAATTATTAATTATATGTTAATGAATTTTTAAAAAATAATAAATAAAACTCATTAATATTTTTTACATATAAAAATATAATAAGTATTAAAGTTCAATAACATTTTAATAATTTAAGTATATTTTTATATATTTATATAAATGTATATATATATATATATATATATATATATATATATATATATATAAAAGTAAAACTGACTTGAACTTTACAGTAGTAAAAAGATTAATTAGCTATTTATTTTAATTTTCAATATTATTTGTAAATTAATTTTATAACTTCTTATGATATAACTAAAAATTAAAATATAGGACGTAGTTAAAATATTAATTATCAACCTAAACTTGTGAAAAAATAAAAAATCAAAGAATTAAGAAAAGTAATACCTTTTACATAAAATAATTATGTTAAACATTGAAATTAGTCAATGCTTAAATTCCTTTTATAAATACATATTTTGGAAATTATTTTTAAAATCTTAAATAATTATCTATTTTGTTTAATATTAGCTACAATGTTGTATCGTGTTATTTTAGAAATTAATTTTAAGATTCACTTGAACTTTGCCTTAATAAGAATAGTAATAAATTATTAATAACTATTTCATGTTAATAATTTTATTAACTATTAATTATGAATAAAAAAAATATTAAGTTTTAATTAAAAGTAGTTAGAATAATAATAATCAATCATAAATAAAAAAATATTAATTATTAATTAAAAATAGTTAAAATTACTTCAATAAAATTCATGCAAAATCAATTATTAAATTTGGGTGACATTAATTATTTACACAAAAGAGAACCATGATCTTTAAGGAGGAAAGAAGAACACTTGTTGTATTCTGAATAGGTGTGTCTTTTACAAAGGATGAGCACTCCTATTTATAGCAAAAAGTTGTCTTTCAATGGTGGAGGAGTTGATGGCCATTATGGCCTTCATTGGCCACCAATTAACTTTTGAAAACTCCTTCCCACTACCATCAATTCTCCACTCATCCTTTTTCACATGTGCAAAATAGAAATGATGCTTCATATTCAATCTTTACACTTTTGGTCCTCTCTTTGTTAGCACTTCAATTCTGGCCCTTTATTTTCCTTAAACTTCACTTTTAGCCCCCAACTCTTGAACTTTCATACTTTGGCCCTTTCTTTCCTGAAATTTACAGTTTGGTCCCTGGACAAAAATGATAACTTCTACCAGCTTTCCTAAAATATAAAAATAACTATAAAAATTCCTAAAAATATAAAATAAAGTTTAAAAACCAAATAAAAGCTAATCTATATGCAAAATGCAAAATAAATATAAAATCTACATAAAAAGAATAAAAAACCTATATGAGACTCAAAAATAATAAAATAAAAAGACTAAAAATACCCTAAAATTATCATATAAAATCTAGTCATCATATCATTCATCCCGATCTTGAAACGGACACGATATTGCATGCCTAGCACGCAAAACTTGCAGAAATCCATCTTGCAGCTCCGAACACCCTTCAAAAGATCTCTCTTATGAAGTTTCATCATCCCTTTCTCACTAGGATGACCCAGACGCATATGCCAGAGCCTCGTTGCATCATTGTCAGTGTCAACTAATGCAAATTCACCTACAACGGTGCTCCCCAACAAGTGATAAATATTTCCTGCAGTACGCTTTGTCGTCATCACAATTAATGCACCTTTACAAACCTTCAGAGTATCCTTACCTCCACCAGAATGGAAGGAGTAACCATTCTCCTCGTTGTCATCAAAGTCCTCGTCCTCATCCTACCGTGTTATAAAAACGGGGTGTTATAGCTTCCAGATGACATTTGGCTTTGCCCTCCCATCTAGAAAGCTTCCAACACTCTAACGAGACTCCTTTCTTTCTACAACACGTATCTTCTTCTTCCTCTATGAGATCCTTCCTTTCTCTCTCAAGGTCATCCATGAGGGAATAGTCCACCACTGAACCCCCGAATATTGCTCCCTCGACAGCACTATATCGTAGACGTCCAGTGTAGTCTCCTCAACACATCCAAGGTACCATAGGCGTTGGGTACGACATTCAAAAACCCACGCCGCGGGATGCTCGGTATCAATCAAATTGTGCCAGGCCTCGACGGACGGGGCTATCATTTTCTAGGGTCAGATCGGCATCTACCGAACCAACGTGAATAGAACATAGCAAGAAGTAGAAACGCAAGGGTCAACTACCCAAGAACACCCGACAATTCACAACAATGATCATAGAGGAACTATAACTCTTTTTCTAAGTTATAGGGAAGTTTAGTCAAAATTTAGATGCATGAAATGTAAATGTCATGCCAACAGTCCGGAAGATTCCTTAATCCTTACAAGAGGTAAAATAGGACAACCTTAAGATATTCAGGACCAATGGAACAACAAGACAACACCAACTGAGAGGAATGCCACTTATCAGGAAATTTTTACGCAACCTACAGTTATTCAGGACCATTGGAACGACAAACAAACGCCAATTGTGGAATGATACTTATCGTGTGGTAAGCCCACAATAGCTACCATAAAACAAACCTTACATGGGCCCACCAACTAGACTCTCGATCTCTAAGGATCTCACCGTGGTATCTATGTTATGCTATGTGTTGATGATAAGTTAGTTGTCCACCGAGGATCATCCATCAATGTTCTTGACTCAAGTCTCGAGTAGGATTATCACGACAATGGTATCTAGACCACTAGGTCAGTCTCTCCCTCCATACGAGCGACCGCCATAATCATTTATCAGTCAACATACAGTCATGGTATCATCACCACAAAATTATAAATAGTCATACTTTATACATCTTAAAGCATGGTAGACAAGTCATAATGTTATCATCGAAGCATTAGAATTTCATAGTTTCATATCAACTCATATCATATACAAGTAATCATGTAGAATTTCAACATCTTCGAATCACAATCATGCTACTTTAACCATTGATCCACAGTCATGCTATAACAAATCAATTCATAAGCGTACTAAGTTAAACTATAAGTAAAGCAAAAGACTGTAAATCACTCTAGGATTTTATCCTAGTTCACCTTTGACTCATGGGCTATGTCTAGTCCCTGGGCTCCGCCAAGCTTATCCACTAATCACTTCAAGTATTATCAAGGACTTCTCTTACAAGTATTATCAAGGACTCCTAGTACAAGTACTATCAAGGACTTCTCCTAGTACAAGTATTATCAAGGACTTCTCCAAGTTTTGGTTTTCTTTTTGGTATGGCTGGTCTACTTGATTTCTCTTCTTAGAAAGGTGTATATGCTTTGAAGATCTGATAGGTAGCTTTGAACAAAAACTCTTGAAGACTTTCAAGGTATGAGAGTTGATAGATCTATTTTCATCAACTTAAACCTTCACCTAATTCTCCTATTTATACTGCTTCTAGGATGAGAGTAAGGGAGAGAGAACTGATGATCAAAACACGTGAACTTGAATCAACGACTGGATTGTGAAGAAGGTCTTGCTCCTGACCCTGGCTGAGGTTTTGATGACGACAAACTCATCGACAAAAAGAAGAAAAGAAGACTTAGAGGAAACAACACTATATATTTCAACATTTACCTAGAAGTCTTAGTTTAGGTGAGTTATGCTTCTAAAGGCTTCTCAAAGCATAAAGGCTCCTTAAAACATCTAAGCTAATCAAGTTTAATGTTTTCATAACTTAAAAGAACTAGAATTAAGCCGATCTTAAAAGTTCAAGTTTCTGGATATTAGACTTGAGTGTAATCGATTTCAGCTTTCTGGTAATCGATTACACCTAGGCAAGTAATCGATTACTTCTTGCTTGTAATCGATTACATGTTTGAATTTGAAATTCAAACTGTAACGGCTCTTAGTGTAATCGATTACCTAAGTGATGTAATCGATTACACACACGAAAAGTTGCATCTTTTCGCGAACCATTGTGTCTCAAACCTTTTGGGAAGGGTTGCATTGGTTCAAGGACGTTTCCCCTTGCCTATATAAAGTCCATTTGAGTCCAGAACACAACAACACATGAGAATACAACATTAGGCCAAAGCTTTGCCAAAATAAGTTCTTTCATTAAGTCTTTTAGCACTTAAACTTTCAAAGAGCCTAAATTTTGAGTTCATGATCTTCATGATTAAGAGAACACTTTAAGTTGTTCATATCTTGAGAAACTCAGAATCTTATTATGCTTAAGAGCCTTAAAGCATAAATTCCCATGATCAATCCACTTGTATGTTAAAGGATTGATACAGCCAAATTGTAAACTCTTCTTCATCTCATTCTGGTAGATTGAGTATTCACCGTGGGTCTCGGTGAAGGGTTGTTGTTACTGAAAGTGGTGTACTTTCAGGGTGTTGATTGAAGGTGGTCTAGCCTCCAAGGTCTGAAGGTGTTTTGCCTTCAGAAACTGAAAGTGGTGTACTTTCAGGGGCTGTTGAAAGTGGTATACTTTCACAGGTGATTGATAGAAATTCTTAAGGTACTTGGTGTAAGAGATTTTTATCAATAGTGGAAAAATCTTCAAGGGATTTTCTTAAGGGACTGGACGTAGCCTTCGGTGGATAGAAGGTGAACCAGGATAAATTTCTTTGTGTGAATTCTTCTACCCTTCATCTTTACTTTCAAGTAACGCTTATTTCCGCTGCAATCTTTTGCATTTACATTCATCTTGAAAGTAAGAAGGTATCAAGGCGAAAATCGGGTAAACCTGATTCACCCCCCTCTCAGGTTGCTATCTATACTAACAATTGGTATCAGAGCGTAAGTTTAGGTAAGTTGCTCCTAAGATCCAGGAAAAGATGGCATCCTCTTCCAATCATGGAACCAGTGAAGGATTCAACATAAACAGACCACCATACTTCAATGGAGACCACTATGACTTCTAGAAGATCAAGATGAAAATCTTTATAAAGTCATTAGACGGTGAAATATGGAAAGCCATTGAAGAAGGTCCGTTTTTACCTATGAATGATGTGGGAGACAGTAGACAACCAAAACCAGAAAACACTTGGAATGAAGAAGAAAAGAAGAAGGTTCAATATGATCTCAAAGGAATGAATATTCTTACATCTGCCCTTGGCATGGATGAGTTTTTCAGAGTATCAACATGTACAACATCAAAAGAAATATGGGATACGTTGATGGTGACTCATGAAGGAACAGATGAAGTCGAGAGATAAAAAATCAATACTCTATCTCAAGAATATGAAATGTTCAGAATGCTTCCAGGAGAAAAGGTATTGGATATGCAAAAACGATTCACTCATTTGATTAACCATTTGATTGCTCTTGGTAAAAAGTTTTCAAACAGTGACTTGAACATGAAAGTTCTAAGATCACTCACAAGAACATGGCAACCAAAAGTTACGGCTATTTCAGAGAAGAAGAGTTTGTCAAATATGACTCTTGTAACTCTCTTTGGAAAACTCCAAGAACACGAGTTGGAATTGAATCGTTTGGAGGAGCATGAACAACATGAGAAGAAGTATCGATCCATTTCCCTAAAGGCAAAAGAAAGCATCAAAGATGATTATGATGCAGATTCTGAAGAAGAAGAAGATAATGGGAATATGAATTTTTTAGTGAAGAACTTTGGAAAGTTTCTCAAAAGAAAAGGTATGAAATTTAACAATAATAGATCTTTCCAAAGGAATAATGAGTCATCCTCTTCTCAAAAGATCACATGCTTCGAATGTGGTAAGCCTGGACACGTCAAGTTAGAATGTCCAAATCTTCAAAAGAAGAAACATGGTCTGAAGGACAAATTTGAAAAGAAAGATCAATCCACACGAAGAGCATACTTGGCTTGGGATGAAAATGAAGTAAGTTCATCATCAGATTCTGACAAAGAAGAAGCACAAGTTGCATTAATGGCTTCACATGATTCAGATACTGAAGATATCCAGGTTAGTGATAATTCTATTTCTTTTCATGATTTAAAGTATACTATGGAAAATATGTTTAAATTATGTCAAAAAGATTCTAAGGTTAGCACAAAGAAAAATGATTTAATATCATCTTTAGAAAGCAACTGTAGAAATCTACAAGAGGAATTAGACATAGTAAAATCTAAGTTAGATATTTCACATAAATGCACTAAGTGTAGTTTTCTAGAAGAAAAGATAGATAATCTTCAACAAAGAGTTCATAACTTCAACACAGGAAAACAAAAGTTAGACGATATTCTAAGTGTGCAAAGGTACTCAAATAATAAGTCTGGACTAGGATATACATCTCATCCAAAGACAAAAGAAATTAAGAAAACTGTGTTTGTAAAACCAAACAAAGTGGAAGGATCTTCTGAAAATACTAAGGCTAATTCTTTTAGGAATATGAACAATTGGAAAAGTAATTTTCGTAGACTTCCTAAGAAGATCAATCCTTCTCCTAGGCAAACATCTAGTTACAACTGTTAGTTCAGATAGCAACCTGAGAGGGGGGTGAATCAGAGTTGCCCCAATTTTCGCCTTATCGAAATTATTACTTTCAAGATAATGATGATCACGAAACAATAGTTGTGATTGCAGCGGAATTGAGAATTGCTTGAAAGTAAAAGATGAAGGATGAGAGGAATTCACAAACGGAGTTTTATCCTGGTTCACCTTCTATCCACTGAAGGCTACGTCCAGTCCCTCAAGAAAACCCCTTGAGGATTTTTCCACTATTGATAAAAATCTCTTACAAGTTCCTAACCCAAGGACCCCAAGAATTTCTACCAATATCCTGTGAAAGCAAACCACTTTCAACAGCCCCTGAAAGCAAACCGTTTTCAGTTCCTGAAGGCAAACCACCCTCAGACCTTGAAGGCTAAACCACCTTCAATCAATAACCTGAAAGTATACCACTTTCAGTGACAACAACCCTTCACCGAATACCACGGTGAAAACTCAATCTTACAGAAAGAGATGAAGAAGAGTTTACAATTGGCTGTATCAATCCTTTAACATACAAATGGATTGATCATGAGAATTTATGCTTTAAGGCTTTTAAGCATAATATGATTCTGAGTTCCTCAAGATATGAACAACAAAGGTGTTCTTATAACCATGAAGATCATGAACTCAGAATTTAGGCTCTTGAAGGTTTAAGTTCTAAAAGATGAACTAATTTTGACAAAGCTTTGGCCTAATGTTGTATTCTCATGTGTTGTTGTGTTCTGGACTCAAATGGACTTTATATAGGCAAGGGAAACGTCATTGAACCATCACAACCCTTTCCAAAAGGTTTGGGACACAATGGTTCATGAAAAGATGCAACTTTTCGTTCTGGTAATCGATTACATCACTTAGTGTAATCGATTACACTAATAGCCGTTTCAGTTTGAATTTCAAATTCAAACATGTAATCGATTACAAGCAAGGGGTAATCGATTACTTGCCTAGGTGTAATCGATTACCATAAGGCTGAAATCGATTACACTGAAGTCCAACTTCCAGAAACTTGATCCTTTGAGCTTGGCTTAAGGTTTTCTACTTCTTTTAGGTTATGAAAACACTTAGCTTGATTAGTTTAGGTGTTTTAAGAGCCTTTATGCTTTAATAGACCTTTAGAAGGATAACTCACCTAAACTAAGACTTCTAGACTATTGATGAACTTTGTAGCGCTGTTTCTTCGAAGTCTTCTTTTCTTCTTTTTATCGATGAGTTTGTCGTCATCAAAACCACAGCCAGGGTCAGGAGCAAGACCTTCTTCACAATCTCCCCCCTTTTTGATGATGGCAAACACATTCTTGATACTTGAAGATCATATTTGCAATTCTCTTGAAGAACTCCCCCTGATTGATGTAATCTAGTATTTCTCCCCCTTTCTAACGTACTTGTTGAAATCCTGCATATGATCTTTAAGAAACACAGAACCTTTCTCCCCCTTTTGACTTCATCGAAAAGAAGAAAAGGCCAAAAATACAGGCATACAACCATACAAGTATAGAATCCGAAATAAAGCATAGGGGTATGGGGGTAAAGTTGTAAGACATGAATAAAACACAACCAGCACTTATATTATATATATATATGGAAACCAAGGCATAGGTTACATATAGTAGAAGCATAACAAACATAATTAGTAGAGTAGTTACAACAAAGGATAAAGCCTATTTGTGGAAATGGGGAAATCCTAATAGTAGTTGTATAATTATATTAAGACAAGGTCTTCAGAACCTATGCTTGACTAGAATCCTCAGAATTCTCAGACGGGTCAAGATCCTGGAGACTCTCAATTTCCTTGCGCATGAAGGAGTGTACTTCCTCTATGCGATTTTCCACAAGCAGAAATCGAGATCGAATGGTGTCTTCCAGTTGGCCCAACTTTTGAGAAAGACGAAGTGACAGGATGTCCATCCTTTCAAGGATGACCTTGGTTTCCTGTGAGAAATTGGAGGGAATGGTATAAAAAGGAGATAATCCAGCCGATGCAGCATTTGTTTGGACATCTATGCAGTATCGAAGATGCAAAAAGGGATCGTTGGAGGAATCCCTTCGAGGAATATGAATTGGAGAGGAAAAATTTGAGGGACGAGGAAGAGATCCCATGGCTAAACAAGATTAGAAGAAGATAGGTTGTGTATGTGGAAAGGTAGGCAAAAGGCAATAGACATATGCTGATTTTATAGAGAAAATCGTGGGTGTAATCGATTATGACAGTTAGAGTAATCGATTACAGCAGTTTAAAAATTTGAAATTATTCAAATTTTGAAATGTGTAATCGATTATAGCAGTTGAGGTAATCGATTACTTATAGATTTCTAACAGGCACGAGGACTAAGAGCAAGGATAATCGATTACAGGACCTATGGTAATCGATTACTAAGACATCTTTATAAGTTCTAGGCTCTAGAATCCTATGTAACACATTTTAAAAAACATATTGAAGCACATAATCAAGCTAAATGCATACAAACATATATTATCACAATGATTATGCAACAAATCATGTTACTTTAAATGTCATGCTCATCTAATATGCCTAATTCTCTTCTAATCTTAAAGAATGAATCTTTAGGAAGAGGCTTAGTAAAGATATCTGCTAATTGATTATGAGTATCCACAAAAGAAATCTCAATATCTTTTGGCTGAAAAATTCACGGCCAAATTTTTTCCTTACAACCGCATAAGGAAGTTGAAGCAGGAAATCAACTCCTTCATCCAACAATGTTAAAACAGATAGCAACCTGAGAGGGGGGGGGTGAATCAGTGTTGCCCCAATTTTCGCCTTATTGAAATCGTTACTTTCAAGTTTATGATGATCACGAATTGATCGTTGTGATTGCAGCGGATATGAACAATACTTGAAAGTAAATGTGAAGGATAAAGAGAATCACACACAAGATTTATCCTGGTTCACCTTCAATCCACCGAAGACTACGTCCAGTCCCTCAAGAAAACCCCTTGAGGATTTTTCCACTATTGATAAGAATTTCTTACAAGTTCCTAACCCAAGGACCCCAAGAATTTCTACCAATATCCTGTGAAAGCAAACCGCTTTCAACAGCCCCTGAAAGCAAACCGCTTTCAGTTCCTGAAGGCAAACCACCCTCAGACCTTGAAGACAAACTTGTCTTCAATCAAAACCCTGAAAGCAAACCACTTTCAGTGACAACAACCCTTCACCGAATACCACGGTGAAAAACTCAATCTTACAGAAAGAGATGAAGAAGATATTACACTTGGCTGTTTCAATCCTTTAACACACAATTGGATTGAACATGAGAAATTATGCTTTAAGGCTTTTAAGCATAATACAATTCTAAGTTCTTCAAGATATGAACAACTAATGTGTTCTTGTAAACATGAAGATCATGAACTCAGAATTTAGGCTCCAAAAGATTTAAGTTCTAAAAGATGAACCAATTTTGAAAGAGCTTTGGCCTAATGTGTTTTTCTCATGTGAAATGTGTCTATTTCGTGTGTGTTGTGTGTTCTATGTTGTTGTTATGTTTTCTGGACTCAAATGGTCTTTATATAGGCAAGGGAAACGTCCTTGAACCATCACAACCCTTTTCAAAAGGTTTGGGACACAATGGTTCATGAAAAGATGCACTTTTTCGTTCTGGTAATCGATTACCATACTTAGTGTAATCGATTACACAAGTGACCGTTTCAGTTTGAATTTGAATTTCAAACATGTAATCGATTACAAGACTGGAGTAATCGATTACTTGCCTTGGTGTAATCGTTTACCATAATGGTGTAATCGATTACACAGAAGCCCATTTTCCAGAAACTTATTCTTTGAGACTTGCTTAAGGTTTTCTACTTCTTTTAAGTTATGAAAACTCTTAGCTTGATTAGATTAGGTGTTTTAAGAGCCTTTATGCTTTAATAAACCTTTGGAAGCATAACTCACCTAATACTAAGACTTCTAGACTATTGATGGACTTGAGTGCTTGATTCTTTGAAGTCTTCTTTTCTTCTTTTTGTTGATGAGTTTGTCGTCATCAAAACCACAGCCAGGGTCAGGAGCAAGACCTTCTTCACAATCTCCCCCTTTTTGATGATGGCAAACACATACTTGAAACTTTGAAGATCATATGTGCATTCTTGATGCTTAACTCCCCCTATTTGATGGAATTTAGTATTTCTGAGTTTTCTCCCCCTTTCTAATGTACTTGTTAAATTCCTGCATATGATCTTTAAGAGCACAGAACCTTTCTCCCCCTTTTGACTTCATCAAAAAGAAGAAAAGGCCAAAAAAAATGTACAGGCATACATACAAGTATATTGAATCATAAAGCATGGGGGATGGGGGTAAATAAGTAAAACATGAACAACCAGCACTTATATATATATATAAGAAAGCAAATACATAAAAGTACAAACAGGAATGGTGAATAAAACAATTAAAACCTATAGAATTAAGAATCATCAGACATGTCTTCATCATCGGACAAGATGCGCCGTCATAATGAAGTAACCAGGAAAGAGTATCAATTCCATAGTCATGAAATAAACCTAAGCTTGAGAGTATACTAGAATTAACGCACTTGTAATTTAAAGAGCGAACATCATAGGAGTCGTCAATGGGAACTCCAGATTGAAGGAGAAGACGAGTGATACTTGGAGCATAGGGAAATGATTGTGCTTTAGTTCGGCAAGTAAGCATATGGTGCATTACTAAGAATGTCCAGTTAATGGCATGGCCATGAAGGATGCCATATAAAACTTGAAGTTCTAACTCACTAATATGAGCATGAAGGTCTTCTTGAGGAAGAAGGATGTGATGAACAAAGTAATGAAGCAAGTGGTTGGTAGTGGTAAGAACATCAACATGAAAAGGACAGGTTTTGGTGCGAGGAGGATGAAGCTTCTGAACTTCTGAAGGGGTAAAGCGACACAAAGTTCGGTAAAAAGCATCAGAGTTATATTCAGGCCAGGGGCAAGGTAGATTTGTTCCCAACTCGGCACCAGAAAAAGGAAGACCCAAGCACTTGCCAAAAGAGACAAGAGAGTACTGAATGGTAGTCCCTTTTACAGAAGAGGTAATACTTGTGCCTTCAACTTCCAAGTTGCAGTAGAATACCTTGACCAACTCGGGATAGTAGGGTGTGGTAGATTGAAGGAAAGTATCAACATATTGATCTCCAAGTAAAGCGGGAAAGGTTAGACCGGCTTCGATGAAAGATTCTAATTCAGCATAGAAGGGGGTTCGAACTGTTTGGGTGAGAAAGTGAGAAATAAATCGAGTTCTCTCGGCAGAGGTGGGAAGAAGACGGGAGAAATTTAGTGGATTGTGAGGACAAAAGGCTGAGGATAAGCATGGAAAGAAAGACATGTTGCCGTGGAAGTTAAAAATCAGAACTTAGAATGATTTTGGAAGGTATGATTGATCAACATCGAAGGCTGGCTTAAATATCCTGAGCATGTAATCGATTACAACCGTTGAAGTAATCGATTACGGAGCAGTTATGCCAAGAGTGAATTTCAAAAAATGGAGGGAAATTGAAATTCTGGCAATTTTTTCGAGTATGTAATCGATTACTGCAGTTGGGGTAATCGATTACATCAGTTACAAATTTGAAAATTTTCAAATTGTGAATGTGTAATCGATTATGGCAGTTTGAATAATCGATTACTCAGATGTTTCTAATGAGCACGAGTACTTAGAACATGGATAATCGATTACAAATCCTAGGGTAATCGATTACTAGGACATTTTTACAAGTTCTAGGCTCTAGATTCCTATGTAACACTTTTCCTATAAAACACTTAAGTACATAATCTATCTAAAGGCATGTAAACACACATTTATCATAAAGATCGTGCAAATAACATGTTAACTTAAGTATCATGCTCATCTAAAATGCCTAATTCTCTTCTTATCTTGAAAAAAGATTCTTTAGGAAGAGGTTTAGTAAAGATGTCTGCTAACTGATTATGTGTATCCACAAATGAAATCTCAATATCTTTCCTCATAACATGATCTCGAAGAAAATGATGTCGAATATCAATATGCTTAGTTCGAGAATGCATGATAGGGTTTTTAGTGAGATTAATGGCACTTGTGTTGTCACATTTAATTGGAATGCAGCCCAGCTCTAAGCCATAATCTTTGAGTTGTTGTTTGAGCCATAGCGTTTGTGCACAACAACTTCCTGCAACAATGTATTCTGCTTCTGCAGTACTTAGAGCAACACATACTTGTTTCTTACAAGACCATGAAACAAGAGCATTTCCTAATAGGTGACAAGTACCACTTGTACTCTTTCTTTCAGTTTTACAACCAGCATAATCAGAATCAGAATATCCAATCAAATCACAAACACTTCCCTTGGGATACCACAATCCAACATTTGTAGTTCCTTTCAAATATTTGAAAATTCGTTTAACAGAACTCATATGTGATTCCCTAGGAGATGCTTGATATCTAGCACATAGACACACACTAAACATAATATCAGGTCTACTTGCAGATAAGTATAAAAGAGATCCGATCATACCTCTATATTTGGTAATATCTACTTGATTACCGGATTCATCTTGATCTAAATATGTATTAGACCCCATAGGTGTGGCTATGGCTTTGCAATCATCCAAATCATATTTCTTTAATAGTTCCTTGCAAAACTTTGATTGATTGATGAATATTCCATCACTTGATTGCTTGATTTGCAAACCAAGAAAGAAATTTAATTGTCCCATCATGGACATTTCAAATTCTTCTTGCATCATGTTAGAGAAATCTTTGCAAAGAGATTCGTTAGTTGCACCAAAGATAATATCATCAACATAAATTTGAACAAGTAAGGTATTACCTTTGGTTCTTTTGATGAACAAGGTTGTATCAGCCTTACCTTTTTGAAATCCTTTATCACAAAGGAAAGTACTTAACCTATCATACCATGCACGAGGGGCTTGCTTAAGACCATAGAGTGCTTTCTTTAGTCTGAAGACATGTGTAGGAAACTTTGGATCTTCAAATCCTGGAGGTTGCTTCACATACACTTCTTCTTGAATATAACCGTTAAGGAATGCACTTTTGACGTCCATTTGATACAATGGGAAGTTTAAAGAACAAGCATATGCCAATAATAGTCTTATGGCTTCCAACCTTGCTACTGGTGCATATGTTTCATCAAAATCTATACCTTCTTTTTGATTATAACCTTGAGCAACTAATCTTGCTTTGTTCCTAACTATAATACCATTTTCATCTAACTTATTCCTAAACACCCACTTTGTTCCAATAACATGTTTGTCACTAGGCTTAGGGACAAGTTCCCAAACTTGATTCCTTTCAAATTGGTTTAGTTCTTCCTGCATTGCTACAATCCAATACTCATCCTCTAGATCATCATTTACTTTTGATGGTTCTATCTGAGAGACAAAGGCCATATTCAAAACTGAATCATTCAAGCGTAGCCTTGTAGAAACGCCTCTAGAGATATCACCAATAATATTATCAACTGGATGATCCCTATGGGTTCTCCATTCTTTTGGAAGTTGATAAGTATTACTTTCAATGTGCTCTTCTTGTATTGGATTCTGATCTCCATCCTTTTGAGAATCTTCATTTATAATGATGTCATCTTCTTCATTATCTGGAAGATTGACTTTATCTTCTATTGAAGATTTAGATTCGTCAAAAGCAACATGTATGGATTCTTCCACGGATAGAGTTTTCTTGTTAAAGACTCTATATGCTTTGCTTGTTAGAGAATAACCAAGGAATATACCTTCATCAGATTTTTCATCAAACTTACCAAGGTTTTCCTTTCCATTATTCAAGACAAAGCATTTTGATCCAAAAGCATGTAGATGAGAGATATTTGGTTTCCTTCCTTTGTAGAGTTCATAGGGTGTTTTCTTAAGGATAGGTCTAATAAGAACTCTATTGGAAACATAGCAAGCAGTACTTACAGCATCAGCCCATAAATATTTAGGGAGACTAGATTCACTTAACATGGTTCTTGCTAATTCTTCAAGTAACCTATTCTTCCTTTCTACTACACCATTTTGTTGTGGTGTTCTCGGAGTAGAGAAGTTATGTGATATTCCATTTTCATCACATAGTTCTTGGAATTGTTGATTCTGAAATTCTCCACCATGATCACTTCTAATAGAAGAGATCTTTAAAGACTTCTCATTTTGAACTAGCCTTGCATATCTTTTGAATGCATTGAAGGCTTCATTCTTATGAGGTAGAAATAAAGTCCATGTAAATCTAGAGAAATCATCAACAATAACAAGTGCATAGAAATTACCTCCGAGGCTTTTAGTTCTAGAAGGTCCGAACAAATCCATATGTAACAATTGAAGGGGTCTTGAGGTCGAAACTATGTTCTTTGGTTTGAAGGATGTTCTGGTTTGCTTCCCTTTTTGACATGCATCACAAAGCTTGTCTTTCTCGAATTTTATCTTTGGAAGCCCAACAACTAGATCATGCTTGACTAGTTTGTTTAAATGATCTATGTGAATATGTGCAAGTCTTCTATGCCATAGCCATGAATCACTATTATTCTTGGCCAAAAGGCATCTCACATTTTGTGGAATTTCTTCCAATGAGATCATGAAGACTTTGTTTACTTTATATCCAGAAAACTTAATTTCTTTAGTTTTCACATCTTTCACAACACATATGTCATTAATAAAACCTACTTTCAAACCTTTATCACATAGTTGACTAATACTTAGAAGATTATGCATCAAACCATCAACGTAAAGAACTTTATCGATGACTGTTTGAGGGGGTGTGCCTATTCTTCCAATACCGAGTATTTTTCCCTTTTGATTGTTACCATATGTGACAAAACCTTTTTCCCTAGGTATAAGAAAAGAAAACTTGGTTTTGTCTCCTGTCATGTGTGATGAGCAGCCACTATCAAGATACCATAGATCCTTTGCTGCTTTCATACACACCTACATGACAAAGTTCAGACATGGGTATTAGGAACCCAACAAGTTTTGGGTCCTTCTAAGTTAACATCCTTTCTAACCCAAATGTACTCCCTATTTGGTACTCCTATATGTTTGTAGTAGCATCTACTAGGGGTATGTCCTATTTTGTTACAGTAAGTA
Organism: Acmispon strigosus; assembly: GCA_030819835.1. Classification (NCBI taxonomy): domain Eukaryota; kingdom Viridiplantae; phylum Streptophyta; class Magnoliopsida; order Fabales; family Fabaceae; genus Acmispon; species Acmispon strigosus. The sequence goes on from JAUAMA010000006.1 coordinate 24,788,141, forward strand.
CAAGAGTAATGATTGTAACTAGAGGTTTGTCTAGGAGAGGGATGAATCTTCTTAGGAGGTATATTTTGATTATTCTTCCTATTGTTTGTACTCCTGACAGGATTAACCTTACTGTTACTAGAAGATCCTAAAACATGGTTTGGTTTTACAAACACAGTTTTCCTAACCTCTTTTGTCTTTGGGTGAGAAGTATATCCTAAACCTGACTTATTGTTTGAATATCTTTGAACACTTAGAATATCATCTAACTTCTGTTTTCCTTTATTGAAGTTATTTACTCTTTGTTGAAGATTTTCTATCTTTTCTTCTAAAGAACTACACTTAGTGCATTTGTGAGTAATGTCTATCTTAGATTTTACTACATCTAGTTCTTCTTGTAAATTTCTACATTTACTTTCTAGGGAAGAAATTAACTCATTTTGCCTAGTGCTAACTTTAGAAAATTCTTGACATATTTTAAACATATTTTCCATGGTAAACTTTAAATCATGAAAAGATATAGAATTCTCACTAACCTGGGAAACTTCAATATCAGAATCATGTGAGGCCATCAAAGCAACTTGTGCTTCTTCTTTATCAGAATCAGATGATGAACTTACTTCATTATCATCCCAAGCCAAATATGCTCTTCGAGTAGGTTGATCTCTTTTCTCGAATTTCTCTCTTAGACCATGTTTCTTCTTCTGAAGATTTGGACAATCTAACTTGAAATGTCCCGGTTTGCCACACTCGAAACATGTAATCTTTTGAGATGAAGAAGACTCATTGTTCCTTTGGAAGACTTTATTGTTGTTAAATCTAACATTTTTCTTTTTAAGAAACTTTCCAAAGTTCTTCACTAGAAGATTTAGATTTCCATTGTCTTCTTCTTCAGAATCTGCATCATAATCTTCTTTGATGCTTTCTTTTGCTTTTAGGGAAATTGATCGATACTTCTTCTCATGTTGTTCATGCTCTTCTAAACGATTCAATTCCAACTCATGTTCTTGGAGTTTTCCAAAAAGAGTTGCAAGAGTCATATTTGATAAACTCTTCTTCTCTGAGATGGCTGTTACTTTTGGTTGCCATACTCTTGTAAGTGATCTTAGAACTTTCATGTTCAAATCACTGTTTGAAAATTGTTTACCAAGAGCAATCAAATGATTAATTAAATGAGTGAATCGTTTTTGCATGTCTAATACCTTTTCTCCTGGAAGCATTCTGAACATTTCATATTCTTGAGATAGAGTATTGATCCTTGATCTCTTGACTTCATCTGTTCCTTCATGAGTCACCATCAATGTATCCCATATTTCTTTTGATGAAGTGCACGTTGATACTCTGAAAAATTCATCCATGCCAAGTGCAGATGTAAGAATGTTCATTCCTTTGAGATCATGTTGAACCTTCTTCTTTTCTTCTTCACTCCAAGTACTTTCTGGTTTTGGTTGTGAAGTTCCTTCTTCATTTGTTGTTACAGGCACAAAGGGTCCTTCTTCAATGACTTTCCATATTCCTGAGTCTAATGACTTTATGAATATCTTCATCTTGATTTTCCAGAAGTCATAGTGTTCTCCATTGAAGAATGGTGGCCTGTTTATGTTATGTCCTTCACTTGTTCCATGATTGGAAGAGGATGCCATCTTTTCCCGGATCTTAGGAATAACTTACCTAAACTTCCGCTCTGATACCAATTGTTAAAACAGATAGCAACCTGAGAGGGGGGGTGAATCAGTGTTGCCCCAATTTTCGCCTTATTGAAATCGTTACTTTCAAGTTTATGATGATCACGAATTGATCGTTGTGATTGCAGCGGATATGAACAATACTTGAAAGTAAATGTGAAGGATAAAGAGAATCACACACAAGATTTATCTTGGTTCGCCTTCAATCCACCGAAGACTACGTCCAGTCCCTCAAGAAAACCCCTTGAGGATTTTTCCACTATTGATAAGAATTTCTTACAAGTTCCTAACCCAAGGACCCCAAGAATTTCTACCAATATCCTGTGAAAGCAAACCGCTTTCAACAGCCCCTGAAAGCAAACCGCTTTCAGTTCCTGAAGGCAAACCACCCTCAGACCTTGAAGACAAACTTGTCTTCAATCAAAACCCTGAAAGCAAACCACTTTCAGTGACAACAACCCTTCACCGAATACCACGGTGAAAAACTCAATCTTACAGAAAGAGATGAAGAAGATATTACACTTGGCTGTTTCAATCCTTTAACACACAATTGGATTGAACATGAGAAATTATGCTTTAAGGCTTTTAAGCATAATACAATTCTAAGTTCTTCAAGATATGAACAACTAATGTGTTCTTGTAAACATGAAGATCATGAACTCAGAATTTAGGCTCCAAAAGATTTAAGTTCTAAAAGATGAACCAATTTTGAAAGAGCTTTGGCCTAATGTGTTTTTCTCATGTGAAATGTGTCTATTTCGTGTGTGTTGTGTGTTCTATGTTGTTGTTATGTTTTCTGGACTCAAATGGTCTTTATATAGGCAAGGGAAACGTCCTTGAACCATCACAACCCTTTTCAAAAGGTTTGGGACACAATGGTTCATGAAAAGATGCACTTTTTCGTTCTGGTAATCGATTACCATACTTAGTGTAATCGATTACACAAGTGACCGTTTCAGTTTGAATTTGAATTTCAAACATGTAATCGATTACAAGACTGGAGTAATCGATTACTTGCCTTGGTGTAATCGATTACACAGAAGCCCATTTTCCAGAAACTTATTCTTTGAGACTTGCTTAAGGTTTTCTACTTCTTTTAAGTTATGAAAACTCTTAGCTTGATTAGATTAGGTGTTTTAAGAGCCTTTATGCTTTAATAAACCTTTGGAAGCATAACTCACCTAATACTAAGACTTCTAGACTATTGATGGACTTGAGTGCTTGATTCTTTGAAGTCTTCTTTTCTTCTTTTTGTTGATGAGTTTGTCGTCATCAAAACCACAGCCAGGGTCAGGAGCAAGACCTTCTTCACAAACAAGATGCTGAAAACCTGTATGAGACATGGGAGAGGTTCAAAGGACTTCTCAGAAGGTGCCCAGGTCATAACATCTCTATCGCAGATCAGGTAGAGAAATTTTATGCTGCTTTGAATGATTATACCAGGGACAAATTGGATACTGCAGCAAGTGGGGCATTCGATGCTTTGCCACCACAAGGAGCTCTTGATTTAATCAACAAACTTGCTGCAAGAGCTGCTCATTCAAACCAGGACCGGGCAATCAGGAAAGGTATTTATGAGGTTGATTCTTTTGAGTCCATTGTTGCTTCAAATAAACTTTTATCCAGGAAAGTTGATGCAATGGTCAAAAGAATGGAGGGGGTTCAACTGAGCCCGGAGGAGGCTGAATTAGAAGCTGAGGTAAAGGCTATGGGGAATTTTCAAAATTCCTATGGCAACACTTATAACCCAAGCTGGAGAAACCACCCCAATTTTTCTTGGAGAGATCAAGGGGGTAGTCAAGGTGAAGCCAGGCAACAATTTCAGAGGCCATTCCAAAATCAGAGGCCACCAATGCCTTTGAATCCAAACCAGGGAAGGAAGAGTTTGGAAGAAATTGTTGGTGAAATAGGCCAACAAACTGTGCAATTTATGAATGAGACCAGGACAAGTGCTAAGAATCATGAAGCCTCCATTAGAAATTTGGAGGTCCAGGTAGGCCAATTGGCCAAGACCATCTCAGAAAGGATTCCAGGTACTTTTCCGTCTGATACTCTTGTCAATTCAAAAGAAAATGTTGAGAATGTTTCTGCCATTACTCTTAGGAGTGGTAAGACTATGCCCGAAAGGGTAGTGGAAATTGAACAAGAGGTAAGTGGTGAAGAAAAAGAAAGGAGTGTGCCTATTGTTGTTGAAAAAATTGCTGAAAATGTAATTCCTCCTTCTAAGAAAATTGGCAAAGTTCCGTTTCCTAAAGCTTTTAAAAAGAATTTGGAAAAGCAATTCTCAAAATTTCTTGAGATTTTTAAAAGGCTTCAAATTAACATTCCATTTTCTGAAGCTTTGGAACAAATGCCAATTTATGCTAAGTTTATGAAGGACATTTTATTTAGAAGGAGGAAATTGAGTGAGATGGATGAAACTGTAATGTTAACTGAGGAGTGTTCAGCTATGGTTTTGAGGAAGTTGCCCCAAAAATTGAAGGATCCGGGGAGATTCACTTTGCCTGTGGAAATTGAAGGACTACCAAATGCAACAGCTCTTTGTGATTTAGGAGCTTCTATAAACCTCATGCCACTCTCCATGTTTAGGAAATTGGACATGGGAGAGGCCACTCCTACTTTGATGTGTTTACAATTGGCGGACAGGTCAATTAAGTACCCCTATGGGGTGGCTGAAGATGTTTTGGTAAGGGTTGACAAGTTTGTCTTCCCGGTTGATTTTGTGATACTTGACATGGAAGAAGACTCCAAGGTACCATTAATTCTTGGGCGGCCATTCCTTGCTACAGGAAACGCCAAGATTAATGTAGCAGAAGGCCTCCTATCTTTGAAGGTAGGGGATGAAAAAGTGAAGTTTTCTGTATTCCGTACTTGTAAGCACTATGAGTCTGAAAGTGAGGATGAGTTCAAAGATGATGTTTGTAGCAAGAAAAGAAAAAGTACCCCCAATTGATTAAGGGGAAGGGTCTATCTCGGACCTTAACATTGAGCTGGTTGGGAGACAACCCAACTTAGGATAGTTTAAATTTTTGTCATTTAAATTTCTGCACAACTCTTGTAAATAAATAAAAGAAATTTTATGTTGTTGCTACAGGCGAGGCCAGCGCTCGAGCGCTGGAGGCCAACGCTCAAGCGTTAGGCCCCTGCTTATCACCTCTGATTCCAGTAGTTTCCAGCGCTCCAGCGCTGGAGGGCTAGCGCTCATGCGCTAGGCCCCTGGAATCCCAGCTTTTTATTTTTTAATTTCCAGCGCCACAGCGTTGGAACCTAGCGCCCAGGCGCTGGGACCTCTGATGCCCAGTTTTTATTTTAATTCCAGCGCCCAAGCGTTGGTATCCCCAACGCTCAAGCACTGGAGCTCGGGCAGTTTGCTGTTTTTGCTTTTGTTTGCTGTTTTTAGTTTTTAATAAATTTTGTGTTCACCATTTTCTGGAAGTTTTAAGGTTCTATGAGTTTTCCCTTGGTCCTAAACTGGTTTTAATTTTTGGGAACTCAAGAATTCTTGTTTTTAAGGTGGACACAAATTTTTCAACTCATGAGCTTTTGTGCTGATTTTGGAATTAACAAGTCAAGCAAGTTTTTACTTGTGAGACTTTTGTTTGTTCAATGTTACAGGATAGGTACCAAAAGGAGGAAGAACCCTCTTGAACTTAAGTGTTCAAATTGATTTTACATTGAGGTTCCCTTGGACCTTTGTGGAAAATTTGTTACTATACCAGCTTTTTAGATTTTGTTTTTGTTTTTATAGTTTTTTTAGTTTTATTTTTAGTTTAGTTTTTCTGTTTTATTTTGCATGAGTCTAGAGTATATTATCCATTCTGAATGTTGCTATAGCTTTGTGAATGCTTTATCTGATTGAAATGCTTTGTGAAAAAGTTCTATGTTTTTAAGCAGTTAGGATTGCATGCTGTAGAAAGGATTTTTGATATTTTGATTGTTGGGTTGTTGGCAAGGTTTTTCTGAGTTCTAAAAAGGGTACCACTTACCCTATCTTTTTCTGAGAGCTGAGGACTCTGAATTCTTGATTGTAAAATTTTTCTGCCTTGTGTTGGATGTTGATTGGAGTTTTGTATACTTTGTGAGTTGAGAAGAGATTATAGGCATTTTTGAAAACTCAGATTTTTGCTTGAAATGTTATATCCACTAGTAGCCCCTTTTGAGCCTTAAAAGAGTCATTCTTTGGAGCCTACTTTGTGTGATAATTCTTAAAGTTGTTATTGTGATTTATGTGCTAATTTGTTAGAGCTATGTTTGTTGGGTTTCTCTCTAAAAAATGAAGAAAAAAATTGAAAAAATAAGGTATGTGCCTTAGAAAAATAATGAAGTAGTGGGGTGAGAAAGAGTATGAGGGGAGTAAAATTCAAGTCATTCATCCCATACATTCCACTACTTTGTTCAAAAAAAAAAAAAAAAGAGAAAAAAAATTGAGAGGACCCTTGTGTGAATTGTAAGTTTTTAGTCAAGAAAAATCACTTAACAACAAGTTTCTGAGTCAGCCACTAGAGTTGTCAATTTCTTGAAATCCACACCTTGAATTGTACAACCCTTTGGCCAAGTTACAACCTTTAAAATCTCTTCAAAATCACTTGGTTGCTTTACTTCAGTTTTGATTTGAATGATAGGCAGAATCATTGAGCTTTCTTGTTTTCATGGAGAATATTATTTTGGGAGCTTAATTGATGAACTCAAACATGTTAAAAGCCAAGCCTAACTTTCTTGATTCTTTGTCTATAAAACATGCATGTCTTTCTTATCTGCTAAACTTTCTTTGAAAGGTTTTTGTGCTTCAAGTTTTAATCAGATAAACTTTCTCAAAACCCAGGGACGAGTTTTTCTTTAAGTTTTGTCGCTTGAGGACAAGCTGTCGTTGGGTATAGTGGTGTGATGAGTGGATTTTGTATGATGTTTTTAGGTAGTTTTTAGTCTTTTTATTTTATTATTTTTGAGTCACATGTAGGTTTTTTATTGTTTTTATGTAGATTTTATATTTATTTTGCATGTAGATTAGATTTTATTAGATTTTCTAGCTTTATTTTATATTTTTAGGAATTTTTCTAGTTATTTTGTATTTTTAGAAAAAGCTGGTTTAGTTATCATTTTTGTCCAGGGACCAATGTGTAAAGTTTCAGGAAGTCAGGGACCAAATTGTAAAAGTTCAAGAGTGGAGGACTTAAAGTGAAGATTGAGAGAGTATGAGGGCTTGAATTGAAGTGCTAACTAAGAGAGGACCAAAGTGAAAAAGAAGAATATGAAGAATCACTCTCTAATTTAGCACATGGAAAAAATGTTTAAAGAATTGATGTTAGTGGAGGAAGGGTTTCAGAATTGAACAAGGCTGGTTAGTGGCTTTTTATGGCCATCAAAATCCACTACCATGAATGAAGAAGGAAGGAAAAGCTTGAAGATGAAGAAGCAGCGTCCCAGCGCTCAAGCGTTGGGATCCCAGCGCTCCAGCGCTGGGGTTCTGACTGGACGATGAGTCAGATGGTGACCCAGCGCCCAAGCGTTGGAAAGCCAGCGCTCAAGCGCTGGGCCTCGGACAGAAAGTGGAATTTTAATGCATCCTAGCGCCCATGCGTTGGGAATGCCAGCGCTCAAGCGCTGGAGGCTGGAATTTTACTATAAATAGGACCCTTTTCTTCACTTGTAAGACACACCTTCATAGAATACAACAAGTATTCTCTCTTTCTCCCTCAAAGATCATTGTTCCTAGGAATTGTGGGAAGCCAAACTTGAGCTCCTATCCAGGGTAATTCAATGATTCTTTTAGCCATGCTTGGCTAAATTCTTCTTTAAGTTTTTGGGTTGTTTTAGTTTATAATACATGTTCTAGTCTTTTTCTACATTTCTGAATTTTATTTCCATTCATGTTTTATTACCTTATGCTTAATTTCTATCTTGTGGATCCCAAGAGGTTTTGCTTATTACTTATTACATAAGGCCATTTGGTGAGTAGTAAGGGAACTAGGTAATAAAAAAGGTTATAAGTATACTTCGCTAAGGAATTAAGAAGGAGGTAACTTTATGTTGGCCTGAACATCTTCTTCATCTTCTTCTTTAGTTAACTAGGTGCCAAGGAATTGGGTTTAGTAATTAAAAAGAAAGATCTACAATGCTTAAGGAATTAACTTGTAGTTACACTAGGCTATAGCATCATGATAATGGTTTTATAATTCAGGAATTTAGTAGGAAATTTCTAGCATGTTTTTATAGACTATGTAAACCAACCCAAGAGCTTAATGTTCATCATCTCTTTCTCTTATTATTTTATGCAATTGTTTCTTTCTAGTTCTCAAACCAACAACAATTATTCACCTTTTATTTTTCTGTTTTAGTACTAAATTTTATAATAATAAGAACACCTATCCCTTGGGTTCGATCTTTTTATTACGCGATAGTTTAATCGTGCACTTGCGATTCCATTATCAATAACATGATGAAATTATGTTGAGAAGAAGAACTATATTTTGCATATGATGAACTATGACTGAGGATTTTTGTGTGAATTGTGTGAACTGTTAGTTCATGAGGATTATGATATTTGTATGGTCATAGCATATGCATTATATATATATATATATATATATATATATATTGGGTTAATGTGACGGTAATTTGTCCCGTGGGATCAACCAAGGGCAATGTGGTGGTAATTCGTCCCACGTGATTGTCCTAGCCCGATTAGGGTGAATATTGGCCACAATTATGCATATAGATATTGAGGATTATGAACATGTTCATGTGGTTTTGTAAAATGAGAAATTGTGATTATCTTGATATCATTGTTGTTGCTTAACTATTTCTATTTTGTTGTTTACCTTACTGTTGTTATATCACAAATGTTAGATGTTATTTTCTTGATTTTTGTGTTAACCCTTTCTGCTTGTCTTGCTTGATTGTTTGGGCGCTTAACGCCATAGATAAACAGGGCAATGTGGCTCAGGAAGGATGACATGGATGCTCGGACAAGCAATGAAGAAGGACTCAAAGAAATGAAGAACTTAGTTGAAGAATAATTCTGTTTTCCCGCTGTTTTGGTTTTTAGCACATGTTGTGCAACTTTAACTATTTTGAATTATTCCGCATTTTTTGTGTCATGATTATATAACTTAATATGGGATGATATTTATTTATAATTATTGAGTGATGTTGGTTTTGAAACTTGAGTGTTTTTTAGAGGTTTCAAAGTATAATTTCTGCATATTTACTATGTGACCCTCAACTAAAAATTGGGGCGTTACAGGCCACGGAATAAGATTCTCACGCCCCTTTCATGCTAGGAAATTGGAGGAGGAAGACACTCGTGCTTGCAGACTACGGCTTACACACTTGTGCTTGCAGATTGCGATGTACATGCTGGTGGAACTCGATCTTGCCGATGATCTCGATGGGTCCGACGTAGTTCTTGGTGCATGTATGAAGGGTCACTAGCAGAGATTGGGGGCGTTGACGATGACGGCGCATAGGACGTTTCTGAGCTTGGCACCGTTGACATCGCAATTCTTTGATTCAGTGTGGCGGTTGGTCCAACAGATGTAGAAAATATGGGAGACGTCAGTGAGGACAAAGAACTTGGCTTTGGTGTTGTCAGGATCAGAGATGTCGCACTGGATCAGGGAAAGCATGATGCCATTTCGTGAGAATGTGCACACTAAAAATAAGCATAATATACTGTTGGATCTCATTATAAATAATGAATGGTCATGATTCTCCATATGACATAGTCATGAGAAAAACACAAATGAGATGATTCAAATCCCTATTATAGGATAAGATTTAGAAATGGACTTAAATAATATAAATTTGTCAAGAATATTGAAAATGAAATGCATTTAGGTAAAGGGATTGTTTTTTGTCCAATAATAATAAAGGGAGTTATAATCATAAAAATTGTCAAGTTAAATATTTTTCTTAAAAGAATTATAATATTTTTGTAGCTACTCGATGTTGATGTGATAATTAGTTTGGGAGAAGGTATAACAACACAATTTATAATCAACCTAAATTCTTATACTAATTTTTTTTTTTTCTTTACTGCTTAGGAAGTTAGGATCACTCCAATCTTTAAGGGGGTGCCAATTAAATTGGGCTAGAAACCAACTCAGTATCACGCTAAAGAAAGGATTAAGAAGTGTACATTAGTCGGGCTAATCTAAGCAATAATTTATGAACAATTAATCATGGCAGATAGATTTCAAAAGTCATGGAAGTTTCCAAATCTAATAATCTATAATACCAATCTTTTAAATTCTGTCATAAATTGGCTTAATTTGTATTTAATTTACCTTTATAAATGAAATTCTATAACTGGTAAATAAATATTCAATACAATTTTTTTCATACATTTGCATGTTTTTCACTAATTTAATGGCAATTATGTATTCTTAATTTTTATAACTGATATTAACGCATAATAAGTAACCACTAAAGTGTATTTTTTACGAAAGCAAAGATTATATTGATTATAATTATGAGGATAATGTCAGTAATATACAACCCTCCTCAAAAGAGATAAAAATATTAGCAATACTGAAAACAAGCTAACCCATAGAAGAAAAGTCCACTAAGCCAAACACGCACTAGAGCGGATAAGAAGACCTAAAAGCCAAAAAAAACAGAACCTCAAAGAACACACCACCTCCAAATAAAAACCCCAAAGCCTAACAACAACCAAAAACACCCCACTCCTACCCTAAGAAGATCTACGCGCGTTGATCTGGGAAGCAATATGGAAGAGGGCGACAAAATTTAAACAATCATACTTCATGTGTAAGCGTTTCCCCATCATCAAGGCACTCCTCTCCCTCGTCAAAACGTCAAAAGGCTTTGACAGCTCTGTCGGTAGCACCATCAGCTCTCTCCCGGTCGGCTTAGCAACAACTTCTTCCACTGCTTCAGACTCCCTAGAGTTAACAACATGACTAAGATTCTTTCTAACTCCTTTCTCTGATTTCGTGGGCCTTCCCCTAGGCCTAGGGACTTGACAATTGAAATTCAGAACTGGTAAGTTTAGTAATTAATTATATGAATTTTAATATATAGGAGAATAAAAAGTATCCTGAGATTACCTTTGTATTCACTTATCAAGAACTTTTTGTCTAAAAATCAAGGAAACTTCTGTTATTGAATCTGTAAAAAATAAGGAAATGAACAGAGGAATTATGTTATTACTTTGTAGCATGAACATAGATTACGAAACGAAATTTTTGTGCTTGATTACTAATTCAACGCAATAACCCTAGCTTCAAGAGTACAATTTTCTGTGCTTGATTCTGCAACTACACGTGAATGATCCTCATCTTAATTTCTTTTCCGTTTTACTTTGGCAAAACATCATCATTAATTTCTTTGAAATGAACATTGATTGAATTTTTCAGAAGCACTGCTAGGGTGGAATGGTTTAGATGATTCTTGTTCTTATATCCTCAATCCTCATAGATCAACTTGGCAACTTCAGGTTCCTTTTAGCTAGAAATTCTATTTTATGCAACAACATTGTATCTTTTCTAATTAGCATTCGGCCGGGAAAAACTCTTTAAGTAATGCGTCACATCTTGTGAGTTTACTTGCTAGATTACTAGTATTATTAATAACCTTATGCTGAATAGTATATATATATATATATATATATATATATATATATATATATGTGTGTGTGTGTGTGTGTGTTTGCGTGTTTGAATGAAATTGTAGAAAAGAAAACTAAATCAAAATAAATATTAGAAGTCTATAAGTAACTTATAGAAAATTATGTGGAATCCTAATATTCCATTAGCCATGAGATTATCACCTTCTTAACTACAGTAATCTATCTTATATTATTAAGAAAATAGAAATTGGAAGGAGGACCAAAGTGTAGTGAGAAATTCATGAGGGACTAGAATTTAAACTTGGTCAACAACTCCTCCCATCACCATATCTCATGAAATCATGAGCTTTTTTTCACCATTGTCCAATCTCAGACCCTAAACAGTACCCTTAGGAAAACTGGACGAAAGTGACATGCACCTTGATTGTGTTTCATGAGTTCTAAGTGGTGCATGCAACGTCAAATTATGAGACCAAACTTGATCCTACTCAAACCACTATTAATCTAGCCTATATATAAGAAGAAGAAGCAATAAAAATGTTCACTCTCTTTCATTTTCTTCCTGAACAAGATCAGAGAAGAGAGAGAGGCTCTCATTCTCTCTCCCTTCACCTTTTCATCATCATCTTCATCGTTGATCATTATCATCTTCATTCTTCTTCATTTCTTGATCAATCTTCTTTGTTTTTCTTCCTTTGAGCTTCTGGAACTCTGCAGGTTTGATTTGCGTAGTGAAACCGAAGGAAAACTGAGAGAATCGAAGTGCTACGATTTGATATTCAAAGAAGATGTGATCTGCAACATGCTTTTTCTCATAATCCATCGCGTTTAAGAGCAAACAGACACCACCACTGGACTCTTGGGAGCAAGACAAAGCCGGCTGTGACCTTCGTTCGTGTCACCGTCGTGCTCTGTCGTCTCTGATCATCTTCTCCGGTGAGTTTGCCGAAATTTTTTCTAGAATTCAAAACTTCTTATATATTTTGAATCCTTGTTCTTCGTAGAGCCTGAATATCATGTTTGTTTTGAGAAAATCCAAGTTTTTCGTCATGAACTTTGTTGATTAGGGTTTCAGTTGGAACACTCTATGGATGTCCATTTTTTTCATTATCAAAGCCTAGTAAACCCTTCATTGTGTTCCTGAGAACTTGAAGATCACAATAGAACTCTTGCATGTTGGAATAAAGGGCAGAGTCGAGCTAGGGAGAGATTGAATCCTCCATCATCTCCTCGGGGTTCACTAAGCTCTCATGGAGAAGCTTGAACCCGACCCATTGAAGCTTGGTCAGCCTCTGGACTAGACTTCTTGAGGCCATATTTGAGGAAGAATTAGGCTAAACATGAGTGATTTTGAAGTTTAAGCTCAAATAAGTAATTTTTGGAATATTAAGCTACTTTTAACACAAAATTAATCAAGGTTAGAGTTTGATTAAGGACCAAAGAAAACTTGAACGTGAATCAGATTAATTTTAGGAATCTTATAAAGTAGTTTGATTTCAAAAAAGCTAAAATTGATTTTGGGGGATTGATTCTATGAAGAAACTAGCTTATTGACTCTATTTTAGGTGTAACCAAACATGACCTTAGGAAAAAGAAATATTTCTGAATTTTAATGTAATTTAAGAATTTATGAAATGAAAATAAAAGGTGGAAATGTGGATTGAAATGTGATATTCTGTGATTGGAAATTAATAAAACGTTGGCTATATTGAAGAGGACTTGCAACTCTAAGGGAACCCCGCTCCAGCTTCAGGACCACCAGGTAAGGGGGTTATGGGATGATAGAGCATAAGGGGTTTTATATTGAGACCTGCCAGATTGATGGTGAGCTTGTGGTTGAACTGTTTATTGTGCTTGTTGTTCTTGACTGTTAGTCCAGTGGTTGAATTTCTTGATTTACTGTTGAATGCTGAGTTGTGAGCATGTTGATGATGTGTCTGGGAAACATGTGTTAATGAGCTGATTATATACCTTGAATTTGCTTAAACTGTGGATTAACAAAGCATGGCTTGATAAAATGAAATGAATATGTTCTTGTGAACTGTGGCTTTCATGTTTACAATGTGAAGTTAGTATCCTCTGCATTACTTGATAATAGTTGTTGCATTGGTATCTTTGGAAAAGGCGGTGTTTCCAACTAAGTGCAGAGGAGGAAAGGGGCTATGAGAACCTTGTGAAAAGTTTGGCATCGGGTGACCTAAGTCGAGGAATCACTCATTGAGAAATGGGAGTTAAATGAGTATATTTTCATATGGTTTTGCATATAGGATAAATGAATCTAATTAACTCTACTAGATTAAATTGCATTAAAGTATTTAGCATGTTGAAAAGTGTTTCCAACCATTTCTCAAGAGTGTTAGGGATTCTGAGGACAGGGCTTGAGGTCGACCTCTGTGATGAAATTCCCAAGATGTGGTTCGGGGAGTATGATGCATGTCCTAGGAATGGCCAGTCATATATATTGGACCAGAGAGTTATGATATGAGCTAGTGAAGCTAGTGAAAACAACTTCCTCTTGGTTTAACTGGAAGAATTTGTCTGAAGTCTCCTCCAAAAAGAACCATTTTTCCTCCAAAACACATTATGTCTCTTAGACTTTTATCCAGCGCTTCAAAACAATACTTGTGTGTCATTGGTGCTTCATCCCAAATTATTTACTTCGCCACTTTCAACAATTCTGCTAAATCACTTCCTTGGTGAATATTACAAGTGGAGTTCTCTAATAAAGGCACTGGAATAGCAAATTTTGAGTGCGCTGTTCTTCCTCCTGGCAACAACAATGATGCTATCCCGCTTGATGCAACTGTCAAAACTATTTCTCCTTTTGAGCCCAAAGCTGAAGCAAGTGTCTTCCACATAAATGTTTTTCCAGTACCACCATGCCCATATAGGAAAAACATTCCACCTTGTTGATCATTAACTGCTGTCATGATTTGATGAAATATAGTCATTTGCTCATCTGCATAAAATGATAGTTATAAATTATTGTATAAAAAAAAGACACATAAATAACAATTAATTTAAAAAATAAATACAAAACATGTAAGAGAGTTGTAGTAATTTTGGAATTCCCTATTCAATTTATCTCTATCATAGTCTCATTCAGCATAAATAAGCTTGTTTCCCAAGTATTTATGCACAAATTCTCGTGGATAAGGTATTGATGGAAAATCTCTAAGACTTCTTCTATTTGATTGCAACATCTCTTCTATTTGTATAAGAGTTAAACTTTGCAATTCAACATCATTAAGCTGCAAGTCTTTAACAAAAAAAACAATGTGAAATTATAAGATATCATGTTTAATCATATTCCAATTCTTCAGTAAGAGTAATCCACCTAAAGTGTAATAATGACTAAAATAGTTTACCTTGAATATTTGATAATTGCCTTTGTTGATAAAGGATATCTTCTGATAACCATTTCGAGGTTTGATGCCACACATATTCAGGTCTGCTAATGTTGTTGGAGATAAGCATTGTCACAAATAATTTTCTTAAATAGTGACCTGGTCCCCAATCTTTTGCTTCTTTAATAGCTTCAATATATTCTCTATCATCATCTAAAAAACCCATTGCAAAACATGCTTCTCGAAAACTTGAATAGTGGACATTATTCACAGTTCTAATGTCTTCATAACTACATGGTCCCTTAACAACACACAACATCATCCTTAAATAAAATAGTTCACCTGTACTTGGAGGGACCCAATTAAGTCTTCCAATAGTGTAACATTGCTTTCTCAATTTCCAAGATCTATCATTAGCAACATACACAAATTTAGAAACAAATTGTGTATAAGTCAAGTTTTTACCTTCCTGAAATACCTTGTTTGCATGCATCCAAGAAGTAAACATAGATTCTTTAACATTTGGTTTAGAAAGCAATGCGTCAATATCATCATCATCATTAAAATACACAAACTGCTCATTTGGAAGATGGAAATATAATCTTTCAACTGCTGGAGATCTACCATGAATTGGAAATGAAAAAATTCTCCAACATGCTTCACAAGCTGAGATATACCTACAATCTAGATATTATTTTATTTCATCGGTGACTTCTACTTAAGATCCATCTTGATCTTGTGTTTGAACAATAGCAGCAGTAATTCAATCATATCCTTTGTTGATGTACTTAAATAAGTATTTTATTGAGTAACTTTGATTACACCATTCAACATTCATATGCGTTTGATACTTCAGTAAGAGTTTTGGATTGTAGGGGACAACATAACGGTTGTCAAGAGTTATACCATTTTTTCGATGGTACTTCCATTTCTTCTTCTTCTATAGATAGGATAACAATCTGGATCTATAGAAGTTAAGCTCTGAAACTGTTTAGGAAAGTACTTAGAACACTTATCATTTTTCATGCACGGTGACGATGTGTTGGCTGAACCACACGGACCATGCATCATATGTGATCTTACTAATTGATATAGTTCACTTTGATATTGTTGGTGAGGAATTTCAACTGAAATAATTTTGTCAATGTCTTCAGCATTTGGGTATTTGCTAGATGGATGCAGAAAAATAAGAATATGTGCATGCGAAAGTCCTCTTTTTTGAAACTCAATAGTATATATATCTCCATTCAAAATGATAAAGTTTAGGTTAGACACATTTATATACAAATGGATAGTTTTAGGAAATAGATCATAGTTATGAATAAAAAAATATATCTTTTTTACATGCTAAGACACGACCAAATATGTTTTTCTTCTTCAAATCTGTCATCAGCTTGAAAACTCTAGACACAATATCAGGACGATCTTGTGCAATTAAATGCAATGGTCCAAGAACTCTTTGGATTTCCGGCCAGTTTGGATTACAAGTATATGTCAAAAATAAATTAGGAAATCCAACAAAGCTACAAATAGCCATGTCATCAAAATACAATTGATTCATGAATCTTCAACCTCCTACAAAAGTAGAGGGTAATATGATTCTTTTCCCTCTATTTGCTCCTTCAGGCTGGCTTTGATGGTTTTGAGTTTGATGTAAACTATTATATCTGTCAACTCTCAACCTTTTTTAGTTTTTTCTGATATAATATAATCTGTTAGACTCCATCATACTGTAACCGTCTACTAAAAACTGTTGAAATAGCCTTCTGGATCTCAATAATGTTTCTCCTTCATTTTTCCGCATCTGGAGTCTAAAACATAGAAATTCCTTTACAGTAACTCTATTCCTTTTTCTAGTTTGAGAGTCACTTCTATTTCTATGTTTCACATCATTTCTATATCCATCTTCACTATAAGGAAATAGAAGTGGATATTGCAATCCCAAATACCCAACATGCAACTCACTAATTCTTTGTAATTTACCACTATGCCATTCAAGTATAATGTCTCTATTTGATCCAGTGTCAATATCACCAACAATAAGAGCAGCAACTTCAGAAACAGTAGGTAAGTTATATATTCTCCCATCAGTAGCTCTATTAGAAATGAGTTTTAATTTGCAGTCCTGCATGTCTGAAGCTTCAAATCTTTTCTTTGCCATTCTTAAAATTTTGGCAAAATTATTTTCCTCGTCAAGCATAGCAGTTAATTTCCTCACTATTTCTGCATCAAGCTGATTTTGGCTCTATGTTCATGTAATAGAAAACATTGTTAGTTAAGCTATAATGTCTAAAGTTATGAGTAAATTGTTTCAACATGATTCAATAAGAAAATAAAGAAGATGAATAAGAAAAGCAAATATGATTAAAAAAATTATACGTATCCCAATCTTAATAGTCTATTCTGAATCTCATTATGAGTGTCATATATATATATATATATATATATAATTGAGCAAATTTGGGAGAATCACCACTCTTGGGTAATAGACTACCAATCAGATGATAGGTTTGTCCTTGTATTCTAAGAGAAGGCGGTCCTCTACCGTTGTCTAATGATCTATCAACTTTTGCCCCAAGTGATGTGAAAGAAAACATCATGTTATATGAACAAATATGCTGCTAAAAATTCGTACTATTAACTGAATTGTGATCAAATAGAAGATGTTTAAGTACATCAGGAGGACTCTAATGGAAGTTGAATCTTTCCAATACCACAACAAAGTTGAAATTCCAGATTTGAAGTATTTTTATCTTTTTTGGTTCTCTCTTGATACCACATAAATGCTCCACACCAACGACATTGAATTATAGGATCTCCAACATCACTATAGCCTAAATAGAAGAAAAATTATAAGTAACTATTGTGAGAAGGCCTAAACAATATAAATAATTTATAAATTACCAGTATTTAATACTCCAATATATTCGACACTTTCATTTTGAAATATGCATTCATCGTTAGAGCTTGAGAAATCCTCTAAGTTAAAATAATAAAATTCATACAATTAGTCAATGGATATAAAAATTCATGAGGGACATAATCAATTAGAAGATATTTATATATAACTTAACCAAGTTTAACAATGTTCTTACCCATAATTTGATCTTCATGAACATGATGGTTATCTGGTTGTGCGGTTGCATTTGGAGTTAAATTTTGATAAAATATTAGAAGTACCGGAACTTTCTTCTTTCTCAAATATAGATGTAGATGAGTAATTTCGTAGAGGTGGATCATCTAGTGGTCTTTTGTTGTATATATCTTCAACACTTTCCTTTTGAAATATATATCCATCTTCAAAGCTTGAGTAATTCTCTAACAAAATATGAAAAATTTCATACAGTTAGTTAAAGGAAAAATTATAAATTCGTGAAGGACATAATGAACTATAATATATTTATATATAATTTAGCAAGTTTAACAATGTGCTTACCCAGAATATGATCAACATGAACATGACGGTTGCTTGGTTGTATGCTTTCATTTGGGGTTAAATTATGATTAATATTAGAAGTACCAGAACTATCTCCTCTCTCAAACAGAGTAGCAAATGAGATATTTTGTAAAGGTGGACCATGTAGTGGTCTTCTGAATGATGGCGTCCTTATATTACCACAAATAGGAGGTGATGATGAGAATTTTTCCTTATCAACAGAATTATAACCTGAAACTTGTAAATTAAAAAATTATATATGACTAACAATAAGGTATGATATTATCATATTCCATTAGCAAGTTTTAGTACAACCCTTGTCGGTAGTAGAATGCAGTTGTTGATTCTCAACACCAATATTCTGCTTCTTCTTCATCTTCTTTTTCCCATTTAAAATCATTTTTCTTTTCAAATGGGCTTGATGCGAATGAAAGACTTCTTTATCCATTCTTCTTCAATTGTAGCAATATCTACTTTTCTTCACTCCATTCCCATACTTACTAAAGAAAACTAACAATTATTAGATAATATAAGATTACATATAATAAAATAATGACTTAATCAAACCCACCACGTTCCACCTTTGAGTTTTCTTAGAACAGATTTTGTTTAGTTTCCTGTCCGCTTTTGAATCAGAAATCCAAAAATAATCTTGTATTCTTATTGTCCTCTTGGAACTTTTGAGCAGCTACAACTTTTCCTTTCCATGCATAATCTGTTCCTTGAGACCATGAGGTTGATGGGTTTGATTTACTTCTCTCGACACACTTGGTTTACTGTTGTTCAAATTCCAAAACTACAACACTACACTTGGTTATGTGAATGTTCAAAACATGGAAACTGGGCCTATGTCAAAGTTTAGACCTTCTCATGGTAAAGAAGGTTTGAGAGATAACACAGGTGAAGAAGATAGTGAAGATGTTCACCTACAGTATCATATGAGTCACCTTCTTTGATGATGGAAGAAGTTGATTTTCTTTTTGGACTATCAATGTCATCCTAAATTTAAAAATAATTGTCATATCATTATCTATTTAATCATTAGGCAATGACATATTATATGATATAATACATTTACCTCATCAATCTTCATCTTTTGTTGTAGACCATCCACAATATGTTTATTGTCTGATATCTGAGAGACTGAATAATGCTTGTAACCTGGTTGAACCTTTACTTTAAATGCCAAAACCTTTCCCAGAACGCAATCAATGGACTCAGGGACAGCCATTGGTTCTGTTTCACCATCCTGCCAAAAATAATATAGAAGATAAAGAGACTGATTCAGTATGTTGCAATAAGAAACATATGAAACTTTAGCTATCAAATCGTAAAATACTTCATTTGATACATCCAATAACTTCTTTTTAAGATCAAGAGCAGTTTCCTTGATCAGCTGAATACATTCACAATCCCAAATTACAAACTTAGAACTTTCATTCTTATAGGAGACTATAACCTCAACTCTGAACCTGTTAATAGAAAAATTAGATTCCGAAAGTTGCTAAAAAAATTAAAAATTATGTAAATGAATATAGTGAATTAATGTTATAACCTTGGAACTGTTTCAGAAATTTTTTCCCCACATCCTTCACATATAAATGCATTGTTGAACAATTAGCCTTCTTATTACATTTGAAGCATGCTTGGTAGCTCCAACCATTGCTAACACATAGTTTGTCTATTTTAGCAACAGTTATACAATAGCAATCCTATATGGAAAAAAAAAAATCAATGTCATCACTAATCCATATGGTTTTAAATTAGATGTAAGCATTATATACTATAAATACAAAAAAAAAATCAAATCATACATTTTGAACAGTACCCAATTCCATTAAACTTTTAACTTCAACATTTTCCATGAATTTGTCTTCAGAAGAAGTTTGAGATCCTGATGAAAACTGAGTGATTCTTTCACTAAATGATTCATAGACAACATTTGAGGCCAAGCTGCATTTTATAATTAAATATAAAAACTTGAGATAAAATAAGTAAGTTAAAAACTAATAATCTTTATACTGCTGAATTGAAAAAGCAACCTCAGCCCAACCAGGATAATTTCATACCTATCTTTATACTGTTGAATCTCTGCAATGTCTTCATTAATGAGAACTTTGGAGCCATACATAGAGTTATGTATCGATGTAGGATACTTGCCTGTGATAATAGATAATTACAAATATGCTCCCATTATAGTACCTAATAAAACCAAGACTGGTATTGACCTATATTTATTAAAATAAATTAACATCACCATATGAATCTTTTATCCTTGCTAGATTTAGCAAAATAATAACAGGACCAGATTGATGGCTCTCTAGAAACTTCATCATCTTATCAGCGTAATCCTCCCATAAAGTACAAAAGATAGAGTTGTCCCTTCAATAGAAAGCAAAAATAGTTTAGTTTAGTTTGACTTTAAATTCAAATATATAATGAAGATTGTTGAGGCTATATGTTTATACTTCTTGTGTAAATCAAGTCTCGTCCTTGGACTCGGCTGAGGTTTTGATGAAGACAAACACATCACAAAAAGAAGAAAGACTTCATAAAAGAAAAGGAAGACTTCAAGAAAGAAAGGAACAAAAAGAAGAAAGACTTCAAGAAGACTTTAGAAGAGAAAGACTTCAAGAACCGGCTCAGAACGTCAAAGATCAAACATGAAGGTTCTTGTTTTAAGATAAGTCTTGTCAACTTAGTGTGCTATGCTTTATTAAGGTTTAATTTCATTTGAAGGCTCATGAAAGATCAACTAATTGAGTACAATATGTTCTCACAAGTTAAACTTGGTAGGAACACTCAATTAGGGTTTAAGATGGTTAAAACTGAGTTCTGGACTGTCTGTAATCGATTACAGATGTGTGTAATCGATTACAGGAAGTGTGTAATCGATTACCACATGTATGTAATCGATTACCAAGTTTGAATTTTGAATTCAAACTTCAACGGCATGATGTAATCGATTACACTAACTGCTGTAATCGATTACCGGGTCGACAAATGTGTCTTTTCATGAACCATTGTGTCTCAAACCGGTTGGGAAAGGTTGTGTTGGTTCATGGACGACCTTTAGTGCCTATATAAAGTCCTTAGACACTCAGAAACATCAATGACTTGGTCCATAACTTTCATATTCATTAAAGTCATCATTCTGAGTTTCGGTTCTCTCATTTTCATAAGAACACTCATGATGTTCAACATTTGAGAAACTCAGAATGGAAGAGCCTTCATTGTAATTGCCTGGAGCATACAAACTAAGATCAATCCTTCTTGTCTAAAGGATTGAATCATCCATAGAAAAGGCATCTTCTTCTTCTTCTATTTGAATCATGTTGATTCATTTACCGTGGTTTTCGGTGGTTGTAAAAAGGTCCTTTGAATCGGGTTTGATTCAAAGTCCACCGATGTAATTCGGTGTCATCAGGAAGTGGTATGCTTTCTGAGGCTTGATAGGTCCTCTTAGGGTCCTTGGCACAAGTATTGCTAAGAAGACTTGATCAATCAGAAGTGGGTTGCTTCGGAAAGATTGATAAGAGATCTTAGGGTCCTTGGTGCAAGTATCCGTAAGAGTACTTGATCATTGTAAATCTTCACTGTGGAATTCAGTGGAGTGGTTCTTCAGAAAGTGGTAACCTTTCTGAGGGGTTCTAACTTTACTGTGGTATTCAGTAAAGGGTTTGACTCGGACAGTGTAATCTGTTCTGAGGGTTGTAATCAGTTCACTGGGTGATTCAGTGAGCGGTGATTTTCAGAAAGCGGTTTGGTTTCTGGTATAGTGGAAAATCTCTGTATGATCAGAGGACTGGACGTAGCCTTCTGGGTTTGAAGGTGAACCAGGATAAAATCCCTGTGTGTTCTTCTTATCCTTCATCTTTTACTTTCAAGCAATTACAATATCCCGCTGCAATAACGTTCTTACGTTACAACTCTAATTGCGCTGAAAGTCGTTTGGTACTATTACGCGAAAATCGGGGCAACTCTGATTCACCCCCCTCTCAAGTTGCTATCTGTACTAACATCTTGTACCTTTGGTCCTTCATGACAAACACCAGTCTTTTAGGTGTTGTAATTTTTTTATATTGTATGTCTGCAAATTCACCAATGACATCTGATAAAGAAACTAATGTCATATCAAAATACCTTAAATAAAATGTTTAAATAACAATAACTACAAATAAGAACAACCCCTCTAATGTCACATAGATATATATAAATAAATACCATATTACCTACTAATTGATCAGAGGTGGCTTGCCCAGATAAAATGTCTTCAAACTTGGTGAAATGGTAAACATTTTTAGGTATGTGAGGATTATGGTGTTCATGAACTATAGTTCCTTTCCCAAAAATCAGCTTGAACCGGTGAGGAGAAATTTTATATTGTCCTTCATTTCTTGCAACCTCAAAATTCTGGACAGTATATATGTTGTTCTCTTTCACTATAGATTTCCATTTATTGATGTCATATTGTTTCACGATTGCCGTAATTTTATCTCCCTGGATTTAAAAACACAAAAGCAATATTTAGAGTTAGAATGCAATTTGTGTAGTGATAAAAAAGAATCACAATATATGATTAAAAAATAGAACACAAAAGAATAATTTAGAACACATAGTTATATTATGTCATAGGAACAATGAGTAAAGACACAACAAACAGTAGTGACATGAGATCAATTGAAACAGTAGCACAAATTTTATCAATTTGGAATAATTTTCTAATTGAGTAGCAATACTGTATATGATATAAAAAAATTCTTTACCTTGTAATCCATGAAGATCATGTCCATACCAACTATTTTTCCAGCTTTTTCTCTGAAAATCAGATTTGTTATCCTAACTTCTAGTTTCCAAGTTTCTTTGGAATCATTGATTTGATCGATCGGGGTCACTTTGCGTGTCATTTATCAGTCTGACAATAGAAAACTTTATCAATATCAATATAACACATTATCAATCTGAAGTTTCTAGGAAACAAATCTTCCAAACACACACTTGCTTACAGAGGAAGAAGCAGAATGACTAGTAAAATAAAATTCAAATCCTATCTAAAAAGACAACAACACTGCATGGATTCGTTCAAATGGTCATAAAAAATAAGAAGAAACCAAGTTGGTAATGATAAATCCTTAATTTTCTAAAGCAATCATATAAGTGGTTAACAAATTTACCAATAGAAAAAGCATAACTATAAAAGCATTTAACATTTTAAAAGCCCGAACACCTAACGTGGTATCACAACAGGAAAAGATGGAAGAATAAATTATGTGAAGAGTATCTATTTCACTCTATTTCTAATCAGGAGAAATCACTCTATTTAAAAGGCTTGACTTGAAAATTGTTTAAAAATGCTCATTAAACCGTTCTTTGATTCCTACAACTCTATAGAACAAAAAGTAGCGCATCTTATATCTGTTATTCTTCATACCTCTTCAATTCTCTAAACCAGTTGAATTTTTCAATTGCTCCTGAGACAAGAGGACTACTCCTTCGCTCCAAAGGTTATAAACTCCTTCTCCTATCTAGATCTTCTTCTCTCAATCTTTTCTCTGTTTCCCTTTGTCACTGTTTTCCTCTTTACGTTTTTAATAGCAGAGGCTTTCTCAATCCTTTCCACTAAGGGGAAATTCTAATAGCTATGGGAAAGGATGTCAGGTTTGGGTAATGTGGAAATTAAATAACTACATCCCTTTTCTAACATAATATAACATATGTTAATTGAAATTAAAAAACTTATCCAAACAGCTAAGTACCACGATTTTCAACCAAAAATCTTAACTATGACACCATTATGTTGTCCTTCCTATGGGTATTCAGTAACTTTCAAACACAAATCTTACAGAGGAAGCAGGGGTTGTGTGCAAGCATGACACAAATTTTTCAAACACACACTTGCTTACAGAGGAAGAAGCAGAGTGGCTTGTAAAATAAAATTCAAATGTTGTCTAAAAAGACAACACTGCATAGATTCATTCAAATGCTCATAAAAAATAAGAAGAAACCAAGTTGGTATTGTTAAATCCTTAATTTTCTAAAGCAAACATATAAGGAGTTAAGAAATTTACCAATAGAAAAAGCATAACTATAAAAGCATTTAACATTTCAAAAGCCCGAACACCTAACGTGGTATCACCATGGGAAACGATGGAAGATTAAATTCCGTGAAGAAAGAGAAGAATGGACTAATGCAAGCATTTTTGCTGAAATATCTAAACAATTGGGTTGTTGGTATATATTGTCACAAGGTAAGTTATTATACATTCATGGCCAATATATATACTATGCTGGGCAGTGGATATTGTCACAATATATACACAAGGTAAGCTTATTACTTACTGTTCACTAAGCTGTCTTCTCCATTTGAAATCTCAACCCCATATATTATTTCGCCACTGGCCCATATCCTTAATAAGACTTTTTTTTGAGTTTCTAACCCATACAACATATGGATAATCTTTCATTTCTTAGCCATAAATCTTTCCAGAACAAAGTAGCAACTCCTTGACCAATCTTTTTTCTACAGCCTTTGCCAGAACCTGCAAGCTACCCCCTAATTATGTTCCATATTTTTCCCAAATAACTTTGATCCAAACTGTCATGAATTAGTCTCCACCTCCATTTTTCCAAGTGGGCTTCATTGAATATATCTCAATCCTATATACCCACTCCCCCCTTCTTTAGTTCAACACATCCTTTCCCATTTGACCCAAGCCAGTTTCTACTCAATTCATAGTACCCTTTAGATAGTTTAATAAATGTAAAAGGACATTCCAATACACGTTGTTAGAGTTATGAGTATATTTGTTAATCTATTCACGGCATGTGCACTACTAATTATCTAAGCATACTCAAATTAAGACACTTAAACTGAGTATATGTTACCCTCAAAATCTGATACAATGAAATACACTACATTCCTCCCAAAGGCTAAGCACAATAATATGGAGACAAAATAAAAGTTTTTCCAAAGTGGACAAAAGGAGCAAGTGTGCGATGATTGATGAAGATTCTCAGTTAACAGAAGCAGAAACACAAAAGAGAACATTACATAAGCAAGCTAAAAGAAACATAGCAATGAAAAATTGATTAAAAAAATACATATAATCTCAATCTCCTCCATACATCACAGTTGCAGGTAATTCCTATCCTATTTTTCACATTAATTATGCTCAATGCATCAAAATTAATATTTAGCAGGAGCAATTGGAAGAAAGAGAAAGTGAAGATGAAGGAGAAATTGCATCATATGATATATGAAGAAACATATTTTGCCCAAATAACTTTGATCCAAACTATCATGAATTAGTCTCCACCTCCATTTTCCCAAGTGGGCTTTATTGAATATATCTCAATCCTATATACCCTATCCCCCCTTCTTTAGTTCAACACATCCTTTCCTATTTGATCCAAGCCAGTTTCTACTAAATTCATAGTACCCTTTAGATACTTTAATAAATGTAAAAGGACATTCCAATATACGTTGTTAGAGTTATGAGTATATTTGTTAATCAATTCACGGCACGTGTACTGCTAATTATCTAAGCATACTCAAATTAAGACACTTAGTTCTAATGTTTTTCTTGCTATCAGTTTGACAATGAAACTATAGAAGCATAGATGCTATGTATATGATAAACATCAAACTGAAGCAAGGATGGAGAAGAAGAAGAAAAGATGAAGATAGAAGGAAAGATGAAAACCTTACCAAAGCAGAGATGAAGACGACGCAAACACTTTGAAGCAGGGGAGTGAAGCAGCGGCGCGAACCAGCGGAGGAGCGGAGAAATGCGATTGAGGGGCGAACGAGCGGCGGCGTGAAGGGCGTAGGAGCGGCGACGTCAAGGGCAGAGGAGCGACAACGGTTTGTGGGGTTTTTTCTTATGAGAACTTGATTCAGAGTAGAGAGGGGGTATGAGAACTTGATTCAGAGTAGGGAGGGGGTATGAGAACTTGATTCAGAGTAGAGGGGGGTTTGGTTTGAGAATGAGGGGTTGTGTGCAGGCAGGAAATTGTAAAAACGATTTCTAGGGTTTTTTGGGTTTGAAAAGAACAGTTGTGTGGAGGTTAGAACCGTAAGAACGGTTTGTGTTCAAAGAAAAGTAGTGTGTGGGTCTAGGTGGAAATTAATTCAATGGGAGAGTGACATATGTCCTAGGGGTTTCTGGGGTTTTTTGGGTTTGAAAAGAGCAGTTGTGTGGAGGTTAGAATTGTAAGAACGGTTTGTGTTCAAAGAACAGTAGTGTGTGGGTCTAGGTGGAAATCAATTCAATGGGAGTGTGACATGTGTCCTAGGGCTTTCTTTTATTATATTGTATATAGATAGATATAGATTTTTTAAAATTATTTTTATGGTGACTTTTACATAGACCCACCTAAAAATTCTTTATTTTTTTTTTGCATTTTTACTCGGATTCATGTTAATTTTTTCTTACTAAATAGTAATATTATATTATATTATTTCCCATATTTTTTTATTTATATTTAATTTTTCCAACATTTTGTTTGTTTATTTATTTATATTTATATTTAATTATTTTTCAATTTTTTTTGGTAAAGAGTAATTTTTCATTTCAACTTTTTTGTTGTTGCAAGAAGGCCGAAGTTGGGTCTGATTCTGGCTCGCTTCATGACGGGCCGGGTATTAACACGAAATCAACTAGGGTTTCCTGGGCGGAATATATAACTCGAAAAAGAACGCAACATTAGGGTTCTAACAACACAGAGCGAGAGAGAGAGAGAGAGAGTGAGAGTTAAGAGAGTTTTGGTGCTTCACCTGAACCCTCCATCAAGATGGGTACATACATCTTATCCTTCTCGTTCTCCTTCGATCTATATCTCAATCCTCAATCACCAACTTTTTTGCGTTTGCAATTTTCTCTAATGGAGCTTATTCTTCTTCTCTATCAGGTATTTCCAGGGATTCCATGCACAAGAGGCGTGCTACTGGTGGCAAGCAGAAGACTTGGAGAAAGAAGCGAAAGTGCGCCCCTAGATCTTTATTTATTTATTCATTTGAATTTGATTTGCGCTTGTTGTTTATTTTTGCTGATTAGAGTTGCTTCTTCTATTTCTGAAACTGGAAAAGATGTTAATATTAGGCTTTTGCTGCATTTGATTGCTACCATGGTTGGTAGTGCATTCACAATTCGCGTTGAAGCTTGATGCTGACATGTGAATTTTTGAAGTCACTGCTTGATTTCATTTCACTTAAGTCGTATTCTTTTTCTTAGTTTCCTCCTTTTTTCTGTATTTTGTAATATGCAATTATGAAGTTTTATGATGTATATTATTAGTTAGAATTAGGTAGACATGTTAGGATAAGATAGAAGAGAAAATGTGGTTCTTTAGAAGAGAATATACGAGTTCTGTTATATGTTTGGGGTTTTTTTAAAATTAGAGCTCATCAAAATGCATGAAACAGTGGTACATTTTTGTTTCCACTATAATGAGGGGAATAGAAGATAACAGAATGGAACAAGCTATCTTGTAATGTGCCAAACTCTACATGGTTTTTTTGCTATGAAGTCCAGATACTCCATAATTGCTGAAGTATTGTTGTTGTACCCATATACACAGATGACACTCTCCTATATATATCCATGTATTATGCTCCATCTTAAAAAATTTTAAAAGAAAATACTTTTTGATGGACATTGGAGGGCATGCATTTTATTTGATTTCTGAAAATAAGCAAAATGGATCTGAAAAGAGGAGTTTAATTGCATTCCAACATATAGTATTTGTTTGGAAAAGATAAATTAAAGGATTTACTATACAAGGATAAGGTCATGGGATATTAGTTGGGATGTACATGATTCACTTGCTGATGGTGGTGAACTTCTTTAATTGGCAGAGTGTCTCTGGATGAGTTAGACATTGAAGCTATGCTTTTTTTATGATAAGAATGGAGACATGAAGATGATAAAATTAGTAGTTGATAGCTAATAGTAGGCAATTGAAAAGAGCTGAGACTTAACTTACATAGCATTAGTTATGCTTTTTGATGACATTATTACACGTTCAGAAAAATATGTAATACTTGTAATATTTGTGTGGTAAATAATATATTTTTTGGTGACAATTATCTTTTTATAGATTGTAATCACCATCTAAATTTTAGAAATATCAATGTCTCTTCACAAATAATATGCATTATGTAAAATATACATTTTTTTTATACATTGAGCTTTTAATAATTCAGTTTTTTTTTTGTTAATAGTATGACAGAAAAAGAAGATATGTCAATCAGGGCCATGAAATGTCCTTGTAACAAATGAACTGTAACTAAACAGAGTGCCTTATTGTCAATGATGGCAAAGATCTCTGATGCTTTTTGCAAATTTATCACTGAGTTGAATAA
The DNA here is from genome assembly GCA_030819835.1 of Acmispon strigosus. Lineage (NCBI taxonomy): Eukaryota > Viridiplantae > Streptophyta > Magnoliopsida > Fabales > Fabaceae > Acmispon > Acmispon strigosus. The sequence goes on from JAUAMA010000006.1 coordinate 24,816,540, forward strand.
TCTGTTGGTGCTTATTAATACTTACCTGTTTCATCTTAAATGTGCCTAAGCTGTCTGTCTGTTTTGAACTGTGATCTTAATTTTAATTCATATATATCAACGTACATGATTTGATGTCTGTTATAATAATCCTATTTTAAACTAAGATTTTTTGGTGGTCTCATATAGGTATGAGCTTGGTCGCCAGCCGGCTAACACCAAGCTATCTAGCAACAAGACCGTTAGGAGGATCCGTGTTAGAGGTGGTAATGTCAAATGGAGGGCCTTGAGATTGGATACTGGAAACTTCTCATGGGGAAGTGAGGCTGTTACTCGGAAAACCCGTCTTCTAGATGTGGTTTACAATGCCTCAAACAATGAGCTTGTCCGAACTCAGACCCTTGTCAAAAGCGCTATTGTTCAGGTTGATGCTGCTCCATTCAAGCAGTGGTACCTTCAGCACTATGGTGTTGATATTGGCAGGAAAAAGAAAACAGCTGCCAAGAAGGACTCTACTGAGGTTATGGATTTGAAAATCTTTGGCTATTCATTATTTACTTTTATGATGTGTTCTACTATATGTCTTGCCTAGTTTGCTGAATATTGGTACCAGTTAGTAGCCTGAACAGCACAATTTTCAATTTTATTTTACACAGTTAATTTAGTTTTTTTGCAGATTATGTATATTGATTTGAATTAGTTATTATATACATATAATTTCTGTAAGTTTAAACTTTTATTTAGGGAATTTTTATTGACATAATTTAAACTATAACATTTATGGATTTGACTTGTGTTTTAGTTAAGAATTTTTGCTTTTACTTTGTGATGCCTGGCTAAAACATCTGCATTTGTGTTCCATAAAACCATAATTCACGCCTGATACATGTGTTACCAGCAGTTATGTCTGGTATGATGTTTCTTTGATGAGAAATAAATAGAAATACCTCGGGACTATGCTCCATATTTCTTCCTTTTGATCTGATAAATGGTATATGAAACATGAATGACACTGCAATATGTTATTCAGCTATAAAGTGGACTGCATTCTCTTATATTGAAGCTGATGGTTATTCCTTTATGCTGCTTTGTATAATTTGTAGGATGGTGAGGCAGTTACAGAAGAAACCAAAAAGAGTAACCATGTTCAGAGAAAGCTGGAGAATCGCCTGAAAGATCGTAACCTAGATGCTCACATTGAAGAGCAGTTTGGCGGTGGACGATTGCTGGCCTGCATATCTTCTCGTCCTGGTCAATGTGGCAGGGCTGATGGGTAATGCTTGCATTTGATGATGTTATGGAATCTGCTTTTTTTGAACTATATATTTGTAATTTGTTCTTAAATTTTCATTTTCCTGAATTATGCAGCTACATTCTGGAGGGTAAAGAGCTTGAGTTTTACATGAAGAAACTGCAGAGGAAGAAGGGAAAGGGTGCTGCTTGATTGTAGTGTTTACCAAATTTTTATATGGTTTTAGTTTTCATTGGAGGCTAGTACAATTCAAGGGTATGTTTTGTGCTTCAGTTGATATTTTTGGTCGACAACCTTTAGATGATGCCATAGGACATCATTTAGAACGTTTGTATCAGATTTTTGCCGATTTTCATGTTGAATGTTTTTGATTTTAATGACTTGCAATTTCATACATGATTGTCTTTTGCAATCGTTATTGCTGGAATGACGATGCCAAATATAACTTAACTATGCGAGGTGCGCTATGAAGTTAGCGTAAGAGAATGTTAACCGTTTTAATTTTAAGTATATGTTAGTCTTGACTCATGAAAATCTAACTGTTTCATTTCTTTCAAATGGATTTGATTACGTGATGTGCTTGTTTATATACATCTGTGACTTTGTTTCATTGGTATGATTTATGAATAAACTTACGATGCAAAGTTGTTGACCTTGTCAAATAGTCCTGTGACCGAGTATTGAGCTAGAATTTAGGCCCCAATTAGTGTTGCTCCATAAATAAAAAGAACAATTCCACGTGTAAGCTTTTATAGCCTAGTTTTTCCACCTTCAAAAATTTCTGTTTAAGTTGTAACCATTGGTTTAAAGCTTGGTTTGCTCATTGACTCTGTTGAAGTACTGAGTCCGGCTCCAATGAAACGCACATTTATATTTACATACCAATAACAGATTTATTTTGTCCATTACTAGATAAAATAGTGCTTAAAATACTTAAAATATCTTTGGATTAATTTATTGTGACTTATGGTTAATTTATTATGAATTAGTAATAATATTTTAAAAAACATAACCTTGTGTCTTGTGTTTTGAATTTTTATTTAGGGTTAATGCTTTATTTGGTCTTGTACGCATATTGGGATTTGGTTTTTGTCGGGAAAAAAATTGGTAATAAGTTTCTACGATTGTATGAAGTTTTTGTTTGGTCTTTAGCCGGAGGTTGGAGCTTTGGCGAAGTGGGTTAGCGTCAGAGTTAATGTGGTTTTATCGATGTCATTTTTAATTTAATTTTAGATTAAATAGATGGATAATTTATAATTAAAATAAAATAATTTAATAAAACAACCCTTTCTTCTTCCCACCACTACTCTCTAAATCACGTTCTTCCTCTCACAATGTATCTCAAAACCAACTTAGAAAACATCAAACAAACCCAGAAAACACAACAGCTCACCACCATCATCACCAACCCCCATTTTGCACCTCACCGCCGTGCACCCTTTCCGGTTTCGCTCCACAACACTTCTCTCGGCCTTCAAATTCCTGCACGTTATGAAATCACAACTCCCAAAGAACAATTTTTTTCAAATGTTTAGAACTCCCAAGAGAGAACCCCCAAATTAAAAGACCCAAAAACCCAAAATGTAAGAAAATGAGAATGTGAGATCGAGAATTGTATTGTTCAGATCTAAGTTCCAGATCTGGGTTTGTTCAGGGTTTCAGATATGGGTTTCCTCAGATTCTTATTGCTTAACCTAGATTCAGTTCGTAATTTTAAAGAACGAGTTTATTGGGTATTAGGTTAGAAATAATGAACCCACGTTCTTTTTTTTAATGTTATGCAAGTTTATGGGGTTGCTGAAGGAAGGCTTGTAAGAGAACGTCGTCTTCCTTCCTGTGGACTTGGTCTGGGTTGGCTCTTGTGACTTTACTTGCCAGGTTTTATTTTATTCTGTTTTTTGTTCTTCTAAAGTCAAGTGTTTTGACTTTTGAGATGTAAATGGCAACAAACCTGTTGCAATTCGCAAAGCCTCTAACATAAAATTCATGATGAGTACCAAATTTGCAATCCAAACAGTTTGCCCTGTCATGAAATCTGGAATGTCTTTGTCTTTGTCTCTATTTATGTTTATGTTTATGTGAATATGTCCCTAGTTTATAAAGTCTTCCGACAGAAATGAGTGTTATCTAAGGTGAACTATCAATTAAGTAGTGCACCGTGCACCACCAGCTTTTGACCAAAAGATCGCGTCAAGTGTCCAAGTAAGTAACAGTAACCGGTTCTACAGGTTATTTTATTTTTATAATTTATTATAATTTTAATTTGTTAATTACTATAAACTCATTTCTCCCTATTAATCTTTTTTTTATAATTCATTTTTATCTTTTTTTTTTAAAAGAAAAGGTAAAAATATAATTAATTAATTATTATTATTTTTAATTTTTTAAAATATCAGGTAAAAAAACCTGCTGTAACAAGTCATTTAGAGTGGTGCACGGTGCACCCTTGAAACCACCCAGAAATGTTAGCTTAGATGAAGAATTAGCTTGAGTCATAAATGAAAATGGCAACAGGGGAAAAGCTTAGTTTTAGAGGAAATTCCTGGTTTGATAAATAGCTTTTATCACTCTACATTCAGAAAAATTGTTATCAAGATTGCTTTTATCAAGATTCAATCGGGTTTCTAATTTGGGGATCGTTGAGTGGATGTTGTTTCCTTGGTATATCATTTATGAAGATGAGAAGATGATAGAGGAATGATGAAGAGTTTGAAGATAAAGCAAGATGAGAAATTTGGAAAATTTTCTAAGTTGCTGGTGAGGTGCGCATTAGAGATGGGAGATTTAGTTTTTTATTTGGGGAAAATGTTATGATTTATTTTTAATTTGGGAAATTTCACATGAAAAAAAATTAACGCCTGATTTTTAATTGTTTTATTAATATTTTTATTTTAATTATTAATTATCCATAATACACAGGGTTTAGTAGTAAAATTGTTATCACTCAAGATATAATAGACGTTCTAAACTCGTTTGAACTTAACATCTAGTTAACTGAACACCTCTTTTTGCAATATTCTTGACTGAACAACAACCATAAACATGTGCAACAATCTTTTTTCATTTCGAAAAAGTAAGAACATTAGTGTTCTAAACTTGATCAACTTTAGTACATTTCAACAATTTTCGTCCAACAATCTTTTTGTCAAAATAACACTTTTCGAATAAAACTTAACTTTGATCAATTTTTTCATTTGGTGAAAAATTCAATCTAACAGATGCCCCCATAATGACATTTTTCAAATAGAAGTAACTCTGAAGAAATATGACATTTTAGTCAAAATAGCCTTTTGGCATTGTGCCGTTGCAAACCATTTTGAATAACTTCCCTCACACACAACTCCCACAAACTTTGTCTCTACCCATGTTTTATGGCAGTTATAATCATCATTTCTGCAAAAATGTGCTAGGTTGATGGGAATTTAATGTTTATAAATTTGGGTTTTTTGGTGGACTCCAAATTTCATTCATATTCCATTTATGTTTTGACATCTAGCCTTTCCATCGTCTTGAAACTTCCTTCTACAAATACTGCAAACTCATTTCACTATTCATTTCTTCTACTTCTGCGATTTCTTTCTCAGAAACCTTCAAAGAAAACTCAAGTCTTCTAGAAACTGCATCTTCCATGGCTTCATCGTCTTCCACTCAAATACTTGAGACCATCGTTCCTCCTGCTGCTACTATTGAGGAACTGATTCAAGAAGGGAGAAGTTCTTATGTTCCCGAACCTCCCAACGAAGCTGAGAAGGTGGAAATCTGGAAATCCCAAGTTACCTCCAAACGAAGCTGAGAATGTGGCAATCTGGAAATCCCAGGTACTCATCCCTTTATCCTTAAAAGAAAAGCCTTGTGCTTTCTTAGGTCCATTTAAGACCAAGTTTCACTACTACAAAATTGCCTTTACCACGCCCCTGGTACCCCGGTGCAATATCGGACCGAGGTAAAATGGTGCTCGGAGCTCTGTTACCACGGTTCCGTGTTGAGCCGAGGTAACTGAGGTTCTCTATTACCTCGGTTGCACGTCAACCGTGGTAACTGAGATAGTTTTTATTATTTTTAATTAAAAAAGACTATTACCACGGTTGCAAGGAGAACCGGGGTAATAGAGTTTATTAGTTTATTATTTTATTATCTGACATTTTCTATTACCACGGTTGTCAGGGGGACCGAGGTAATATGTATTATTTTATTAAAAATATGGTCATTTGAAGCCTGTTATAGCAATAGTAGCAATAGAAAACCATTCTCTTGAGGAAAACACTTCGTCTTCCTGCTTCTCTGTCTGGACTCCATCAATCTTCAACATCGTGACTGCCACTTGACATTCCTTCCTTCTGCACCCCATTACCTCCGCTCCTTGCCGCCTGCCGCAACACGTCATCACCAGTGCTCATTCTCTTTGCATTCGCTCCGTAATTTCTTTGCTCGTCGTGGCTACTCCTTCTCTTGCTCGCGGGCCTCCCTCTTTGTGTGCGCGCTAAGCTCGTTCCTCTGGCTACTCAGCTCGTTCATCTTGCTTCCACACCTCACTTGTGAGTCCTCTTGACCTGCTTCTACTTCTAGGGTTTTCTTTCGTTTGAAGATTTTTGTTGTTATTCAGTACTTTGCTCGCTTATACTTTTAAATTTTTGTGGAAGTTAAGGAGCTTATCTGTTTGATAGTTACCAGTTCTTATGCATTTGCTATTGTTGTTCAGTACCTTTTGTGGAATGTGTATTCTATTGAAGATTTTTGTTGTTGTTCAGTACATTTCGTGGAATATATGTGAACTCTGTTTTGTGAGGTCATGTGGTAACTGCGTGTAGACATTAACATCTGTTGATCATGTACTACACTTTTGACATGTTGTTTCAGGAAAATGGATCCTTCACAGCAAGACAGTGGTGAGACTGGTGAGCACAGGACAATCAGGCGCGGACGCACCATCACGAAAACAGTTCGTGTTATGAGGAGTAAAGGATTGAAGTTTGAGGTAACAATTTAAGGCAATGTTGAAAGGGCTGCCAAATGCTCCGTTTTCTTCTTGTTTTGCAGAAATGGCCCATCATTCTTCATTCCTACATAAAATATTGTGACTACAGTCATCATTTAACACATATATCATGGATTCTAAGCACTTTAATAAGTTTAAACTCTACTAACTTGTTTAACATTTACATGTATTAGGTTGGTTGGAATTCGGATGGTGTATACGTTGACCCCAACAAGAAATATTTCGTTGGCTATATTAGGTTCCTTGCTTGCACAAAGGTTCCAATTACTGAAAATTGGTGGCCAGATGTGGACGACGAACTCAAACAATACATATGGGAAGAAGTTAGTGTTAGATACATAATACGTACTCTTACAATTTATGCATTAAACTATTTATTGAAACGTACTTAACATCAATATAACTCGTGTTGTTGCAGGCTAGCTTTCACCTTGATCCAAAGTGCAGAGACTATGTGCTCAAGGAAACAGGTGCTTTGGCTAGATATTTTCGCAAGCAACTAGCCAAAAAAATCTTCGATAAAGATGGTAATCTGATTGACCATCCACCGCGCGCTTATGCCTGAGTGATCGATGATAGCCAGTGGAGGGAATTTGTTTCCCAACACCAAACTGAAGAGTTCAAGGTAAAATATCTTTTCGTGAGATTTGCCATGCTCACATTATGTTTTGAATATAATTATGTAATGATACATATCATGTGTTTCGAAATAGAAACTCAGAGAAGCTAACAGGCAATGGGCACTGAAGCAGAAGTACCCATACAGATATCGCGTATGGGATACGCTTGGCTAGCACAACAAATGGTATACAGACACACATAATTCACTTTAATTTCAACTATCGTTTATTAAATTTAAATAATTAAGTGTTATTTGTGATTTTTTTTGCTTCTCTTAATATAGGTGCAGGAGTCTGGATCGGACGCCACATCCGTTCCCCGCCATCTCTTGTGGAAGCGTGCTCGTATTTCCAAGAAGGGGAAAACCCGTGATGAATTTGTTGAAGAAGTGATCAATACATGTGTAAGTACAAATTTTCAAAAAAATAATAATCATTTATTATACCCATAATTGAGAATTTTTATATTTGTTTCAGGAGGCTCTCTCACAAAATGTCTCCCAAGAGGACTTGGCCAAGCGTACACCAGATGACATTCTTGGCCAAGCACTAAAGACTCCCGAGCACCCCGGTCGTGTAAGGGGAGCCACATTTCCCATTTTCCAAAGAACCTACTTCAAGGTTCAAAAGAAGGCAAAGGGCAAGGAGACTGACCCTGAGATCGCAAGCCTTCAGCAAGTGGTGTCATCCCTGCAACAGCAAGTCCATGTATTGATGCAGGATAGGGAGGTCAAGAGTGGAAATTTCCCTACGTAGGTGCATTACAACAGTGGGAGGGGTAGTTGCACACCTCAGGTAATTGGTGTTGTTTCTTTTTTTTGCAATAGATGGTTCGTTAAAGGTAGTGCCCTCAATAGTTTCTTCATTCATGTAGGGGCAGAGGGTCGAGGAAGAGCCACACATATCTGACCACGACATGGATATGCCTACACTACTACCAACAAACATTGACATCCCTAAGGTAAGTTGTTTTATTAGTGTTTGCATTCTATTATATTTTTTTAATCTTTTTCTTTCACGATTAAAGTAGAGTTTATAACACAGGTTGCGATACACTACATACCCGCCCAATTCCCGCCAGCCATGTAAAGGTTGGTATAGATGTTGCGCTTGAGGGTGGTGCAGCACTGCCAGTGCCTGATGACGTCGGCGAATTGGTATGCATTCAGGAAGCAATAGGTTCAACTGTGGCGTGGCCCGTCTACCTTGTTCAGGTCATAAGCACGGTATGTAATATGATATAATTCTACAAAATCAACACATAATGTCTGTATTCACTTATTGATTATACATGAACTTATAATTTTCAGTCGCAAGAGAAGAACAGCGGCAAGGCCCAAGAGGAGGTGGATGTGAAAGGGAAGGGGAAGGAGGTTGAGACAAAATTGACAAGGGAATCTGTTGCATCCCTTAGTCATCAATAGAGGCCTCAGATTCGTAAAAACGAAGATCCCCTCAAGAGTTGCATATTTCTGGATATGTATGCAGATAGGTTCCTTACTGACGGCAACCTCATCATAGTACCAATAGAAGAAAGAATGTTTGGCAACGCCTGTTATGAGCACATTGGTAGAGATGAGATCTGTCAGCTCACTCAACATGGTGAGTTAGGTGCTTCGGTAATATGAATTTACATGAGGTACTTTGTTAAATTTAAGTGAACACAAGTTTTTGGTTTTCCAAGTTCAACAATGATGTTTATCGTATATGATTTGTATAATCTTATTTCAGGTACTTGTTTGACCAATGTGTGGCTGAGAATCTCTTATAAATATTTGCATTTTTCAGTCCGCATCGAACAACGCACCTCGTGAAGAACCAGAGCCAGTAAATTGCGGACAAAATAAAGGAACATGCACACCCAAAGCAGTTGTATCTCACCCCAACAAATACAGGGTGAGAAATTTATATGGTCAATTTATAACTTTATAATTAATCAATTTAATTATATGAAACTTATAGTTACTTGATGGTTTGTCCATTTAACATGTGTTGTAGGGGACATTGGGTGTTGGTGGTGATCAATGCCACCAGAGGGACCTTATTTTACTTGGATCCCTTGCACGGCGAACTAAAAAACCGAAAATAAACGAAAGACATATTTGATCGGTAAGCATGTAGATTTACCGTGTTATATACTCTTCTGTCTACTATGTTTACTCATTGAGTTATTAATTTGTTCATTTTGTTAGCACAATGAGGACCTACCGTGCTACTTGCGGTGATAACATGATCAGATGGAAACAAGCCAAGTGGACTATTGTAAAGGTATATCCATATTTAAATATATAACCCAAACCAATTACATACACATCATATCACTTATATTTTTTATTTGTTTTTGTAGTGCCCTCGACAAACATACAACATCAATTGTGGGTACTATGTCCTCAACTTTCTACGTGACATCATTGCGCACAATCAATCCACAATTCCTAATGCGGTATGAAACTTTACATTTATTTATTGTTTATGTTAGTATAAATAGCAACCTGAGAGGGGGGGTGAATCAGGTTTACCCGATTTTCACCTTGATAACTTCTTACTTTCAAGATAAATGTAAATGCAACCAATTGCAGCGGAAATAAGCGTTGCTTGAAAGTAAAGATGAAGGATAGAAGAATTCACACACAGAATTTTATTCTGGTTCACCTTCTATCCACCGAAGGCTACGTCCAGTCCCTCAAGAAAATCCCTTGAGGATTTTTCCACTATTGATAAAAATCTCTTACAAGTTCTTACACCAAGGACCCTAAGAATTTCTATCAATTCCCTGTGAAAGTATACCACTTTCAACAGCCCTTGAAAGTATACCACTTTCAGTTCCTGAAGGCAAACCACCTTCAGACCTTGAAGGCTTGACCACCTTCAATCAACACCCTGAAAGTACACCACTTTCAGTATCAACAACCCTTCACCGAGATCCACGGTGAATACTCAATCTATCAGAAAGAGATGTAGAAGAGTTTACAATTGGCTGTATCAATCCTTTAACATACAAGTGATTGATCATGAGAATTTATGCTTTAAGGCTCTTAAGCATAACAAGATTCTGAGTTCCTCAAGATGTGAACAACTAAAGTGTTCTTTTAATCATGAAGATCATGAACTCAGAATTTAGGCTCTTTTGAAAGTTTAAGTTCTAAAAGACTTAATGAATGAGCTATTTTGACAAAGCTTTGGCCTAATGATGTATTCTCATGTGTTGTTATGTTCTGGACTTAAATGGACTTTATATAGGCAAAGGGAAACGTCCTTGAACCAATGCAACCTTTCCCAAAAGGTTTGAGACACAATGGTTCATGAAAAGATGCAACTTTTCGTGTGTGTAATCGATTACATCACTTAGGTAACCGATTACACTAAGAGCCGTTACAGTTTGAATTTCAAATTCAAACATGTAATCGATTACAAGCAAGTAGTAATCGATTACTTGCCTAGGTGTAATCGATTACCAGAAACCTGAAATCGATTACACTAAAGTCCAACTTCCAGAAACTTGATCTATTAAGATCGGCTTAAGTTTTTCTACTTCTTTTAAGTTATGAAAACATTAAGCTTGATTAGTTTAGATGTTTTAAAGAGCCTTTATGCTTTGAGAAACCTTTAGAAGCATAACTCACCTAAACTAAGACTTCTAGGTAAAAGATGAACTTTATAGCGCTATTTCCTCTAAGTCTTCTTTTCTTCTTTTTGCCGATGAGTTTGTCGTCATCAAAGCCTCAGCCAGGTTCAGGAGCAAGACCTTCTTCACAGTTTATATAACGAAATTCTTATCTTTTTGTATTTTTAATTTCTAATCTAACTCTAAATCTGTTTATTTTTACTATCATTTTGCAGTACTTTCCTGATTGTCAGTTCGACTCCTACGATCAGAACCAGCTCAATGTAATTAAAGAAGAGTGGGCTGGTTATGTGTTTGACAATTTTGTAATTAATTCCTAGGGATTAAAATGTGTATAGGGGGTCTTACATATTATAATTTGTACATATTTGCTTATTTGTCGTACATATTATATATATATATATTGCTTTTGTAGATTATGTTGTCAGTGTTGTTTCCATTGCATTTCATGGTTATAATTTGTTTACTGTTTGAATTGCATGTCTCTGATTGTACGTAGCACAAAAAAAAAAAACATATTACCACAGTTCGTACAGGAACTGAGGTAACAGAGGTAAAAAAATTTTTTTTTTTACCACGGTTGATAAAGGAAACGAGGTAACAGAGGGAAAAATTACCACGGTTCCTCCTACAACCGTGGTAACAGAGGCCTATTATTACCACGGTTCAACGTGAAATCGGGTATTTCAGAGGTACGATGTTACCACGGTTCCGCCTTGAACCGTGGTAATTTATCTATTACTTCGACGCTTGTTACCACGGTTTAACCGTGGTAACATGCTTCCTGGAACCGTGGTAACATGACATTTCTGTAGTAGTGTTTCCAACAGGGTACAGAGATTTTCATCCTTGTGAAAAAAAAGATGAAACCATCTTAGCTTTGATTCTTACAGTATATCATTTCTTGCTCATCCCATAAGAGGTTTTAGGTCTTCCCCTTTAACCAAAAATGAATCATATCTTAATTGGTTTTAGAAAATTGAAGCCAAGAGCGCTGATTTCTGGAAAACAGTAGGAACTTTTGACTTAAATTCAGCTTTCTAAGTCAAATATTATTTACAATCCTACTAGCTTTTAAGTTCCTTCTTTTTCTGGGAGCGTACCGCCAACTCCTTTCACGTTCCTATTGGAATGATCACCACCACTCTATTAGACATAGCTGCCATTACAAGACTTCGTCCAACTGGCATTTCTTATAGTTTTGGTATGACTCCCAAAATTGAAGTCCCAGTGACTATAAAAGCCCTCGCCTTTACTGCTTTTATCACTCAACATTTCGACTTCAGTACAACAGAAGTCTCTGATGCTGAGCATGTAGCCTTTCTTCTTTACTGGCTTTCAAACTATGTCTTTTGTACTAAGGCTCTCCAAGGTCCAAAGAAACTTCTTAACTTAGCCCGACTACTTCACAAAGGTGCTGATATCTATGCTTTTTTTTTTTATAATATTACAACAAAAAAATTAGCTCAATATGGTCAATATATATATATATATATATATATATATATATATATATATATATATATATATATATATAATTGAGAAATCTTACTTTTCACAACACGATGTAATTAATTTCAATCACCAGTATATGTGTATGCACATATATACATGTCATAAATTGTCAAGACAATACATTTCTCTTCATAGCTTAACACACATGTATCACAGTTTATATGATTATTATTGAGGTTAGCTTAGTTGATCTAACTTAGAATGATTATAGACAGATTCTTTAACTTTGTTGTGGATACTTCGATCTGCACAATTTTCCTGCTTGAATAATGTGTTTCATCCTGTCCTTGTTTGTCTTAGTATCATAACTGATGTACACTTGGATGCATGCAATTTTCTAATCTATCATACCTTCTTTCGTTTATTTGCAATATTCAGCATCATAGGTATGTGAGTTATAGAGATATATCATCATATTTAACAATCAAAGGTTTTAATGTTACCTCGTCTTTATCGTTTGTAGTGTGGTCAAACGATTAGTCATTGATTTGCCACAATCTTGACTTCTTAGTTTGCTTCAGGATCAGGAGAGTCAGTGAGCATCATGAATCAAGATGACTTCTCTTTTCTGGATCTTTTCGGAGAGAGAACTTGTTCATTCCATATATTTGCTAGAAGATTCATCATTGATGAGGCCAGATATGAGCTTGATCAGAAAACCATGGTTTTCACTAACTAGCTCTTCTTAGATGAGTGTGGACTCTTCTGCAAGTTTCCATTTACATTTGAACAGCTTCTCTACGAGATCCTCTACCCTTTTTTTGAGTTGATTTCTCAGAAGTTGAACTCCCTTCAATGTTCTTCTGGATCATGGTTGCTTTTGATTGAGGAATATACATGTTAACCATGGATCTTTTCGCTCTACATCTGTTAAGATGTTAGTATCTTTTAGAGCGGTTAGGCTCTGATACCAATTGATAGGGCGAGAAACACACAAGAAAGGGGGGGTTTGAATTGTGTGTGTGATTTTTGAACCTTCTTTTCGGATTTAAAACAGTTATTAGTTTCAAAAGAATATAAGATTATGTACGCGTAGTGGAAAATTAACCTAAGACAGAAAATTAAAGCACACATGGTATTTATCCTGGTTTAACCCCATAATCGACAGGGCTACGTCCAGTCCTTGGCTTCACCAAGATTTTCCACTATTTCATCAAATAGTACAAGTATTCTCAGGGACTTCTCCCAGTATTAGAAGGACTTCTCCTATCAAGTATTGTACAGGACGTCTCCTAGTATTCCGAGGACTTCTCCTTTCAAGTATTCTTTAGGACTTCTCCTCACTAGTATTCTACAGGACTACTCCTGATTCCCTTTACAAATTGGATTTTTTGTTCTACAAAATTCTCTTCAGTAAGAGTGGGTAGAAAGATGATGCACTGATTACAGAGAGGATATTCATTTAAGATCCCCTGTTTGTTTTGTGTGTGACTTAATTTAAGAGTAACACTTTATGGGTTCTTCACACATGTGGACAACTTAACTCAATAAAGAGTGGCCTGAAGCTTTTTGAGTTTTAAAACAATGAGAGCTTGGTTCGTTGGGAAACTTGGTAGAAATATGCAATAGGCTTGTGACCAGACTTACCCAACTTTGGCATAACAGTCTTCCAGTTGGTCAAAGCGTATTCAAGCACCGGAATGTTTCAACTTTATCACGTGTCCTTTGGTGTTGAATGATCATAGCTGCTTTAGTGCTTTCCAAAGGATGTCTGTTTACTTTTAGGCAAGCTTGGTCTTTAGTGAGTCGTCGGACTGTCTTTGCTTGATTGCTTTCTCTGTGCATTCAGACAGTTCCTCTTGAAAATGTATGCAATTGTTCTTCAGTGAGGACCCGGACGATTTCCTCTTATTTTTGGCCTATCTCTCATATTTTTGTGACTTGATAATGCCTTGTGGTTTTATGCAGTCCTTCATGAGGATGGTTTTTCCTGGACATAAAGATGTTCAACAAGTTAGGAGTTCTACCTCAGGAATATCAAGTTATAACGAAATTGTTAATTATCAAAACATAATAATTCATTTTAATTATTTGAATCTAACACTTATGCTGCCAACTAAACAAATTAATTATAATTTCTCTTTTTCAAATTCTAGAAAACCGATTTCAAGTCAAACCAATCCTTCTGGAGATGATAATCTTTATACTACTTCGATACAATTTGTGCACTTGCAGAATTGCTATCAAGTTTTTGGCACCGTTGCCGGGGATTGGCTTTTTGATTTTTAATTGGTTGTTTAGAGTCTTTTTGTTTCTAATTTTTGATGTGCTGTGAACGGGTGTTGCTAATTCTGTTTGCTAAGTGTTGTAAGGTATATCAATTGATGAGTGGATTTTATATGATGTTTTTAGGGTCTTTTTAGTCTTTTTATTTTATTATTTTTGAGTCACATGTAGTTTTTTTATTGTTTTTATGTAGATTTTATATTTATTTTGCATTTTGCATGTAGATTAGATTTTTTGTGTTTTTCTATCTTTATTTTATATTTTTAGGAATTTTTCTAGTTATTTTATATTTTTAGGAAAAGCTGGTTTAGTTATCATTTTTGTCCAGGGACCAATGTGTAAAGTTTCAGGAAGTCAGGGACCAAATTGTAAAAGTTCAAGAGTGGAGGACTTAAAGTGGATTTGAGAGAGTATGAGGGCTTGAATTGAAGTGCTAACCAAGGGAGGACCAAAGTGAAAAAGAAGAATATGAAGAATCACTCTCCAATTTAGCACATGGAAAAAATGCTTAAAGGAATTGATGTTAGTGGAGGAAGGGTTTCAGAATTGATCAAGGCTGGTTAGTGGCTTTTTATGGCCATCAAAACCCACTACCATGAATGAAGAAGGAAGGAAAAGCTTGAAGATGAAGAAGCAGCGTCCCAGCGCTCAAGCGTTGGGATCCCAGCGCTCCAGCGCTGGGGTTCTGACTAGATGATGAGTCAGATGTTGACCCAGCGCCCAAGCGTTGGAAAGCCAGCGCTCAAGCGCTGGGCCTCGGTCTGGAATTGGGATTTTAATGCCTTCTAGCGCCCAAGCGTTGGGAATTCTAGCGCTGAAGCGTTGGAGGCTGGATTTTTACTATAAATAGGACCTTTCTTTTCACTTGTAAGACACACCTTTATAGAATACAACAAGTATTCTCTCTTTCTCCCTCAAAGATCATTGTTCCTAGGAATTGTGGGAAGCCAAACTTGAGCTCCTATCCAGGGTAATTCAATGATTCTTTTAGCCATGCTTGGCTAATTCTTCTTTAAGTTTCTTGGGTTGTAGTAGTTTATATTTATGTTTTAGTTTGTTTTTACCTTTCTGAATATTATTTCTATTTCATGTTTTATTTCCTTGCTCTTCATTCTTCTTATGCGCAAAAGATTTCTTGCTTATTACTTATTCGAATGGAAATTGGTAAGTAGTAAGGGACCTAGGATCTAAAAGAGGTTATAAGTATACTTCACTAAGGAATTAGGAAGGACGTAACTTTATGTTGGCCTGAATTTCTTCTTCATCTTCTTCTCTAGTTAACTAAGTTGCAAGGAATTGAATTTAGTAATTAGAAAGAAAGTTCTACAATGTGTAAGGAATTAACTTGTAGATAATTAGGCTATAGCATCATGAAATTAGATTTATAATTCAGAAATTAAGTAAGAACTTGCTAGCATATTATATAGACTATGTAAACCAACCCAAGAAGCTTAGTTTCTATTATCTTATTCTTTTCTATTTTATTGCTATTTCCATGTGCTACCTTAAACAAACTTCCAACAAATACATCTTTTTATTTTTCTGTTTAAGTACTAAACTTAATATTAACAAGAACACCTATCCTTTGGGTTCGAACATTTTTATTACGCGATAGTAAATTGTACACTTGCAATTTCATTATCATCAATGGCTGAAACATTTGAGTAACGGGTGGCCAAGATCCGAGCGATTCTTGAAAAAGAATATGAGAAGAAGAAGCAGGATGCCTTCACTTTAATTGACGAGTTTTACTCCGAATTGGATCGTAGGCGCACTGTTGGATTTTTGCCAAATCTTGAGCAAGAATGCAAAGCCGGGGAGATTCTTCAAGAAAGGATACAAAGCATTTTGAAGAGGCAGCCAGTGATTGATCAACTTTCCACTGACCCTGTAAGTGAATCCATGGACCAAGGTGAGAAATTTGAAGTTGAAAATAGGGAAAATTATGTAGTGAATGCAGAAAGCTTTTCTCTTCCCACCCTAGAGAAGGAAGAACAAAGCTCCCTAGAAACAATGTCCATAGGTGATCTTGTGCGGGAAAGTGGCGAGGTTGAGGCAGAACAAGCATGCATCATTTTGACGGTGAAATGTTGTCAGAATTTGCATGATTTGAGGGGTCTAATGCAGTTTGTGATAGACCCTGATTGAGAAATGAATTGGCAAGAGTTTATCGAAGACTTTAAATTCGAGCTTCTTGGGAGACAACCCAAGTCAGGTTTGCTTGTCTTTATTTTAATTAGTTGTTCTTTTTTCTGTTCTGTTTACTGTTTATATATATATATATATATATATATATATATATATATATATATATATATGCTGCAGGGAGGGCCCATCGCCCAGGCATTGGAGGCTCAACGCTCATGCGTTGAGCTCCTGCCAAGCTGCCCAGGATTTCATAAAATCCAACGCTCAAGCGTTGGAGGGGCCAACGCTCATGCGTTGAGCCCCTGGAATCCCAGCCTCGTGGGTATCACCAACGCCTGAGCATTGGCACCCCAACGCTCATGCGTTGAGGCTCGGGTAAGCAACTTAAGTTTGTTTGTTTTTCTTTGTTTTGAATAAAATGGCAGGATGTTCAAATAGAGGTTCAGGTGGAGCTGAAGGTGATGATGAAGATCCATTTGACTAGAATTAAAACCGGAGTAATTTTTAGGTTTTTGTTTTTAGCTTTTTATTTTTAGTTTTTATTTTTTGCTTTTAGCTTTGTAGTTTATTTTTAGTTTTTAGTTAGATTTTAATTTAAGTCTTACATGTAGGATAGATTGAGTCAGTAGTTTACCCCTGTTGTTATGCCATGTTACCTAACTGTCAAGTAGTTTCAGTTTAGCTACGTTTTTGAAATTTTTGATACATATGCTGTTGTTGTTGGGTAGAAATGCATGCTGTTAGGGAAGTGAATGGATTCTAGATTGCTAAGTATTGATATGATTTGAACTAAGTTCTTATATGGGTACCACTTACCCTTTTCTTTCTGAGAGCTGTTGAGAGAACTCTGAATTTCTTGTGATTGTACTTTTCTGCCTAGAATTACATGTTGACTATACTTGTGCATGCTTTGCTATCTTGAGAGAGACTTTTAGGAATTTTTGAGAACTCAGAATTTGTAAATATTGATATATTTTCCATTAGTAGCCCCTTTTGAACCTTTAAATTGAGTCTATTCTTTTGGAGCCTACTTTTGTGAATGTTGCTGTTATTGTTGGGTGATTTTGAAAATGAAAAGTTATAGCCATATATGATTAGGTATCTCTCTGAAAAAATGTGAGGTATGTGCCTTAGGAATAATAAAAAAGAAAAAGTTATAATGAAGTGGTGGGGTGGGAAAGAGTATGAGGGTAGTAAAATTCATTTCATTCATCCCATACATCCCACTGCTTTGTTAGAAAAAAAAAAGAGAAAAAATTGAGAGAACCTATGTGCTGTAAGTGTTTAAGCTCTTGTTCTGAAAAGGAAATCACTTTACATGAGTCATGTTCTGAGTCAGCCACTTGAGTTGCCAAGTTCTTGAAATCCATACCTGTTTTTGAACCCTTGGCCAAGTTTCAACCGTTAATAGTCTCTCCAAATTGTATTGCTGTACTTATTTGGTTTTGATTTGAATGATAGGAAGATTATTTTCATTTCACTTGTATATTCATGAGCTGATTTTTTTTGTGAGCTTAACGGATGAACTCATTCTGCTGTTTTGATCATTATTATACTTGGTTTTCTCCTGACTTGCATGTTTTCAACCAGCCTTGTTTTAATTGAAATATGTATCATGTGCTGTGTTTGCTTGCTAGGGTGATTTGTTCTGAGCTTGAGGACAAGCTTTTCTTTAAGTATTTTACGCTTGAGGACAAGCTGTCGTTGGGTATAGTGGTGCGATGACTGGGATTTGTATGATCTTTTTAGCATATTTTTCTTTGTTTTTATTTTATTTTTATTTGTGACTCATGTAGTTTTTATTCATTTTATTAGGTTTTTGTTTATTTTTTCATTTTCATGTAGGTTAGAAGTTATTTTATGTTATTTTATGATTTTTATTAATTTTTAGTTGTTTTATTTTTAGTTTTATTGGGTTGTCAATTGAAGAAATGATGGAGTAAAGAGAGAATTGAAGAAGAGAATGAAGGTTGATTGTGGTTTTGGAATTAAAGGCAAAGATGAAGCATCAAAGCACATGTTTAAAATGTTGAAATGAAGCATTGAAGAAAGACATAAAGTGCTTCAGCTGTTTAGAACAGAGGAAAGGCCACATGAAAGCCCTTGAATGCCATCAAAGCCTTGTCATCAAAGGAAGAAAGAAGAGAGCAAGAATGTGAAGCAGTAGACGAGCCCAATGCTTTGGTTCTCTTCCAGAACGTGCTGAATTGATCAATTTCCAACGCCTGAGCATTGGAAGCCAACACTCATGCGTTGGGATGCTGACAGGAAAAGTTGTAAATAGGCTGCTTTGCTTTCTTTGTAAATATATACCTAGACATCTTGTATTTTGACTAAGCTTTGTTCCAGGAGTTGTAAGAGACCCCTTGAGCCCTTGTTCCAGGTTTTATTTCTTTATTGTCTTTATGTTTAATCTAGCCATACTAGGCTAGTTTCTTCTTAACATTTGGGTATTATGTGAATCCTTTCTTAGTTATGTTTTAAGCTTCTGTTTCTCTATATGAATAAGGTTATCGTTTCTTGTATTCTTTCCCTTTGATTATTTTGCTCGAGTCGACGCAAGTTCCATGCTTTCTTCTTTCACGATGGTAGTTGTTAGGAATTAAGGGAATTGAGATTAGATTAATCGGTTTATCCGCCACTTAGGTATAAGGGTGGGAATCAATTGTGTTGGCAAGAATTAAGAACACTAATGCTTCAATTTGGTTAACTAAACACTAAGGTATTAGGTTTGGTAATTGCAATTGAAAGTTCTATTTGATTAAGGTATTAACAAGTAGAAGTTTAGGCTACATCACCATAAAATGATTTCCGAATTCGTATAGTTATCTGTTTGTGAAAAGCTTAATGTAGTTAGGTGAAGCTATTACCCAAGTGCTGTTTTTATCAAAATTTACAATTCATAGTCTTTTAGTTCTTATGCTGCCAACTAAACAAATCAATTATAATTTCTCTTTTTCAAACTCTAGAAAACCGATTTCAAGTCAAACCAATCCTTGTGAAGACGATAATCTTTTATACTACTTCGATACAATCTGTGCACTTGCAGAATTGCTATCAATAACCTTAGGCCAAGAAGAACATTTTCCAAATATCAACTCAAGGGAAAAAAAATTCATTTTTGGAGAGTGCTCCACACCGACAACGATATTTGTGAAGGGTTCAACACAAAAACTCAAAACTCGATATTTTTAAAAACTCAAAAACCACTTGTTTGGAAAACTAAAGCCATGAAAGTGTAGATAAAAAAAAATGACTATAACATTTCTAAAGGAACCAAAATCAAACTCTCACATATTTCAATTTCCATTTTTCAAACATCAACAACTTCAAAACAAAAACCATCAAAGTGGAGAGGAAGATAATTACTATCACATTTATGAAGACAAGAATATAAACTATGAAACTTTAGTCCAACAGTGAATTTTTTTGCACAAAAACAAATCCTACAAACCATTGTTCATGGAGAGATTTAATTCTTTGATGAATAGAATCAAGCAAAAGAAGAAGTGGTGGTGGTGGTTCAAGTGTCGTGGTGGTGGAGAAGTTGATGAACACTTGGGTTTTTTTTTCTCTTCTAACTTCTCTCTAACTTGTCTCTACAATCAACACAAAATTGAGACAAATGAACCTCTCCCCTCTCCTATGAACCCTCAGCCTTCCTCTCTCTCCCTCTCTCTCTCTCCCTCCCTTAATTGATCACTAAATTTCCACATCTCCAAGTCTCCTCCATTCACCTCTCTTAATCATTAATTAAACTCCTAAACAACTTAAGAATAAATGACCATAAATTAATCTAAGTTAATTTAATTAAGACTAACCATGTCTCTCCATCAAACTCATGACACATGGCCTCCTCATGATGGAGCCACACACCAAAAAGCCTAAAATACCTTGGGGCGGAATGCCTCAAATTCGACTCGTTTACGACTCGAAATTTTCGCTGTTTCAAAGATTTTTATTTGATAAATGGATTCCTTATGTTATTTGGAATTATTTGGCGATCTCGTATTTTCTAAAAAATGCCTCGACCATGCCCGTTTGCTACGCCGAAGGTTTCCACAAAAACCTCTGCGGCGGGTGAAAACTTTCCCCAAGCTCCGAAAATAAAACATATCAATATTACATTCATTCTTCGCCAATCAAAAACACATCATCATAAATACATAGAAAAAACCATGTCCCGCTCTAATAATATTCGAGATATAATTAGGGTTTCTATGGTGGCATGTTGTTTTCAACTATTTCAAGACGTAGTCGAACTCCTTCGACGACATCGTGAATTTATCACTCGAACTATGAATTCATTTTGACAAGTCATGAATTTTATTTTCTATTTCATTTAATTCAAACAATTTTTGCACCAAACTTTACGCTAAGGCGGCAAATAGCGTAAAAGCGGAAAATTAAATAAATTTAATTTCCAAACATTTTGGGTCTTACATATTGTAAGACTCTGAATATTTATTTAAGGGAATTTTATTTATTTTATTAATTATTAAATAATTTTAGTATTTATGTGTGGAATATATATTTATTCTCTTGGGAGAAAACTTGGTTGTCTTGACTTGATTTTATGTGCATCAAATATTATTTGTGTTTGGTTGATTAAATTGGGTGATAATAATATTTTGGTGAAAAAGGTGAATAATTTCCTTATTATTGGTGACATGTGCGCGGCACATGAGTATATTTACTACGGGAATATTTCTTGGTTAATTATTGATATATTGGATTTATGGGTTAATTAATGATAAAAGAGAAAAATTGAAAAGTGAAATGTGTGTGTGTATATATATATATATTCAAGGAGATGAGTTTGTTTTATTTTATTGTGATAATATCTTAGATAAATAAAATTATTCTTAAAGAGATTATGGAAGAAGTGAAGAGATAAGAAATTTGAAAATAAAACCACCATATGCATATATGGTGGGAAAATTAACTAAATAGGTGAAATGTGATTTATTTAGAGATAAATCAGAATTAATCTTATGAGGTATCAAGGAATATTTCTTGGCATATTAGGGTTTCTTATTTCAAGTACAATACTTGATTTATCTTTAATTAAATAAAAATTCTGGTTATAATTAATTTAATTCCATCTCTTGAATTATTGGAACATTCTAGAAAGTTAATCTAGACATCTATGAGGCCAAGGGGGAGGGCTGAAAATCTCTACCTAAAATTGATACATTCTTCAATTTATTTTCTGTTATTCTGGGGCTAGACTCAGCTATAAATAGACCCATTTCTGCTCATGGAAAATTATTCATATGAGCTGCAACCATACCTCTCACAAAAAACACACTTGATGAATTATCAACTCCCAAGCTTTCTCTAAAAAATCTCGAGCTTCTCTCCCTCTCTCCTTCTCGACTTTTCTTTCTCTTTCTCTTGGTGGGGAACTCAGCTCTCTTCTTTGGAGCAAGAGCAAGTGTTTTGAGTTTTTTCTTGGGAGTTCTTGGATTCTTAAAGTGTTCTTGATGTTCATCAAACCATTCTTCTTTTCTTTCTTGTAAATATCTAGTGAGGTTGGTTTTATCTTCCCTTTTAAGAGCTTTCTTGTTAGTAGTGGGTTCTAAAGATTATTATGAGTAAGGGAGGGGTTAAGAATTAGTAGTTTAACTTAAAAGAATAGTTGGATGTAATTTTTCTTGTTAATATGATTCTTTTGTTCTTGTTAGTTCATCATATGAATTGTTTCCAAGAGTATGTTTGATCTTAAGAATGAGAAAAACTCTCCCCCATGTTGTTGGTGTGGTTGCGGAATGCATAGGGAGTATGGGGTTGGGAATTTTTCTCATCTTGCTTGATTTTGGTTATAATTGGTTAAGTTGTTAAGATAATGAATGTTGATAATTTTTAATAAATTGAATTATTAGTTAATTTAATTAAGGTTGAAATTTAAACATAGGTTTGTGTCGCAACCGGGGTCGCGGCGGGAGCCACTAATGTTTATTAAAGGAAAACACTAGAAAAACCTAAACAAGATAAAATAGTCTGCGAAACCTAAAATCTAGGTTCGGGAGTCTATTACGCGTGGGGAAGGTATTAGCACCCCACAGCGCTCGTTTGAACAGTACCTAAAATTGTTTGTGTAATTTCCTTAGCTTTCTACATTATTAATTTTACCCTTATTTATTTTTATTATTTAACTCCTAATTACTCCTGAAAAGAAAAAAGAAAGAAAAAAATATTTTTATTTTTATATTATTTAATCCCTAATTACTTCTAAAAAAGAGTGACAAAAAAAAAAGAACAAGATATTTTATTTTTTATATATATAGCCTTATAGGTGTGAACCTAGTCCTACGTACTTCCTTAAAATGGAAGATCAAGGCTTACGCAGTTCTTGTTTTAATTTAATTAATTATGAAAACAAGGATAATGGTGTGAGGGACGATATCCCACCAGTTATTTAGTTTTTTTTTGACAAAAAAATTTAAAATTAAAATGTCCTTATATCATGGACTTACAAACAATGTCTCAAAAAAAAAAAGAAAAAAAAAAGTAAAGCCAAGTATGCAGTAGATGATTACATAAAATAAGAACAAGGGAGAAAGAAAGAAATAAGAAATATAACAAAAAAACCAACCCAAAAAAAAGGGAAGAACAATGAATACAATAGTGGCTTTGAAGATGGAGAGCGGTGGAGGCAGCTAGACCAGGGGGAGCGGCGGCGGTGCGGCGAAAGCAAGGAGTACCGGTGCGGCCTTGAGGAGGTGAAGAGGAGCGCACGACGGTGCTGGAAGGGAGGAGGAGCGGAGCGGCGGTGCGGTTGGGCAGGGCGGTGGCGTGGTGGCCCGGAGGAGGTAAGGAGCGGCAACGGCTTAGGGGAAGCAAGGAGGGTGGCGACGGCCAAGGAAAGGATGGGGGAAGGAAAGTGTGTGGCGGCTAGGGTTTGTGTAGGAGATGGCGTGTGTTTTTTAGGGTTTTGAGAGATGAGTGTATATGGAGGCCACTAGAGAATATGAGTGGAGGCTAAAAAATGTGTGGAGGCTATCAGAGAAATGATGAGTGTAGGTTAAAAATCCCTGTTGTGGTTCTCGAGGTGGGGGCTTAAATAGGGGAGAGAGTAGGGTTAGGTTTTGTGCAGCTTCTTTTTCTGGTCTCCCTTTTCTCTTGGCCGCGGGCCCGTGGCCCACTCCCTTCCTTCCTTTCCCTTTTTGACTTCTGCTCTCTCTTTTTTTTTCTTTTTTCTGGGCCATTCGGCCCACTCTTCTTTTCTGCTTCCTCTTTCTTTTTTCTGGGCCGTTCAGCCCACTCTTTCTTCCTCTTTCTATTTTATTATTTTTTCTCTCTTTTTGTTTGGCCAATTGGGCCTTTTTCTTTTCCTTCTTTCCTTCTTTTTTTCTTTTTTTCTTTTTTTCTTTTTTTTTTCTTTTCTCTTCTCTCTTTTTCTTTCTTTTCTTTTTTCTCTTTTTTTTTTCTTTTTCTCTATTTTTTCTATTTTCATTTAAAATTGGGCCCGGACAAAAATAGGTGTCAGCAACTGCCCCTCTTTACTTGTTTCTTTCTAGGTAATATGAGACTATTACTGTTGTAAGAAATGAGTAAAGACATGACACATTTTTGTCCAGGTGTAAAAAGAGAACACAGTAAACTCGGGTTCAAAACCCGAGCCACCGCCAAACAGGGATCGTCTAAGCGCCACCCTGAATCTGCTGAAAAGTAACAGGGATCGTCTAAGCACCACCCTGGATCTGCTAAAAAGTAACACGGGTCGTCTAAGCGCCACCGTGGATCTGCTGAAAAGTAACAAGGATCGTCTAAGCGCCACCTTGGATCTGCTGAAAGGTAACAGGGATCGTCTAAGCGCCACCTTGGATCTGCTGAAAAGTACCACAGATCGTCTAAGCGCCACCGTGGATCTGCTGAAAAGTAACAAGGATCGTCTAAGCGCCACCTTGGATCTGCTGAAAGGTAACAGGGATCGTCTAAGAGCCACCCTGGATCTGCTGAAAAGTAACACGGATTGTCTAAGCGCCACCGTGGATCTGCTGAAAAGTAACAAGGATCGTCTAAGCGCCACCCTGGATCTGCTGAAAAGTAACACGAATCGTCTAAGTGCCACCATGGATCTGCTGAAAAGTAACAAGGATCATCTAAGCGCCACCTTGGATCTGCTGAAAGGTAACAGAGATCGTCTAAGCGCCACCCTGAATCTGTTGAAAAGTAACACGGATTGTCTAAGCGCCACCGTGGATCTACTGAAAAGTAACAAGGATCGTCTAAGCGCCACCTTGGATCTACTGAAAGGTAACAGGGATCGTCTAAGCGCTACCCTGGATCTGCTGAAAAGTAACACGGATCGTCTAAGCGCCACTGTGGATCTGCTGGAAAGTAACAAGGATCGGACTAAGCGCCACCTTGGATCTGCTGAAAGGTAACAAGGATCGTCTAAGCGCCACCCTGGATCTGCTGAAAAGTAACACGAATCGTTTAAGCGCCACCGTGGATCTGCTGAAAAGTTACAAGGATCGTCTAAGCACCACCCTGGATCTGCTGAAAAGTAAGACGGATCGTCTAAGTGCCACCGTGGATCTGCTGAAAAGTAACAAGGATCATCTAAGCGCCACCTTGGATCTGCTGAAAGGTAACAGAGATCGTCTAAGCGCCACCCTGAATCTGTTGAAAAGTAACACGGATTGTTTAAGCGCCACCGTGGATCTGCTGAAAAGTAACAAGGATCGTCTAAGCGCCACCTTGGATCTACTGAAAGGTAACAGGGATCGTCTAAGCGCTACCCTGGATCTGCTGAAAAGTAACACGGATCGTCTAAGCGCCACTGTGGATCTGCTGGAAAGTAACAAGGATCGGACTAAGCGCCACCTTGGATCTGCTGAAAGGTAACAGGGATCGTCTAAGCGCCACCCTGGATCTGCTGAAAAGTAACACGAATCGTTTAAGCGCCACCGTGGATCTGCTGAAAAGTTACAAGGATTGTCTAAGCGCCACCCTGGATCTGCTGAAAAGTAAGACGGATCGTCTAAGCGCCACCGTGGATCTGCTGAAAAGTAACAAGGATCATCTAAGCGCCACTGTGGATCTGCTGAAAAGTAACACGGATTGTCTAAGCGCCACTGTGGATCTGCTAGAAAGTAACAAGGATCGGACTAAGCTCCACCTTGGATCTGCTGAAAGGTAACAGGGATCGTTTAAGCGCCACCCTGGATCTGCTGAAAAGTAACACGGATCGTCTAAGCGCCACCGTGGACCTGCTGGAAAGGAATAAGGATCGGACTAAGCGCCACCTTGGATCTAGGCACGGGGGCCTAAAACTGGGAAACAGGGAGGACTAGGGTATTCGTTTTTGTGTGTTAGAGGTTGTTTCCTCTTGGTTGGGGTTTTGCATATTCATTTTTTGGCCTGAGGCGGTGACGCTGTCCCTCTCCTGTTTTGGAGGCCTGTTTTAGAGGCGGACAGGTAGCTCTACCTCCTTTTGGTGGCGGCCAATTTTGTGGTTGTATATTTCATATTAATATATCTTTTCACTTTCGAAAAAAAAGTAAATTGAAATGAAATGATATGTAGAAAGACCTATTAGCCCGCTGGCCTATTAGTCCACGGCCTATTAGTTTGCTGGCCTACTGACCTCTTTAAAAGAGTATTTTCTATTAAATAAACTTTTAAACAGGATTGTAGGCCAAACTAGGCCGCCTAAAAGGCCAAATTAGGCCTTAAATTAGGCCTATGACGGCCACGGGTTAGACTTAAGCTGCAAAAAATGAAGGTTAGGCTTGAGCCGCACAAAACTTGACTTGACATATTTCCACCCCTAAATGTATAGTGTTAGGCTGTTAGCTATTCATACTACTTAATTTTATTTTTCTAAACTAAAACTCTAAAACTTATTTTGTACAGGAGGTTTCCACATTGTATATGGCCGGAGGTTCCCTCTCTTGTACAGGATTGAGTTTAAAACGGGACGAATTATACGCGTCTCGTGTCTTGTCCCCTATTGCTTAAGACTTTGTTATTTTAGATAGTGTTAGTTTTTCCAGATTTATGAAATTCTTGCTTATACCAACTTCAATTAAGTTTTTATTTTTGATTTTATCTCCAAAACTAATAGGTATAAAACTAATCTGTTGAGGGTCGGAGATCATATTAATTAGGTAGGTCTCTAAATAAATGCTTCACCATACATTAAGTTATCCATCTTTAAATAATGAAATTAAAGTTTCAACTTTGAAAAGCAGATAATTCTTTTATAATATTTTCTTCTTCTTTGAGATATATTTAATATTATGATATTTAACATATTTCTTCTATTTTATAATTTTTTAAGTTACTGTGTAATTTAAAATTTTTATTTTTTCGTTATAAATTATTCTCTCTTGTTAAATCCCAATTTTATATTTCTAAAATAATTACTTTTAAAATTCATTTTACACTAAAACTTCTTTTATCTTTTTCATATTAATTCTATTAATTTTCCCTATCCTATGGATTGCAGTCAATTTTGTTTTAATCCTCCCTGAAGCTGGAGCTGAGTGACAGGCGAATGATGATTAGCTTATTTGGATTTGACCCTTATAAATACATTCGGTTTGTATCAATCCCATTTTTTTATTTTTAAAATAATTACTTCTAAAATTCATTTTACACTAAAACTTCTTTTATGTATTCATATTAATTCTATTAATTTTCCCTATTCCAAGGGCTGCAGTCAGTTTGGTTCTGGTCCTCCCCGGAGTTGAGTGACAGGCAAATGATAATTAGCTTGTTTGGATCTAGCCCCTACAAGTAGATTCGGTTTGGATCTAGTCCCCTATAACGTAGTTTGGTTTTAGTCCCTCATTTTAGTGTACTTGCCTGCCATTTTTGCTCCTTTGCCGTAGCTCTGCCCTACGACGACTGAAACCAAACTGTCTGCAATCGTGGGGATAGGAACCAAACTTTTTTCCGGGGAGCGACTAAACTTGAATTCCCTTACATATACAAGGACTAATAATTTGATGATTGGCCTTTATTACATTAAGGTAACTTAACTTTTTAGTATACTTTTCTTTAAGAAAGAACAAATAGAAGAAATTAACTCTGTTACGGAATTGAAGACCCAAGCATTTATCTTTGTTAAGGTAATAGTCTATAAGAAATTAAAAGGGTGGAAGGAACAATCCCTCTCCCGGGCAGGTAGAGAAGTCTTAATAGAAGTTGTGACTCAAGCGATCCCGGCTTATATCATGTCTTGTTTTGCATTGCCAGATTGGATTTGATAACAAATTCAAGGCATGGTAAGTAGGTTTTATTGGAGCGGATATATCTATAAGAGAGGTAAGCATTGGAAAAAGTGGAAAGTTTTTGTTGCTCTAAAGGGACAAGTTTGTGCTGCTCTATAAGAGATTTAAAGGCTTTTAACTTAGCTCTCATTGAAAATAATTAGTGGAGTATTTTCTCATACCCACAATCCCTTCTCAGTCTTCTTTTCAAAGAGGTATATTTTCCTCATGGGAGACTTTTCAGTGAAAATAAAGGGTACCGGTCGAGCTACGCTTGGACGAGTATTGTTAAGTCAGTTAGCTTTTTGAAAAAGGAGGTATTTGGAACATATGGGATGACTACTTTACGATTTTGAGAGGATAATTGGATCCCTCAAGACCCCATATTACTTATCGCCAAGATTTGGCTCAAGAGTTTGATATACAAAGAGTTTGTGATCTTATTTATCCAATAATGACCGATTGAGATCGCAATTTTATCTCTATCATTTTTAGTCATGAGACTTGTCATTGTATTTATGCTATTCCTTTTTCTGTTAACAACCAAATTGGTGTTTTTTCTTGTCCTTTTAATATTGATGGCATATATTCGACAAAGTCTGGTTACAATATTGTTTTAAAGCAACAAGAAATCTCTTTGGCCTTGAAGAAGTCGTGACACTCAAAAGCACTACCTCGTTGCAAGGAGCTTATTTGGGGGGCTTGCCTTGATATTGTTCTAGTGAGGGGCATTCTCTATCGACGCAACATGGATGTGGATCCTTCTGTAAGTATAGATAGCAACCTGAGAAGGGGGGGGTGAATCAAGTTTACCCGATTTTCGCCTTAACAACTTCTTACTTTCAAGATATATGTAAATGCAAACGATTGCAGCGGAATTAATTAAGCGTTGCTTGAAAGTAAAGATGAAGGATAGAAGAATTCACACACACAAAATTTTATCCTGGTTCACCTTCTATCCACCGAAGGCTACGTCCAGTCCCTCAAGAAACCCTTGAGGATTTTTCCACTATTGATAAAAATCTCTTACAAGTTCTTACACCAAGGACCCTAAGAATTTCTATCCATTTCCTGTGAAAGTATACCACTTTAAACAGCCCCTGAAAGTATACGACTTTCAGTTCCTGAAGGCAAACCACCTTCAGACCTTGAAGGCTTGACCACCTTCACTCAACACTCTGAAAGTACACCACTTTCAGTACCAACAACCCTTCACTGAGATCCACGGTGAATACTCAATCTATCAGAAAGAGATGAAGAAGAGTTTACAATTGGTTGTATCAATCCTTTAACATACAAGTGGATTGATCATGAGAATTTATGCTTTAAGGCTTTTAAGCATAATAGGATTATGAGTTCCTCAAGATATGAACAACTAAAGTGTTCTTATAAACATGAAGATCATGAACTCAGAATTTAGGCTCTTTGAAAGTTTAAGTTCTAAAAGACTTGATGAAAGAACTATTTTGGCAAAGCTTTGGCCTAATGCTGTATTCTCATGTGTTGTGTGTGTTATGGACTCAAATGGACTTTATATAGGCAAGGGAACCGTCCTTGAACCAATGCAACCTTTCGCAAAAGGTTTGAGACACAATGGTTCATGAAAAGATGCAACTTTTCGTGTGTGTAATCGATTACATCACTTAGGTAATCGATTACACTAAGAGCCGTTACAGTTTGAATTTCAAATTCAAACATGTAATCGATTACAAGAAAGTGGTAATCGATTACTTGCCTATGTGTAATCGATTACTTGCCTATGTGTAATCGATTACCAGAAAGCTGCAATCGATTACACTGAAGTCCAACTTCCAGAAACTTGATCTTTTAAGATCGGCTTAAGTTTTTCTACTTCTTATAAGTTATGAAAACATTAAGCTTTATTTGTTTAGGTGTTTTAAAGAGCCTTTATGCTTTGAGAGACCTTTGGAAGCATAACTCACCTAAACTAAGACTTCTAGGTAAATGATGAACTTTATAGCGCTGTTTCCTCTAAGTCTTCTTTTCTTCTTTTTGTCGATGAGTTTGTCGTCATCAAAACCATAGCCAGGGTCAGGAGCAAGACCTTCTTTACAATCTCCCCCTTTTTGATGATGGCAAACACATTCCTTGATACTTGAAGATCATATATGCTTCTCTGTTGAAAACTCCCCCTGTTTGATGTAATCCAGTATATCTCCCCCTTTCTAATTCACTTGTTGAATTCCTGCATATAGGCTTTAAGAAACACAGAACCGTTCTCCCCCTTATGACTTCATCAAAAAGAAGAAAAGGCAAAAAACAGGCATACATCCATACAAGTATATTTCGAAATAACGCATAGGGGTATGGGGGTAAAGATGGAAAACAGAATGATAAACCACAAACATTCAAACGTATCAAACCAAATAAAAGCATCCAACAGTGCAGTTAAGAGTTTAAACTACGCTATTACAAACCAAATAAAATAAGATGTCTAATAAAAACAGAAAAAGATCTAAAAATCATCAAATTCATCAGAAGAGTCAGGAGAGTCATGAGGAGAGTGAGCCATGCGGTCAACACGAAGACTGAGACGATCCATATCAGCACGGAGAGTGGTGTACATGGACTCGACCCGACCCTCCATGTGATAAAAACGCTGATCAAAATGCGTCCTCATATCTGCCAGATGAGAGAGGATAAGTTGGGTAGAGGCATCGGCATCTGCGGAAGATGAAGGACCACTCTCAGAGGATGGTGGACAGAAAGCAGCAGGGGCAGGAGTCTGGGTAGTGTCAGGACCCAAATCAGATTTGTGCCTGAAAGTACCATCAATATCCCTGAAAATCCCCATCTCGTTCAGAATTTCCATGTCGATCCTCTGAGATTTAGCATCCGTGACCTGTGTATACTCACCATGTGTAGATATCCCGAAGTTCTTCAGAATAAGGGTAATCACAGGAGCATAAGGAAGAGGGCCAGTTCTGTCCTTGTGAAGCAACATGTGGATCATGACCAAGTATGCCCAATTAATAGCTTCATTATGCTTCAACCCATATATGATTTGTAACTCCAAATCACTTATCTGAGCATGGTTAGAGGACTGGGCTAGGAGAACATAACTCAGCAAGTAATGTAGTAAACGGTCCTCTACACTTAGATATCCAACAGCAAGGATATCCCTAGAACGGTTGGCCTCCACTCGTTGCTTCTTCATCTGTATCTCTTCCTCAAAAAACCGACAGAGGGATAAATAGAAAGACTTTTTATCGTAATCAGCCCAAGGACACATAATCTCAGGACCCAGTTTGGCTCCAACATAGGGAATCGACAGTAAAGTTCCCAATTGTTCTTAAGTCAAAGAAATATCAACCCCTTTGACAGAGGAGCAGATTTTGGCACCCCGCTTGACCAAATTACAATAAAATACTTTGACAAGTTTGGGATAGTATGTACCTGAGAATCTAACAAATTCTTCAAGCCCTTGAAAGTCGAGGAGAGTTGGGAAGAGAAGTCCAGCGTTGATGAAGGAGTTCATGTCGCCATACTTGGGAGGAAGAATCGGCCTTTCAAGATAGTAAGCCAAGAATCGGTCCTTCTGTTCCTCGGTGACAAGGAGGCGAGACAGGTCAAGGGTGTTCGTGGTGAGGTTCTTCGAGTGGTGCCTGCGGGAGGAAGAGGAAGCCATTTTCGGTGTTCTTGAGAGGCTAGGGTTCGAGAACTTCAAAAGAGGGTTTTGGGTTCAAGCCAAATTGGAGAAACCGAATGGGTGGAGAGGAAAGAAAGGAGAGGGACGAGCAAAACCCACAAAACAATTCTGAAAATGATCAAGAATCGAAGGAGAATGATGGGAAACAAGGCTGCGACGTCGAAGGGAGGAAAAGGAAGAAGAACTGTGTAATCGATTAAGAAACTGACCAGCGATATATATATTATCGAATTGGTAATCAAATACTAGCAGTTGTGTAATCGATTACCACCAATTGAATTTTGAATAAAATTCAAAATTTGAAACCGTAATCGATTACTGGCAGTTTAAATTTGAAAATTTTCAAATTTCGAATAGGTAATCGATTACAGTAGTTATGGTAATCGATTACTTAGAAGATTCTAACAGGCACGAGGACTGAGAACAGGGGTAATCGATTACAGGACCTATGGTAATCGATTACAAGGACATTTTTATGGGTTCTAAGCTATAAAATCCTATGTAACACATTACTAACAGAGTGAAGCAAGAATTTAATAGTAAAAACTTACATAGGACATATGTTTAAGCATATGAGTAACTTAGATATATGCAATCATGAATTTAAAACATAAATTAAGAATGTAAGCATATACGTTCACACATAAAAATCATGCAAATAATTAAGACATATAAACACGTTCTTAGATAATTATCTACTTAACGATCATGTTTGTCTAATTTATTTTTGAATACCTACTGTGTTCCTATGAACTACTTGTCAGTGGGCTTAGGAACAAGTTCCCAAACTTGATTCCTTTCAAATTGGTTTAGTTCTTCCTGCATTGCCACAATCCAATACTCATCCTCCAGAGCATCATTCTCTTTTGAGGGTTCTATTTGAGAGACGAAGGCCATATTCAAAACAGAATCATTTAAGCGTAGCCTTGTAGAAACACTTCTAGAAATATCACCAATGATATTATCAACTGGATGATCCCTGTGGGTTCTCCATTCCTTTGGTAGTTGATAAGTGTTATCTTCAATGTGCTCTTCTTGTATTGGATCTTGATCTCTTTCCTTTTGAGAGTCTTCATTGATAATGATATCTTCTTCTTCAATATCTGGAAGATTGACTATATCTTCTATTGAAGGTTTAGACTTATCAAAGGAGACATGTATGGATTCTTCCATAGATAGAGTTTTCTTGTTAAAGACTCTATATGCTTTGCTTGTTAGGGAATAACCAAGGAATATTCCTTCATCAGATTTTTCATCAAACTTACCAAGGTTTTCCTTTCCATTGTTCAAGACAAAGCATTTGGATCCAAAAGCATGTAGATGAGAGATATTTGGTTTCCTTCCTTTGTAGAGTTCATAGGGGGTTTTCTTCAGATTTGGTCTAATAAGAACTCTATTGGAAACATAGCAAGCAGTACTTACAGCATCAGCCCAGAAGTATTTAGGAAGACTTGATTCACTTAGCATGGTTCTTGCTAATTCTTCAAGTAGTCTGTTCTTCCTTTCTACAACACCATTTTGCATCACAAAGCTTGTCTTTCTCGAATCTTATCTTTGGAAGTCCAACAACTAGATCAAGCTTGACTAGTTTATTTAAATGATCTGTGTATATGAGCCAGTCTTCTATGCCAAAGCCATGAATCACTATTATTCTTTGCCAGAAGGCATCTGACATTTGATAGAATTTCATCCAAGGATATCATAAAGACTTTATTGACTTTAAATCCGAAAAACTTGATTTCTTTAGTTTTCACATCCTTTACCACACAGATATCATTAATGAAACCAACTTTCAAACCTTTGCCACAAAGTTGACTGATACTTAGAAGATTGTGCATCAAACCATCAACATATAGAACTTTGTCAATGACTGTTTGAGGGTGTGTGCCCATTCTTCCAATACCAAGTATCTTTCCTTTTTGATTGTTTCCATATGTGACAAATCCCTTTTCTCAAGGTATGAGTAATGAGAACTTTGTTTTTTCTCCTGTCATGTGTGATGAGCAGCCACTATCAAGATATCATAAGTCCTTTGCTGCTTTCATGCACACCTGGATATCTTCAGCATCTGAATCATGTGAAGCCATTAATGCAACTTGTGCTTCTTCTTTGTCAGAATCTGATGATGAACTTACTTCATTTTCATCCGAAGCCAACTATGCTCTTCGTGTGGGTTGATCCTTCTTTTCAATTTTATCCTTCAGACCATGTTTCTTCTTTTGAAGATTTGGACATTCTAACTTGATGTGTCCAGGTTTTCCACATTCGAAGCATGTGATCTTTTGAGAAGAGGAGGACTCATTATTCCTTTGGAAAGATCTGTTATTGTTAAATTTCATACCTTTTCTTTTAAGAAACTTTCCAAAGTTCTTCACTAGAAGATTCATATTCCAATTTTCTTCTTCTTCAGAATCTGCATCATAATCATCTTTGATTCTTTCTTTTGCCTTTAGGGAAATGGATCGATATTTCTTCTCATGTTGTTCATGTTCCTCCAAACGATTCAATTCCAACTCGTGTTCTTGGAGTTTTCCAAAGAGAGTTGCAAGAGTCATATTTGACAAACTCTTCTTCTCTAAAATAGCCGAAACCTTTGGTTGCCATGCTCTTGTGAGTGATCTTAGAACTTTCTTGTTCAGGTCACTGTTTGAAAACTGTTTACCAAGAGCAATCAAATGGTTAATCAAATGAGTGAATCTTTTTTGCATATCCAATACCTTTTCTCCTGGAAGCATTCTGAACATTTCATATTCTTGAGAAAGAGTATTCATTTTTTATCTCTTGACTTCATCTGTTCCTTCATGAGTCACCATCAAAGTATCCCATATTTCTTTCGATGTTGAACATGTTGAAACTCTGAAAAACTCATCCATGCCAAGAGCAGATGTAAGAATATTCATTCCTTTGAGATCATATTGAACCTTCTTCTTTTCTTCTTCATTCCAAGTGTTTTCTGGTTTTGGTTGTCTACTGTCTCCCACTTCATTCATAGGTACAAACGGACCTTCTTCAATGGCTTTCCATATTTCTCCGTCTAACGACTTTATAAAGATTTTCATCTTGATCTTCCAGAAGTCGTAGTGGTCTCCATTGAAGTATGGTGGTCTGTTTATGTTGAATCCTTCACTGGTTCCATGATTGGAAGAGGATGCCATCTTTTCCCAGATCTTAGGAGCAACTTACCTAAACTTACGCTCTGATACCAATTGTTAGTCTAGATAGCAACCTGAGAGGGGGGGTGAATCAGGTGTACCCGATTTTCGCCTTGATACCTTCTTACTTTCA
Organism: Acmispon strigosus; assembly: GCA_030819835.1. NCBI lineage: Eukaryota > Viridiplantae > Streptophyta > Magnoliopsida > Fabales > Fabaceae > Acmispon > Acmispon strigosus. The sequence goes on from JAUAMA010000006.1 coordinate 24,851,084, forward strand.
AGATAAATGTAAATGCAAACGATTGCAGCGGAAATAAGCGTTTCTTGAAAGTAAAGGTAAAGGGTATAAGAAATCACACACAAAAATTTATCCTGGTTCACCTTCTATCCACCGAAGGCTACGTCCAGTCCCTCAAGAAAATCCCTTGAGGATTTTTCCACTATTGATAAAAATCTCTTACAAGTTCTTACACCTAGTACCTTAAGAATTTCTATCAATCACCTGTGAAAGTATACCACTTTCAACAGCCCCTGAAAGCACACCACTTTCAGTTCCTGAAGGCAAACCACCTTCAGACCTTGAAGGCTAAACCACCTTCGACCAACACCCTGAAATTACACCACTTTCAGTATGAACAACTGTTAGAATAAAATATTTAAATGAATTAACCTATTTTGATAAATAACATTTTCGCTAAGTGTTACTGACTTCTTTAAAAGATTTCATATTCAGGAACACTTATGAACTGAAGACATGCTGCAAAGATCTCGACAAAACATTATCAAAAAGAAAATGAAGAAACCGTCCGCCTATGAGAAATGAGTCTGCCTCCAGAGTAAAGTTCGTCCGCCTCCAAAGACCGTCTGGCTCAACCCTTGTCAAACACATGGGTTGACTAAAGAGCAATGATTGAAGACTCGTGCAAAAAGAATTAGCTTAAAGGAGATCGTTTGCTCAAACCAAAGATGAGTTGTCATGCACCTCTTGGTGGATCAGAGCATTAATGGCGAAAAAGATAGAATTAAGCGCCTTATTTCTTGAAGGTTCAAACTCTCTGACATTCCTTAATTCAAGCTGCTTTTGCTGAATTAACGGCGATATCCTCTGATCATCGTATCTCCCCAACGGCCAAATTCAAATCTTCTGATCAGAGAATTAATTACCAGTTAGCTGTAATGCATGTGCATTAATTGCAGCCTCTGAGAACCAGAACAAAAGCATCGCCAGACAATATCATTTTCTATCTGATGAAGTAACATTCCTCACCTGGCAGACTACAACAAGCAGATGCAGAAGTATCCGTTACTCACAATCAAGCAAGAACTCAACGGAACTATTTTTGAAGATCTTCATTGACGCCTCCAGTTATCATCCTACTGAAGATATAAATAGTGGTCTCTGCATCATCTTCAACTTGGCGACTTACACACTATCAAAGCATTCAAATCTTTCAAGTCAGTTTACAATTTGAACAAGCTTTAGTCAAGAACACTCAGTAAGCTTAGCCTTCTCATTTTCTGAGTTTAGTCGCCAACTAGTGTGAAATCCTTATAGAGTGAAAACTCTTATCCTTTCTCACACAAGCCCTTCAGAGAACCAATTTGAATACCCTCTCTGATTTTAGAACTTCATAGTTTCTACCCACTCTTTGTGAAGAGATTCCTGTAGAAAACAAATCTTCTTGAAAAAGAACTGGGAGGAGTCCTGTCAAATACTCGAGTGATAAAGGAGAAGTCCTAGAAAACTTGTAAAGGAGTAGTCCTCAGAATACTGGGAGAAGTCCCTGAGAACACTTGTACTATTCTGTTGAAATAGTGGAAAATCTTGGTATAGCCAAGGACTGGACGTAGCCCTATCGATTTAGAGGGTGAACTAGGATAAATATTGTGTGTGCTTTATTCTTCAAGCTCTAAGTTTATTTCCGCTGCACATATCACTCAACATTTTTGAACTAATAATAACTATATTGTGAAAAAGTTTTTAAAAGTCACACACACAATTCAAACCCCCCTTTTCTTGTGTGGTTTTATTACTATCAATTGGTATCAGAGCTTAACCGCTCGGAGAATTACTAACATCTTAACAGGTGTAGAGTGAAAATATCCATGGACGGCATTGCCTACCCAACCGGAACTGCAACCAACAAGCCACCATTCTTCGATGGCTCAAATTACCCCTACTGGAAAAAGCACATGCAGCTATTCATCGAATCAACCGATTGGAAGCTATGAGATGTAATATCGAAAGGAAACTACGTTCCCAAAGATAGTGAAAGCAAGGCCATTCCAGCTGATAAATGGACAGATGAACAAAGGACCGACAATTAGAGAAATGCCAAGGCGAGGCTGTTTCTTATATGTGCTCTCAGCAAAAGTGAGCATGACAAAGTTGATAGCCTGAGCACTACAAAGGAGGTCTGGGATACACTAGCTATCGCTCATGAAGGAACCTCTGCTGTTCATACCACCAAGATGAGCATGCTCGCGTCTCAATACGAAAACTTCATGATGGACGACAATGAAGCGTTCGCACATGAACTCCTCATCCATCTGTCCTTGGAAAAACCTGAAGTGCCTAGCAAGTGACTCCAGTTTCGCCGCGAACTCAGCTACCGACATATTACCCTGATTCAGATCAGTGAACTCCTTTTCTCTTGCGGCTCTAGCACTCCGCGGAAAATACTTCGCCAGGAAGGTCTCCTTAAAGGCCTCCCAAGTCACAGCACGCTGAGCAGCTTCCATCATAGCCTTTGCCCCGTTCCACCAATGTTCTGCCTCACCTGACAGCAGGTATGCAGCAAGGTTCACTCTAGCAGCGGCTGGTGTCTGGAGAAAGGTGAAAATCTTCTCCACTTCTTGCAACCAAAGGTCAGCTACCTCCGGATCGTAGCCTCCGGAAAATTTCGGTGGATCTTGACGCTTGAAGTCATGAAGTCCTCGAGTCAGAGCAGCTGCCTGCTCCCTCTCAGCCTGTAACACCTGAGCTTCAGCAACAGCATTGGCTCGGTTAGCTTCCGCCTCAGCTCGAGTAGCAGCAACAGTCGCTTGTTGAGTCATCAAGGTAGTTAAGTTGGTAATGGCAGCAGCCATTTGGTTCATAGCATTTTGGTCCGCCATTTCTGAGTTCTGACCAGTTAGTCTCTTACTCCTGCTCATAAGACAACTAACAGTTAAATCAGAAAATAGATACGGCATTAATGTTAGTCATCACAATCAATTAGATCGTCCGATTAAGACAATCTTAAACAACAATTAAGTACAAACAATTCAATCATAAAATTCTTCTTTCGATCGACACCCCATCGATCGACGTCCGAATAATCACCCAACAGCGCTGGTTATCTCAACCATCGCTCTGATACCACAAATGTAACGCCCCAATTTTGGGTTGAGGGTCACATAGTAAATATGCGGAAAATATATTTTGAAACCTCTCAAAAACACTCAAGTTTCCAAAGATCAACGTCACTCGATATTAATAATTAATAATTATCCCATAATAGAAATATAATCATCTCAACGCGATAAAGTTCTAAAATAGATAAAGTGGCACCGACATGTGCAAAATACCAAACGTCGCAAAAAGAAAGGAAATTACAACTTCTTTATTTGAATTTTTCCTCGTCACTTGTTCTATCTTCAAGTCACCGCTCCTAGACCTCATTGTCCTGATCATCTATGGCGTTAAGCGCCCAAACAAATCAAACAAGGCAAACAAGAAAGGGTTAACTCGTAAATACAGAAAAAAACATATAATCCATTGTGATAATAAAAAAAAACACAAGTTCATCAAATAGAATCCATCAAGAGCAGAACAAGAATAGCAACACAATAGTAAATTCTCAAATCACCAAGTCGATTAGGATGTGCAAATGCTCTCTACTACTATATGCTTATAGTTATAATATATGGCCATTACGTCACCCTTCTCGGGCTAAACATCACCCTTCTCGGGCTAAAACATCACCCTTCTCGGGCTAAAACATCACCCTTCACGGGCCAAAACATCACCCTTCACGGGCCAAAACATCACCCTTCACGGGCCAAAACATCACCCTTCACGGGCCAAGACAATCACGTGGGACAAAGATCCACCACATTGCCCTCGGTTGATTACCATCAACCTAAGAATCCTCAGTTGATCCCGCGGGACAAAGTGCCGCCACATCAACCCAATATATATATATATAAGATGCATATGCTATGACTATGCAAAAAAATTCATACTCCTCATGGACCAACAGTCCACACAAGACTTCAATCATAGCACACTACATACACAATATAACCATCACCACACAACAACGTTTCCACCATGAATTAACCAATATATCTCAATTTATTCATTTATTTTAAAAAAAAAACAGCATTCTTATTTTAATATTAAAACAGAAACAGCATTGTTTATATACAGAAAACAGCAGTGTATTTTTCAAAAAAATGGAACAGCAGTATTTATATACAGTAAACAGCAGTGTGTTTTTCAAAACAGAAAACAGCAGTGTATTTTTAGAACAGAAACAGCAGAAATTTAAATACAGAAACTGCAGTATTTTTTTAATACAGAAAACAGTAGCTGTTTTAATACAGAAACAGCAGCACTAAAGAAAAACAGAAACAGAATACAGCAGTAACAAAAGCAGAAAACAGAGTCATTAAACAGACAGAAAACAGCACTAATTTACCAACAATTCCTCTTCTCTAAATCATTTCGTCATGCCGTTTTTCACCAACACCAAGCCAACATTATAAAGGGCATCAACTCACAATATAAGCAACATGTCATATGGTCAATACCATTCCGGAAACATTTCTCAATTCACCACAGTAGAATTCACAAGAGACAACATATAAAAACAATCACAATCAACAAAAATAATTCCTAAGAAAACGAGTTACCCTTACCTCTGAGAGGGTTGCATGCAAGTGTTTCCAAACCTTGTAAGACAAACAAACATACATAGCGCCCAAGCGTTGGGTCCCAAAAAGCAACTCTTATGAATTATAGACCCAAAAAGCAAAAACAACAATTTGCTGTCAGGGGCCTAGCGCCCAAGCGTTGGGTTCCAACGCTCAAGCGTTGGGTCCCTGTCTGGCAACACGTACTGGGCAAAATTCTAACGCCCAGGCGTTGGGTTCCAGCGCTCATGCGTTGGCTCCCTGCCAGAAAGCCTAAAAATCAAGTCTTTCACCCGAAACTCCATTTTTAACCAATTCCTTTCAAAGTTAAAATTCTTCCATGTTCAGAACCTATATTATAACCTAACAAATGAGTTTTCTATCCAAAAGACCAAAGGTTTTCTAATTTCCAAAAATTATTTTTCAAGAGAGATAACTAGGTGTTGAACCGAAAGAACGGAAATGGAATACCAACCTTGTTTGAGAGAGTTGATCAAGCTTGAGTGTAGCACGACCCTAGCCCCTTCCAGAATGTAGTGAACTCGAGCTTGATGAAAATCAAAGGTTGGAATCAAAAACCAAATAACTCTAGAGGAAGGCAAGAATTGTTACTCAAAATTTGGGAGTTTTGTCTCTTACCGATTGAACCGACACCACGAAATTTGAAGGGATTGAGTGTGAGGTTTGAGCACCACGAAAATGGAAGGATTCAGAGCTTGATCACCACCAAGAATAAAGGAGAGGTTCGACCAAACAACACAAAATTCCAGCAGCACTTCGGAAACACAGAATAAGGGGTTCTAGGCCTTTTTCGGAAAATCTTTGAGTGGAGGAGCAAGAGGAAGTTAGCAATTCTTTAAGGTTGAAGGTTCAGCAATGAGAGGGTGATAGGGAGAAGGAGAGGCACGACCATAATCTCTTTCATTCAGCATAATTTCTCTTCATGGCACATTAAGGCAAAGGACAAAGAATTAACTCCCTTAATGGCCCATAACTCACTTGTTGGTTTTGAATTTCAAAAGGAGGAGTTTTAGCACATGTGTTTATTCCATTCAGCTGCATGGTGAGAGAGAGAGCCATCCCCACCTCCTTCCTTAGCCTTAATACACATTAAAACTCCTTTAAAACCCTAGACAAGCCATTAAACACTCCTAATCCTCCTTTAATGCCTAAAATCCTCACATTAAGCCTTATTTAAATGCTCTTTACTTCTCTTTGATCTGAATTTCGAAATTTGAAAGTGGATTTGATGAGTCACACGAAAAACTAAAATAAAAACAAAACCTTCCTCATCAAGGTTCGAACCCAAGACTTGCCAACCAAATGCTTAAGCCTCAACCGCTAAGCCACAACTCATCTTGTTGCAATTCAAGCAAGGTAATTCAAATATTCTCAAGGCAAGAAATCATGTTCTAGACAAGATTAATTAACTCAAGACTAACATCACATTAATTAACTCAAGGGTTAATTTATAACCAAAAGAAGTCCGAGGACTAGAAAACAATTACAACCAAGTTCAGGGACTAAACTGTAATTACAAGAAATTAGGGGTCTTACACCATGTTCGCACAACTTCAAACCATTCATAATGGAATGAGAAATCTGGGTAAAACTTTCACTGACAAGGAGCAACTGGTCAAGATTCTTAGAAGTCTTCCCACCAATTGGAGAAACTTCGTTACTTCCCAAAGAGCTGGAAAGAATCTTGATACCTATCAAGTAGAAGACCTGCTGGGAGAAATGAAGATTCACGAGCAGGATCTTGCTAATGATGCTGCAATCATAAAAAGGAAAGCAGCTGCCGCAAAAGCTATAGCTTTTAAAGCCAACAAATCAAAGGCTTTGAAAGCTGATGAATCCTCAGATGAGGAAACTGCGCAATCTGATCAATCCGATGATGAACAGGCCCTGTGCAATAGAAGATTCAAAAAGATGATGGGGAACAGGAAGCAGTTCAAAGGAAGACCATCTTCCTTACCAAGAGAAGAAGAAAAGATCCCAAGTAAAGGAGGGATCGTCTGCTACGAGTGTAAGAAACCTGGACACGTCAAAGCCGATTATCCTCGTCTGGGAAACAAGCCTTCCCAAAAGAATTTCTATAAGAAGAAGGCCTTTTCCAGTCAAAACGATGAGTCAGAAGATGACTCCGACCAAGAAGAAGAAACTAAGGGAGCCAACGAAGAAACTTCATACTCTGCGTTTATGGGATCCATAGACACTTAAGACATTGAAGCAGATAGAGAAGCAGAGGCACTGATGATCTCTATCGACCAATCCAATGACGAAGTAGATGACAAAGATGAGGTAAGTCCCGAAATCTCATCTGATGACTATAATGAATTGTTAGACTATGCTCATGCATTAGCTATTAAATACAGTTCACTCAAAAAGAAGCATGATAAAACTTTAAAAGAATTGCATGCATCTAAGGAAGTATCTGTTATGCTAACAAAGAAAAATAAAATGCTTTTAGAACAAGATGCAAACAAAGAAATTAAATTCTTAAAACAGAGAGTTAGTAGCCTAATCAAAGACTTATCCATGTTCACTCAAGGTTATGATAACCTAATTAAGTTAAGTGGAAACAACAGATCAGCTTATGATCGAAGAGGTTTAGGCTATGAGGAAGAAGATTGGGATATAACTGCCATTAAACATAATTCTTCAGCTGTCCCATACTGATATCAACCTGAAAAGAAAAATGTTTCATCTTTACCTATTAAATCCCAACCCAAAACTTTCATAGTCAATGGTAAGGAGAAACAAACTCCTCAAAAAATAGTACATGGGAGGAACAGTCCACCCAAGGTGATAACTAACAAAAAAGGACCCAAGAAAGTTTGGGTACCTAAATCCATGATTATTCCTCTTGCAGATGTGCTTAACAGTTCGAAACCAAAAAGAACAATGGTACCTGGACAGTGGGTGCTCACGGCACATGACGGGAAAAATGTCTTTATTCCCAAAGATCCATGAGAAGAAGACAGGAGGGACAGTGACCTTCAGAGGAAATCAAAAAGGTTTCATTGTCGGAGAAGGTAATGTTGGTAAGAATCCCCTTCCAGTAATTCGGAAGGTTCTGCTAGTTGAAGGACTGAAACATAACCTACTTAGCATAAGTCAATTGTGTGATAGTGGGCTCACTGTTTCCTTCACCAAATTGAAGTGTAGTGTCACAAACGAGGATGACAATATTATCTTTGAAGCTCAGAGACAAGGAGATCTATATAAGACCTCCCTAGAAAACCTTGCAAGTCAAAAGGTAACATGTCTAGTATCAGCAGAGGATGATAAATGGATATGGCACAGGAAGCTAGGGCATGCATCCTTAAAGACCATTGCTAAGATAATCAAACATGATTTAGTGAGTGGTCTTCCAAATCTGTCTTTCAAATCTGATGATACATGCTCAGCATGTCTCCAAGGAAAGCAATTAAAAAGTTCTTTTCATGCAAAGAACGTTGTTAGTACGAAGAGACCTCTGGAGATGTTACACATGGACTTGTTCGGACCCACTAGAACGGCTAGTTGTTCTGGAAAAAGATTTTATCTTGTCATCGTTGATGACTACACCAGATTTACATGGGTACAATTCCTCGGAACAAAAGATGAAACCTTCAAGTCCTTCTTAATCATTGCGAAAAGAGTTCAAAATGAAAAAGGATATTGCATCACCAACATCCGTAGCGACAGAGGAGGAGAATTTATAAATGAAGAGTTCAACCACTACTGCGAAGAGAATGGAATATTTCATTAAGTGTCTGCTCCAAGAACTCCTCAGCAAAACGGAGTAGCCGAAAGGAAAAACAGGTCACTTCAAGAAATGGCCAGGACTATGCTCAAAGAGACATTTCTACCCAAGTACTTCTGGGCTGAAGCCATTCATACAGCATGTTACATTCAAAATAGAATATTTATGCGTCCCATCTTGAAGAAAATAGCCTATGAATTGTGGAAAGGAAGAAAGCCAAACATTTCATACTTTCATCCATTTGGAAGTACTTGCTTTCTACTCAACACAAAGGATGACCTTGGAAAGTTTGATGCAAAATCAGACAAAGGAATATTCTTGGGATATTCACCCAACTCCAAAGCATTCCGAGTATATAACTCCAGAACAATGGCAGTCGAAGAGTCTATCAATGTTAAGTTTGAAGATAAACACGTAAGTGTAAATCAGATAGCTCTAGAAGATGATGAACTGGAAATATGTAAAGCTCCCTCATCAAATCCAGCTCAGCCATCATCGTCTGATAAAGAGATGAATTCAATCATCCCCTCTTCAACTCAACCAGACGATGTTTGCGAAACTACGTCTGACGACATCTCCACAAGTCAAGTCATGACCTCCAGTGGTATCTCACTACCTCGAGACTGGAGATTCAAACCAGATCATCCTCCTACACAAATTATTGGAAATGTCCATGAAAAGGTAAGAACCCAATCCACCTTTAATGATTATGCTAACTGTGCGTTTCTTTCTGAGATAGAACCAAAGAACATAGGTGAAGGCACTACAGGATGAAGGATGGATCCTAGCCATGCAAGAAGAACTGAATCAATTTGAGAGAAGCAAAGTCTGGGATTTAGTGCCTAAACCAGAAGACAAATCTATTATAGGCACTCGATGGGTCTTCAGAAATAAAATGGATGAAAATGGAAAAGTCACCAGAAACAAAGCTCGTCTGGTGGCCCAAGGGCATAATCAACAAGAAGGAATCGATTATACAGAAACATTTGCTCCAGTAGCAAGAATTGAAGCCATTCGTATTCTTTTAGCATTTGCATGTCAGCACTCTATAAAACTATTTCAAATGGATGTGAAAAGTGCGTTCCTAAATGGATACATTGAGGAAGAAGTCTACGTAAAGCAGCCTCTAGGTTTTGAAGATCAGGATCTACCAGACCACGTCTTCAAGCTAAGAAAAGCATTATATGGACTAAAGCAAGCGCCACGTGCATGGTACGATCGCTTAAGTTCATTTCTGATGAACAATGGATTCTCAAGAGGAAGCATCGACAACACTCTATTTAGAAGAAAGAGGTCCAAGGACTTCATTCTGGTACAGCTGTACGTCGATGATATAATATTTCGTGCCACTAATGAAGCTCTCTGCCAAGAATTCTCAAAACTGATGTAGAGTGAATTCGAGATGAGTATGATGGGAGAATTAAAGTTCTTCCTAGGATTACAGATCAGACAGGAAGGAACCAGAACCTATATTCATCAGACCAAATACATTAATGATCTACTAAAGAAGTATTTCATGGAGAAAGCAAAAGCCATGGGAACCCCCATGCATCCTGGAACAATACTGGATAAAGGTGACGATTCAACTCCGGTTGATTCAACAAATACAGAGGAATGATAGGTTCACTGTTGTACCTTACCTCAAGCAGACCAGACATTATGTACAGCGTCTGTGTTTGTGCAAGATTCTAGGTAAGTCCCCAAGAATCTCATCTTAGTGCAGTAAAGCGCATATTTCGCTATCTCATTGGAACAACTAATCTTGGTCTAGTCTATGAGAAAGGTGACGATTTCAGGCTAAGAGGATTTTGTGATGCTGACTACGCTGGAGACAGAATCGAAAGAAAAAGCACATGTAGAGGATGTCACTTTCTAGGGCATTGCCTAATATCATGGGCAAGCAAGCGGCAAAGCACAATCTCTCTCTCAACGGCTGAAGCTGAATATGTGGCTGCAGGTTCTTGCTGCACCCAACTTCTTTGGGTAAAGCATCAATTAGAAGATTATAATATTTTTGAGAATAACATTCCATTATTATGTGATAACAAAAGTGCCATTAATATTACAAAGAACCCTGTGTCGCATTCACGAACCAAACATATTGAAATTAAACATCATTTTATTCGTGATCATGTAGCCAAAGGAAATATTGACATTTCATACATACACACTGATGACCAACTGGCAGATATATTTACTAAACCACTCATTGAAAATAAGTTTGCATGCCTTAGAGAAAGAATAGGGATGTTTCCTGCACTATAGATATGCCTGCGTTAAGTTCGTCTGGTTGGTTCACACTTAAATCAATATCCACTACAAGATATGCATTTAATGCTGAAATAGTTGTGTCTTTTCATATGTATTACTTGCTCAGCACGCATACATAAATCATTGCACTCCTTATCTCTCATCATTTAATGCGTATTAATTAACTGCATCATTCATCATGAGATTGATAATGTCGAGACAATATTTACACTCTCCAACATGAAAATTGACAGTTTTGAAAATATATCTCCAATAACCGTTCTAATGCATTCATTTGTAGTCTAAAATACTTTATACTCTGTGCACTTGTCTTTGTCTTTCTACTTTCCTCCTCTACAGAAATCATGGCTCCTAACAAACGGAGAAATGTAAAGACTCAAGCAATCCTATGCACAAAAGAGATTCAGATCATCTAGAAATAGCATGATCTTACTGCTCGCAATCGTAAACAACAAGTTTCTGAAATTGGTCCTGTGAAAATTGAACATCTTGGGGATAGAAAGCTTGTCACCCCTAGATATCTCGATCTGAAGCTGTATGAACATGCGAAAGTGGCCGGACTTGATCTCTTGCTCTCACAAGCATGGGGAAATTTGTTCGAGATCTCCACAACTTCAGTAATCACGCCTCTCGTAAAAGAATTCTACGATTGTGTCGTCAGAATAAACCCTAACCACATCCGAACAAGGTGCTTGGGGCAAGTAATCGATGCACACACCAGCGATGTGTCTCAACTACTCAATCTTCCTCTCGACGGGGTCTGCTACTCCTCCTCTCAGGAAAACTCTGAAAGCACTCCCTTTACTATCTGGAAGGAGGTTCCAAAAAGTTCTACCTCTCGACGAGTGAAAAACCTAGTTGAGGAATGCATTTTCCCTCACGCTGTTCTTAGCAAGGTTGTGTTACCTAAAGAAGGGTCTCGAGACTTAGTAAATAAGTTCTCTCAGTGGGCTCTATTCCAACTGCAGCATCGCAGGAAAGTTAATTGGCCTGACCTTCTGTTTCAATACATCTTCCATACTCTGGAACAGTCTAACACCAACCTTCCTTATGGGTCTCTTATAACAGCCCTTGTAACGCCCCATTTTTAGGTTGAGGGTCACATAGTAAATACGCGGAAATTAAAACCTCTCAGATAACAACTCAGTTACCAAAAAGCCAAGCGCCACTCAATAATTATAAATAATAAATAACCCATAATAATAACTTAGACATCTCAACTCAGTGGAAAGTATTTCAAAATTAATAATGTTGCACAACAAGGGCTCAAGAAAAACAAAACAGCGGACAACATAAACAACATCGATGAAGTCTTCAAAGTCCTCAATCATCTTCTTCACGCTTCCGCTGCGCACTCTGATTTCATAATGTCATTCAAGAGAAAAACTCCTCGCCCTGTCTGTCTCTGGCGTTAAGCGCCCAAACACACATAGAAAACAGAAAGGGTTAACTCATAAAAACAAACATCATAAGCAACAACAAGCAGCATGTATGGATAAATTCAAATGGTAACAACTTTACTGAAAACAGTAGTACAAGAATATATCAAAAGCAGTGTAACACATACAATATCAAGGTGAGTCTCAAACTGTAACCGTTCCTCTCAAGTTAAGTTCCTCAATTAAACTCCCTCAATCTCAGGGCAATTTCACAATAGATTTAACTCATCCTATCACCCACATGTCTCAGGGCCGATCCCACTGAGATTAAACTCACAAATAGTTAACCCATCCTATCACCCGCATGTCTCAGGGCCGATTCCACTGGGATTAAATTCATATAATTAACCCATCCTATCACCCGCATGTCTCAGGGCAGATTCCACTGGGATTAAACTCACCTCATCGTTTATAACCATAATCAATTTCTCATAAAGTTAATCATCCTCATGTATTTCTTATCATGGCAAAAACCAAAATAAAATCTCTATCATGGACATGAATATCTAAATTATAAATCTATCTCAACATGTTATAGAGCACGTGAACATATCAACATGTTACAATAGTAATCAATCAATTCTCATCCAAACAATCAATAAACACCTTCATCTCAATCACATGCAATCAAAATAAGGCATGCAAGACTCAAGACTCTCTAGGACGTGAGTCACCCTTACCTTTGATTACTTTGCATGAACTTCAAGTCCAACACACATTGGCAACGATTAGCGCATGCTTAAAAGCCTTTGCATCACGTGGAAAATCTTTTCATAGCCCTCCATAATGCAGGAGCATGATGAATGATTAATAGTAGCTTTGTTCTTTTTAGTGCTCAAGCTTCAGAGGAATAGGCTGTTCGATTACAGATTCCACTGCAACAACCATGGCTTGCACAAAATCCTCACCTCCAATTCATATCGCAGTGAATCCCCGATCTGTTGGGTATGAGTTCACCTTTTGGTCCAAAGCGAGCCATTCATTGGTAGAATTATCAGTCATGGTGCCACCAATAACCATGTTGGTAGTTTGACCAACCCTCCCTTCCGTCTTAGACACCTATGAAATGGCCTTTCAACACAGCTTCTTGAGGAGAACCTGTCGTCGTGAAGCGACGGCGTTTCGGTGGTGAGTTTGATGCGGTGGCGAGGTCTGGTGAACAAAGGAAAGGAGCACGCTTTGAACAGAGGGGAGAAATCAGCAGCGACGTGGGAGAGAAACGAACAGCAGTAGTGCGAGCTTGGCGACAACGGCAAAAACGGAACGGTGATGATGCCGGCGGTTCAGGTAGAACGAGCGACACCAAGGTCGATGGTGGTGGCTGAGAGGAGCGGTGGTGGTTCAGCGTTGAGAGGAGCAGTGTGATTGGAGAGGGTGGCGGTGCTGGTTGCTGCTAGAAGAGGGAAGAGAACGACGGCTGGTTGTGTTGCTAGAGAGAGGGAAGAGGAATTAAGAGTTTGAAATGTGAGTTGAGAGAGAGGTGAATTTGTTATTTAAGGGGAAGTAGGTTATTTCAGTTTTTTTCTCCTCTATCTCTTAATCAAAATCCATATCTTAGTTTTAAAATTTATGCTCAATCTTAATAGAATAAAATACAATCTAGTATAATTTAACTAGGTTAATAATCTAAATAACCAATTTATAAAATAGAATTTAATATATATATATATATATATATATATATATATATATATATATATTAGCATACACACGGCTTGTATATTTATTTTTATTTTTCTTATTCTAATAATCATATATATATATTTATATATAAACTTACCAAAACAAAACTATAACTAATTAAAACAGAGCAAAAACAGCTATTAGTATATCACATAAAAATAGGTAATATGCTCATCTTAATTTTCAGGTCAAATCTCCTTAATTTTGTGATAAGATAAAATATAATTTGTGTTCAAAATATGATCTCAACCAAAATCTAACAATATAAATATATCAGATACGTATGTGTTATATATATATTATTATTTTCTTTTTCCTTTTTCTTTTTAAATAAATAGTCATTTATACGTATTCACATATAAAACATTTCTTTAATATAATATATATATATATTTAATATAGGTTCCTAAAATAGTTTAACCCAAAATAATCACACTAGAAAATATATTTCTAACAATTTAAAAATAATAATTCATATATATATCAACATATTATGTATACTGCAGTTTATTACTATTTTTTTTCTTTTTAAATAAATATAACCACTAAAAATAACAAATACCTATAGCTCTTTATTTAGAATTTTTAACCCATAACAAACTTTCTTATATCTTAAACAAACCAATCTTGAATCATTGAAGATATATTACCTTAAAACATTATATCTAAAACTTTCAAACTCAAACTCTTTAATGTGATGACAAGATAAAATAGGATAACAACCAATTAAAAAAAAAAAAAAAACATCTATACCGTTACCCACATATCTATTATTATATTTTTTTTTCTTTAATACTAAAATAATCCAAATAAAATCATATATAAATATATATATATACAGTTATATATATTAAGATATTTCTTTTCTTTTTCTTTAATAATAAAAAAACATATAATAAACAATATCAACTAACAAGAGGCTCATTTCAATAATAATAAGGTCAATCAAACGGTCAACCAATGGCCAAATTGAAACTACTAAGTAGTTCAAGGACCAAAATGTAAATACTAAAAATAGAGGGTCTTACAGCCCTTATGCATCACAAGAAACTAATCAATCCCTCTATTGAAGTGGTGCAATACATCTCATCTGACTATGTCTTTGCTACTCCCATCAAATTTGGAGATGTTCGCCGTATATATCTGTCCGTTGACATATCTGCAGTACCTCCAGAACTCTTAAGTGACTGGACTAAGAGGAACCAACAACGGAGACCTCCTTCACCAACTCCGTCTGATACCTGCCTCAAACGTCGTCGTCTAGGCACTCCATCTCCGCAATGTTCGGATCATGCTCACCAGACTGAGTCTCACGAATGCTTGCCTACGCCCACAATCTTGCATGCATCAACCTCATCCAAACCACCTCCTGAGACTGTGCACTCCACCGCTGAACTCATTTCAGACTCTCAAGCTCAATATTTGAAGTTCTTGCCTCAAATCTTTCACAAATATATTTCGGATGTCTTTGGCGTCCAAGATGATGGCAATTGTGGATTTCGATGTCTTGCTCAATGGCTGGGCCATCCTCAGGATTATTGGCCAGAAGTGCGCAAGCTTCTTATTCAGGAACTTCTATCTTATCGAGTGCTACATTCCAAAACCTTTTGCTCTGACAAAGATATTGACACCTTATGTCTGGCCCTCACGTTCAATGAAAATGAACCTGCGCCTGAGTCCAAGTTGTTTACAGTTCCGGATATGGGGTTACTAGCTGCCACTGCGTTTCGCATTGTTCTAGTTACCTTAGCTCCTAACCAGTGTTGCACATATCTCCCACTCCTAGGTCCTGTTGATGATGCTCCTACAATTGCTGTTTTGGGCAACATTGCCAATCGACACTGGGTTCGCGTCAAGCTCTCCGAGAACTCTCCACTACCTACCATTTCGCCTCAATGGAAGCACCATTGCTCCCCTGATGCTCGAGGATGGGAAGTTCCTCTTCAATCCAAAATCCTACACTTCAAAAATCTACTACAACTTGAAGCTGAGCAATTTCTGGATTCCTTATTTGAAGTTCCTAGAATTGACAATCCCATCCATCTTGATGATGACTCTGAGCCTGACCCCACTCCCAACACTGACCTCTCTTGCTTAGACCTTGAATTCATTCGTCTCAACTTGCATGATATTGAAGTTGATCTTCGTCTGCACCTTGGTCAACGTCAATCCGCTTATTCAATATCACAAAGGGTAGATGCTCACATTAATACATCTTTTAATGCATCGTATCCGTCCCCACCGGCTCTCCTCCATAAAGCTATGGATCTGGATCTCAAGCTTGCACCTCCGGGTTTCCTCACTTGTGATATAGGCATGTCTCTCCATTAGATCTACTCCATGCACTGTTACCCTCCGAGTTCCAGCTTTGCTTTGGGCAAACGCAAGCGCTCACAAAATGCACCTAATGCTCATCTGCTCTCAGATGTATGTCTTCAGGTCTTTGGTTTCCCTTTCTGATTTAAGGCTGGATTATGGCTTCCCCATGGATGTCCTGCTTCTCAGATTACTCCATCCATGCCCTCATGCCAACAATTCTTCCACTTCGATTGGGAACTCACTGTTCGTAGGGATGCTCACATTGCTTCCATTCCTCTTCATCTGGCTGGTAGAGTTGGCTCCCTGGTTCTAAAGTTTAGGACATGGACACTGGTACTACTTCCTATGCTGCCACCCGTTTTGAAGACTCTGGATTTTTCTTGGCAGTGTCTTCCTCCTTCGCCATTCATTCCTACTGTGGCATATTTCACTCCCATTCTGCCTTCTCGAAAATCATCGTCACTGGTCACTCGACGTTCAGGTCCTGCCTCTGACGATGTTCGCACCATGGTTTCCCTCCTTTCTCAGCAAATTACAACCTTCAATACTCGCTCATCTCACGAACGGGCTGTTCTGCATCAAGATGTGAATGCTCGTCTTGAATCCATGCACACTGATCTTTCTGATAAGATGGATGCTCGTTTCAATCAACTCCAGGGCTCTATTGCTCTACTTCTAGGGCTTTCTAAGCCACCCTCTTAATCTATACTTATTGTTACATTTTATCGTTACCTCTTATTATCTCAATGAATATTTTGTCTTTGTTTTTGATAATGTCCAAGGGGGAGAAATTATATAACAAATGATAAAGTAGAAGATAGCACATATTTAGGGGGAGCTAATAAATATTAACCATAGGGGGAGGAAATCAGAAATATACAGGCCTTACTCTCATTTGTTTTAGAAATTGTCATTATCAAAAAGGGGGAGATTGTTAGAATAAAATATTTAAATGAATTAACCTATTTTGATAAATAATAATTTCGCTAAGTGTTAATGACTTCTTTAAAAGATTTCATATTCAGGAACACTTATGAACTGAAGACATGCTGCAAAGATCTCGACAAAACATTATCAAAAAGCAAATGAAGAAACCGTCCGCCTATGAGAAATGAGTCTGCCTCCAGAGTAAAGTTCGTCCGCCTGCAAAGACCGTCCGGCTCAACCCCTGTCAAACACATGGGTTGACTAAAGAGAAATGATTGAAGACTCGTGCAAAAAGAATTAGCTTAAAGTAGATCGTTTGCTCAAACCAAAGATGAGTTGTCATGAACCTCTTGGTGGATCAGAGCATTAATGGCGAAAGAGACAGAATTAAGCGCCTTATTCCTTGAAGGTTCAAACTCTCTGACATTCCTTAATTCAAGCTGCTTTTGCTGAATTAACGGCGATATCCTCTGATCATCGTATCTCCCCAACGGCCAAATTCAAATCTTCTGATCAGAGCATTAATTAGCAGATTAGCTGTAATGCATGTGCATTAATTGCAGACTCTGAGAACCAGAACAAAAGCATCACCAGACGATATCACTTTCTATCTGATGAAGTAACATTCCTCACCTGGCAGACTACAACAAGCACATGTAGAAGTATCTGTTACTCACAATCAACCAAGAACTCAACGGAACTATTTTTGAAGATCTTCATTGACGCCTCCAGTTATAATCCTACTGAAGATATAAATAGTGGTCTCTACATCATCTTCAACTTGGCGACTTACACACTATCAAAGCATTCAAATCTGAACAAGTCAGTTTACAATTTGAACAAGCTTTAGTCAAGAACACTCAGTAAGCTTAGCCTTCTCATTTTCTGAGTTTAGTCGCCAACTAGTGTGAAATCCTTATAGAGTGAAAACTCTTATCCTTTCTCACACAAGCCCTTCAGAGAACCAATTTGAATACCCTCTCTGATTTTAGAACTTCATAGTTTCTACCCACTCTTTGTGAAGAGATTCCTGTAGAAAACAAATCTTCTTGAAAAAGAACTGGGAGGAGTCTTGTCGAATACTCGAGTGATAAAGGAGAAGTCCTAGAAAACTTGTAAAGGAGTAGTCCTCAGAATACTGGGAGAAGTCCCAGAGAACACTTGTACTATTCTGTTGAAATAGTGGAAAATCTTGGTATAGCCAAGGACTGGACGTAGCCCTATCGATTTAGAGGGTGAACTAGGATAAATATTGTGTGTGCTTTATTCTTCAAGCTCTACGTTTATTTCCGCTGCACATATCACTCAACATTTTTGAACTAATAATAACTATATTGTGAAAAAGAGATGAAGAAGAGTTTACAATTTGGCTGTATCAATCCTTTAACATACAAGCAGATTGATCATGAGAATTATGCATTAAGGCTCTTAAGCATAATAAGATTCTGAGTTCCTCAAGATATGAACATCTAGAGTGTTCTCTTAACAATGAAGATCATGAACTTAGAATTTAGGCTCTTTGAAAGTTTAAGTATCAAAAGATTTAATGAATGAACTATTTTGGCAAAGCTTTGGCCTAATGATGTATTCTCATGTGTTATTAGTTTCTGGACTCAAATGAACTTTATATAGGCATGAGGAAACATCCTTGAACCAATGAAACCCTTCCCAAAAGGTTTGAGACACAATGGTTCATGAAAAGATGCAACTTTTCGAGCATGTAATCGATTACATTACTTAGGTAATCGATTACACTAAAAGCCGTTGCAGTTTGAATTTCAAATTCAAACATGTAATCGATTACAAGCAAGAAGTAATCAATTACTTGCCTATGTGTAATAGATTACCAGAAAGCTGAAATCGATTACAAGCAAGTCCAATATCCAGAAACTTGAACTTTTAAGATCGGCTTGAGATATACTATTTCTTTTAACTTATGAAAACATTAAACTTGATTAGCTTAGATGTTTTAAGGAGCCTTTATGCTTTGAGAAGCCTTTAGAAGCATAACTCACCTAAACTAAGACTTCTAGGTAAATGTTGAACTATATAGCACTGTTTCCTCTAAGTCTTCTTTTCTTCATCTTGCCGATGAGTTTGTCGTCATCAAAACCTCAGCCAGGATCAGGAGCAAGACCTTCTTCACAAAAACAAACCTCGGATATGATGATAGCCAATCTCCTCTTTGATTCCCTCAATGAAAAGAGTGGAGAAGCCGCGGCGAGAAGCGTTGCAGGACTGAAGTGACGCACCAGCCGCCGCCGCAAGATCCTTTTTGGCCACTAAAACACCATCCCCCACAGGACGTGAAATCGGGTAACCATAACCATCCGCCACCTCATCCTCATCCGCCTCACCACCTTCGACAGCCAGCCCTTGTCCGGTTCCGCCACAAGCAGCCGCCGTGGGAGAGGTCGAAGCAGATCCAGGTGCCTCCATAGAAGGGAAAACGAGAAACAGAGTGTGGTCGAGAAGACAGTCTAAGCGCGAAAGAGAAGTCGACGATGGAAGAGGGTCGACAAGAAGGAGCGTTGAGGGAAGAGGGGCGGGCCGCCGACAAGGACACCGCAGCCGCCGCAGCCGCTAGAGGGAGCAAGCGAGAAACCCTAGCAGAGCTATTTCAATTTCCCTTAACTAACGTGATTTAGCTTTTTTTTCCATTAGTCTCTTAAGAGTAAATAATTAATAGCATAAAATATTTTTAAATAGCATTGCTTCATTAATTAATTTTAGTATTTAAAATATTTGTGTTATATAAAAATATATTACTTTTTTTTATTTTACTATCCTTGAATTTTTTGAAATTAATAATTAATATTTTGAATAATTTTAATTATTAATATTTACATTATATGTATGAGAAGTTTATAATTATTATTTAATACAATTAATGAGATTAAATTCATTAATTGTTAGGAAGTATTGTCATTAATAGAATGTGTATATATCAAGTCAATTTTACTTATGTACTTGATATAATGCCCTTGTGTTGAAAGAGTTTATTTACAATATTTTTTAATATAGGGAACAAATTATTATTGTGTAATTAAATAAAGAAACATTAAAATAATTTTTCATTATAAATATAATAATAAAATAATTGCGTTGAGACATCTGAATTAGAATTTTTTAGTGTGTATTAAATTTCTTGTGTTAGAATTCTCTTTTGTGTAAATAATTAATGTCACCCAAATTTAATAATTGATTTTGCATGAATTTTATTGAAGTAATTTTAACTATTTTTAATTAATAATTAATATTTTTTTATTTATGGTTGATTATTATTATTATTCTAACTACTTTTAATTAAAACTTAATATTTTTTTGATTGATAATTAATAGTTAATAAAATTATTAACATGAAATAGTTATTAATAATTTATTACTATTGTTATTAAGGCAAGTTCAAGTGAATCTTAAAATTAATTTCTAAAATAACACGATAGAACACGGTAGCTGATATTAAAAGAAATAGATAATTATTTAAGATTTTAAAAATAATTTTCAAAATATGTATTTATAGAAGGAATTTAAGCATTGACTAATTTCAATGTTTAACATAATTATTTTATGTAAAAGGTATTACTTTTCTTAATTCTTTGATTTTTTATTTTTTCTCAAGTATAGGTTGATAATTAATATTTTAACTACGTCCTATATTTTAATTTTTAGTTAAATCATAAGAAGTTATAAAATTAATTTACAAATAATATTGAAAATTAAAATAAATAGCTAATTAATCTTTTTACTACTGTAAAGTTCAAGTCAGTTTTACTTATATATATATACATATATATTTATATAAATATATAAAATATACTTAAATTATTAAAATGTTATTGAACTGGAATACTTATTATATTTTTATATGTAAAAAATATTAATAAGTTTTATTTATTATTTTTTAAAATTTCATTAACTTATAATTAATAATTAAATTGAAATATAAGAAATTTGACAAAATTTCAATAAGTTATAAATATAAAATTATTGTTAACTCTCTAATAATATTTTTAATGTAAAAGTAGTCAAATTCAATTATTATTATTTTTTAAGAATTCTTGTCTCTTCAAGTTGTAATTATTAATTATAATATTAATATTTAATTTAAATATGAGAAATTGGAAAGTTTAAAAGTTAGTAATTAATATAATGAATAATAAAGTGGGTGTAGTTTTTTCTTTTTTTCTTTAATGTTTTTAATAAAGAGGGAAATTTTTTATTGTTTAATGTATTTAATGCAGTAATTAAAATTAAAATAACATTAACTTTAATAAATAAAAAGTTGGAAATTTTTAAAATAAGATATAAATATAAAAATTATTATTAAATATCTAATATTATTATTAATGTAAAGGTAGTAAATTTCAATATTTATTATTATTTAAAAGTTCTCCTCTCCTTAATTTGTAATTAATAATAAAAATTTAAATAATATTAATATTTATTTTTAATATGAGCAATTGGAAAGTTTAACAGCTAGTAATTAATATAAAGAATAATAAAGTGGATGTCCTATTTTAAGTTTTTGATTTTATTATTTAGTGTATTTAAAACAAAGGAAATTTTTTTATTGCTTAGTGTATTTAATGTAAAATTTCATGTGTCTTTTACACACATACACGTTCACATGTGTGTGTAACATTAGTAAGATCCCTTACCTTTGTACTACAGATAATATATTTAATCTCATGGCCAAATGTTGTAGTGTTGTATCTTCCATCTCAATTAATAAGTCATGATGGATCTGAGCTACGAAGTTGCAGTGCAATCGTTGGGGTTGCGCTCTCTTTTCAATCTTTCAACAATTGTGATTTCCTGCGAAGAAATGGTTAGCCTTATACAGTCCACAAGGGCACCAAGGGTTTAGTGTTTTGAATTTTGATGAATCTGCAGCAGGATATTTAGAATCTGTGAGGATCCACAAGCAGTTCAAAGAACAAGGAAGAGATAAGGAAGCTTAGGGCCATTCTAACTTTATGGTTACTTGGCTTCAGGAGAAGATTTGGATATTTCAACCAGCCTAGAGGAAGTTCAAAAGGAGATCTTATCAAGAGATGGTTGAGAGCAAGATTAAGCACATCAGTGATGATACTCAATAGCTTATGGACAAGTACGTTTCTGACCATCCTTAAGAAGAAAACAATCAGAAATGAAAGCATCCACAGGCGCCATGCCATACATGTAGGTAATGTCAAAATTTATAGCCCATTTATCAAAGATACTTTGGAAACAATTTCAAGGGATGTAACCATCGTCACAGTGATGACCTTTATAGGGTTTTTTCCAAGCTTTAATTCTGATCCAACTTGTGATGCGTATAACATACCACATCTTTCCTTAAATACGACTGCATTCCACTATTTTTGTCTTTTCTTCTTACTGCTCTCTCCACCTTCATGGTCATGGATACCTCAACAACCATCCACGCCACTTATTTCTCATCGACAATGCAAAAGGAGCTAAAGTTGTACAAGAAATGAAGCCTGAAGAACAAACAAAGAATGACAAGCCTGTTGAATAAGAAAAGAAGCATGTTGAACAAGCAAAGAATGACAAATTGAAAGTTTTCCCGGGCATATGCAAGAAAAGTATTGACATATGCCAATATTTTGAAAATATCTATGTCATATAACATATTCACAATATAAGGAGTCATTTGGTGCAAAGCATGTCAAAGAAAAGACATTTGTGTGTACATAAACAATAATAATGCTTACTTTTCCATTTTTTTATATATATATATATATATATATATATATTTGATTGATTTTGATATCAAAAGTAAAGACATTGATTGCAAATCTATAATCACTAAGTTGTGTGCCCGTGCTATGCACAGAAATTTTTTGGTACAAATTCTTTTTAACATTGATCAAATTTAAAATTAATTATAACATTTTTGAACTATGAAATATATTATATAATCTTCTTGACAGTTATAAAATGCTAACAAACTTAACAATATGACTATTTTACCAAATTTTGAGAATATATAATAGTAATGATGATAAAGAATTTTAAGAACAAAATTATGATAATGAACAACAAAGAAAACCTATTTAAATTTAGATATATGATGATGTTTTAATGTGCACCTATTTATATTCTTCACTAACTAATTCGCATGTTAATCCACAACACATTGCACACTTGGCTTCACTCAATCTTCCACTCCTCTTTATAAATTCACTCTTCCTTTAGTTTTGCAGCATCAAATCCTTCATTCAAGAGTTCTGCAGCCTCTGGTATAGAGATAGAATCTCCAACATCTCTCTACAAATCCAACCTTGTTCTTGACTCTTGGAAGGCCCTAGAGATTTTAAATAATAAGTTGATTATTTAATTATCCCGACATGTTTGATGAATGCCTTAAAACCCTAGTTAAATGCCATGAGCATTTGAGTTTTGAGGCGGCAGTTCGTCGTTGAAGCTTCAATTGAACCCCAAACAGATGTTCGGATGAGAATTGGACTTTTTACATATCTGTATGGCGGTGTATGCAATTTTTTCATGGAGATTGGCTGTAAGGTCGATATAGTTTAGTTTCGGGGGGCCGCAAAAGTTTCTAGCATGCGGTAAAGGGTTTGTGAAATCCCAGTCGTGCGAAAATGGGGAAGTTTTAGGCATTTCTAAAATTTTCAAAAGAGATGGAAAATCTTAGAATGTCGTGAGGAATCTGTTTATGAAATAAACTCGTTTTCAATGAATAGTGTTTTTGGGTCCAAAACGAACGGAATCTCGAGAATAATGTTAATACAGATAGCAACCTGAGAGGGGGGGTGAATCAGTGTTGCCCCGATTTTCGCCTTATTGAAAATATTACTTTCAAGATAATGATGATCACGAATCGATTGTTGTGATTGCAGCGGAATTAAGCGTTGCTTGAAAGTAAAGATGAAGGATAAGAAGAACACACAGGGATTTTATCCTGGTTCACCTTCAAACCTAGAAGGCTACGTCCAGTCCTCTGATCACACAGAGATTTTCCACTATACCAGAAAGCAAACCACTTCCTGAAGAACCACTCCACTGAATTCCACAGTGAAGATTTACAATGATCAAGTACTCTTACGGATACTTGCACCAAGGACCCTAAGATCTCTTATCAATCTTCCCGAAGCAACCCACTTCTGATTAATCAAGTCTTCTTAGCAATACCTGTGCCAAGGACCCTAAGAGGACCTATCAAACCCCAGAAAGCAAACCACTTTCTGATGACACCGTATCACCACGGTGGACTTTGAATCAAACCCAATTCAAAGGACCTTTTTACAACCACCGAAAACCACGGTGAATGAATCAACTTGATTCAAGAGATGAAGAAGAAGATGCCTTTACAATGGCTGATTCAATCCTTTAGACAAGATGGATTGATCTTAGTTTGTATGCTCCAGGCAATTACTATGAAGGCTCTTCCATTCTGAGTTTCTCAAATGTTGAACATCATGAGTGTTCTTATGAAAATGAGAGAACCAAAACTCAGAATGCTGACTTTAATGAATATGAAAGTTATGGACCAAGTCATTGATGTTTCTGAGTGTCTAAGGACTTTATATAGGCACTAGAGGTCGTCCATGAACCAACACAACCTTTCCCAAATGGTTTGAGACACAATGGTTCATGAAATAACACATCTGTCGACCTGGTAATCGATTACAACAGTTAGTGTAATCGATTACACCATGCCGTTGAAGTTTGAATTTAAATTTTAAACTTGGTAATCGATTACACACTTATGGTAATCGATTACACACATCCTGTAATCGATTACACACATCTGTAATCGATTACAGACAGTCTAGAACTTAGTTTTATCCATTTGAAACCCTAATTGAGTGTTCCTACCAAGTTTAACTTGTGAGAACATATTGTACTCAATTAGTTGATCTTTCATGAGCCTTCTAATGCAATTAAAACTTAATAAAGCATAGCACACTAAGTTGACAAGACTTACTTAAAACTAGAATCTTCATGTTTTGATCTTGACGTTCTGAGCCTGGTTCTTGAAGTCTTTCTTCTCTTAAGTCTTCTTGAAGTCTTCTTGAAGTTCTTCTTTTTGTTCCTTTTTTTCTTGAAGATTTCTTGAAGTCTTTCTTCTCTTAAGTCTTCTTGAAGTCTTCTTGAAGTCTTTCTTTTTGTTCCTTTCTTTCTTGAAGATTTCTTGAAGTCTTCCTTTTCTCTTCTGAAGTCTTTCTTCTTTTTGTGATGTGTTTGTCTTCATCAAAACCTCAGTCGAGTCCAAGGACGAGACTTGATTTACAATCTCCCCCTTTTTGATGATGACAAACATCATGCTTGAACATTGATGGATCATTAGACTTTCTTTCTTGTCTTGTATCTCCCCCTTGGTTTTGCAATTACATCTCCCCCTTTGTTTTGCAAATGAAGCATAGTATCCTGAAAATGATCAAGCATACACAAGACCTTTCTCCCCCTTTTGACATCATCAAAAAGAAGAAAAAGCCATACAAAGTATTCCAGGATAATAGAAGTAAAGAGAGGCATGCATAATATACATCAGAACTTTTCTCCCCCTGAACTTTTCTCCCCCTTTTTGTTCCACTTGTAGCCTTTCTTGTAAACAATCTTTACAAGGCACAGAACCCTTTCTCCCCCTTTTGACTTCATCAAAAAGGAAGATGAGTCCAAGCATAATCCGCACATGCTAACAAGTAGTATAGATATTTAATACATGGAGAGTGGGGTAAGCAAGACAATATATAGAAACTTATGCATCACACGTAATTTAAAGCATAACTAGTTAAGTTCAGAATACATAATTAAACTTGCAAGCAATAACCAAAAACATCCAGAAGATAAGACTAAACTATTACAATCCCAAAATAAATAGTCTGAATAAAAATAGAAATAGTCTAAGTAAAGATAGAAATAGTCTAGAAATCTTCAGAATCATCAGAGAGATCAAAAGAGTCATGGGTAGAGGGAGCCATGCGATCAACACGAAGGCTAAGACGATCCATATCCGCACGGAGAGTGGTGTACATGGATTCGACCCGTCCTTCCATGTGATCAAACCTCTGATCAAAGTGTGCCCGCATGTTAGCCAGATGAGAAAGAATGAGTTGTGTAGAGGCATCCGTACCAGCAGATGATGAAGGAACACTTTCAGAAGGAGGAAAGAATGCTGCAGGAGTAGGAGCAGGAGGATCCTCAGATGGTAGATCAGATTTGTTCCTGAAGAACCCATCATCATCCTGAATGAATCCCATCTTGTTCAGAATGTTCAGATCAATGCGCTGAGCCTTACCATCCATTTTAACAGAATATTCACCATGAGTAGAAACATCCTTCTTCTTCAGAATGATAGAAATTGCAGAAGCAAATGGAAGAGGGCTAGTTCTTTCCTTGTGCATCATCATGTGAATCATTACCAAATAAGCCCAATTAATAGACTTTTGATTAACCATGCCATATAGAATTTGTAACTCTAGATCGCTTATCTGAGCATGATTAGAACTTTGAGGTAAGATCACATAACTGAGCAAGTAGTGAAGCATTCTATCTTCAACAGTGAGAAACCCAACAGCAAGGGTGTCTCTAGAACGGTTTGCATCAACTCTCTGCTTTTTAGACTGAATTTGCTCTTCAGTGAAGCGACATAAAGATAAATAAAATGATCGCTTATCATAATCTTCCCATGGGCAAGGCAATTCAGAACCTAATTTTGCTCCGGTGCTAGGAATGGACAGACATTCTCCCAACTCATCAATGGTTAGAGATATGTCAATACCCTTGACAGATGTGCATATCTTGCCACCACGCTTAATCAGATTACAGTAAAAGACTCTAACAAGTTCGGGAATGAAATTACCTTTAATCACAATGAACGAGTCAAGTCCCTGATGATTAAGCAATGTTGGAAATGTCATTCCCGCTGTCAAGAAAGAATCCAGAGCACCATACTTTGGTGTAAGAACTGGTCGATCAAGAAAATGAGCAAGAAATCGTTGTTTCTGTTCTTCAGTTGCCAACAGCCTTGAGAGGTCCAAAGCATCCATGGATGGGTTCTTAGAACGAAGAGGTTTACGTGAGGAAGAGGCCATGGAAGCTGAATTTGAGAATTTTTGAGTTCTAGGGTTTAGCAGGACCGAATTGGGGCTTTTTTATTCAGACCAATTCAACAACAATTGGTAGTATGAATAGATGGAGATGGATATTAGGAGCAAAACCCACAAAGAATTCTTGAAAACGAACAAGAATTGTGGAAGATATGGGGAAAATAGTAGTGCTGGTGTCGCACGAGAGAGAGAAGGAACCAGAGGGGATGTAATCGATTATGAGCATAAAACCCAGAAAAATATATAGTATCGGGCATGTAATCGATTACTACCTTTTATGTAATCGATTACATATTGCAAAATTTGAATAATGATTCAAATTCGAGGAGGTAATCGATTACACTGCATGGGTAATCGATTACCCTTCTTTCTGGAAAAGAAACAGGGCCAGAATAATCCCTGTAATCGATTACTATGACTAAAAACTCGAAAATCCCAGCATGATAAGTTCTAAATGAAAGATATATCTATCAAAGAACTATGATGTAAATGCAAATGTCTAAGAGTGCATTATTATTCTACTTAATACCCTTTTTGAAAGACATAAGGTTGTTTTTAGAAATTTATTGCTAATACCATATTCTAATATTGTGACTTTGAAGACCATCCTTTGTATATGACAATCCTAAACACAAGGTCTTCATGCACATTTTGCTCAAATAGACTTAATGGTATTTTTCTCGATGCCCAATTTCCTTTGGGTCCTTTTGGATTAGTATCCCATATGATTCTTTTATTGGGGATTCCCTGGTTTCTTTAATGACTTTGTTTTATCACTTGGGTTAATACATCAATTCTTGACTTAAGGCTTATGTATGGACTTAAATATGTAAAAGTACTTTGAACATCTTATTCTAGGTCTATCTTATCTTGCATGTTTTCAGTTTTATTTTGTAAAGATGAGATGATCCTACTTTAATGTGCATAAACTTCATATATGTTCAAGAAACTATCATGCAATCTAACAAAGATACTTTATAATTTTAACATATGAAATTGCATTACTAACCTTTTTATCAGAATGATGTGTTGCCATTAAAGCGTGACAAGCTTCCTCATGTTGAGTTGAAT
The DNA here is from genome assembly GCA_030819835.1 of Acmispon strigosus. Lineage (NCBI taxonomy): Eukaryota > Viridiplantae > Streptophyta > Magnoliopsida > Fabales > Fabaceae > Acmispon > Acmispon strigosus. Next base: position 24,879,246 of record JAUAMA010000006.1, read on the forward strand.
GATGAACTTGCGCCATTGTCATCCAAGTTTGTCTTCTTTGTTTTGGAACTCTTTTTCGCATATACCTTTTTCAAGCTTATAACCTTGTGCTACTAATCTAGCCTAATTTTCTATCTATGATTTCTTGTTCTTCTAATTTGTTCCTAAGCATCTATTTGGCTTCAATGATATACTTATCATTTGGGGAACCGATATACATACTAAGTTTTTCTCAAACTAGTTCAACTCTTGTGGCTTGAATCCAGTACTTGTCTCCTAAAGGATTATGTACTTTAGATGGCTCTATTTTAGTGTGGTTTGAGAAGGCGTACCTATTTTTCTTATGCTAAGAAATTACCCCTTTTTCATTATTCTCATATAAGATATAAAGATTTTGTTTTGTCTCCAATCATGTGTGATGTGCAAATATCATAAATCCTTTGCTGTTTTTCATACACACTTACAAAACAAATTCTTATGAGGGAATGTTAAAAGCCTAAATTGCTTTGGATTCTATGTTATTGTTTGTCTTATCCACCCACATACATTGTCCACTTGATATTCCTATAATAACTTCTACTAGAAGTATGTCCTATTCTATTGCATCAACTATAAGCATATAGTCTATAACCTTCATATTATATCTAAGCATATCATAATATCTCCTAGTTTGTCTTGGAACAATTTGAGAATAATTCCTATTGAAACTTTTATGCTTAGATTATATAGCATGAGTATGTAATTGATTATAGCAGTTATGTAATCGATTACTTAGACGATTTTAACAGGCACGAGGACTGAGAACAGGATTAATCGATTACAGGTTTATGGTAATCGATTACTAGGACATTTTTATAAGTTCTAACCTATAAATTCCTATGTAACATATTTCTAGAGGAACATATAATCATATAATCAATGCAATCAAATAAGTTTACACAAAGATCATGCAATGTAACATATAAACACATACTTAGATAAATATCTAATTAAATATCATGTTCATCTAAAATACCTAATTTTCTTCTAATCTTAAAGAATGAATCTTTAGGATTGTTTTGGGACATTTTGTGGGTAGTTCCTATAGTTCATATTTCTAGAAGAATTAGCATGCATGTGTTTACTCCTAAGAGATCTAATTCCATTTGAAGCATTTGACATTTTTCTTCTAAAGATGAAATAGTAGCATTTTAATACTAACTTTAGAAGCATTACGACACATCTTAAAAAGACTTTCTATAGCATATTCTAAATCATTAGAAGAAGAAGTACTGGTACTAACCTGGATATTTTCCTTGTCAGAATTCTGAGATGCCATTAATGCAAAGGGTGCTTCTTCCTTCTTTGATTCTGAGTCTGAGCCTATGTCACTGTCATCCCAAGGGATGTATGCTCTTCTGGAGTTTGAATCATTCTTTTCAAACTTCTTCTTTAGTCCATGCTTCTTCTTTTGAATGTTTGGACAATCATATTTGATATGACCAGATTTTCCATATTCATAACATGTGATCTTTTGTGAAGAGGATGAGGGTTTATTTCCCTTTTGAAAACTTGTAGACTTCATACCTTTTCTTTGTAAGAACCTTCGAAAATTCTTGACTATTAAGACCATGTTCTTATCATCTTTTGACTCTGCATCATATTCATCATTGATGCTTTCTTTGGCTTTTAGAGCAATAGACCAATGTCTCTTTTTGTTGTTCTCATATTGCTCAAGTCTGTTTAACTTCAAATCAAGTTCTTGAAGTTTTCCAAAGGAGTAGCCAGAGTCATGTTGGAGAGACTTTTCTTCTTTGAGAAAGCAGTGTTCTTTTGGTTGCCATGTTCTTGTAAGGGATCTTAACATTTTCATGTTTATGGCATAATAAGAGAATTCCTTACCAAGAACAACCGAGTGATTCAATAGTCGTGTGAACCATTTTTGCATATCAAGTATGCTTTCTCCAGGCAATATTCTGAACATCTCATATTCTTGTGATAGAATATATTGATCTTTGAATCTTTTGACTTCATCAGTCCCTTCGTGTGTAACCATTAAAGTATCCCATATTCCTTTTGAAGATTTTCAAGTAGATACCCTAAGGAATTTCTTCATACCAAGGACTGAAGTCTAGATGTTCATACCTTTTTAAGTCATGATGAACTTTCTTCTTTTCTTTGTCACTCCATGTGTTTTCTGGTCCTGATTGTGAACTTCCTTCAACTTATACTACAGGCCCAAGGAGATCTTCTTCAATGGCTTTGCAGATTCCCGCATCTAATGGCTTTATGAAGATCATCATCTTGATATTTCAGAAATCGTAGAGTTCTCCATTGTAGAATGATGGCCTGTTTATTGTGAATCCTTCATTGGTACTTGTTGTAGATGAGGATGCTATCTTCTCCCGGATCTTAGGAATAACTTACCTAAACATCCGCTCTGATACCAATTGTTAGTTCAGATAGCAACCTGAGAGGGGGGGTGAATCAGTGTTGCCCCGATTTTCGCCTTATTGAAAATATTACTTTCAAGATAATGATGATCATGAATCGATTGTTGTGATTGCAGCGGAATTAAGCGTTGCTTGAAAGTAAAGATGAAGGATAAGAAGAACACACAGGGATTTTATCCTGGTTCACCTTCAAACCTAGAAGGCTACGTCCGGTCCTCTGATCACATAGAGATTTTCCACTATACCAGAAAGCAAACCACTTTCTGAAGAACCACTCCACTGAATTCCACAGTGAAGATTTACAATGATGAAGTACTCTTACGGATACTTGCACCAAGGACCCTAAGATCTCTTATCAATCTTCCCGAAGCAACCCACTTCTGATTAATCAAGTCTTCTTAGCAATACCTGTGCCAAGGACCCTAAGAGGACCTATCAAACCCCAGAAAGCAAACCACTTTCTGATGACACCGTATCACCACAGTGGACTTTGAATCAAACCCGATTCAAATGACCTTTTTACAACCACCGAAAACCACGGTGAATGAATCAACTTGATTCAAGAGATGAAGAAGAAGATGCCTTTACAATGGCTGATTCAATCCTTTAGACAAGATTGATTGATCTTAGTTTGTATGCTCCAGGAAATTACAATGAAGGCTCTTCCATTCTGAGTTTCTCAAATGTTGAACATCATGAGTGTTCTTATGAAAATGAGAGAACCAAAACTCAGAATGATGACTTTAATGAATATGAAAGTTATGGACCAAGTCATTGATGTTTCTGAGTGTCTAAGGACTTTATATAGGCACTAGAGGTCGTCCATGAACCAACACAACCTTTCCCAAATGGTTTGAGACACAATGGTTCATGAAATAACACATCTGTCGACCTGGTAATCGATTACAACAGTTAGTGTAATCGATTACACCATGCCGTTGAAGTTTGAATTTAAATTTCAAACTTGGTAATCGATTACACACTTGTGGTAATCGATTACACACATCCTGTAATCGATTACACACATCTGTAATCGATTACAGACAGTCCAGAACTCAGTTTTATCCATTTGAAACCCTAATTGAGTGTTCCTACCAAGTTTAACTTGTGAGAACATATTGTACTCAATTAGTTGATCTTTCATGAGCCTTCTAATGCAATTAAACCTTAATAAATCATAGCACACTAAGTTGACAAGACTTACTTAAAACTAGAACCTTCATGTTTTGATCTTGACGTTCTGAGCCTGGTTCTTGAAGTCTTTCTTCTCTTAAGTCTTCTTGAAGTCTTCTTGAAGTCCTTCTTTTTGTTCCTTTCTTTCTTGAAGATTTCTTGAAGTCTTTCTTCTCTTAAGTCTTCTTGAAGTCTTCTTGAAGTCTTTCTTTTTGTTCCTTTCTTTCTTGAAGATTTCTTGAAGTCTTCCTTTTCTCTTCTGAAGTCTTTCTTCTTTTTGTGATGTGTTTGTCTTCATCAAAACCTCAGTCGAGTCCAAGGACGAGACTTGATTTACAAATAATATTCAGAGATATTTTCCAATCGACGTCCGAGTTCAGCGATCGTTTGAGTCGAGATGAGCGAGTGACCCACGTCAGTCGCAAAATGGAATCTTTAGAGAGAAGTGATAAAGTATGACTAAAAATAGTAATTATGACGCGAATAGTGTTTGTGTAAGAGATTTGAATTTGATGTGTAAGTGAATATGATTAATGTAATGCCCCAATTTTGGGTTAAGGGTCACATAGTGAATAAGCGGAAATTAACTATAACAAACCTCTCGGAAAGGTCACTCAAATTTACAAAAGAATTTTCGGCGCTCAATAATTATTATTTAACATGATAATAATCCCATAGAATAGTAATATTTACGCGGAAGCGGGAACGAATAATAATACAACAACGTTAAACGCTCCTTAACGAACTCAAAAAAAATAAATAGCGGAAGTCCACTAAGCATTAATAATCTTCTTCAGATTTCCCCCACGCTTCTACTGCGCACTCTGATTCCATAATGCTCTTCAAGAGATGAAACTCCTTGTCCTGTTTGTCTCTGGCGTTAAGCGCCCAAACAACAAATAACAAACAGAAAGGGTTAACTCCTAGAACAATCAACAACAAGAGTAGCAGTGTACAGCATGTATAAAATCATAATAGCATAAATAACTGCAACAGAACATAAATAATAACATATTCAATTATAACCTATAACAATGACATCTCAACAGTATAAACATGTTATCAATCATAAACATAGTTCATGCTTGTTAGTTTCCTCAAGTCTATATTATGAAGAAGGTCTTGCTCCTGACCCTGGCTGTGGTTTGGATGACGACAAACTCATCAACAAAAAGAAGAAAAGAAGACTTCAAAGAAACAAGCACTACAAGTCCATCAATAGTCTAGAAGTCTTAGTATTAGGTGAGTTATGCTTCCAAAGGTATATTAAAGCATAAAGGCTCTTAAAACACCTAATCTAATCAAGCTGTTTTCATAACTTAAAAGAAGTAGAAAACCTTAAGCCAGTCTCAAAGAATCAAGTTTCTGGAAAATGGACTTCTGTGTAATCGATTGCAGCTTTCTGGTAATCGATTACACCTTGGCAAGTAATCGATTACCACTTGTCTGTAATCGATTACATGTTTGAAATTCAAATTCAAACTGAAACGGTCATTAGTGTAATCGATTACACTAAGTGTGGTAATCGATTACCAGAACGAAAAGTGCATCTTTTCATGAACCATTGTGTCCCAAACCTTTTGAAAAGGGTTGTGATGGTTGAAGGACGTTTCCCTTGCCTATATAAAGTCCATTTGAGTCCAGAAAACATAACATGCACAAGACACAACAAGAGACAACACATTACACATGAGAAAACACCATTAGGCCAAAATTTTGTCAAAATTAGTTCATCTTTTAGAACTTAAACCTTTTGGAGCCTAAATTCTGAGTTCATGATCTTCATGTCAATAAGAACACTTTAGTTGTTCATATCTTGAAGAACTCAGAATTGCATTATGCTTAAAAGCCTTAAAGCATAATTTCTCATGATCAATCCAATTGTATGTTAAAGGATTGATACAGCCAATTGTAACATCTTCTTCATCTCTTTCTGTAAGATTGAGTTTTTCACCGTGGTATTTGGTGAAAGGTTTTTGTCACTGAAAGTGGTATACTTTCAGGGTTGTAATTGAAGGTTGTTTAGCCTTCAAGGTCTGAGGGTGGTTTGCCTTCAGGAACTGAAAGCGGTTTGCTTTCAGGGGCTGTTGAAAGTGGTTTGCTTTCACAGGACATTGGTAGAAATTCTTGGGGTCCTTGGGTTAGGAACTTGTAAGAGATTTTTATCAATAGTGGAAAAATCCTCAAGGGGTTTTCTTGAGGGACTAGACGTAGCCTTCGGTGGATTGAAGGTGAACCAGGATAAACTCTTGTGTGTGATTCCCTTTATCCTACATATTTACTTTCAAGTATCGCTCAATTCCGCTGCAATCATAACGATCATTTCGTGATCATCGTAAACTTGAAAGTAACAATTTCAATAAGGCGAAAATTGGGGCAACTCTGATTCACCCCCCTCTCAGGTTGCTATCTGTACTAACAATTGGTATCAGAGCGGAAGTTTAGGTAAGTTATTCCTAAGATCCGGGAAAAGATGGCATCCTCTTCCAATCATGGAACAAATGAAGGATTCAATATAAACAGGCCACCATTCTTCAATGGAGAACATTATGACTTCTGGAAAATCAAGTTGAAGATATTCATAAAGTCATTAGACGCAGGAATATGGAAAGCCATTGAAGAAGGTCCCTTTGTGCCTGTAACAACAGATGAAGAAGGAACTTCACAACCAAAATCAGAAAGTACTTGGAGTGAAGAAGAAAAGAAGAAGGTTCAATATGATCTCAAAGGAATGAACATCCTTACATCTGCTCTTGGCATGGACGAATTTTTCAGAGTATCAACGTACACTTCATCAAAAGAAATATGGGATACGTTGATGGTGACTCATGAAGGAACAGATGAAGTCAAGAGATCAAAGATCAATACTTTATCTCAGGAGTATGAAATGTTCAGAATGCTTCCAGGAGAAAAGGTATTAGATATGCAAAAACGATTCACTCATTTGATTAATCATTTGATTGCTCTTGGAAAACAATTTTCAAATAGTGACTTGAACATGAAAGTTCTAAGATCACTTACAAGAGTATGGCAACCAAAAGTTACAGCCATCTCTGAAAAGAAGAGTTTATCAAGTATGACTCTTGCAACTCTCTTTGGAAAACTCCAAGAACATGAGTTGGAATTAAATCGTTTAGAAGAGCATGAACAACATGAGAAGAAGTATCGATCAATCTCCCTAAAGGCAAAAGAAAGCATCAAAGAAGATTATGATGCAGATTCTGAAGAAGAAGACAATGGAAATTTGAATCTTCTAGTAAAGAACTTTGGAAAGTTTCTTAAAAGGAAAAGTGTTAAATTTAACAACAATAAAGCCTTCCAAAGGAACAATGAGTCTTCTTCGTCTCAAAAGATTACATGTTTCGAGTGTGGCAAACCGGGACATTTCAAGTCAGATTGTCCAAATCTTCAGAAGAAGAAACATGGTCTAAGAGAGAAATTCGAGAAAAAGGATCAACCTACTCGAAGAGCATATTTGGCTTGGGATGATAATGATGTAAGTTCATCATCAGATTCTGATAAAGAAGAAGCACAAGTTGCTTTAATGGCTTCACATGACTCAGATATTGAAGATTCCCAGGTAAGTGATAATTCTATGTCTTCTCATGATTTAAAGTTTGCTATGGAAAATATGTTTAAATTGTGTCAAAAATTTTCCAAGATTAGTACTAAGAAAGGGAAAGATACTCGGTATTGGAAGAATAGGCACACCCCCTCAAATAGTCATCGATAAAGTTCTTTACGTTGATGGTTTGATGCATAATCTTCTGAGTATTAGTCAACTATGTGATAAAGGTTTGAAAGTTGGTTTTATTAATGATATATGTGTAGTGAAAGATGTGAAAACTAAAGAAATTAAGTTTTCTGGGTATAAAGTAAATAAAGTCTTCATGATCTCCTTGGAAGAAATTCCACAAAATGTGAGATGCCTTTTGGCCAAGAATAATAGTGATTCATGGCTATGGCATAGAAGACTTGCTCATATTCACATAGATCATTTAAACAAACTAGTCAAGCATGATCTAGTTGTTGGGCTTCCAAAGATAAAATTCGAGAAAGACAAGCTTTGTGATGCATGTCAAAAAGGGAAGCAAACCAAAACATCCTTCAAACCAAAAAAACATAGTTTCGACTTCAAGGCCCCTTCAATTGTTACATATGGATTTGTTCGGACCATCTAGAACTAAAAGCCTCGGAGGTAATTTCTATGCACTTGTTATTGTTGATGATTTCTCTAGATTTACATGGACATTATTTCTGCCTCATAAGAATGAAGCCTTCAATGCATTCAAGAGATATGCAAGGCTAGTTCAAAATGAGAAGTCTTTAAAGATCTCTTCTATTAGAAGTGATCATGGTGGAGAATTTCAGAATCAACAATTCCAAGAACTATGTGATGAAAATGGAATATCACATAATTTCTCTACTCCGAGAACACCACAACAAAATGGTGTTGTAGAAAGGAAGAACAGATTACTTGAGGAATAAGCAAGAACCATGCTAAGTGAATCTAGTCTCCCTAAATATTTCTGGGCTGATGCTGTAAGTACTGCTTTCTATGTTTCCAATAGAGTTCTTATTAGACCTATTCTTAAGAAAACCCCCTATGAACTCTACAAAGGAAGGAAACCAAACATCTCTCATCTACATGCTTTTGGATCAAAATGCTTTGTTTTGAATAATGGAAAGGAAAACCTTGGAAAGTTTGATGAAAAATCTGATGAAGGTATATTCCTTGGTTATTCTCTAACAAGCAAAGCATATAGAGTCTTTAACAAGAAAACTCTATCTGTGGAAGAATCCATACATGTTTCTTTTGATGAATCTAAATCTTCAATAGAAGATAGAGTTAATACTCCAGATATTGAAGAAGATGATATCATTGTAAATGAAGATTCTCAAAAGGATGAAGATCATAATCCAATACAAGAAGAGCACATTGAAGATAATACTTATCAACTTCCAAAGGAATGGAGAACCCATAGGAATCATCCAGTTGATAATATTATTGGTGATATTTCTAGAGGAGTTTCTACAAGGCTACGCTTAAATGATTCAGTTTTGAATATGGCCTTTGTCTCTCAAATAGAACCATCAAAAGTAAATGATGCTCTAGAAGATGAGTATTGGATTGTAGCAATGCAGGAGGAACTAAAACAATTTGAAAGGAATCAAGTTTAGAAACTTGCTCCTAAGCCCAATGTCTAGAATATCATTGGAAAAACAGTAGGAATATTAACATCAGTAGCAAAAATATTCTCCTAGGTACATGACTATACTAGTTAGAGATTTGCCTACTTAAATTCTAGGTGAACATATATATTAGAACTATAGTTATATATATATATATATATACATCTTTATGACATATGTTACATCTAGAAATTAATAAGATACATGACCTTAAATAAATCTTATTAGTACTTGTCTAAATCATTTCTTGTATAAGTACTTGTCATGATTGATTATGTGCTAAAGTGTTTATATGAAGGTGTGTTACATAGGATATAACTTATAAAATGTTCTTGAAATCGTTTATTATAGATCTGTTAATCGATTACCCTTGTTCTTAGTTCTGTTGATTAGTGAATTCCTTTGAGTAATCGATTACATTAACTGATATAATCGATTACATAGTCGAAATTTGAAAAATTTCAAATTTAGGACTGCAGGTAATCGATTACATTAACTGCTGTAATCGATTACACCTGCCATTTTGAATTTTATTTGAACTTCAAATAATGGCAATCGATTACACAACTGACTATAATCGATTACCAACCCGATAAAATAAATACATCTGGTCAGAAATTATAATCGATTACACTGCTCTTCATCCCTCTCCTCTCTTCGACTTCGAACCAGTTCTTCCCATCATTCTCCCTCATTTATTGCTCAAACTCAGAACAAATTAGTGGGTTTTGCTCGGCTCTACCCTCTCCTTCTGCTCCATCACTTCGAATTGTTCAATTCGGACTTCACCCAAAAACCCCTTTCTCAAACCCTAAATTTTCCAAGTCCGAAAAATGGCCTCCTCTTCTCGCAGACACCGTTCGAAGAACCTATCCATGAACACTCTTGATCTTTCACGTCTTCTTGTCACGGAGGAGCAAAAGGAACGGTTCCTGGCTTACTTCTTGGAACGACCCATTCTTCCTCCCAAGTATGCTAACATAAACTCATTCATCAATGCTGGATTTCTCTTCCCTTCTCTCCTTGATTTCCAAGGACTTGATGAATTTGTTGGCTTGACGGGTACATATTATCCTGAATTGGTTAAGGTATTTTACTGTAATTTGGTTAAGAGAGGTGGGAAAATTTGCTCATCAGTCAAGGGAATTGATATTTCGTTGACTCAAGAGTAATTGGGAACTTTACTAAAAATTCCCTATGTTGGAGCACGACTTAGTCAGGAGAATGCATGTCCATGGGCTGATTATGATAAGAAATCCTTTTATCTATCCTTGTGTCGATTTTCTGAGGAAGAGATACAATTGAAGAAGCAGCGAGCGGAAGCCAACCGCTCTAGGGATATCCTTGCTGTTGGATATCTCACTGTAGAGGATCGTCTGCTTCATTATCTGATAAGTTATGTTCTTCTTCCTCAATCCTCTAACCATGCCCAGATTAGTGATTTAGAGTTACAAGTCATTTATGGGTTGAATCATACTGAATCCATTAATTGGGCTTATTTGGTTATGATACACATGATGATACACAAGGATAGATCTGGTCCCCTTCCTTATGCTCCTATTATTACTCTCATTCTGAAGAACTTTGGAATTTCTACACATGGGGAGTATGCTCAGGTCATGGATACTAAGGCTCAGAGGATTGATATGGAAATTCTGAACAAGATGGGGATTTTCAGGGATGTTGATGACACTTTCCGTCACAAATCAGATTTAGGTCCTGATACCACCCAGGCTCCTGCCCCTGCTGCGTTCTATCCACCATCTTCTGAGGAAGGACCTTCGTCCTCTATGCTTGCTGATGCCTCCAATCAACTCATTCTCTCTCATCTGGCCGATATGAGGACTCATTTTGATTAGAGGTTCGATCACATGGAAGGTCGGGTTGAATCCATGTACACTACTCTCCATGCCGATATGGATCGTCTTAGTCTTCGTGTTGATCGCATGGCTCCCTCTCCCCATGATTCCTTTGATTCCTCTGATGAATTTGACCTCTAGACTTGTTTATTTCTTTCATTGACTACTTGATTTACTTGGTTTGTAATAGCCTAGATTATGACTAATTCCTGCACTGTTGGATATTTTTTCTTTTCTTTCTTCGGTTAACTTCCTATGTTTGGATGATTATGTTCTGTTCACGTTTTCATTATTTACCCCTACCCCCATGCTTTATGTTACAATATACTTGTATGGATATACGTATGCCTGTACATTTTTGGCCTTTTCTTCTTTTTGATGACGTCAAAAGGGGGAGAAAGGTTGTATGCTCTTAAAGATCATATGCAGAAGTTCAACAAATACATTAGAAAGGGGGAGAAATACTAGATATACTAGATTCCATCAAACAGGGGGAGTTCAGCATCAAGAATGCATATATGATCTTTAAGTATCAAGAATGTGTTTGCCATCATCAAAAAGGGGGAGATTGTGAAGAAGGTCTTGCTCCTGACCCTGGCTGTGGTTTTGATGACGACAAACTCATCAACAAAAAGAAAAAAAGAAGACTTCAAAGAAACAAGCACTACAAGTCCATCAATAGTCTAGAAGTCTTAGTATTAGGTGAGTTATGCTTCCAAAGGTCTATTAAAGCATAAAGGCTCTTAAAACACCTAATCTAATCAAGCTAAGTGTTTTCATAACTTAAAAGAAGTAGAAAACCTTAAGCCAGTCTCAAAGAATCAAGTTTCTGGAAAATGGACTTCTGTGTAATCGATTGCAGCTTTCTGGTAATCGATTACACCTAGGAAAGTAATCGATTACCACTTGTCTGTAATCGATTACATGTTTGAAATTCAAATTCAAACTGAAACGGTCATTAGTGTAATCGATTACAGTAAGTGTGGTAATCGAATACCAGAACGAAAAAATGCATCTTTTCATGAACCATTGTGTCCCAAACCTTTTGAAAAGGGTTGTGATGGTTCAAGGACGTTTCCCTTGCCTATATAAAGTCCATTTGAGTCCAGAAAACATAACATACACAAGACACAACAAGAGACAACACATTACACATGAGAAAACACCATTAGGCCAAAATTTTGTCAAAATTAGTTCATCTTTTAGAACTTAAACCTTTTGGAGCCTAAATTCTGAGTTCATGATCTTCATGTCAATAAGAACACTTTAGTTGTTCATATCTTGAAGAACTCAGAATTGTATTATGCTTTAAAGCCTTAAAGCATAATTTCTCATGATCAATCCAATTGTATGTTAAAGGATTGATACAGCCAATTGTAACATCTTCTTCATCTCTTTCTGTAAGATTGAGTTTTTCACCGTGGTATTCGGTGAAAGGTTTTTGTCACTGAAAGTGGTATACTTTCAGGGTTGTAATTGAAGGTGGTTTAGCCTTCAAGGTCTGAGGGTGGTTTGCCTTCAGGAACTGAAAGCGGTTTGCTTTCAGGGGCTGTTGAAAGTGGTTTGCTTTCACAGGACATTGGTAGAAATTCTTGGGGTCCTTGGGTTAGGAACTTGTAAGAGATTTTTATCAATAGTGGAAAAATCTTCAAGGGGTATTCTTGAGGGACTGGACGTAGCCTTCGGTGGATTGAAGGTGAACCAGGATAAACTCTTGTGTGTGATTCCCTTTATCCTTCATATTTACTTTCAAGTATCGCTCAATTCCGCTGCAATCATAACGATCATTTCGTGATCATCGTAAACTTGAAAGTAACAATTTCAAAAAGGCGAAAATTGGGGCAACTCTGATTCACCCCCCCTCTCAGGTTGCTATCTGTACTAACATATATGCACACTATGGCCCAAAACATCGTTCCAAAGGAATTAGACAATCACGTGGTTAAACTGCCACCCCATTGTCCTCAGGCACGATCGGGTGGTTAAACCACCACCCCATCGGCCCTTAAGGGTCACGTGGTTACACCACCACCCCACCGCTTTTAACAATCACGTGGTTAAGCCACCACCCCACTGTCGTCAATCCTAAGATGCACATGCCATGACACCCATCCTCATGAACCCACAGTTCACACATTTATCTCAACAATCATGGCAAAACGATCCATTAACACATTCATCCCAATTCTTAATACATGTCAACATGTTATAAAGCACGTAAGCGTATCAATATGTTATAGCAATAACCAATAAAGTTCTTCAAATCAATTCTCATTCAAAACAACTAATAGAACAATAATCTCAGCATCAACAAATAACGAAAAATCTTTATCTCAATCACACACAAATTTAAAAATGCACGCCTGACTCAAGACTCTCTAAAAATGAAGTTACCCTTACCTTTGATTATTTTGCATCCAGTTCAAGCCTAACCTCGAGTAAGACCCCGGAATTGAGTGTAGAATTTCGTGCTCGACCTCGACACTCCAAGGTTTGTCCTCGTCTCAGAAGTGAAGAGAATTTCGTGCTCAAGCTATGGCATGAACAAGTGGGAAAGCCTCTGAAGGAGAGTGTTAGAGAGTCCTAGGCCTTCTCCAAGAGGAAACACAGAAGAAACAGAAAGAGGTAGAAATATGAGAGCACATACGAGACTTGACAGCAGCAACCAAGGAAGTGGTTTTCTCTGAAAGTTTTTGACGTGCTAATGAGTGAGGAAGTGGAAAATGACTTCTGAATACTCCCTCCTATAAGTTGCACGAAATTTAGGGTCAAGTGGGAGGTTATGTTTCAACTCTTTTTCCTATTTTCAAGCAGCATTTTCCACTAAAATTTATTCTCTTTTTAATTTTCTTTTATTTAAAATTTGAATTCAAAAAGTGTGGAAACAAAAAGGAATGAGGGCAAGGAAATATGCTCTCTAACCAGCATATAGCACGCCCCACTAGCACACAACAAGGCTGACTTCTTCCTCTTTTTACTCCTCCAAACCATAAAATGAATCGGGTCTTGATTCTGGTTTAAGTAAATTTTGTTATTTAATTTTTTTATTTTTTTATTTTTGAACTGAAGTTATTTAATTTTATTAATCTCAAGTAATTAAATTTAGAAGGCTTCTTAAAAATAATAGAATATTCATTCTCTACTCTTTAATTTCGAAAATGAAGGGGAGAATCATAACAACTTCTTCCTCTAAGGGCTTCGACACTAACAGAACGTATCTAGTCGCGTTTTCGGTTAAAAACAATTTCTGTTACTAAATCCTTTTAATTATTTCTTCACTATAAATTTAAAAACTATTCCTAAGCACAAAGGAATATTCTCTCTTCATTCCTCTCTAAAATTTCGAAATTAATAAGGAAAAGAAGAAGAAATAAAATTAGCTCTAACTAAGATTCGAACACTAGTCATACAAATTAAATGTCTAAGTCTCAACCACTAAACCAAAGTTCATCTTGCTATAAATCAAGCAAATATATTCTTTTAACCAAGTATCAATCAAATCTATTATGATTTCATTCATATCAAATCTCAAAAGACAGTACGAACAAAATATAATTCGAACAAAGGTCTAGCAGGGACTAAAACTGAACTATAGAATAGTTTAGGGACCTAGGCATAATTAACTCAAATTCCAGGGACCAAAAATACAAACCCTAAAAATAGAGGGTCTTACAATACCATCCCCCTTAAAAGAGTTTCGTCCTCGGAACTACAAGTCGAGAGACAAAACAGGATATCTCAAATCAGAGAATCCAAACGGACAGGCAGTTATCAGGAAATCTAAACAATTTCAAAATAGTTGTTTAAGTCGTAAAATCAAAACAGAAAGTTTAACAGATTACCAGAACTAAAAAAAATACCAACCGAGTATTATATTTTCAACTCAAAATATGATTCCACGTCAGAAAAGGAATTTAAAACGAAGTTGATAAAACTGATATTTAAAACAGATATTTAATAGATAATAGATCTTCAAACAATTATCAAAATAGCTATTTAGAACAGGGAATTAAAAATTGAATTTCAAATATCTGTACATCGCATAAAAGGTAAGATGTTCGTCTGAATTTTGAAATCTAGTCTCCTTAATTTTGTGATAAGATAAAATATAATTTATGTTCAAAATATGATATCAAATAAAAACTAACAAAAACAAAATATATTTAAATAAATATATCTGATACGTATGTGTTATATATATGTTACTTATTTTTTCCTTTAATAATAAAATAATCGTTATAATAAAAACGTATATATAATAAAACAAATCTCTTATATAATATATATATATATATATATATATATATATATATATATATATATATTGAATATCGGTTCCTAAAATAGTGTAACCCCAAATACTCACACTAGAAGATATATTTTCTAGCAGTTTCTAAAAAAAATGTGTACATATATTTTTGCAAAATGTTCATAACAAAACAATACCGATTAACACAAAACTCATTCTAATAATAATGAAGTCAATGAAAAAGTCAACCAATGACCAAATTGAAACTACTAATTAGTTCAAGGAGCAAAATATAAATATTAAAAATCGAGGGTCTTAAAATACTATCCCTAAAACGAGTTTCATCCTCGAAACTAAAAGTTGAGAGACAAAACAGGGTATCTTAAATAAGAGAATCCAAGCAGACAATCAAGCAATCATCAGAAAATCCAAACACATATCAAAATAGTTATTTAAATCAGAGAATCAAAACAAAAAATTTAACATATTGCAAAAATAGAAAAATACAAACCGAATATCATATTTTTCAAAATAAAATATGAATGAACGTCACTACAAGAATTTAAAACGGGAAGTCAAAACGGTTGATAAAACTGATATTCAAAACAATTAACTAACAGATAATACAATTATCAAAACCATTATTTAAGACCGAGAATTAAAATTAAGGTTCAAAATGATTATTGAAACAAATTTTTCAACAACTATTCAAATCAATGTCAGAGCAGGTATCCAAATCAAAATTTAGTTTTCTTTTATCCTTTTGTCATGTCTATAGATTATACAAGTCTATTTGAGAAATACAAGAGAAATATTCGGATTGAAATGATGATAACAAAAAAATTTGCACAGCTAGATGAAGCTTCAAGTTAGGATTTATACTTTGATTTGAATTATATATGAGATTGGTATAAGAGCGATTAAAATCAAGAGAATTTCGTGGGTAACATGATATTTAAATAACATCCTTAATGCATAACTGCATTTTGCACAAAGGAAAAGTCATCAGTTTCATTATCAATCCGATATAGATAAACTCATTGCCCATTAGAAGTAAAGAATAAGCCTTGCCTAGTTTAGCCAATATTCTCAAATCAAAAGCTAAGTTATCAAGAAAACTAATTTATATTTCCTGCCTCTCTTCGGGACCTACCAATATTTTTAGCTATCAAGTAAACAGTCTTAAGTAAGTGTGGTGAAGCAGAAAACATGAACATAGGAAGAGAATCCATGCTTAAGAACTGAAAATAAGACCAAAATCATTCGCCAGTAACATAACAACCTTCTTTTGATATGAAATAATATGAAATAATTAATCTTCCTAGGATCTTTTTTTTAAACAAAACTTTATTTAATGAAATAAATCTTCCTAGGATCTATTCCATCACTTTTAAAATACGAAATGTAGAACAATACAAGGAACAGACAGCGCTGAAACATCCAATACCTCCTTTTTCTTACACTCCTTGTAAACATCAAAATGTTCTTGGCATTTACTCTTATCCGAATTAAATTCTTCTAAACCTGATTGTGTTTTAAAAAAATTTAAGGTACTTATTCCTCTTCTTCCCCTTTCATCCTCTTAATCTTCTGTTTTTATTTGTTTTTTCTTTTTTAAAATAATGAATACATAGGCTACTTCTCTGAAATTGTCACTGAATTTGAACTGGCCTAAGAATGTTTGAATCTTTGAAGACATGTGATGTGAGTATTTTTCAAACTTCACAGTATTACTCCAATTATGTGTTTTTTGAGAACTGTATGCATATTTTAGGTATTAGCATTACCTATTTGAAAATGTGTAGAAATTTAGTGTCTTCAATTGAGTATTAGGTGCTTTGAGCTAGGAGAAGTCAAACAGCCTTATTTCGATGAGGAAATACATTTTTAGGATGACGTTGATGTAAAAAGAAAAGAAAATAACTAACTATATTTTATTAAGTTATCCACTTAAGGAACAACTTTTTTAGAAATCAATTAATCAAGTCAAACACTTAACATATAGATCGTTCGCTCATGGGACAATCTCAAACAATTAACATAATTAAAACAATCAATCACAAAATTCTTCCTTCGATTGACACCCTATCAATCAATCTCAGAATGTAAAGCTCCTAACAAACCAATCTACCCAAGGCTCTAGTTTTCTCAACCAAAGCTCTGATACCACAAATGTAACGCCCCAATTTTGGGTTGAGGGTCAAATAGTGAATAAGCGGAAATTAACTTTAACAAACCTCTCGGAAAGGTCACTCAAATTTTCAAAATAATTTTCGGCGCTCAATAATTATTATTTAATATGATAATAATCCCATAGAATAGTAATAACTACGCGGAAGCGGGAACGAATAATAATACAAGAACGTTAAACGCTCCTTAACGAACTCCAAAAATAAATAGCGGAAGCCCACTAAGCATTAATAATCTTCTTCAGATTTCCCCCACGCTTCTACTGCGCACTCTGAATCCATAATTCTCTTCAAGAGATGAAACTCCTTGTCCTGTTTGTCTCTGGCGTTAAGTGCCCAAACAACAAATAACAAACAGAAAGGGTTAACTCCTAGAACAATCAACAACAAGAGTAGCAGTGTACAACATGTATAAAATCCGAATAGCATAAATAACTGCAACAGAACATAAATAATAACATATTCAATTATAACCCATAACAATGACATCTCAACAGTATAAACATGTTATCAATCATAAACATAGTTCATGCTTGTTAGTTTCCTCAAGTCTATATGCTCACTATGGCCAAAAACATCGTTCCGAAGGAACCACAGAATCACGTGGTTAAACCGCCACCCCATTGTCCTCAGGCACGATCGGGTGGTTAAACCACCACCCCATCGGCCCTTAACGGTCACGTGGTTAAACCACCACCCCACCGCTCTTAACAGTCACGTGGTTAAACCACTACCCCACTGTCGTCAATCCTAAGATGCACATGCCATGACACCCATCCTCATGAACCCACAGTTCACACATTTATCTCAACAATCATGGCAAAACGATCCATTAACACATTCATCCCAATTCTTAATCCATGTCAACATGTTATAAAGCACGTAAGCGTATCAACATGTTATAGCAATAACCAATAAAGTTCTTCAAATCAATTGTCATTCAAAAAAACTAACAGAACAATAATCTCAGAATCAAAAAATAACGAAACATCTTCATCTCAATCACACACAAATTTAAAAAGGCACGCATGACTGAAGACTCTCTAAAAATGAATAGATTTTCGTGCTCGACCTCGACACTCCAAGGTTTGTCCTCGTCTCAGAAGTGAAGAGAATTTCGTGCTCAAGCTCTGGCAAGAACAAGTGGGAAGCCTCTGAAGGAGAGTGTTAGAGAGTCCTAGGCCTTCTCCAAGAGGAAACACAGAAGCAACGGAAAGAGGAAGAAATATGAGAGCACATACGAGACTTGACAGCAGCAACAAAGGAAGTGGTTTTCTCTGAAAGTTTTTGACGTGCTAATGAGTGAGGAAGTGGAAAATAACTTCTGAATACTCCCTCCTATAAGTTGCACGAAATTTAAGGTCAAGTGGGAGGTTATGTTTCAACTCTTTTTCCTATTTTCAAGCAGCATTTTCCACTAAAATCTATTCTCTTTTTAATTTTCTTTTATTTAAAATTTGAATTCAAAAAGAGTGGAAACAAAAAGGAATGAGGGCAAGGAAATATGCTCTCTAACCAGCATATAGCACGCCCCACTAGCACACAACAAGGCTGACTTCTTCCTCTTTTTACTCCTCCAAAACAGAAAATGAATCGGGTCTTGATTCTGGTTTCAGTAAATTTTGTTTTTTAATTTTATTAATCTCAAGTAATTAAATTCAGAAGGCTTCTTAAAAATAATAGAATATTCATTCTCTACTCTTTAATTTTGAAAATGAAGGGGAGAATCATAACAACTTCTTCCTCTAAGAGCTTCGACACTAACAAAACGTATCTAGATTCGAACACTAGTCTTAAAAATTTATTGTCTAAGTCTCAACCACTAAACCAAAGTTCATCTTGCTATAAATCAAGCAAATATATTCTTGTAACCAAGTATCAATTCTCCCCCCTCCCACATGTGAACCCACGGCCAAGCACCAACAAATACGCATACTTTCATAATTTATTTTATTAAGTGTTAGGTAAAGAAAGTAAGAAAGAAGTGAGCCACATTTCCTTTCCCTCCATCACCATTTCTTCTGGGTTCCTTTTGATTCTTTATTAAAATGTGTAGATCCTTGAGAGGGCTTTCCAACGGTGTAAGTTTTGGGAGGAAAGCTTGAGGTTGGGTAAGTTTGGGTTTCTTGAAAGTGCTCCTTTCTTTCTTAGAAGTTATAGATAGCATCTTTGTCGCCATGGAAATATATTTTATTTTGTCAAAAGTGATGTTTAGCTTTAAAAAGTTATTTTGAACTCAGCTTTTTACAAAGTGATTTGGGAAAGTTATTCCCACTATAACGATCTACAGATCTATGGTTTTCGTTTTTGCAAAAGCTGAGTTTCATTCTCATAAGTGATTTTGAAAATAGTTTTTTCTTTAAGTGTTTGGGATATATTGTTGTGTGTGTTGAAGCCTCCTCAAAATATGTCTAGTTTTGAAAAGCTAAAACCTGTTGTCTTTAGCTATGAACTTTTTTCGTAAGATACTTGTCCTTTATCATTGAACTAGTGTAATGCTTTTTGTTACGTTGCCTAGGCCTTTTTTTTATTATTCTCTTGGGACCTGTAAGGTTCCTCTCCAGACACACTATTTTAGTTATACAACACTCTTACGTCGCAAATCCACTTATTCTACAATAGAAAAAACCCTCAGTTTCTCATCACACCACTACCTGACTCTCAGTTCCTTAAATCTTACCCACCAACAGTTATCATGGCTGAATAGCTTCGGGGTAACTCGTACATGACTTTTCCCATGCCCATCTTATACCTATACCTAAAATATTAACCACGGGAAGGAGTGAGATACCAACAAGGGAAATAGAAATATTATGCCATAAGTTCTACCCGGACTACCGACATATCAACTAATCTCATGATTTCCTGCAACCCACAATAACATCATATACATACCAAGAACAAACATAATATAACAGTGCATATACTCAATGCAATGATGCAAATGCATGTCACCATACTCCTCTTCCTTTTTTCCTATTGCATGTATGCAGAGCCCTCGGGCTATACACAACCAACTCTCTTCATAACATCGCTTGGGAACATGGGTTCTCTCACTGACCCACTCCTCTTACCGAGCCATGACGACCATAGCCGAAATACAAGGGATCTAAAATCAATGACCTAGTGTTGAGTCACTCCAATGAGTCATCCTTAGATCACCCCATCTTTGGAATGTCGCCTCAGGTATCTCGGGCATCCACACCGGGTGCACACCGGTCCCTCACATTGGAAGTTGTCGTGCGTTCCTACTCCTTATAACTTCCTTTTCACAATGCACATGATGTATGTCACAATGATATACATAAATAACAATCATTTCCCCCACATCCTCCTCTGTCCTCTCTGACAGGCATCCATCCACTCTGACGGGTGTCGTAAGTAATATCCTTAGCTCAATACACATGACTATCCATTATGGGGATCTCATATCTCTTATGTATCAGGGCCAGCCCTTGTCCGGTTCCGCCACAAGCAGCCGCCGTGGTCGAGAAGACAGTTTAGGCGCGAAAGAGAAGTTGATGAAGGAAGAGGGTCGACAGGAAGGAGCGGCGAGGGAAGAGGGGCGGGCCGCCGACAAGGACATCGCAGCCGCCGCAGCCGCTAGAGGGAGCAAGCGAGAAACCCTAGCAGAGCTATTTCAATTTCACTTAACTAATGTGATTTAGCTTTTTTTTCCATTAGTCTCTTAAGAGTAAATAATTAATAGAATAATATCATTTGAAATTTTATAAAATATTTTTTAAATAGCATTGCTTCATTAATTAATATATTTGGGTTATATAAAAATATATTACTTTTTTTTATTTTACTATCCTTGAATTTTTTGAAATTAATAATTAATATTTTGAATAATTTTAATAATTAATATTTACATTATATGTATGAGAAGTTTATAATTAATATTTAATACAATTAATGAGATTAAATTCATTAATTGTTAGGAAGTATTGTCATTAATAAAATGTGTACATGTCAAGTCAATTTTACTTATGTACTTGATATAATACGCTTGTGTTGAATGATTTTATTTACGATATTTTTTAATATAGGGAAAAATTATTATTGTGTAATTAAATAAAGAAACATGAAAATAATTTTTCATTATAAATGTAATAATAAAATAATTGCGTTCAGACATCTGAATTAGAATTTTTTAGTGTGTATTAAATTTCTTGTGTTAGAGTTCTCTTTTGTGTAAATAATTAATGTCACCCAAATTTAATAATTGATTTTGCATGAATTTTATTGAAGTAATTTTAACTATTTTTAATTAATAATTAATACTTTTTTATTTATGATTGATTATTATTATTCTAACTACTTTTAATTAAAACTTAATATTTTTTTATTAATAATTAATAGTTAATAAAATTATTAACATGAAATAGTTATTAATAATTTATTACTATTGTTATTAAGGCAAAGTTCAAGTGAATCTTAAAATTAAGTTCTTTTTTTTTTGAACTCTTAAAATTAAGTTCTAAAATAAAACGATACAACATTGTAGCTAATATTAAACAAAACAGATAATTATTTATTATTTTAAATTAAATTTCCAAAATATGTATTTATAAAATGAATTTAAGCATCGACTAATTTCAATGTTTAACATAATTATTTTATGTAAAAGGTATTACTTTTCTTAATTCTTTGATTTTTATTTTTTCTCAAGTTTAGGTTGATAATTAATATTTTAACTACGTCCTATATTTTAATTTTTAGTTATATCAAAAGAAGTTATAAAATTAATTTAGAAATAATATTGAAAATTAAAATAAATAGCTAATTAATCTTTTTACTACTGTAAAGTTCAAGTCAGTTTTACTTATATATATATACATATATATTTATATAAATATATAAAAATATACTTAAATTATTAAAATGTTATTGATCTTTAATGCTTATTATATTTTTATATGTAAAAAATATTAATAAGTTTTATTTGTTATTTTTTAAAAATTCATTAACTTATAATTAATAATTAAATTGAAATAACATTAATTTTAATATATAAGAAATTTGAAAAAAATTCAATAAGTTATAAATATTAAATTATTACCAACTCTCTAATAATATTTTTTAAGAATTCTTGTCTCATCAAGTTGTAATTAATAATTAAAATTTAAATAATATTAATATTTAATTTAATATGCGAAATTGGAAAGTTTAACAATTAGTAATTAATATAATGAATAATAAAGTGGGTGTAGTTTTTTCATTTTTTAAAGTGGGTGTAGTCTCATCAAGAGGGAATTTTTTTTATTGTTTAATGTATTTAATGCAATAATTAAAATTAAAATAACATTAACTTTAATAAATAAAAATTGGAAATTTTTAAAATAAGATATAAATATAAAAATTATTATTAAATATCTAATATTGTTATTAATGTAAAGGTAGTAAATTTCAATTTTTATTATTATTTAAAAGTTCTCCTCTCCTCAATTTGTAATTAATAATCAAAATTTAAATAATATTAATATTTATTTTAAATATGAGCAATTGGAAAGTTTAACAATTAGTAATTAATATAAAGAATAATAAATTGGATGTCCTATTTTAAGTTTTAGATTTTATTATTTAGTGTATTTCATACAAAGGAAATTTTTTTATTGCTTAATGCATGTAATGTAAAAGTTCATTTGTCTTTTACACACACTCACATTCATATGTGTGTGTGTAACATTAGCAAGATCTCTTACCTTTGTACTACAGATAATATATTTAATCTCATGGCCAAATGTTGTTGTGTTGTATCTTCCATCTCGAATAATATGTCATGATGGATCCGAGCTACGAAGTTGCAGTGCAATCGTTGGGTTGTGCTCTCTTTTCCATCTTTCAACAATTGTGATTTCTTTGATTAAAAAGATCTTTATATGGAAGCTCTGCGAAGAAATGGTTAGCCTTGTACAGTCCACAAGGGCACCAAGGGATGAGTGTTTTGAATTTTGATGAATCTGCAGCAGGATATTTAGAATCTGTGAGGATCCACAAGCATCTCAAAGAACAAGGAAGAGATAAGGAAGCTTAGGGCCATTCTAACTTTATGGTTACTAGGCTTTAGGAGAAGATTTGGATATTTCAACCAGCCTAGAGGAAATTAAAAATTGAAGTTCTAAATGAGATCATATCAAGAGATGGTTGAGAGAAAGATTAAGCACATCAGTGATGATACTCAATAGCTTATGGACAAGTACGTTTCTGACCATCCTTAAGAAGAAAAAAATCAGAAATGAAAGCATCCACTTTGGAAACAATTTCAAGGGATGTAACCATCGTCACAGTGATGGCCTTTACAGGGTTTTTTCCGAGCTTTAATCCTAATCCAACTTGTGATGCGTATAACATACCACATCTTGCCTTAAATACGACTGCATTCCACTATTTTTGTCTTTTCTTCTTACTGCTCTCTCCACCTTCATGGTCATGGATACCTCAACAACCATCCACGCCACTTATTTCTCATCGACAATGCAAAATGAGCTAAAGTTGTACAAGAAATGAAGCCTGAAGAACAAACAAAGAATGACAAGCCTATTGAATAAGCAAAGAAGCATGTTGAACAAGCAAAGAATGACAAATTGAAAGTTTTCCCAAGCATATGCAAGAAAAGTATTGACATATGCCAATATATTGAAAATATCTACGTCATATAACATATTCACAATATAAGGAGTCATTTGGTGCAAAGCATGTCAAAGAAAAGACATTTGTGTGTATATAAACAATAATAATGCTTTCTTTTCCATTTATATATATATATATATATATATATATATATATTTGATTGATTTTGATATCAAAAGTAAAGACATTGATTGCAAATCTATAATCACTAAGTTGTGCGCCCGTGCTATGCACATAAATTTTTGGTACAAATTCTTTTTAACATTGATCAAATTTAAAATTAATTATAACATTTTTGAACTATGAAATATATTATATAATCTTCTTGATAGTTATAAAATGCTAACAAACTTAAAATATGACTATTTTACCAAATTTTGAGAATATATAATAGTGATGATGATAAAGAATTTTAACAACAAAATTATGATAATGAACATCAAAGAAAACCTATTTAAATTTAGATATATGATGATGTTTTAATGTGCACCTATTTATATTCTTCAATAACTAATTTGCATGTTAATCCACAACACATTGCACACTTGGCTTCACTCAATCTTCCACTCCTCTCTATAAATTCACTCTTCTTTTAGTTTTGCAACATCAAATCCTTCATTCAAGAGTTCTGCAGCCTCTGGTATAGAGATAGAATCTCCAACTTCTCTCTACAAATCCAACCTTGTTCTTGACTCTTGTAAGAACCTGGAGATTTTAAATAATAAGTTGATTATTTAATTATTCCGACATGTTTGATGAATGCCTTAAAACCCTAGTTTAATGCCATGAGAATTTGAGTTATCTATGAAAGGTTTTGAGGAGGCAGTTCATCATAGAAGCTTCAATTGAACCCCAAACAGATGTTCAGATGAGAATTGGACTTTTTACATATCTGTATGGCGGTGTATGCATTTTTTCATAGAGATTGGTTGTAAGGTCGATATAGTTTAGTTTCGGGGGCTCGCAAAAGTTTCTACCACGCGGTAAAGGGTTTGTGAAACACAGTCATCTGAAAATGGGGAAGTTTTAGGCATTTCTAAAATTTTCAAAAGAGATGGAAAATCTTAGAATGTCATGAGGAATCGATTTATGAAATAAACTCGTTTTCAATTAATAGTGTTTTTGGGTCCAAAAC
The DNA here is from genome assembly GCA_030819835.1 of Acmispon strigosus. NCBI lineage: Eukaryota > Viridiplantae > Streptophyta > Magnoliopsida > Fabales > Fabaceae > Acmispon > Acmispon strigosus. The sequence goes on from JAUAMA010000006.1 coordinate 24,904,091, forward strand.
AAACAGAATCTCGAGAATAATATTCGGAGATATTTTCTGATCGACGCCCGAGTTCAGCGATCGTTTGAGTTGAGATGAGCGAGTGACCCACGTCAGTCGCAAAATTGAATCTTTAGAGAAAAGTGATAAAGTATGATTGAAGTTAGTAATTATGACGCGAATAGTGTTTGTGCAAGAGATTTGACTTTGATGTGTAAGTGAATATGATTAAGTATCATATAATCTTTCCAAATTTCTAACTGGGGTCCCTATACTTAAAAAGTTCAATTCTCCCCCCTCCTACATGTGAACTTGATAGCGGAAAATCGCAAGTGTACGATTAAACTATCGCGTAATATAAAAGATTATCGAACCCAAGGGATAGGTGTTCTTATGTTTATATAATTTAGTACTTGTGCAAAGAAAATAAAATGATATGGTTGATGTTTGGTTTATGACAAGAAGAGAGTAATAGCATAAAAATAATAAAGCAAATAAGATGAGAGAATTTAAGCTCTTGGGTTGATTTACATAATTTATAAAACATACTAGAAAACTCTTACTAAATTTCTGAACTTTAAATTCAAATTCATGGTGCTATAGCCTAAGTTTCTACACCCTAATAGCCTTAAGAAATGTAGAACTTCCTTACCTAATTACTAACTCCATAGCCTTGGTTATTAGTTAATTAGAGAAGAAGATGAAGCAAGAATCCGAGCCAACACAAAATTACGTACATCCTTATAGCCTTAAGAAATGCAAACATATAACCTTTTTTATTTCCTATTTCCCTTACTACTTACCAAATGGCCTTATGAATAAGTAGAAAGCATGAAATCTTTTGCGCATAAAGATTAATGAAGAACAAAGAAATAAAACATGAATAGAAGATATTATTCAGAAATGTAAAAGAAAACTAGAACATGAATTATAAATTAAAACAACCCAAAAACTTAAAAGAAGAATTAGCCAAGCATGGCTAAAAGAATCATTGAATTACCCTGGATAGGAGCTCAAGTATGGCTTCCCACAAGTCCTAGGAACAATGATCTTTGAGGGAGAAAGAGAGAATACTTGTTGTATTCTAAGATGGTGTGTTTTACAAGTGAAGAAAAGGGTCCTATTAATAGTAAAAATCCAGCCTCCAACGCTTCAGCGCTAGCATTCCCAATGCATGGGCGCTAGGATGCATTAAAAATCCACTTTCTGTCCGAGGCCCAGCGCTTGAGCGCTGGCTTTCCAACGCTTGGGCGCTGGGTCAACATCTGACTCATCATCTAGTCAGAACCCCAGCGCTCTGGGATCCCAACGCTTGAGCGTTGGGACGCTGCTTCTTCATCTTCAAGCTTTTCCTTCCTTCTTCATTCATGGTAGTGGGTTTTGATGGCCATAAAATGCCACTACTCAGCCTTGTTTAATTCTGAAACCCTTCCTCCACTAACATCAATTCCTTTAAACATTTTTTCCATGTGCTAAATTGGAGAGTGATTCTTCATATTCTTCTTTTTCACTTTGGTCCTCCCTTGGTTAGCACTTCAATTCAAGCCCTCATATTCTCTCAATCTCCACTTTAAGTCCTCCACTCTTGAACTTTTACAATTTGGTCCCTGACTTCCTGAAACTTTACATATTGGTCCCTGGACAAAAATGATAACTAAACCAGCTTTTTCTAAAAATATAAAATAACTAGAAAAATTCCTAAAAATATAAAATAAAGCTAGAAAATCTAATAAAACCTAATCTACATGCAAAATGCAAAATAAATATAAAATCTACATAAAAACAATAAAAAACCTAGATGAGACTCAAAAATAATAAACTAAAAAGACTAAAAAAAGGCTAAAAACATCATATAAAATCCACTCATCAGAACTCACGGACAAGCACCCAAATAAGCACACTTTCATAATTTATTTTATTAAGTGTTAGGTAATGAAAGTAAGAAAGAAGTAAGAGAGAAGTGAGGAAGGGTAGCTTCTTCAACAACATCATCTTCTCCTTGTGGCTGAGCCACATTTCCTATCCCTCCATCACCATTTCTTCTTGGTTCCTTTTGATTCTTTGTTAAAATGTGTAGATCCTTTAGAGGGCTTTCCAACGGTGTAAGATTTGGGAGGAAAGCTTGAGGTTGGGTAAGTTTGGGTTTCTTGAAAGTGCTCCTTTCTTTCTTAAAATTATAGATATCATCTTTGTCTCCATGGAAATATATTTTATTTTGTCAAAAGTGATGTTTAGCTTTAAAAAGTTATTTTGAACTCAGCTTTTTACAAAGTTGATGACTGGATTTTATATGATGTTTTTAGGGTCTTTTTAGTATTTTAATTTTTTTGAGTCTGATATAAGATTTTTATTCTTTTTATGTAGATTTTATATTTATTTTGCATTTTGCAAATAGAATAGATTTTATTTTTTTTAAAGTTTATTTTATATTTTTAGGAATTTTTATAGTTATTTTTATATTTTTAGGAAAGCTGGTATAGTTATCATTTTTGTTCAGGGACCAAATTGTAAGGTTTCAGGAAAGGGAGGATTAAAGTGTTAAAGTTCGAGAGCGGAGGATGAAAAGAGAAGTTTCAAAGACTTGAAGGATTGAAATTGAAGTGCAAGCAAAGAGAGGACTTAAAGTGGGAATCAAGAATATGAAGCAACACTCTTTGATTTAAGAACATGTAAAATAAGTTTGAAGGATTGATGGTAGTGGAGAAGAGGTTTCAGAACATAATAGAGGCTGAGTGGAGGCCATTGAAGGCATTGAAAACCCACTACCATGAAGAGGAGAAAAGCTTGAAGATGAACCAGCAGTCGAGCTAACGCTCCAGCGTTGGACTCCCAACGCTCCAGCGTTGGGACTCTGACTAGGATGTGAGTTGGACTTTCGGCCCAGCGCTCAAGCACTGGGCCTATATCTACAACGTTGGATTTTAATGCACCCAACGCCCAAGCGTTGGGGTTCCCAGCGCTCAAGCGCTGGAGGGCAGATTTTAACGATAAATAAGGGTCTTTTCTTCACTTGTAAGACACACCTATTCAGAATAAAAAAAAGTATTCTTCTTTCCTCCTTAAGAGCATTGTTCCTAGGAATCATGGGAAGCCAAACTTGAGCTCCTATCCAGGGTAATTCGATGCCTCTTTTAGCCATGCTTGGCTAATTCTTTTAAGTATCTTGGGTTGTTTTAGTTTATATTTTATGTCTTAGTTTTCTTCTACATTTCTGAATAATATTTCCAATTCATGTTTTATTTCCTTGTTCTTCATTTCCTCTTAATGTGCATAAGAGTTCTTGCTTATTACTTATAACAATGGAAATTGGTAAGTAGTAAGGGTAATAGGATTTAAAAAAGGCTATAAGTATATATCACTAAGGAATTAGGATAGACGTAGCTTTATGTTGGCCTGATCTTTATCTTCATCTTCTTCTTTAGTTAACTAAATTGCAAGGAATTGAATTTAGTAATTAGGAAGAAATTTCTACACTTGTAAGGAATTAACTTGTAGAAATACTAGGCTATAGCATCATGAACTTGGTTCTAGAATTCAGAAATTAAGTAGGAGTTTGCTAGCATATTTTATAAACTATGTAATTCAACCCAAGTGCTTAAATCTCATCATCATCTTTCTTCTATTTTGTTTTATGCTATTTTATTTTCTAGATCTAAAAACAAAACAACAACATATATCTTTTAATTTTCTGCACAAGGCTCTAAATAATTTAATAGAAAGACACCTATCCCTTGGGTACAATATCTTTTATACTACGCGATAACCATCCGTGCACTTGCGGATTTGGCTATCAAGTTTTTGGCGCCGTTGCCGGGAATAGGTTCTGTTTAAGTTCTTTTTATTATTTTGTTTAGTGCTGTTTGTATATATAAAAAAAAAGAAAAAAAATATTAAAAAAATTGTGGTGAATAGGTGCTATTAAATTCTTTTGCTTTTCTGCATGGTAGGACATTTTGAATGCGACCCTGAAATTGAAAGAACTTTGCATCACAGATTAGCGGAGCAAAGAAGATTAGCAAGGGCCATGTTAGAAACACAAGCGCAAATGGAAGAGTGCCTCCGTGCTGAGTACAATGCACGGGTTGAAGAGGAAGTCCAAGCTAGGCTTCAAAGACAAAGAGTTGAGGAGATAGAACAGGATGCCAACCGTTCCCTTCGGGATATCACAGCTCCTCAGGTAGATATAATTTTGAGGGGAGTATTGTGGTACCGGAGGATGCACTACCAAATTTCCAAATTCCTCCAAACTTCATCTCTTTGGTTAGCCAGAACCAATTTGGTGGAAGTGTCAATGAAGACTCCCACACTCATCTGGAGCTATTCACCAGGCAATGCTCCACCTTAAGGAGAAATGATGTTCACCTGGATACGGTAAGACTAATGCTGTTTCCTTTTTCCTTAAGAGATGTGGCAGAAGAATGGTTGTCCTCACAACCTCACAGGAGCATTACCTCCTGGGATGATTTGGCCGAGAAATTCACGGCTAAATTCTTCCCTTACAACCGGATAAGGAAGTTGAAGCAAGAAATCAACTCCTTCATTCAACAAGATGCTGAGAACCTGTATGAAACATGGGAAAGGTTCAAGGGACTCCTAAGAAGGTGCCCAGGTCACAATATCTCCATTGCAGATCAGGTGGAGAAGTTTTATGCAGCTTTGAATGATTATACAAGAGACAAGTTGGACACTACTGCAAGTGGGGAATTTGATGCTTTGCCACCACAGGGGGCTCTTGATCTGATTAATAAACTTGCTGCAAGAGCTGCCCACTCAAATCAGGACCGGGCCATAAGGAAAGGTATTTTTGAAGTTGAGTCTTTTGATGCCATTTTAGCTTCAAATAAACTTTTGTCCAGGAAAGTGGATGCAATGGTCAAAAGAATGGAAGGAGTTTAGTTAAGCCCGGAAGAGGCAGAAATGGAAGCTGAGGTAAAGGCCATGGGGAATTTCCGAAATTCCTATGGCAATACTTATAATCCATGTTGGAGAAACCACCCCAACTTTTCATGGAGGGACCAAGGGGTTGGTCAAGGAGAGGCCAGGCAGTTTCAGAGGCCATTTCTGAATCAGAGGCCACCAATGCCTTTGAATCCAAGTCAAGGAAGGAAGAGCTTGGAAGAAATTGTTTGTGAAATAGGCCAACAAACTGCACAATTCATGAATGAAACAAGGACTAGTGCCAAGAATCATGATGCCTCTATCAGAAATTTGGAGGTTTAGGTAGGCCAGTTGGCCAAGACCATTTCAGAAAGGATTCCAGGTACTTTTCCATCTGACACTCTTGTTAACCCAAAGGAGAATGTAGAGAATGTTTCAGCTATCACTCTTAGGAGTGGTAAAATTATGCCCGAAAGGGTAGTGCAGATTGAACAAGAGGTGAATTGTGAAGAAAAAGAAAAAGAGAGGAGTGTGCTTAATGATGCTGAAAAAATTATTGAAAATGTAATTTCTCCTTCTAAGAAAATTGGTAAAGTACCATTTCCCAAGGCTTTAAAAAAGAATTTGGAAAAACAATTCTCAAGATTTCTTGAGATTTTCAAAAGACTTCAAATCAATATTCCTTTTTCAAAAGCTTTGGAACAAATGCCTACTTATGCCAAATTTATGAAAGATATTTTATCTAGAAGGAGGAAGTTGAGTGAGATTGAAGAGACTGTAATGTTGATTGAGAAGTGTTCAGCAATTGTATCAAGGAAGCTACCCCAAAATTTTAAAGATCATGGGAACATACCAGTGGATATTGAGGGATTGCCAAACGCAAAAGCTCTTTGTGATTTGGGAGCAAGTATTAACCTCATGCCACTCTCCATCTTTAGAAAATTGGACATGGGAGAGGCCACTCCTACTCTTATGTGTTTGAAGTTGGCAGACAGGTCAATAAAATATCCATATGGAGTTGCTGAAGATGTGCTTGTGACGGTTGACAAATTTGTCTTCCCGGTTGACTTTTTGATCTTGGACATGGAAGAAGACTCTAAGGTACCGTTAATTCTTGGGCGGCCATTCCTTGCTACAGGAAACGCCAAGATTAATGTGGCAGAAGACCTCCTATCTTTGAAGGTAGGAGATGAAAAGATCAAGTTTTCTGTATTCCGGACTCTTAAGCATTATGAGTCCGAGGAAGAGGATGATTTCAAAGATGATGTATTCACCAAAAGAAGAAAAACTTCCCTTAATTGATTAAAAGGGAAGGGTCTATCTCGGACCTTAACAATGAGCTGGTTGGGAGACAACCCAACTTAGGATAGTTTAAGTTTCTGTCTTTTAATTTTCTGCATCATCTTTGTAAATAAATAAAAGAAAAAAAATTCTATGTTTTGCTGCAGGAGGGGTCAGCGCTCAAGGGCTGGAGGCCAACGCTCAATCGTTGAGCCCCTGTTTAACACCGCTGATTCCAGTTGTTCTCAACGCTCCAGCGTTGGAGGGCTAGCGCTCATGCGCTAGGCCCCTGGAATCTCCCAAATTTTTTTTAATTCCAACGCCCAAGCGTTGGAATTCCCGCGCTCAGGCGTTGGGACCCTGTTTGCCCAGCTTTCATTTTAATTCCAGCGCCCAAGCGCTGGCAAACCCAATGCTCCAGCACTGGAACTCGGGCAACTTTCTGTTTTTATTTTGTTTTCTGTTTTCTTTGTTTTTAAATAATTTTGTGTCCACCAGTGCTTAAAAAGTTTTTGATTCTTTGAGTTTTCCCTTGCTTCTATAATGTTTTGATCTTTGGGAACTCAAGAATTCTTGTTTGTTTTTAAGGTGGACACAAATTTTCAACCCTTGTTCTTAAGTATGCTGTTTTGGAAACTAACAAGTCAAGCAAGCTTCTGCTTGTGAGACTTTTGTTTGTTCAATTTTGCAGGAAAGGCACCAAAAGGAGAAAGAACCCTCTTGAACTTGAGCGATCAAAAGTTGAAATTGCAAGGAGGTTTCCTAGACATTTGTAAAAAAAAAAAGAAAGAAAAATACCCGCTTTTAGTTTTTCTGTTTGATAGTTTTTAGTTTTATTTTTAGTGCTAGTTTTATTTTTTCTTTTAGGTTTTTAAACTCCATGGTTGAGTGTCTTTATCCAGTCTGAATATTGCTATTGCTCTGTGAATGTTTTATCTGATTGAAGTGCTTTTTGAAAAGGTTCTTTGTTTTGATGCGGTTAGGATTGCATGCTGTTAGATATGATATGGATATCTTGATTGTTTTGGTTGTTGGCAAAGTTTTTATGAGTTCTAGAAAGGGTACCACTTACCCTATGTTTTTCTGAGAGCTGAGGACTCTGAATGCATGATTGTGAAATTTTTATGCCTTGTGTTGCATGCTGATTGGGATTTTGTATACTTTTTGTAAGTTGAGAAGAGATAATAGGCATTTTTGAAAACTCAGATTCTTGCTTGAAATTTGAAATCCACTAGGAGCCCCTTTTTGAGTTTTAAAAGAGTCATTCTTTGGAGCCTACTTTGTGTGATATTTTTAAGTTGTTAGTGTGATTCATGAGCTGAAATTGCTAGAGCTATGTTTGTTGGGTTTCTCTCTAAAAAAGAAGGAAAAAATTGGAAAAAAGAATAAGGTATGTGTCTTATAAAAAAAAGAAGGAAAGAAAAGAAAAACAATGCAGTAGTGGGGCGAGAAAGAGTATGAGGGGAGTAAAATTCAAAGTCATTCATCCCATACATTCCATTAATTTGTTCAAAAAAGAAAAGTTGAGAGAAACTTTGTGCTTAAAATTGTTTAAAGCTCTTAGTCATAAAAAATCACTTAACAACATATTCTGAGTCAGCCAATAGAGTTGCCAAGTCTTGAAATCCACACCTTGAATTGTTCAACCCTTTGGCCAAGTTACAACCTTCAAAAGTCTCTTCAAAATTACTTAGTTGCACTACTCCAGTTTTGATTTGAATGATAGATAGGATCATTGAGCTTTCTTGTTTTTCATGGAGAATATCTTTTTGTGAGCTTAATTTGATGAACTCAACATGTTAAAAAGCCAAGCCTAACTTTCTTGATTAATATCTGTAAACATGCATGTCTTCCAAATCCGCTAAGCTTTCTTGGAAAAGTTCTTGTGCTTCAAGTTTTAATCAGATAAACTTTCTCTAAACTCGAGACAAGTTTCTCTTTAAGTTTTGTCGCTTGAGGACAAGCTGTCGTTGGGTATAGTGGTGTGACGACTGGATTTTATATGATGTTTTTTTGGGTATTTTTAGACTTTTTTTTTTTGAGTCTCATATTGGATTTTTATTCTTTTTATGTAGATTTTATATTTATTTTGCATTTTTCTTATAGATTAGCTTTTATTTGTTTTTTAATCTTTATTTTATATATTTAGGAATTTTTATAGTTATTTTTATATTTTTAGGAATGCTGGTATAGTTATCATTTTTGTCCAGGGACCAAATTGTAAATTTTCAGGAAAGGGAGGATTAAAGTGTTAAAGTTCGAGAGCGGAGGATGAAAAGAGAAGTTTCAAAGACTTGAAGGATTGAAATTGAAGTGCTAGGACTTAAAGTGGGAATCAAGAATATGAAGCAACACTCTTTGATTTAAGCACATGTAAAATAAGGTTGAAGGATTGATGGTAGTGGAGAAGAGGTTTCAAAACTTAATAGAGGCTGAGTGGAGGCCATTAAAGGCATTGAAAACCCACTACCATGAAGAGGAGAAAAGCTTGAAGATGAACCAGCAGTCAAGCCAACGCTCGAGCGTTGGACTCCCAACGCTCCAGCGTTGGACTCCCTACGCTCCAGCGTTGGGACTCTGACTAGGATGTGAGTTGGACTTTCATCCCAGCGCTCCAGCGCTGGGCTATATCTGCAACGTGGGATTTTAATGCACCCAACGCCCAAGCGTTGGGGATCCCAGCGCTCAAGCGCTGCAGGGCAGATTTTTACTATAAATAGGGGTCTTTTCTTCACTTGTAAGACACACCTATTCAGAATACAACAAGTATTCTTCTTTCCTCCTTAAGAGCATTGTTCCTAGGAATTGTGGGAAGCCAAACTTGAGCTCCTATCCAGGGTAATTCAATGCCTCTTTTAGCCATGCTTGGCTAATAGTTTTAAGTATCTTGGGTTGTTTTAGTTTATATTTTATGTCTTAGTTTTCTTCTACATTTCTGAATAATATTTCCAATTCATGTTTTATTTCCTTGTGACATTTCCTCTTAATGCGCATAAGAGTTCTTGCTTATTACTTATAACAATGGAAATTGGTAAGTAGTGAGGGAAATAGGATTTAAAAAAGGCTATAAGTATATATCACTAAGGAATTAGGATAGACGTAGCTTTATGTTGGCCTGAACTTTATCTTCATCTTTTTCTTTAGTTAACTAAATTGCAAGGAATTGAATTTAGTAATTAGGAAGAAAGTTCTACATTTGTAAGGAATTAACTTGTAGAAATACTAGGCTATAGAATCATGAACTTGGTTCTAGAATTCAGAAATTAAGTAGGAGTTTGCTAGCATATTTTATAAACTATGTATTTCAACCCAAGTGCTTAAATCTCATCATCATCTTTCTTCTCTTTTATTTTATGCTATTTTATTTTCTAGATCTAAAAACCAAACAACATATATCTTTTTATTTTCTGCACAAGGCTCTAAATAATTTAATAGAAAGACACCTATCCCTTGTGTACGATATCTTTTATACTACGTGATAATCATCCGTGCACTTGCGGATTTGGCTATCAAAAGTGATTTGGGAAAGTTATTCGCACTATAACGATCTACCGATCTATGGTTTTCGTTTTTGCAAAAGCTGAGTTTCATTCTCATAAGTGATTTTGAAAATAGTTTTTTCTTGAAGTGTTTGGGATATATTGTTTTGTGTGTTGAACCCTCCTCAAAATGTGTCTAGTTTTGAAAAGCTAAAACCTATTCTCTTTAGCTTTGAACTTTTTACGCAAGATACTTGTCTTTTATCGTTGAACTAGTGTAATGCTTTTTGTTACGTTGTCTAGGCCTTTTTTTTTTATTCTCTTGGGACCTGTAAGGTTCCTCTCCAGACACACTATTTTTTTTATACAACACTCTTACGTCACAAATCCACTTATCCTACGATACCAAAAACCCTCAGTTTCTCATCACACCACTACCTGACTCTCAATTCCTTAAATCTTACCCACCAACAGTTATCATGGCTAAATAGCTTCGGCGTAACTTGTACATGACTTTTCCCATGCCCATCTTATACCTATACCTAAAATATTAACCACGGGGAAGGAGAGAGCTACCAACAAGGGAAATAGAAATATTATGCCATAAGTCCTGCCCGGACTACCGACATATTAACTAATCTCATGATTGCCTACAACCCACAATGACATCATATACATACCAAGCACAAACATAATATAACAGTGCATATACTCAATGCAATGATGCAAATGCATGTCATCATACTCCTCTTCCTTTTTTCCTATTGCATGTATGCAGAGCCCTCGGGTTATACACAACCAACTCTCTTCATAACATCGCTTGGGAACATGGGTTCTCTCATTGACCCACTCCTCTTACCGAGCCATGACGACCATAGCCGAAATACAATGGATCTAAAATCAATGACCTAGTGTTGAGTCACTCCACTGAATCATCCTTAGATCACCCCATCTTTGGAATGTCGCCTCAGGTATCTCGGGCATCCACACCGGGTGCACACCGGTCCCTCACATTGGAAGTTGTCGTGTGTTCCTACTCCTTATAACTTCCTTTTCACAATGCACATGATGTATGTCACGATGATATACATAAATAACAATCATTTCCCCCACATCCTCCTTTGTCCTCTCTGACAGGCATCCATCCACTCTGACGGGTGTCACTCTGACAGGTGTCGTAAGTAATATCCCTAGCTCAATACACATGACTAGCCATTACGGGGATCTCATATCTCTTATGTATTAGGGCCAGCCCTTGTCCGGTTCTGCCACAAGCAGCCACCGTGGGAGAGGCCGAAGCAGATCTAGGTGCCTCCATAGAAGGGAAAACGAGAAACAGAGCATGGTCGAGAAGACAGTTTAGGAGCGAAAGAGAAGTTGACGAAGGAAGAGGGCCAACAGGAAGGACGGCGAGGGAAGAGGGGCGGGCCGCCGACAAGGACACCGCAGCCGCCGTAGCCGCTGGAGGGAACAAGCGAGATACCCTAGCAGAGCTATTTCAATTTCACTTAACTAATGTGATTTAGGTTTTTTTTTTTTCCATTAGTCTCTTAAGACCAAATAATTAATAGCATAATATCATTTGAAATTTTATAAAATATTTTTTAAATAGCATTGCTTCATTTATTAATTTTAGTATTTAATATATTTGTGTTATATAAAAAAATATTTCTTTTTTTTATTTAACTATCCTTGAATTTTTTGAAATTAATAATTAATATTTTGAATAATTTTAATAATTAATATTTACATTATATGTATGAGAAGTTTATAATTAATATTTAATACAATTAATGAGATTAAATTCATTAATTGTTAGGAAGTATTGGAAAGTTTAAAAATTAGTAATTAATATAATGAATAATAAAGTGGCTGTAGTTTTTTCTTTTTTTCTTTAATGTTTTTAATAAAGAGGGAATTTTTTTATTGTTTAATGTATTTAATGCAGCAATTAAAATTAAAATAACATTAACTTTAATAAATAAAAATTTGGAAATTTTTAAAATAAGATATAAATATAAAATTATTATTAAATATCTAATATTGTTATTAATGTAAAGGTAGTAAATTTCAATTTTTATTATTACTTAAAAGTTCTCCTCTCCTCAATTTGTAATTAATAATCAAAATTTAATTAATATTAATGTTTATTTTAAATATGAGCAATTGGAAAGTTTAAAAATTAGTAATTAATATAAAGAATAATAAAGTGGATGTCCTATTTTAAGTTTTTGATTTTATTATTTAGTTTATTTAATACAAAGGAAAAAAATTTATTGCTTAATGTATTTAATGTAAAAGTTCATGTGTCTTTTACACACACACACGTTCACATGTGTGTGTGTAACATTAGCAAGATCCCTTACCATTGTACTACAGATAATATATTTAATCTCATGGCCAAATGTTGTTGTGTTGTATCTTCCATCTCGAATAATATGTCATGATGGATCCGAGCTACGAAGTTGCAGTGCAATCGTTGGGTTGTGCTCTCTTTTCCATCTTTCAACAATTGTGATTTCCTTGATTAAAAAGATCTTTGTTTGGAAGCTCTGCGAAGAAATGGTTAGCCTTGTACAGTCCACAAGGGCACCAAGGGATGAGTGTTTTGAATTTTGATGAATCTGCAGCAGGATATTTAGAATCTGTGAGGATCCACAAGCATCTCAAAGAACAAGGAAGAGATAAGGAAGCTTAGGGCCATTCTAACTTTATGGTTACTAGGCTTCAGGAGAAGATTTGGATATTTCAACCAGCCTAGAGGAAATTCGAAATTGAAGTTCTAAATGAGATCTTATCCAGAGATGGTTGAGAGAAATATTAAGCACATCAGTGATGATACTCAATAGCTTATGGAGGTACGTTTCTGACCATCCTTAAGAAGAAAACAATCAGAAATAAAAGCATCCACAGGCGCCATGCCATACATGTAGGTAAGGTCAAAATTTATAGCCCATTTATCAAAGATACTTTGGAAACAATTTCAAGGGATGTAACCATCGTCACAGTGATGACCTTTATAGGGTTTTTTCCGAGCTTTAATCCTGATCCAAGTTGTGATGCGTATAACATACCACATCTTACCATTCCACTATTTTTGTCTTTTCTTCTTACTGCTCTCTCCACCTTCATGGTCATGGATACCTCAACAACCATCCACGTCACTTATCTCTCATCGACAATGCAGAAGGAGCTAAAGTTGTACAAGAAATGAAGCCTGAAGAACAAACAAAGAATGACAAGCCTGTTGAATAAGCAAAGAAGCATGTTGAACAAGCAAAGAATGACAAATTGAAAGTTTTCCCGGGCATATGCAAGAAAAGTATTGACATATGCCAATATTTTGAAAATATCTATGTCATATAACATATTCTCAATATAAGGAGCCATTTGGTGCAAAGCATGTCAAAGAAAAGACATTTGTGTGCATATAAACAATAATAATGCTTACTTTCCATTTATATATATATATACATACATATATATATATATATATATATATATATATATATATATTTATATATATATTTGATTGATTTTGATAACAAAAGTAAAGACATTGATTGCAAATCTATAATCACTAAGTTGTGCGCCCGTGCTATGCACATAAAATTTTTGGTACAAATTCTTTTTAACATTGATCAAATTTAAAATTAATTATAACATTTTTGAACTATGGAATATATTATATAATCTACTTGACAGTTATAAAATGCTAACAAACTTAACAATATGACTATTTTGCCAAATTTTCAGAATATATAATAGTGATGATGATAAAGAATTTTAACAACAAAATTATGATAATGAACATCAAAGAAAACCTATTTAAATTTAGATAAATGATGATGTTTTAATGTGCACCTATTTATATTCTTCACTAACTAATTTGCATGTTAATCCACAACACATTGCACACTTGGATTCACTCAATCTTCCACTCCTCTCTATAAATTCACTCTTCTTCTAGTTTTGCAGCATCAAATCCTTCATTCAAGAGTTCTGCAGCCTCTGGTATAGAGATAGAATCTCCAACTTCTCTCTACAAATCCAACCTTGTTCTTGACTCTTGTAAGACCTTGGAGATTTTAAAAAATTAAATGATTATTTAATTATCTCGACATGTTTGATGAATGCCTTAAAACCCTAGTTAAATGCCATGAGAATTTGAGTTATCTATGAAAGGTTTTGAGGAGGCAGTTCGTCGTAGAAGCTTCAATTGAACCCCAAACAGATGTTCGGATGAGAATTGGACATTTTACATATCTGTATGGCGGTGTATGCAATTTTTTCATAGAGATTGGCTGTAAGGTCGATATAGTTTAGTTTCGGGGGCCCGCAAAAGTTTCTACCATGCGGTAAAGGGTTTGTGAAAACCCAGTCGTGCGAAAATGGGGAAGTTTTAGGCATTTCTAAAATTTTCAAAAGAGATGGAAAATCTTAGAATGTCGTGAGGAATTTGTTTATGAAATAAACTCGTTTTCAATGAATAGTGTTTTTGGGTCCAAAACGAACGGAATCTCGAGAATAATATTCGGAGATATTTTCCAATCGACGCCCGAGTTCAGCGATCGTTTGAGTGGAGATGAGCGACTGACCCACGTCAGTCGCAAAATGGAATCTTTACAGAAAAGTGATAAAGTATGATTGAAAATAGTAATTATGAACCGAATAGTGTTTGTGTAAGAGATTTGACTTCGATGTGTAAGTGAATATGATTAAGTATCATATAATCTTTCCAAATTTCTAACTGGGGTCCCTATACTTAAAAAATTCATTTCTCCCCCCTCCCACTTGTGAACCCACGGTCAAGCACCCAAATACACACACTTTCATAATTTATTTTATTAAGTGTTAGGTAAAGAAAGTAAGAAAGAAGTAAGAGAGAAGTGAGGAAGGGTAGCTTCTTCAACAACATCATCTTCTCCTTGTGGCTGAGCCACATTTCCTATCCCTCCATCATCATTTCTTCTTGGTTCCTTTTGATTCTTGGTTAAAATGTGAAGATCCTTGAGAGGGCTTTCCAACGATGTAAGTTTTGGGAGGAAAACTTGAGGTTGGGTAAGTTTGGGTTTCTTGAAAGTGCTCCTTTCTTTCTTAAAAGTTATAGATATCATATTTGTCTCCATGGAAATATATTTTATTTTGTCAAAAGTGATGTTTAGCTTTAAAAAGCTATTTTGAACTCAGCTTTTTACAAAGTTGATGACTGGATTTTATATAATGTTTTTAGGGTCTTTTTAGTCTTTTTTTTTTTTGAGTCTAATATAGGATATTTATTCTTTTTATGCAGATTTTATATTTATTTTGCATTTTGCATATAGATTAGCTTTTATTAGTTTTTTAAACTTTATTTTAGTTTTTAGTAATTTTTATAGTTATTTTTATATTTTTAGGAAAGCTGGTATAGTTATCATTTTTGTCCAGGGACCAAATTGTAAAGTTTCAAGAAAGGGAGGATTAAAGTGTTAAAGTTCGAGAGCGGAGGATGAAAAGAGAAGTTTCAAAGACTTGAAGGATTGAAATTGAAGTGCTAGCAAAGGGAGGACTTAAAGTGGGAATCAAGAATATGAAGCAACACTCTTTGATTTAAGCACATGTAAAATAAGGTTGAAGGATTGATTGTAGTGGAGAAGAGGTTTCAGAACTTAATAGAGGCTGAGTGGAGGCTATTGAAGGCATTGAAAACCCACAACCATGAAGAGGAGAAAAGCTTGAAGATGAACCAACAGTCGAGCCAACGCTCAAGCGTTGACTCCCAACGCTCAAGCGTTGGGACTCTGGCTAGGATGTGAGTTGGACTGTCATCCTAGCGCTCAAGCGTTGGAAGCCAGCGCTCAAGCACTGGGCCTATATCTGCTACGTGGGATTTTAATGCACCCAACTCCCAAGCGTTGGGGATCCCAGCGCTCAAGCGCTGGAGGGTAGATTTCTACTATAAATAGGGGTATTTTCTTCACTTGTAAGGGTTGACAAATTTGCTTGTGAGGGTTGACAAATTTGTCTTCCCGGTTGACTTTTTGATCTTGGACATGGAAGAAGACTCTAAGGTACCGTAAATTCTTGGGTGGCCATTCCTTGCTACAGGAAACGCCAAGATTAATGTGGCAGAAGGCCTCCTATCTTTGAAGGTAGGAGATGAAAAGATCAAGTTTTCTGTATTCTGGACTGTTAAGCATTATGAGTCCGAGGAAGAGGATGATTTCAAAGATGATGTATTCACCAAAATAAGAAAAACTTCCCTTAATTGATTAAAAGGGAAGGGTCTATCTCGGACCTTAACAATGAGCTGGTTGGGAGACAACCCAACTTAGGATAGTTTAAGTTTCTGTCTTTTAATTTTCTGCATCATCTTTGTAAATAAATAAAAGAAAAAAATTCTATGTTTTGCTGCAGGAGGGGCCAACGCTCAAGTGTTGAGCCCCTGTTTAACATCCCTGATTCCAGTTGTTCTCAACGCTCCAGCGTTGGAGGGCTAGCGCTCATGCGCTAGGCCCTTGGATTCTCCCAATTTTTTTTTAATTCCAATGCCCAAGCGTTGGAATTCCAGCGCTCAGGCGTTGGGACCTTGTTTGCCCAGTTTTCATTTTAATTCTAGCGCCCAAGCGTTGGCAAACCCCATGCTCAAGCGCTGGAACTCGGGCAATTTTTCTGTTTTTATTTTGTTTTCTGTTTTCTTTGTTTTTAAATAATTTTGTGTCCACCAGTGCTTAAAAAGTTTTTGATTCTTTGAGTTTTCCCTTGCTTCTATAATGGTTTTGATCTTTGGGAACTCAAGAATTCTTGTTTGTTTTTAAGGTGGACACAAATAATCAACCCTTGTTCTTAAGTATGCTATTTTGGGAACTAACAAGTCAAGCAAGCTTCTGCTTGTGAGACTTTTGTTTGTTCAATTTTGCAGGAAAGGCACCAAAAGGAGAAAGAACCCTCTTGAACTTGAGCGATCAAAAGTTGAAATTGCAAGGAGGTTTCCTGGGTATTTGTAAAAAAAAAAAAAAAGAAGAAGAAAGAAAAATACCAGCTTTTATGATTTTAAACTGCCTGGTTGAGTGTCTTTATCCAGTCTGTATATTACTATTGCCTTGTGAATGTTTTATCTGATTGAACTGCTTTTTGAAAAGGTTATATGTTTTGATGCGGTTAGGATTGCATGCTTTTAGAAATGATTTGGATATCTTGATTATTTTGGTTGTTGGCAATGTTTTAATGAGTTCTAGAAAGGGTACCACTTACCCTATGTTTTTCTGAGAGTTGAGGACTCTGAATGCATGATTGTGAAATTTTTCTGCCTTGTGTTGCATGTTGATTGGGATTTTGTATACTTTGTAAGTTGAGAAGAGATTATAGGCATTTTTGAAAACTCAGATTCTTGCTTGAAATTTGAAATCCACTAGTAGCCCCTTTTTGAGCCTTAAAAGAGTCATTCTTTGGAGCCTACTTTGTGTGATATTTTTAAGTTGTTAGTGTGATTCATGAGCTGAAATTGCTAGAGATATGTTTGTTGGGTGTCTCTCTAAAAAAGAAGGAAAAAATTGGAAAAAAGAATAAGGTATGTGTCTTATAAAAAAAAGAAGGAAAGAAAAAATAATAATGAAGTAGTCGAGTGAGAAAGAGTATGAGGGGCCTTGAAGTCGAAACTATGTTCTTTGGTTTGAAAGACATTCTGGTTTGCTTCCCTTTTTGACATGCATCACAAAGCTTGTCTTTTTCGAATCTTATGTTTGGAAACCCAACAACTAGATCATGCTTGACCAGTTTGTTTAAATGATCTATGTGTATATGAGCAAGTCTTCTATGCCATAGCCATGAATCACTATTGTTCTTTGCCAAAAGGCATCTTACGTTTTGTGGAATTTCATCCAAGGAGATCATGAAGACTTTATTTACTTTATATCCAGAAAACTTAATTTTTTTAGTTTTCACATCTTTTACTACACATATATCATCAATAAAACCAACTTTCAAACCTTTGTCACATAATTGACTGATACTCAAAAGATTATGCATCAAACCATCAACATAAAGAACTTTATCGATGACTGTTTGACGGGGTGTGCCTATTCTTCCAATACCGAGTATCTTTCCCTTTTGATTGTTACCATATGTGACAAAACCTTTTTCCCTAAGTATAAGAAAAGAAAACTTGGTTTTGTCTCCTGTCATGTGTGATGAGCAGCCACTATCAAGATACCATAAATCCTTTGCTGCGTTCATACACACCTGGGAATCTTCAACATCTGAATCATGTGAGGCCATCAAAGCAACTTGTGCTTCTTCTTTACCAGAGTCTGATGATGAACTTACTTCATTATCATCCCAAGCAAAATATGCTCTTCGTGTAGGTTGATCCTTTTTCTCGAATTTTTCTCTTAGACCATGTTTCTTCTTCTGAAGATTTGGACATTCTGACTTGAAGTGTCCCGGCTTGCCACATTCGAAACATGTGATCTTTTGAGAGGAAGATGACTCATTGTTCTTTTGGAATGATTTGTTGTTGTTGAATTTCACACCTTTTCTCTTAAGAAACTTTCCAAAATTCTTTACTAGAAGATTCACATTTCCATTGTCTTCTTCCTCAGAATCTGCATCATAATCTTCTTTGATGCTTTCTTTTGCTTTTAGGGAAATGGATCGATACTTCTTCTCATGTTGTTCATTCTCTTCCAAACGATTCAATTCCAACTCGTGTTCTTGGAGTTTTCCAAAGAGAGTTGCAAGAGTCATTTTTGATAAACTCTTCTTCTCTGAGATGGCTATTACTTTTGGTTGCCATACTCAGAACTTTCATGTTCAAGTCACTGTTTGAAAATTGTCTACCAAGAGCAATCAAATGATTAATTAAATGAGTGAACCGTTTTTGCATATCTAATACCTTTTCTCCTGGAAGCATTCTGAACATTTCATATTCCTGAGATAGAGTATTGATCTTTGATCTCTTGACTTCATCTGTCCCTTCATGAGTCACCATCAACGTATCCCATATTTCTTTTGATGTAGTGCACGTTGATACTCTGAAAAATTCATCCATTCCAAGGGCAGATGTAAGGATGTTCATTCCTTTGAGATCATATTGAACCTTCTTCTTTTCTTCTTCACTCCATGAACTTTCTGGTTTTACTTATGAAGTTCCTTCTACTTCTGCTACAGGCACAAAGGGACCTTCTTCAATGGCTTTCCAAATTCCTGCGTCTAATGACTTTATGAATATCTTCATCTTGATTTTCCAGAAGTCATGGTGTTCTCCATTGAAGAATGGTGGCCTGTTTATGTTGTGCCCTTCATTGGTTCCATGATTGGAAGAGGATGCCATCTTTTCCTGGACCTTAGGAATAACTTACCTAAACTTCCGCTCTGATACCAATTGTTGGTTCAGATAGAAACCTGGGAGGGGGGGTGAATCAGTGTTGCCCCGATTTTCGCCTTATTGAAAATGTTACTTTCAAGATGATGATAATCACGAGACGATTGTTGTGATTGCAGCGGAATTGAGTATTGCTTGAGAGTAAAAGATGAAGGATGAAGGAAATAACACACAGAGTTTTATCCTGGTTCACCTTCAATCCACCGAAGGCTACGTCCAGTCCCTCAAAGAAATCCTTTGAGGATTTTTCCACTATTGATAAAATTTCTTACAAGTTCCTAACCCAAGGACCCCAAGAATTTCTACCAATATCCTGTGAAAGCAAACCACTTTCAACAGTCCCTGAAAGCAAACAACTTTCAGTTCCTGAAGGCAAACCACCCTCAGACCTTAAAGGCTAAACTACCTTCAAGCAATACCCTGAAAGTATACCACTTTCAGTGACAACAACCCTTCACCGAATACCACGGTGAAAACTCAATCTTACAGAAAGAGATGAAGAAGAGTTTACAATTTGGCTGTATCAATCCTTTAACATGAAAATGGATTGATCATGAGAATTTATGCTTTAAGGCTTTTAAGCATAATATAATTCTGAGTTCCTCAAGATATGACCAACTAAAGTGTTCTTATAAACATGAAGATCATGAACTCAGAATTTAGGCTCTTGAAGGTTTAAGTTCTAAAAGATGAACTAATTTTGACAAAGATTTGGCCTAATGTTGTATTCTCATGTGTTGTATGTTGTCTCTTGTTTTCTGGGCTCAAATGGACTTTATATAGGCAAGGGAAACGTCCTTGAACCATCACAACCCTTTTCAAAAGGTTTGGGACACAATGGTTCATGAAAAGATGTAACTTTTCGTTCTGGTAATCGATTACATCACTTAGTGTAATCGATTACACTAATAGCCGTTTCAGTTTGAATTTGAATTTCAAACATGTAATCGATTACAAACAACAAGTAATCGATTACTTGCCTAGGTGTAATCGATTACCAGAATCCTGAAATCGATTACACTGAAGTCTATCTTCCAGAAACTTGATCCTTTGAGATCGGCTTAAGGTTTTCTACTTCTTTTAAGTTATGAAAACACTTAGCTTGATTTGTTTAGGTGTTTTAAGAGCCTTTATGCTTTAATAGACCTTTAGAAGCATAACTCACCTAAACTAAGACTTCTAGACTATTGATGAACTTTGTAGCGTTGTTTCTTCGAAGTCTTCTTTTCTTCTTTTTGTTGATGAGTTTGTCGTCATCAAAACCACAGCCAGGGTCAGGAGCAAGACCTTCTTCACAATTGTTCATTTGGAAAGATCTGTTATTGTTAAATTCCATACCTTTTCTTTGGAGAAAGTTTCCAAAGTTCTTTACTAGAAGATTTATATTCCCATTATCTTCTTTTTCAGAATCTGCATCATAATCATCTTTGATGCTTTCTTTTGCCTTTCGGGAAATGGATCGATATTTCTTCTCATGTTGTTCATGCTCCTCCAAACGATTCAATTCCAACTCATGTTCTTGGAGTTTTCCAAAGAGAGTTGCAAGAGTCATATTTGATAAACTCTTCTTCTCTGAAATGGTCGTAACCTTTGGTTGCCATGCTCTTGTAAGTGATCTTAGAACTTTCATGTTCAAGTCACAGTTTGAGAACTGTGTACCAAGAGCAATCAAATGGTTAATCAAATGAGTGAATCGTTTTTGCATATCCAATACCTTTTCTCCTGGAAGCATTCTGAACATTTCATATTCTTGAGATAGAGTATTGATCTTTGATCTCTTGACTTCATTTGTTCCTTCACGAGTCACCATCAACGTATCCCATATTTCTTTCGATGATGTACATGTTGATACTCTGAAAAACTCATCCATGCCAAGAGCAGATGTAAGAATATTCATTCCTTTGAGATCATATTGAACCATCTTCTTTTCTTCTTCACTCCAATTGTTTTCTGACTTTGGTTGTGAACTTCCTTCAACTTCTTCAGGCACAAAGGGACCTTCTTCAATGGCTTTCCAGATTCCTGCGTCGAATGACTTCATGAATATTTTCATCTTGATTTTCCAGAAGTCATAGTGTTCTCCATTGAAGAATGGTGGCCTGTTTATGTTGAATCCTTCACTGGTTCCATGATTGGAAGAGGATGCCATCTTTTCCCGGATCTTAGGAGCAATTTACCTAAACTTACGCTCTGATACCAATTGTTAGTAGAGATAGCAACCTGAGAGGGGGGGGGGGTGAATCAGGTTTACCCGATTTTCGCCTTAATAACTTCTTACTTTCAAGATAAATGTAAATGCAAACGATTGCAGCGGAATTAAGCGTTGCTTGAAAGTAAAGATGAAGGGGTAGAAGAATTCACACACGAAATTTTATCCTGGTTCACCTTCTATCTACCGAAGGCTACGTCCAGTCCCTCAAGAAAATCCCTTGAGGATTTTTCCACTATTGATAAAAATCTCTTACAAGTTCTTACACCAAGGACCCTAAGAATTTCTATCAATTTCCTGTGAAAGTATACCACTTTCAACAGCCCCTGAAAGTATACCACTTTCAGTTCCTGAAGGCAAACTACCTTCAGACCTTGAAGGCTAAACCACCTTCAATCAACACCCTGAAAGTACACCACTTTCAGTAACAACAACCCTTCACCGAGATCCACGGTGAATACTCAATCTATCAGAAAGAGATGAAGAAGAGTTTACAATTGGCTGTATCAATCCTTTTTCATACAAGTGGATTGATCATGAGAATTTATGCTTTAAGGCTCTTAAGCATAACAAGATTCTGAGTTCCTCAAGATGTGAACAACTAGAGTGTTCTTTTAATCATAAAGATCATGAACTCAGAATTTAGGCTCTTTGAAAGTTTAAGTGCAAAAAGACTTAATGAAGGAACTTATTTTGACAAAGCTTTGGCCTAATGTTGTATTCTCATGTGTTTTTGTGTTCTGGACTCATATGGACTTTATATAGGCAAGAGAAACGTCCTTGAACAAATGCAAACTTTCCCAAAAGGTTTGAGACACAATGGTTCATGAAAAGATGCAACTTTTCGTGTGTGTAATCGATTACATCACTTAGGTAATCGATTACACTAATAGCCGTTACAGTTTGAATTTCAAATTCAAACATGTAATCGATTACAAGCAAGAAGTAATAGATTACTTGCCTAGGTGTAATCGATTACTAGAAGACTGAAATCGATTACACTAAAGTCCAATTTCCAGAAACTTGATCTTTTAAGATCGGCTTAAGTTTTTCTACTTCTTTTAAATTATGAAAACATTAAGCTTGATTAGTTTAGTTGTTTTAAAGAGCCTTTATGCTTTGAGAAGCCTTTAGAAGCATAACTCACCTAAACTAAGACTTCTAGGTAAATGATGAACTTTATAACGCTGTTTCCCCTAAGTCTTCTTTTCTTCTTTTTGCCGATGAGTTTGTCATCATCAAAACCTCAGCCAGGGTCAGGAGCAAGACCTTCTTCACATAGAATCCTCAGACATCTCAGAAGGGTCAAGTTCCTTGAGATTCTCGATCTCTTTACGCATAAAGGAGTCCACAGATTCTACTCGATTCTCCAAAAGCAGGAATCGAGAGCGAATAATATCCTCCAGATGACTCAATCTTTGTGAGAGACGTAGCGCCAAGATGTCCATGCGTTCAAGGATGACTTTAGTTTCCTGAGAGCAGTTGGAAGGGATTATATAGAAAGGAGATAGTCCAACAGATGCAGCATTGGTTTGTATGTCTATGCGGTACCGATGTTGCACATAAGGATCATGGAAAGAATCCCTTCGAGGAGTATTGACAGGAGATGAGATATTTGAAGGACGAGGGACGGACCCCATGGTTAGAGCAAGACCAAGAAGGAAGGCAGAAGATTTTGTAGACAAGAAGAATCAAATCAAGAGTTGTAGGTATGGTGAGAGAACAAGAGAACGATGGCAAATTTATAGAAACTTGTATGCGTAATCGATTACATCAGTTATATAATCAATTACGTGATGTTTTGAATTTTAAATAAAATGGAGGGAATTCTAAGGAACTGACAGTTTTCGATGATGTAATCGATTACAGAAATTGAGGTAATCGATTACCTTAAGTATCTAAAGAGGCACGAGGACTGGAGAACATAGGTTAATCGATTACTGGGTGTATGATAATCGATTACTTAAGACATTTTACAAGTTCTAAGCTATAAGTTCCTATGTAATAGATTACTAGAAAAATTAATCAAATACTTAAGTGTAAAATCACACAAAAGACATATGACTAAACATATAAGCAATATAATTAAAACATATAAACAGATACTCATGTAAATTTCTATATTCACAAAAATTATACAAAAAAATCATGCAATGTAATTAAAACATATAAACAGATACTCAGATAAATATCTAATTAAATATCATGTTCATCTATAATACCTAATTCTCTTCTAATCTTAAAGAATGAATCTTTAGGAAGGGGTTTAGTAAATATATCAACTAATTGGTTATGTGTATCTACGATGGAAATCTCAATATCCTTTCTCATGACGTGATCTCGAAGAAAATGATGTCTTATATCAATATGCTTCGTTCGAGAATGCATGATGGGGTTTTTCGTGAGATTAATGGCACTTGCGTTGTCACATTTGATTGGGATGCAGCCCAGCTCTAAGCCATAATCTTTGAGTTGTTTCTTGAGCCATAAGGTTTGTGCACAACAACTTCCTGCAACAATGTATTCTGCTTCAGCAGTACTTAAAGCAACACATGCTTGTTTCTTACAGGACCAAGAAACAAGAGCATAATCTGAATCAGAATATCCAATCAAATCACAAACACTCCCTTTGGGATACCACAGACCAACATTTGTAGTTCCTTTCAGATATTTGAAAATCCTTTTTACTGCACTCAAATGTGATTCCCTAGGAGATGCTTGATATCTAGCACATAAACACACACTAAACATAATATCAGGTCTACTTGCTGTTAAATAAAGAAGAGATCCGATCATACCTCTGTACTTGGTGATGTCTACGGGAACACCGGACTCATCTTGATCTAGGTATGTGTTAGACCCCATTGGTGTGGCTATGGCTTTGCAATCATCCAAATCATATTTCTTTAAAATCTCCTTGCAAAACTTTGATTGGTTGATGAATATCCCATCATGTGATTGCTTAATTTGCAATCCTAGAAAGAAATTTAACTATCCCATGATAGACATCTCAAAATCCTCTTGCATCATGTTAGAGAAATCCTTACACAGAGATTCGTTAGTTGAACCAAAAATAATATCATCTACAAAAATTTGAACTAATAAAGTATTACCTTTGGTTTTCTTGATAAACAAGGTTGTGTCAGCCTTACCCTTTTGAAATCCTTTTTCACAAAGGAATGTGCTTAATATGTCATACCATGCACAAGGGGCTTGTTTAAGACCATAGAGTGCCTTCTTTAATCTGAAGACATGTGAAGGGTACTTGGGATCTTCAAATCCTGGAGGTTGCTTCACATATACTTCTTCTTGAATGAATCCGTTCAGGAAAGCACTTTTAACATCCATTTGATATAATGGAAAGTTTAAAGAACAGACATATGCCAATAGAAGTCTTATGGCTTCCAACCTTGCTACTGGTGCATAGGTTTCATCAAAATCAATACCTTCTTCTTGATTATATCCTTGTGCAACCAGTCTTGCTTTGTTTCTGACAATTATACCATTTTCATCCAGTTTATTTCTGAATACCCATTTTGTTCCAATGATATTCTTGTCAGTGGGCTTAGGAACCAATTCCCAAACTTGATTCCTTTCAAATTGGTTTAGTTCTTCTTGCATTGCCACAATCCAATACTCATCTTCAAGAGCATCATTCACCTTTGAGGGTTCTATTTGAGATACACAGGCCATATTCAACACTGAATCATTTAAGCGTAGCCTTGTAGAAACACCTCTACAAATATCTCCAATGATATTGTCTACTGGATGATCCCTGTGGGTTCTCCATTCCTTTGGTAGTTGATAAGTAATATCTTCAATATGCTCTTCTTGTACTGAACCTTGATCATTCTGCTTTTGAGAGTCTTCATTGATAATGTTATCTTCCTCATCATTATCTGGAAGATTGACTGTATCTTCTTTTGAAGAATTAGACTCATCAAAGGAGACATGTTTGGATTCTTCAATAGATAGAGTTTTCTTGTTAAAGACTCTATATGCTTTGCTCGTTAGAGAATATCCAAGGAATATACCTTCATCAGATTTTTCATCAAACTTACCAAGGTTTTCCTTTCCATTGTTCAAGACAAAGAATTTTGATCCAAAAGCATGTTGATGAGCAATATTTGGTTTCCTTCCTTTGTAGAGTTCATAGGGGGTTTTCTTCAGAATAGGTCTAATAAGAACTCTATTAGAAACATAGCAAGCAGTACTTACAGCATCAGCCCAGAAGTAATTTGGAAGGTTAGATTCACTTAGCATGGTCCTTGCTAGTTCTTCAAGTAATCTGTTCTTCCTTTCTACAACACCATTTTGTTGTGGTGTTCTTGAAGCAGAAAAATTATGTGATATTCCTTTCTCATCACATAATTGCTAAAATTGATGATTCTGAAACTCTCCACCATGATCACTTCTAATAGAAGAGATCTTTAAAGCCTTTACATTTTGAACAAGCCTTGCATATCTTTTGAATGTGTTGAAGGCTTCATTCTTATGAGGCAAGAATAAAGTCCAGGTAAATCTAGAAAAATCATCAACAATAACAAGGGCATAATAGTTACCTCCAAAGCTCTTAGTCCTTGATGGTCCAAACAAATCCATGTGAAGTAATTGGAGAGGTCTTGTAGTTGAGACTATATTCTTTGGCTTGAAAGATGTTCTGGTTTGCTTCCCCTTTTGACATGCATCACAAAGCTTGTCTTTCTCGAATCTTATCTTTGGAAGTCCATCAACTAGATCATGCTTTACTAGTTTATTTAAATGATCTATGTGTATATGAGCCAGTCTTCTATGCCAGAGCCACGAATCATTGTTGTTCTTGGCCAGCAAGCATCTGACACTTGGTGGAATTTCATCCAAGGATATCATGAAGACCTTATTGACTTTATATCCGGAAAACTTGACTTCTTTAGTTTTCACATCTTTTACCACACAGATGTCATTAATGAATCCAACTTTCAAACCTTTGTCACAAAGTTGACTGATACTCAGAAGATTATGCATCAAACCGTCAACATATAGGACCTTGTCAATGACAGTTTGAGGGGGTGTACCTATTCTTCCAATACCAGGTATCTTTCCTTTTTGATTATTTCCATATGTGACAAATCCTTTTTCTCTAGGCATAAGAAATGAGAACTTTGTTTTGTCTCCTGTCATGTGTGATGAGCAGCCACTATCAAGATACCATAAGTCCTTTGCTGCTTTCATGCACACCCACATGACAAAGTTCAGACATGGGGATTAGGAACCCAATTTGCTTTGGGTCCTTCTAAGTTAGTGTTCTTCCTAACCCATATATATTCCTTGTTTGGTACTCCAACATTCTTGTAATAGCATCTACTTGGGGTATGTTCTATTTTGTTACAATAAGTACATGAATATTGGTTGTAACTTGATGTTTGCCTAGGAGAAGGATTGATCTTCTTAGGAGGTATATGATAATTATTCTTCCTATTTTTCATACTCCTTAAAGAACTAGTCTTAGTATTTTCAGAAGATCCTTCCACTTTGTTTGGTTTTACAAAGATAGTTTTCTTAACTTCTTTCGTCTTTGGATGAGATGTATATCCTAGTCCAACCTTATTCTTTGAGTGTCTTTGCATACTTAAAATATCATCTAACTTCTGTTTACCTGTGTTGAAGTTATGAACCCTTTGTTGAAGACTATCTATCTTCTCTTCTAAAGAACTACACTTACTGCACTCATGTGGAGTATCTAACTTAGATTTCACTATGTCTAGTTCTTCTTGTAGATTTCTACACTAATTTTCTAAAGATGAGATTAAAGCATTCTGCTTAGTAGTAACCATAGAAAAACTTTGACATAATTTAAACACATTCTCTATAGCATATTCTAAATTATAAAATGAAATAGCATTATCATTAACCTGGATATCCTCAGCATCTGAATCATGTGAAGCCATTAATGCAACTTGTGCTTCTTTGTCAGAATCCGATGATGAACTTACTTCATTTTCATCCCATGCCAAGTATGCTCTTCGTGTGGTTTGATCTTTCTTTTCAAACTTGTCCTTCAGACCATGTTTCTTCTTTTGAAGATTTTGACATTCTAACTTGATGTATCCAGGTTTTCCACATTCGAAGCATGTGATCTTTTGAGAGGATGAGGAATCATTATTCCTTTGGAAAGTTCTGTTATTGTTAAATTTCATACCTTTTCTTTTGAGAAACTTTCCAAAGTTCTTCACTAGAAGATTCATATTCCCATTTTCTTCTTCTTCAGAATCTGCATCATAATCATCTTTGATGCTTTCCTTTGCCTTTAGGGAAATGGATCAATATTTATTCTCATGTTATTCATGCTCCTCCAAACGATTCAATTCCAACTCGTGTTCTTGAAGTTTTCCGAAGAGAGTTGCAAGAGTCATATTAGACAAACTCTTCTTTTCTGAAATAGCCGTAACCTTTGGTTGCCATGCTCTTGTGAGTGATCTTAGAACTTTCATGTTCAAGTCACTGTTTGAAAACTGTTTACCAAGAGAAATCAAATGGTTAGTCAAATGAGAGAATCGTTTTTGCATATCCGATATCTTTTCTCCTGGAAGCATTTTGAACATTTCATATTCTTGACATAGGGTATTGATTTTTGATCTCTTGACTTCATCTGTTCCTTCATGAGTTACCATCAAAGTATCTCATATTTCTTTCGATGTTGTGCATGTTGAAACTCTGAAAAACTCATCCATGCCAAGAGCAGATGTAAGGATATTCATTCCTTTGAGATCATACTTAATCTTCTTCTTTTCTTCTACACTCCAAGTGTTTTCTGGATTTGGTTGTCTGCTATCTCCCACTTCATTCATAGGTATAAACGGACCTTCTTCAATGGCTTTCCATATTTCCACGTCTAATGACTTTATTAAGATTTTCATCTTGATCTTCCAGAAGTCATAGTGGTCTCCATTGAAGTATGGTGGCCTGTTTATGTTGAATCCCTCACTGGTTCCATGACTGGAAGAGGATGCCATCTTTTTCCGGATCTTAGGAGCAAATTACCTAAACTTACGCTCTGATACCACTTGTTAGCCTAGATAGCAACCTGAGGGGGGGGGGTTAATCAGGTTTACCCGATTTTCTCCTTGATACCTTCTTACTTTCAAGATGAATATAAATACAAACGATTGTAGCGGAAATAAGCGTTGCTTGAAAGTAAAGATGAAGGGTAGAAGAATGCACACACAGAATTTTATCCTGGTTCACCTTCTATCCACCGAAGGCTACGTCCAGTCCCTCAAGAAAACCCCTTGAGGATTTTTCCACTATTGATAAAAATCTCTTACAAGTCCTTACAACAAGTACCTTAAGAATTTCTATCAACCACCTGTGAAAGTACACCACTTTCAATAGCCCCTGAAAGCACACCACTTTCAGTCCCTGAAAGCACACCACTTTCAGACTCTAAAGGCAAACCACCTTCAGTCCGTGAAGGCTAAACCACCTTCAGTTCACACCCTGAAAGTACACCACTTTCAGTAACAACAACCCTTCACCGAAACCCACGGTGAATACTCAATCTACTAGAAAGAAATGAAGAAGAGTTTACAATATGGATGTATCAATCCTTTAACATACAAGCGGATTGATCATGAGAATTATGCTTTAAGGCTCTTAAGCATAAGAAGGATTTCTTGATTCTGAGTTCCTCAAGATATGAACAACTAAAGTGTTCTCTTAACAATGAAGATCATGAACTCAGAATTTAGGCTCTTTGAAAGTTTAAGTATCAAAAGGCTAATAAATGAACAATTTTGGCAAAGCTTTGGCCTAATGATGTATTCTCATGTGTTGTTTTGTTTCTGGACTCAAATGGACTTTATATAGGCAAGAGGAACGACCTTGAACCAATGCAACCCTTCCCAAAAGGTTTGAGACACAATGGTTCATGAAAATATGCAACTTTTCGGGTATGTAATCGATTACATTACTTAGGTAATCGATTACACTAAAAGCCGTTACTGTTTGAATTTCAAATTCAAACATGTAATCGATTACAAGCAAGAAGTAATCGATTACTTGCCTATGTGTAATCGATTACCAGAAATGTGAAATCAATTACACTCAAGTCCAATGTCCAGAACCTTGAACTTTTAAGATCGGCTTGAGTTATACTACTTCTTTTAACTTATGAAAACATTAAACTTGATTAGCTTAGATGTTTTAAGAGAGCCTTTATACTTGAGAAGCCTTTAGAAGCATAACTCACCTAAACTAAGACTTTTAGGTAGACGTTGAAACATATTCAAGTCCTTCTGATCAAACAAATACTTCAAACTCTTGTGGTCACGGAAGACGGTAAACGAGCTCCCATATAGATAATGCCTCCATATCTTAAGAGCAAAAACCACCGCTGCAAGTTCCAAGTCATGTGTCGGGTAGTTTCGCTCATGGATCTTCAACTGCCTCGAAGCATAGGCCACAGCTTTACTGTTCTGCATCAACACACATCCCAAACCTTGGTAGGAAGCATCACAATAGACCTCGTAAGGTTCAAGCAAAAGGATGATTCTTTCTTGTTAGCTTTGTCAAAGGTCCTGCAATATTTGCAAAGCCCTCAATGAACTTCCGATAATATCCAGCTAAACCTAGAAAACTCCTGATCTCTGTCGCAGTCTTCGGTTGTTCCCACTTAGTCACTGCATCTATCTTGCTCGGGTCAACGACAATGCCTTCCTTAGAGATAACATGGCCCAAAAACTTCACTTCCTCCAACCAGAACTCACACTTAGCTGAATTCGCAAAGAGAACCTTCTCTCACAGAACGGTCAACACCTGACGCAGATGTTCTTCATGCTCCTCTCGATTCCTCGAATAGATTAGGATGTCATCAATAAAGACGACCATGAACCTGTCAAGAAGAGAATAATATCTTGCACACAAAACATACAAGATCTGGAGATTAACTCGAGGACAGTCACAAACCTGTCCAGAAAAGAATTGAAGATTCTATTCATGTAGTCCATGAATACGGCTGGTGAATTTATAACTCCAAATGGCATCACTAAATATTCATAGTGTCCATAGCGAGTACGAAACGCAGTCTTCTGAATGTCTGTCTCCTTAACTCGAATCTGATGATAACTAGATCACAGATCGATCTTCGAGAAAACAGCAGCTCCCAGAAGTTGGTCCAAAAAATCGTCAATCCTAGGCAAAGGATAACGATTCTTCACTGTCACCTTATTCAGCTGCCTGAAGTCTACACAAAGTCGTGATCTACCATCTTTCTTCTTCACAAGTAGTACTGGCGCTCCCCATGGAGAAACACTAGGTCGGATGAAACCCTTCGCCAAGAGATCATCAATCTGACTCTTCAGTTCTACTAACTCTGCTGTTGCCATTCGGTATGGTGCGATAGAAATCGGCCCGGTTCGAGGAACCAAATCAATCGAAAACTCGGTATCACGAACAGGTGGTAATCCTAGCACATCTTTAGGAAACACATCTTCGAAGTCAAAAACAATAGGGATACTCTGCACTCCATCTGACGATGATTCTCCAACACTCGCTGCTAATAGAACCTTCAAAGCTCCTCTTCTCAAGGAGGACTTTGAAAGATAGGAGTCCAAAAACTTGGATATCCTCAAATTAGGAACAATTACCTCCTTATTGGCGCAATCCAATAGAACATGGTGAAGAGAAAGGCAGTCCATTCCTATGATCACTTCCAAGTGCCTAAGGGGTAAGCAGATCAAGTTCGCAACGAACTTCCTATCCCGGAACATCAAAGGACAATTTAAGCAAACAGAGGTTGCAGTCAAACTTTTGGCAGTAGGGATAGATACCACCAAGTCGAACGGCAACTCTGACACAGGCAAGCCTAACTTTTCCACACAATTAACAGCAATAAAAGAGTGAGTAGCACCCGAATCAGATAATACAGAAAGAGGAATACCAGATATGTCACAACGATCCTTGATCAGTCCCTGAGCATCATCAGATGTTATACACTCTACCGTGAGCAACAGGTCGTTTCCCGCGCGTAGCATTCACAGCACCCTCCTTCTTCGGCTCTCGGCAGTCTCTAACAGTATGCCCTAGCTTCTGACAATTCCAGCAAGTCATGGTCTTCGCAGTACAGCTACTAGCATAATGTCCTTTTCCATTGCATTTATAACAAACCACATCCTCGATCGATTTCGGAGCTCCCCGAATGCCCAAGCTACCTCTAACAGGTCGCTCGGACCCAAAAGCACGCCCCTTGGCTTGCGGTCTCTGATATGGCTTCTTCCCCTTGTTGTCTCTGGAAAAATGGAACCTGGTCGCTCCTCCACTTCCCTGTGACTTTCTCTTACGGTTGTCGATGGCCTCGATGCCCTTAGCCTTCTCCACTAACTGCTAGTAGCGCTCAATCCCCAAAGGTTGCACAGCACGCTTCAAATCATAGTTCAGCCCGTCGATGAAGCGCTCACACATGAACTCCTCATCAATCTGGTCTCGGAAAAACCTGTAGTGTCTGGCTAGCGACTCCAACTTCGCATCAAACTCAGCAACTTACATGATTCCTTGCCTCAGCTCTGTAAATTCTTTATCCTTAGCAGATCTAGCACTCTTCGGAAAATATTTCCCCAGAAAAGCCCTCTTGAAGGACTCCCAAGTAACAGCTTGAAAATCTGCATCCATCATAGCTCTAGCACCGTTCCACCAGTGCTCAGCCTCTCCTGATAACAAGTAAGCAGCGTAGTTCACCCTGGTTGTAACAGGGGTCTGTAAGAAGGAAAAGATCTTCTCGATCTCCTGCAACCATAAGTCAGCCTCCTCTGGATCATATCCTCCAGAAAACTTGGGAGGATCCTGCCTCTTGAAGTCATGTAATCCCTTCATCTGAGCAGAAGCTTGCTCTCTCTCAGCTTTCTCTGTCTGGGCGGCAGCAGATGCAGCAGCTCGGTTAGCATCCTCTTCAGCACGACTAGCAGCAACATTCGCTTGGTGCGTCATCAGCGTAGTCAAGTTAGTAATGGCGGCAGCCATCTGATTCATCGCATTCTGATCTGCCATCTCTGTGTTTTGATTTGTTAACCTCCAGATAAGAAAGTCTAACGGTTAATCTCAACAACAGAAACAGCAAGGAAATTAGTCAACCATAATATAAGATCGTCCGCCTAGGACAATCTAAAACAATTAATATCAATAATATTTATTCACAAAATTCTTCTATCGATTGACACCCCATCAATCGATTTCAGAATGTAATAACCTCCCAACAGCACTGGTTATCTCAACCATTGCTCTGATACCACAAAATGTAACAGCCCAATTTTTAAGTCGAGGGTCACATTGAGAAACGCGGAAAATAAAAGCCTTTCAAAACATCTCAAGTTTTCCAAAGCAACGTCTCACATATATTTAATAAGTGTAGCCCATAGTCAATAATATTACAGCAAGGAAAACAAGACGTAATGAAAGTAATATGTTGCACACATGTGCTAAGTTTTACAAAATATCGAAAACTAAACATCATCTTCAAATCTGCCCCAAAAGTTCCTCAAGCTTGCATCAAAACAGCCTTCAAGTCTTCCCTCATCGCTGGTCATCTGGCGTTAAGCGCCAAAATAAAAGAAGACACAAATAGAAACAGCAAAGGGTTAACTCAAATATCAGAGTATAGAATACAGTATTAGAAGTACATTATAGAGTAAACAGTATTAACTATTATACTATAACTGAAAACAACAATTCACAATATATCTTCCAGTAATTCATAACTTCACAGAATAAGCCTCATTCATCATAACACATATGCTTGTTAGCTTTTCAATGAATAATGCACATAGCTCATTGGGTTTTTGCCGTATCTGGCCAGGATGACTTAGAACATGGAAGAGACTTTTCCACACCACCCTTGGCATGATCCCGCGACGCGTAATAGTTCACCACATCAAAACGTAAAATCATGCACCTGTAGTGCATCTGTCATGACAGTAATCGAATCCTCATGAACAATAACGGTTCACTCGTTTCACAGTTTTGTCAATATATACATAACACAGTAAGCTCTTCTTACAAAATATATTCAAGCAATTCAATCTCATAACCATACAACGTATTCGTTATGTCATACTATCATCAACAGTATTCAAACAGATTTATAAACAATCACAGTCCGCATTCTGCAATCAGAATCACAAAGATATCATAATATCATAATACTAAGATTGAGTTACCCTTACCTTCTCTTAGGTTGCATACACTTGTTCTTCAACCAAGAAGTAGCATATAAACTCATTTAATTAACTATCCTAAGGCTAGGATGAAATCTGGAAAGAAACAGAACTCAAAACGGTCGAAATCAGAATTTTTCGTAAAACAGGGCAGAACAGAGTGCCCCCCCAACGCCGAAGCGTTGGCAACGTCTGGTTACATGAAATCTCGAAGAAACCCAGCGCCCAAGCGCAGGATCCAAACGCCCAGGGGTTGGCTCTCAGTCTGAGAGTCCAGAATCAGAGTTTTTCACGTAAAGTCACTGTTAAATTCATTTCTTTAAAATCCAAACTTCTTTATGGATAAAAACCATTACCAAATTGATTTAAAACAGTGTCTATATGGTTTTCAAGGATTATTTTAGAAATACAAAGATTACAACAGAGTTCTAACGTAAGGACTAGAAAGGAAACCAACCTTGAATGGCCTAAAAGATTAAAGAGATTTGAAACTTCAGCTCTGTCCTTCACGAACCAAGAAGAACTCACAACGAACAGCTCTGGTTTTCAAAGAACAAGAAGAATATGGCCGCAAGGGAAATAGAACAAGTTAAAATCCAAAAAGATGAACTAATTTGAATACAATGGAAAATCCCAGAATAAGTAACAGTCTGAACAACTTACCAACAACAACGCTTCAGAAAAATGTCCAGGATTCAGCTTACTTTGAAGAGAAGAAAGGTGTGGGAAAATGAAAGATTAACGTACTGACGAAGCTTGGTATTTATAGAGTGAGGAAACCGACTTAGAAAAGATTAAAATACTCTAAGTCAAAGAAAACGGCAAGTCATTAATGCTCATTAATGATTCTGACATTTTATCTCTTAAGGGTCAATAAAAACGGAAGTTTATCATTCCCAAGGCATTTGACACTCATTTCTTAAAGTCAACAATAACGGCTGACCAGACCAGACAAAACGAAGTCCTAGTCTGCCAACGGAGAAACAATCTGCCAATGAGAAACAGTCTGCCAACATAGTCCGCCAGTTTTACAAGATGATCTCAACCAGTTTTACAGGACGGTCTCAACATCCCTTTCAAAACGTCGCCATTTCAACCAAGGCTTAAACAATACATAATTTCATACTCAAACACATATTTCTCATATATAAAACTCAATATATCAACCCAATATTAACTCGAATTACTAAATAATTCAAGACAAAGTATAATCAATATACTTCAAAAAGATTCAAACTATAATCATAAGAGTTACAAGGACCAAAATACAATCACACAAAATTGAGGGCCTTACACTCATCATCCTCCTCTTCCATTATGAAGTCCTGAACTCGCGCCCTTAAGTTGGCCATGTCCTGTGGCGGGCGCTTGCTGAGTTTATTGTTCAGTGTTCCCGCCCGTAGTCCTTGCTTGAAGGCGTTCACACAAGTCTCTTGAGGCGGATCCTCAATCCGCACCAAGCTAGCATTAAGCCGTGCCATGTACTGTTTTAGGGTTTCCGCCACGCCCTGACGAATGTTGAACAAAGCTGCAGTAGACACCCTTTGAGTCCTACTCGCCGCAAAGTGTGACAAAAATTTGTGTGAAAACTCCGTAATGTTGTTTATATAATGCGAAGGTAATTTCAAAAACCATGCCAACGCCGTTTCCTTCAACATAGAAGGAAACAACCTGCACCTAACCGCATCAGACGCCTGACTGATCACCATTTTAGTCATGAATGACTGCAAATGTTCCTTGGGATCGGTCTCACCTGAATAAGTATCCAGCAAGAGATACTTCACAACATCAAGTATAGGAACCGCCTGGATGGCGGGTGAAAAGGGCTGAAATTCCACCACACTCTCGACCTCCTTGAGACTCTCCATTCCCGGATCCTTTTGCTGGCTAAAGTACTCCAGCTGAGCCTGAAAATGTTGATTTTGCTGCTGTACAAAGTCCATAGGACCACACACCCTATTCCATTCAGCAACGGAGATGTTGAAAAGAGCCGGGTTTGGCACGCCACCACCTAGCGTCACCACCTGCGGCTGCTCGGGATTAGGGTTTGGGCACCGTGGTGGCGAGGGAGGCAGCACAAGTGGATCCCTCCCCGCCCACGGCCTCGCCCTCTTCTTACGTTGTCTGACATAGCCTCTTCCCTCGTGAACGTGGGGTTTGGTTTACCTTTCCCCACAGACGGTGCCAAATGTTCTCAGAATAGAACAATATAGGAGAGAATTGAGACTATAATATGATTAGAGAAAATCTGAACCCTTTTACATGAGCCTCCCTTGGCTATTTATAGGGAGGAAAGCCATAAATGACTGATACCCAAATCGCAAGTTCACTTCACTAAACAAGTTTCTTACAATCAAATGTTCATATGAAATAGGAGCATGTTCTAAGGTGCTTTTTCCTAGACCTCTACTTGTTAATACCTTAAGCAAGTAAACCATTCAATTTCAGTTTGCTAAACCTAATACCTTAGTGTTTAGTCAATTCAATTAAAGAAATAAGTTCATAACTCTGCCCAACACAAACAATTCTCACCCATATACCAAAGTAGCAGATAATTATTTAATCTAATCCCGGTTCCCTTAATCCCTACCAACTACCGTTGTGCAAAAAAAAGCATAATCACTTGTGTGTACCAAGCATAAATAAACTAAGGGAAGAGATACATGGAACATAAACTTCATTCATATAAAAACCAGAAAGCTTAAAGCATTGTCAATGAAGATTCACTACAAACCCAAAATGGTAAAGAAAACTAGCCAAGCATGGCGAGCATAAACATAATGAAAAAGATAGAAACTTGGATTAAGAGCTCAAGAACGGCTTCTCACACTCCGGTAACACTTGTCCACTTCAGAGAGTTACAAGAAAAGAAAATATAAAACTTGATAGTAATTGGTAATTACAAAGAAGAGCAAATCTGTATTTATAGCCAAAACTGCAAATGTTCCAACGCTTGGGCGTTGGCTTTGGAATTAAAATAATTTGCACGAGGCTTGGCAGAGAGCCAACGCATGAGCGTTGGCTTCCCAACACTCAGGCGTTGGAATTAAACCCAATTTGGGGCTTCCAGGCAGAGAGATGCATTGGCTCCTCAACGCTCAAGCGTTGGGAGGTCGTCAAACTCTTCATTTTCTTTCTCTTGCTCTTCTCTTTTGATTCCCTTCTTCAATGCCTTAAAGGGGCTTCATTGTGGCTTTAATAGGGTTTTGCAATAGCTAAAACCCTTCATTCTTCAACAAACCAACATGTGTAAAATGATTTTGTTGATGCATTTCTCCATTAAACACAAACCACTCAACTTTTACTCATTTTCTCTTCATCATTTCTTCCATCAAACACCAAATATTGACCAGAATAATAAAAGGCTAAAAACAATAAACAAACCTAATTAAAAGGACTTAAAAATAAAATAATCACTAACCTATATGCTTGTGCAGATAATAAAATAAAAACAAAGAAAAAGAAAAGAAAAAGACCCTTATACCCCCAGGTCATCAATAATGTCTATGCTATGACCTGTCTATCTTGATTCTAATATCATTCACATGGTTCGACATAATCCATTAGGCGATCGTGAAACCATGCATGGCCACGTCTGAGGACGGATGCGCCTTTGAATGCAAACCGAGGTTCATAAATAGACGATCCCGAGGTTTGGTTCAATTATAGTTGTTGATTGACTATATGAAAGCATGCTATTTAGCTCATATGAAAAGAGCAAGTCACACCTGAAATGTATGCTATATTATGCCTGATAACATGTTGATTGAATTACTATCTTTCCCTGATCTTGCTTGTTGCAATGTTGCAATGCCATATCACCGATTATTATTGTGTGCGCTAGCCGGTGAAAATAGAGTAAGCTACCGTGGGAATAGGGTTCCTTTCAAAATTCTACACGTGTACACGTTGGTCGAAGTAATATAAAAGATATCGTCTCCACAGGGATAGGGTTATTTGTGACTTATGCTCAATTGTTTAAAGCAGAAAAACAAAAGATAAATGTTAGAATTGTGGTCGAATGAACAGTAAAAACAAAAACAAGATATAATATGATTATGAATGATTGATAAAAAAACAGCACTTGGATTTGAGTTTCACTTCACTAAACAAGTTTCTTACAATCAGATGTTCATATGAAATAGGAGTATATTCTAAGTTTACTTCCGCTGCACATATTGTTAAACGCTTTCGAACTAATAATAATTATCTTGTGAAAAAGTTTTAAAAAGTCACACACAATTCAAACCCCCCTTTCTTGTGTGGTTTTATTACTATCAAGTTCTGTCGCCAACTAGTGTGAAGCTCTTTACAGAGTGA
This sequence comes from Acmispon strigosus, assembly GCA_030819835.1. Lineage (NCBI taxonomy): Eukaryota > Viridiplantae > Streptophyta > Magnoliopsida > Fabales > Fabaceae > Acmispon > Acmispon strigosus. The sequence goes on from JAUAMA010000006.1 coordinate 24,941,780, forward strand.
AAAACTCTTATCCTTTCTCACACAAGCCTTTCAGAGAACCAACTTGTTCATCATCTCTGAATTCTGTTCTTCACATTTTCTACCCACTCTTACTGAAGAGATTTTGTAGAAACCAAGTTTTCTTGTAAAAGAACTGGGAGGAGTCCTGTCTAACACTCGAAAGAAAAAGGAGAAGTCCTGCTAGAATACTTGTAAAGGAGTAGTCCTCAGAATACTGGGAGATGTCCCTGAGAACACTTGTACTATTTTGTTTAAATAGTGAAAATCTTGGTGAAGCCAAGGACTGGACGTAGCCCTGTCGATTAAGGGGGTGAACCAGGATAAATATCGTGTGTGTGCTTTATCGTTCAAGTTGTAGGTTTATTTTCGCTGCACTTCTTTGACAAACGTTTTTGAACTTATAATTTCTATCTCGCAAAAAGAATTATAAAAATCACACACACAATTCAAACCCCCCTTTCTTGTGTGGTTCTATTACTATCACCATTGATGGATCACCTATATCCTCTAGATTCTTGGGACGCCCTCATCTTCTAGAAAGACGCATCACCAATTTCTTGGGTCGCCCACGTCTTCTAGGAAGCTGCACAGCCACCCCCTCCTCAACACCGCCTTCCTCTGCCCCACGGGGAACAACGCATCCATCAGAGAGAGCTGGAAGAAAAGTAGCCTCGGCAAAATAAACCTTAGAAGCAAAAGAAACCTGCCTCTCCAAAGAGCCAAAACCCAAGGGATCAATTTCAGGAAAAAGAAAAACAACTGGAACTCTTTCTCCATAATAGAATCCCTTGTCAACACCCAAAACCAAAGCCACCTAATGATACGCTGAGGCAGAGAGCTTCCCCACAAGAGCCTCCTTCCACAAAGGATGAAACCCACCATCGCCAACCACACCACGGACATTGACCCTGAGCGAGTCCTCCCTCTACAGAGGCATACCCTCGCCGCATAGCAATGCAGATCATCCCTGGGAAAATTTGCCGGCGCCATCGAAAAAAACGATCCACCCACCTTGAGGCCATCCAGAGCACTAATTGCTGAAACAGCTCGCTGCTTGGAGAGAAAACGGACAAAACTGAAACGAAAACGGAGCCCAAATTTGCGTTTCTGTTGGATGAACACATTCAAGATCCTTCCAAAAAGAGAAAACTGATAGCCAAACTGCAAGTGCACGGTTGATTATCGTGTAATAAAAAGATCGAACCCAAGGGATAGGTGTCCTATTATTATATTATCTAGTACTTGAGCAGAAAAATTAAAAGATGAATATTTGATGTTGGTTTTAGAACAAGCAAGGAACAATAGCATAAAATATTAAGAAATAAAGATGATGAGAATTAAGCTCTTGGGTTGATTTACATAGTCTATAAAATATGTTAGCAAGTTCCTACTTAATTTCTGAATTTTAAGTCCAAGTTCATGATGCTATAGCCTAGAATTTCTACAAGTTAATTGCCTTAAGAAATGTAGAACTTTCTTGCTAATTACTAAATCCATGGCCTTGTAATTTAGTTAACCAGAAAAGAAGATGAAGAATGAATTCGGGCCAGCATAAAGCTACGTCTATCCTAATGACCTTTAGAGATATATACTTATAGCCTTTTTTATTTCTTATTTCCCTTACTACTTACCAAATGGCCTTATGATATAAGTAGAAAGCAAGATATCTTTTGTGCACCAAGATGAATGAAGAACAAAGAAATAAAACATGAATTGGATATATTATTCAGAAAGGTAAAAACAATACTAAAACATAAATTATAAACTACTACAACCCAAGAAACTTAAAAAAGAATTAGCCAAGCATGGCTAAAAGAGTCATTGAATTACCCTGGATAGGAGCTCAAGTATGGCTTCCCACAATTCCTAGGAACAATGATCTTTAAGGAGGAAAGAAGAACACTCGTTGTGTTCTGAATAGGTGTGTCTTGCAAGTTAAGAAGAGCTCCCTATTTATAGCAAAAACCTGACCTCCAGCGCTTGAGCGCTGGCATTCCCAACGCTTGGGCATTGAGATGCATTAAAAACCAACGTGCAGAAATAGGCCCAGCGCTTGAGCGCTGGCTTCCAACGCTCCAGTGCTGGGTGCAACCTCTAACTCACATCCTAGTCAGAGGTCCAGCGCTTGAGCGTTGGGACTTCCAACGCTTGAGCGCTGGCACGAACACTGGCAGCTTCTTCTTGGATTCCTTTCTTCTTCAATGGTGGAATTGATTGGCTTAATTAGGCTCATTCAGCCCCTAATAAGTTATGAAACTCCTTCCTTCCACCATTAATCCTTCAAACCTTATTTTACATGTGCTCAAATCAAAGAGAGTTGCTTCACATTCTTCAATTTCACTTTGAGTCCTCTCTTTGTTAGAACTTCAATTCTAGCCCTATGACTCCTTCAAACTTCACTTTTCATCCTCCACTCTTGAACTTTTACACTTTGATCCTTGATTTCCTGAAACTTTACAAATCGGTCCCTGGACAAAAATGATAACTATACCAGCTTTCCTAAAAATATAAAATAACTATTAAAATTCCTAAAAATATAAAATAAAGTTAGAAAAACAAATAAAAGCTAATCTATATGCAGAATGCAAAAATAAATATAAAATCTAAATAAAAATAATAAAAATCCTATATGAGACTCAAAAATAATAAAATAAAAAGACTAAAAACAACCTAAAAACATCATATAATATCCTGTCATCAAAAACAAACCTCGGATATGATGATAGCCAATCGCCTCTTTGATTCCGTCAACGAAAAGAGTGGAGAAGCCGTGGCGAGGAGCGTTGCAGGACTGAAGTGACGCACCAGCCGCCGCCGCAAGATCCTTTTTGGCCACTAAAACACCATCCCCCACAGGACGTGAAATCGGGTAACCATAACCATCCGCCGCCTCATCCTCATCCGCCTCACCACCTTCGACAGCCAGCCCTTGTCCGGTTCCGCCACAAGCAGCCGCCATGGGAGAGGTTGAAGCAGATCCAGGTGCTTCCATAGAAGGGAAAACGAGAAACAAAGCGTGGTCGAGAAGACAGTTTAGGCGCGAAAGAGAAGTCGACGAAGGAAGAGGGTCGACAGGAAGGAGCGTTGAGGGAAGAGGGGCGGGCCACCGACAAGGACACCGCAGCCGCCGCAGCCGCTAGAGGGAGCAAGCGAGAAACCCTAACAGAGCTATTTCAATTTCACTTAACTAACGTGATTAGCTTTTTTTTCCATTAGTCTCTTAAGAGTAAATAATTAATAGCATAATATCATTTAAAATTTTATAAAATATTTTTTAAATAGCATTGCTTCATTAATTAATTTTAGTATTTAACATATTTGTGTAATATAAAAATATATTACTTTTTTTATTTTACTATCCTTGAATTTTTTGAAATTAATATTAATATTTTGAAAAATTTTAATAATTAATATTTACATTATATGTATGAGAAGTTTATAATTAATATTTAATACAATTAATGAGATTAAATTCATTAATTGTTAGGAAGCATTGTCATTAATAGAATGTGTATATATCAAGTCAATTTTACTTATGTACTTGATATAATACCCTTGTGTTGAATGAGTTTATTTACAATATTTTTTAATATAGGGAACAAATTATTATTGTGTAATTAAATAAAGAAACATTAAAATAATTTTTCATTATAAATATAATAATAAAATAATTGCGTTGAGACATCTGAATTAGAATATTTTAGTGTGTATTAAATTTCTTGTGTTAGAATTCTCTTTCGTGTAAATAATTAATGTCACCCAAATTTAATAATTGATTTTGCATGAATTTTATTGAAGTAATTTTAACTATTTTTAATTAATAATGAATATTTTTTATTTATGGTTAATTATTATTATTCTAACTACTTTTAATTAAAACTTAATATTTTTTTGATTGATAATTAATAGTTAATAAAATTATTAACATGAAATAGTTATTAATAATTTATTACTATTGTTATTAAGGAAAAGTTCAGGTGAATCTTAAAATTAATTTCTAAAATAACAAGATAGAACATTGTAGCTAATATTAAAAAAAATAGATAATTATTTAAGATTTTAAAAATAATTTCCAGAATATGTATTTATAAAATGAATTTAAGCATTGACTAATTTCAATGTTTAACATAATTATTTTATGTAAAAGGTATTAATTTTCTTAATTCTTTGATTTTTTATTTTTTCTCAAGTTTAGGTTGATAATTAATATTTTAACTACGTCCTATATTTTAATTTTTAGTTATATCATAAGAAGTTATAAAATTAATATACAAATAATATTGAAAGTTAAAATAAATAGCTAATTAATCTTTTCACTACTGTAAAGTTCAAGTCAGTTTTACTTATATATATACATATATATTTATATAAATATATAAAATATACTTAAATTATTAAAATGTTATTGAACTTTAATACTTATTATATTTTTACATGTAAAAAATATTAATAAGTTTTATTTATGATTTTTTAAAAATTCATTAACTTATAATTAATAATTAAATTGAAATAACATTAATTTTAATATATAAGAAATTTGAAAAAATTTCAATAAGTTATAAATATAAAATTATTATTAACTCTCTAATAATATTTTTAATGTAAAAGTTGTCAAATTCAATATTATTATTTTTTAAGAATTCTTGTCTCATCAAGTTGTAATTATTAATTAAAATTTAAATAATATTAATATTTAATTTAAATATGAGAAATTGGAAATTTTAAAAATTAGTAATTAATATAATGAATAATAAAGTGGGTGTAGTTTTTTCTTTTTTTCTTTAATGTTTTTAATAAAGAGGAAATTTTTTTATTGTTTAATGTATTTAATGCAGTAATTAAAATTAAAATAACATTAACTTTAATAAATAAAAAGTTGGAAATTTTTAAAATAAGATATAAATATAAAAATTATTATTAAATATCTAATATTGTTACTAATGTAAAGGTAGTAAATTTGAATTTTTTTGATTATTTAAAAGTTCTCCTCTCCTCAATTTGTAATTAATAATCAAAATTTAAATAATATTAATATTTATTTTAAAGAATAACAGTTAGTAATTAATATAAAGAATAATAAAGTGGATGTCCTATTTTAAGTTTTTGATTTTATTATTTAGTGTATTTAATACAAAGGAAATTTTTTTATTGCTTAGTATATTTAATGTAAAAGTTCATGTATCTTTTACACACACACACGTTCACACGTGTGTGTGTAACATTAGCAAGATCCCTTACCTTTGTACTACAGATAATATATTTAATCTCATGGCCAAATGTTGTTGTGTTGTATCTTCCATCTCAATTAATAAGTCATGATGGATCTGAGCTACGAAGTTGCAGTGAAATCGTTGGGTTGTGCTCTCTTTTCCATCTTTCAACAATTGTGATTTCCTTGATTAAAAAGATCTTTATTTGGAAGCTCTGCGAAGAAATGGTTAGCCTTATACAGTCCACTAGGGCACCAAGGGATTAGTGTTTTGAATTTTGATGAATCTGCAGTAGGATATTTAGAAACTGTGAGGATCCACAAGCAGTTCAAAGAAAAAGGAAGAGATAAGGAAGGTTAGGGCCATTCTAACTTTATGGTTACTTGGCTTCAGGAGAAGATTTGGATATTTCAACCAGCCTAGAGGAAATTCGAAATTGAAGTTCGAAAGGAGATCTTATCAAGAGATGGTTGAGAGCAAGATTAAGCACATCAGTGATGATACTAATAGCTTATGGACAAGTACGTTTCTGACCATCCTTAAGAAGAAAACAATCAGAAATGAAAGCATCCACAGGCGCCATGCCATACATGTAGGCAAGGTCAAAATTAATAGCCCATTTATCAAAGATACTTTGGAAACAATTTCAAGGGATGTAACCATCGTCACAGTGATGACCTTTATAGGGTTTTTTCCGAGCTTTAATCCTGATTCAACTTGTGATGCGTATAACATACCACATCTTGCCTTAAATACGACTGCATTCCACTATTTTTGTCTTTTCTTCTTACTGCTCTCTCCACCTTTATGGTCATGGATACCTCAACAACCATCCACGACACTTTTTTCTCATCGACAATGCAAAAGGAGCAAAAGTTGTACAAGAAATGAAGCCTGAAGAACAAACAAAGAATGACAAGCGTGTTGAATAAGCAAAGAAGCATGTTGAACAAGCAAAGAATGACAAATTGAAAGTTTTCCCGGGCATATGCAAGAAAAGTATTGACATATGCTAATATTTTGAAAAGTATAACATATTCACAATATAAGGAGTCATTTGGTGCAAAGCATGTCAAAGAAAAGATATTTGTGTGTATACAAACAATAATAATGCTTACTTTTCCATTTATATATATATATATATATATATATATATATATATATTTGATTGATTTTGATATCAAAAGTAAAGACATTGATTGCAAATCTATAATCACTAAGTTGTGCGCCCGTGCTATGCACAGAAATTTTTTGGTACAAATTCTTTTTAACATTGATCAAATTTAAAATTAATTATAACATTTTTGAACTATGAAATATATTATATAATCTTCTTGACAGTTATAAAATGCTAACAAACTTAACAATATGACTATTTTACCAAATTTTGAGAATATATAATAGTGATGATGATAAAGAATTTTAACAACAAAATTATGATAATGAACATGAAAGAAAACCTATTTAAATTTAGATATATGATGATGTTTTAATGTGCACCTATTTGTATTCTTCACTAACTAATTTGCATGTTAATCCACAACACATTGCACACTTGGCTTCACTCAATCTTCCACTGCTCTCTATAAATTCACTCTTCTTTTAGTTTTGCAGCATCAAATCCTTCATTCAAGAGTTCTGCAGCCTCTGGTATAGAGATAGAATCTCCAACTTCTCTCTACAAATCCAACCTTGTTCTTGACTCTTGTAAGACCCTGGAGATTTTAAATAATAAGTTGATTATTTAATTATCCTGACATGTTTGATGAATGCCTTAAAACCCTAGTTAAATGCCATGAGAATTTGAGTTATCTATTAAAGGTTTTGAGGAGGCAAATCGTCGTAGAAGCTTCAATTGAACCCCAAACAGATGTTTGGATGAGAATTGGACTTTTTACATATATGTATGGCAGCGTATGCAATTTTTTCATAGAGATTAGCTGTAAGGTCGATATAGTATAGTTTCGGGGGCCCGCAAAAGTTTCTACCATGCGGTAAAGGGTTTGTGAAAACCCAGTCGTGCGAAAATGGGGAAGTTTTAGGCATTTCTAAAATTTTCAAAAGAGATGGAAAATCTTAGAATATCGTGAGGAATCGAATTATGAAATAAACTCGTTTTCAATGAATAGTGTTTTTGGGTCCAAAACGAACAGAATCTCGAAAATAATATTCGGAGATATTTTCCGATCGACGCCCGAGTTCAGCGATCGTTTGAGTTGAGATGAGCAAGTGACCCACGTCAGTCGCAAAATGGAATCTTTAGAGAAAAGTGATAAAGTATGATTGAAAATAGTAATTATGACGTGAATAGTGTTTGTGTAAGAGATTTGACTTTGATGTGTAAGTGAATATGATTAAGTATCATATAATCTTTCCAAATTTCTAACTGGGGTCCCTATACTTAATAAGTTCAATTCTCCCCCCTCCCACATGTGAACCCACGACCAAGCACCCAAATACGCACACTTTCATAATTTATTTTATTAAGTGTTAGGTAAAGAAAGTAAGAAAGAAGTAAGAGAGAAGTGAGGAAGGGTAGCTTCTTCAACAACATCATCTTCTCCTTGTGGCTGAGCCACATTTCCTATCCCTCCATCACCATTTCTTCTTGGTTCCTTTTGATTCTTTGTTAAAATGTATAGATCCTTGAGAGGGCTTTCCAACGGTGTAAGTTTTGGGCGGAAATCTTGAGGTTGGGTAAGTTTAGGTTTCTTGAAAGTGCTCCTTTCTTTCTTAAAAGTTATAGATATCATCATTGTCTCCATGGAAATATATTTTATTTTGTCAAAAGTGATGTTTAGCTTTAAAAAGTTATTTTGAACTCAGCTTTTTACAAAGTTGATGACTGGATTTTATATGATGTTTTAGGGTCTTTTTAGTCTCTTTTTTTTTTTAGTCTCATATAGGATTTTTATTCCTTTTATGTAGATTTTATATTTATTTTGTATTTTGCATATAGATTAGCTTTTATTTGATTTTTAAACTTTATTTTATATTTTTAGGAATTTTTATAGTTATTTTTATAATTTTAGGAAAGCTGGTATAGTTATCATTTTTGTCCAGGGACCAAATTGTAAAGTTTCAGGAAAGGGAGGATTAAAGTGTTAAAGTTCGAGCGCGGAGGATGAAAAGAGAAGTTTCAAAGACTTGAAGGATTGAAATTGAAGTGCTAGCAAAGAGAGGACTTAAAGTGGGAATCAAGAATATGAAGCAACACTCTTTGATTTAAGCACATGTAAAATAAGGTTGAAGGATTGATGGTAGTGGAGAAGAGGTTTCAGAACTTAATAGAGGCTGAGTGGAGGCCATTGAAGGCATTAAAACCCACTACCATGAAGAGGAGAAAAGCTTGAAGATGAACCAGTAGTCGAGCCAACGCTCAAGCGCGTTGGGACTCTGACTAGGATGTGAGTTGGACTTTCATCCCAGCGCTCAAGCGTGTTAGTACAGATAGCAACCTGAGAGGGGGGGTGAATCAGAGTTGCCCCGATTTTTGCCTTATCGAAATTATTACTTTCAAGATAATGATGATCACGAAACGATAGTTGTGATTGCAGCGGAATTGAGGATTGCTTGAAAGTAAAAGATGAAGGATGAGAAGAATTCAGACACGGAGTTTTATCCTGGTTCACCTTCTATCCACCGAAGGCTACGTCCAGTCCCTCAAAGAAACCCCTTGAGGATTTTCCGCTATTGGTAAAAATCTCTTACAAGTTCCTAACCCAAGGACCCCAAGAATTTCTACCAATACCCTGTGAAAGCAGACCACTTTCAACAGCCCCTGAAAGCAAACCGCTTTCAGTTCCTGAAGGCAAACCACCCTCAGACCTTGAAGGCTAAACCACCTTCAATCAATACCCTGAAAGTATACCACTTTCAGTGACAACAACCCTTCACCGAATACCACGGTGAAAACTCAATCTTACAGAAAGAGATGAAGAAGAGTTTACAATTGGTTGTATCAATCCTTTAACATAGAAGTGGATTGATCATGAGAAATTATGCTTTAAGGCTTTTAAGCATAATATAATTCTGAGTTCCTCAAGATATGAACAACTAAAGTGTTCTTATAAACATGAAGATCATGAACTCAGAATTTAGGCTCTTGAAGGTTTAAGTTCTAAAAGATGAACTAATTTTGACAAAGCTTTGGCCTAATGTTGTATTCTCATGTGTTGTTGTGTTCTGGACTCAAATGGACTTTATATAGGCAAGGGAAACGTCCTTGAACCATCACAACCCTTTCCAAAAGGTTTGGGACACAATGGTTCATGAAAAGATGTAACTTTTCGTTCTGGTAATCGATTACATCACTTAGTGTAATCGATTACACTAATAGCCGTTTCAGTTTGAATTTGAAATTCAAACATGTAATCGATTTCAAACAACAAGTAATCGATTACTTGCCTGGGTGTAATCGATTACCAGAATCCTGAAATCGATTACACTGAAGTCCATCTTCAAGAAACTTGATCCTTTGAGATCGGCTTAAGGTTTTCTACTTCTTTTAAGTTATGAAAACACTTCGCTTGATTAGTTTAGGTGTTTTAAGAGCCTTTATGCTTTAATAGACCTTTAGAAGCATAACTCACCTAAACTAAGACTTCTAGACTATTGATGAACTTTGTAGCGCTGTTTCTTCGAAGTCTTCTTTTCTTCTTTTTGTCGATGAGTTTGTCGTCATCAAAACCACAGCCAGGGTCAGGAGCAAGTCCTTCTTCACAATCTCCCCCTTTTTGATGATGGCAAACGCATTCTTGATACTTGAAGATCATATTTGCACTTCTGTTGAAGAACTCCCCCTATTTGATGTAATCTAGTATTTCTCCCCCTTTCTAATGGACTTGTTGAAATCCTGCATATGATCTTTAATAGCACAGAACCTTTCTCCCCCTTTTGACTTCATCAAAAAGAAGAAAAGGCCAAAAAATACAGGCATACAACCATACAAGTATAGAATTCGAAATACAGCATAGGGGTATGGGGGTAAGGACGTAAAACAAGAATAAAGCACAACCAGCACTTATATTATATATATATATATATGGAAGCAAATGCATAGGTTACATATAGTAGAAGCATAACAAACATAATTAGTAGAGTAGTTACAACAAAGGATGAAACCTATTTGTGGAACGGGGGAAATCCTAATAGTAGTTATATAATTATATTAAGACAAGGTCTTCAGAACCTATGCTTGACTATAATCCTCAGAATTCTCAGAGGGATCAAGATCCTGGAGACTCTCAATTTCTTTGCGCATGAAGGAGTGTACTGCCTCTATGCGATTTTCCACACGCAGAAATCGAGATCGAATGGTGTCTTCCAGTTGTCCCAACTTTTGAGAGAGACAAAGTGACAGGATGTCCAATCTTTCAAGGATGAACTTGGTTTCTTGTGAGAAATTGGAAGGAATGGTATAAAATGGAGACAGTCCAGCCGATGCAGCATTTGTTTGAACATCTATGCGGTATCGAGAAAGCACAAAGGGATCAGTGGAGGAATCCCTTCGAGGAGCATTGATTGGAGAGGAGACATTTGAGGGACGAGGAAGAGACCCCATGGCTAAACAAGATTTAGAAGAAGATAGGTTGTGTATGTGGAAAGGTAGGCAAAAGGCAATAGACAGATGCTGATTTTATAGAGAAAATCGTGTGTGTAATCGATTAAGACAGTTAGAGTAATTGATTACAGCAGTTAAAAATTTGAAAATATTCAAATTTTGAATGTGTAATCGATTACATCAGTTGGGGTAATCGATTACTTATAGATAGCTAACAGGCACGAGGACTGAGATCAAGGATAATCGATTACAAGACCTATGGTAATCGATTACCAAGACATTTTTATAGGTTCTAGACTCTAGAATCCTATGTAACACACTTTAAATACATATTGAAGCATATAATCAAGCTAAACGCACATAAACATATATTATCATAAAAATTATGCAACAAATCATGTTACTTTAAATGTCATGCTCATCTAATATGCCTAATTCTCTTCTAATCTTAAAGAATGAATCTTTAGGAAGAGGCTTAGTAAAGATATCTGCTAATTGATTATGAGTATCCACAAAAGAAATCTCAATATCTTTCCTTATAACATGATCTCGAAGGAAATGATGTCTTATATCAATATGCTTAGTTCGAGAAGGCATGATTGGATTTTTAGTGAGGTTTATGGCACTTGTGTTGTCACATTTAATTGAGATGCAGCCCAGCTCTAAGCCATAACCTTTGAGTTGTTGTTTGAGCCATAGAGTTTGTGCACAACAACTTCCTGTAGCAATATATTCTGCTTCAGCAGTACTTAGAGCAACACATGCTTGTTTCTTGCAAGACCAAGAGACAAGGGCATTTCCTAACAAGTGACAAGTACCACTAGTACGTTTTCTTTCAGTTTTACAACCAGCATAATCAGAATCAGAATATCCAATCAAGTCACAAACACTCCCTTTGGGATACCACAAACCAACATTTGTAGTTCCTCTCAAGTATTTGAAAATCCTTTTAACGGAACTCAAATGTGATTCCCTAGGAGATGCTTGATATCTAGCACATAGACACACACTAAACATAATATCAGGTCTACTTGCAGTTAAGTATAGAAGAGATCCGATCATACCTTTATATTTAGTAATGTCTACTGGAACACCGGATACATCTTGATCTAGATATGTATTAGACCCCATTGGTGTGGCTATGGCTTTGCAATCATCCAAATCATATTTCTTTAATAATTCCTTGCAAAACTTTGATTGATTGATGAATATTCCATCACATGATTGCTTGATTTGCAATCCAAGAAAGAAAGTTAATTGTCCCATCATAGACATCTCAAATTCTTCTTGGATCATGTTAGAGAAATCCTTACAAAGAGATTCGTTTGTTGCACCGAAGATAATATCATCAACATAAATTTGAACTAATAAAGTATTACCTTTGGTCCTTTTGATGAACAAGGTTATGTCAGCCTTACCCTTTTGGAATCCTTTATCACAAAGGAATGTGCTTAATCTATCATACCATGCACGAGGGGCTTGCTTAAGACCATAGAGTGCCTTCTTTAATCTGAAGACATGTGAAGGGAACTTTGGATCTTCAAATCCTGGAGGTTGCTTCACATAGACTTCTTCTTGAATATATCCGTTCAGGAAAGCACTTTTGACATCCATTTGATATAATGGGAAATTTAAAGAGCAAGCATACGCCAACAAAAGTCTTATGGCTTCCAACCTTGCTACTGGTGCATAGGTATCATCAAAATCTATACCTTCTTCTTGATTATAACCTTGAGCAACCAACCTTGCTTTGTTCCTAACTATGATACCATTTTCATCTAACTTATTTCTAAATACCCACTTTGTTTCAATAACATGCTTATCATTAGGCTTTGGAACAAGTTCCCAAACTTGATTCCTTTCAAATTGATTTAGCTCTTCCTGCATTGCTACAATCCAATACTCATATTCCAGAGCATCATTTACTTTTGATGGTTCTATTTGAGAGACAAAGGCCATATTCAAAACTGAATCATTTAAGCGTAGCCTTGTAGAGACGCCTCTAGAAATATCACCAATAATATTATCAACTGGATGATTCCTATGGGTTCTCCATTCTTTTGGAAGTTGATAAGTATCATCTTCAATGTGCTCTTCTTGTATTGGATTTTGATCTCTATCCTTTTAAGAATCTTCATTGATAATGATATCTTCTTCTTCATTATCAGGAAGATTGACTTTATCTTCTACTGAAGATTTAGATTCATCAAAAGAGACATGTATGGATTCTTCCACAGATAGAGTTTTCTTGTTAAAGACTCTATATGCTTTGCTTGTTAGAGAATAACCAAGGAATATACCTTCATCAGATTTTTCATCAAACTTACCAAGGTTTTCCTTTCCATTATTCAAAACAAAGCATTTTGATCCAAAAGCATGTAGATGAGAGATATTTGGTTTCCTTCCTTTGTAGCGTTCATAGGGGGTTTTCTTCAGTATAGGTCTAATAAGAACTCTATTGGAAACATAGCAAGCAATACTTACAGCATCAGCCCAGAAATATTTAGGAAGGCTTGATTCACTTAGCATGGTTCTTGCTAATTCTTCAAGTAATCTGTTCTTCCTTTCTACAAAACCATTTTGTTGTGGTGTTCTCGGAGTAGAGAAATTATGTGATATTCCATTTTCATCACATAGTTCTTGAAATTGTTGATTCTGAAATTCTCCACCATGATCACTTCTAATAGAAGAGATCTTTAAAGACTTCTCATTTTGAACTAGCCTTGCATATCTCTTGAATGCATTGAAGGCTTCATTCTTATGAGGCAAGAATAACGTCCATGTAAATCTAGAGAAATCATCAACAATAACAAGTGCATAGAAATTACCTCCGAGGCTTTTTGTTCTTGAAGGTCCGAACAAATCCATATGTAGCAATTGAAGGGGCCTTGAAGTCGAAACTATGTTCTTTGGTTTGAAAGACATTCTAGTTTGCTTCCCTTTTTGACATGCATCATAAAGCTTGTCTTTTTCGAATCTTATCTTTGGAAGCCCAACAACTAGATCATGCTTGACTAGTTTGTTTAAATGATCTATGTGTATATGAGCAAGTCTTCTATTCCATAGCCATGAATCACTATTATTCTTGGCCAAAAGGCATCTTACATTTTGTGGAATTTCATCCAAGGAGATGATGAAGACTTTATTTACTTTATATCCAGAAAACTTAATTTCTTTAGTTTTCACATCTTTTACTACACATATATCATCAATGAAACCAGCCTTCAAACCTTTGTCACATAGTTGACTGATACTCAGAAGATTATGCATCAAACCATCAACGTAAAGAACTTTATCGATGACTGTTTGAGGGGGTGTGCCTATTCTTCCAATACCGAGTATCTTTCCCTTTTGATTGTTACCATATGTGACAAAACCTTTTTCCCTAGGTATAAGAAAAGAAAACTTGGTTTTGTCTCCTGTCATGTGTGATGAGAAGCCACTATCAAGATACCATAAATCCTTTGCTGCTTTCATACACACCTACATGACAAAGTTCAGACATGGGTATTAGAAACCCAACAAGTTTTGGGTCCTTCTAAGTTAACATCCTTTCTAACCCAAATGTACTCCCTATTTGGTACTCCTACATGTTTGTAGTAACATCTACTAGGGGTATGTCCTATTTTGTTACAATAGGTGCAAGAATAATGATTGTAACTAGTTGTTCGCCTAGGAGAGGAATGAATCTTCTTAGGAGGTCTATTAGGATTGTTCTTTCTATTGTTCATACTCCTAAAATATTTGGTCTTAATATCTTTAGAAGATCCTTCCACCATGTTTGGTTTTACAAGCACAGTTTTCTTGAATTCCTTAGTCTTTGAATGAGAAGTATATCCTAAACCTGGCTTATTGTTTGAATGTCTTTGAACACTTAGAATATCATCTAAATTCTGTTTTCCTTTATTGAAGTTATGGACTCTTTGTTGAAGATTATCTATCTTTTCTTCTAAAGAACTACACTTAGTGCATTTATGTGTAATATCTAACTTAGATTTTACTATGTCTAGTTCTTCTTCTAAAGTTCTACACTTATTTTCTAAGGATGAAATCAAATCATTTTGCCTAGTGCTAACCTTAGAAAATTCTTGACATAATTTAAACATATTTTCCATGGTAAACTTTAAATCATGAAAAGATATAGAATTGTCACTAACCTGGGAATCTTCAACATCTGAATCATGTGAGGCCATCAAAGCAACTTGTGCTTCTTCTTTATCAGAGTCTGACGATGAACTTACTTCATTATCATCCCAAGCCAAATATGCTCTTCTTTTCGAGTTTTTCTCTTAGACCATGTTTCTTCTTCTGAAGATTTGGACATTCTGACTTGAAGTGTCCAGGCTTGCCACATTCGAAACATGTGATCTTTTGAGAGGAAAATGACTCATTGTTCCTTTGGAAAGATTTGTTGTTGTTGAATTTCACACCTTTTCTCTTAAGAAACTTTCCAAAATTCTTTACTAGAAGATTCACATTCCCATTGTCTTCTTCTTCAGAATCTGCATCATAATCTTCTTTGATGCTTTCTTTTGCTTTTAGGGAAATGGATCGATACTTCTTTTCATGTTGTTCATTCTCTTCCAAACGTTTCAATTCCAACTCGTGTTCTTGGAGTTTTCCAAAAAGAGTTGCAAGAGTCATTTTTGATAAACTCTTCTTCTATGAGATGGCTGTTACTTTTGGTTGCCATACTCTTGTAAGTGATCTTAGAACTTTCATGTTCAAGTCACTGTTTGAAAACTGTCTACCAAGAGCAATCAAATGATTAACTAAATGAGTAAATCGTTTTTGCATATCTAATACCTTTTCTCCTGGAAGCATTCTAAACATTTCATATTCTTGAGATAGAGTATTGATCTTTGATCTCTTGACTTCATCTGTCCCTTCATGAGTCACCATCAACGTATCCCATATTTCTTACGATGTAGTGCACGTTGATACTCTGAAAAATTCATCCATCCCAAGGGCAGATGTAAGAATGTTCATTCCTTTGAGATCATATTGAACCTTCTTCTTTTCTTCTTCACTCCAAGTAATTTCTGGTTTTACTTGTGAAGTTCCTTCTACTTCTGCTACAGGCACAAAGGGACCTTCTTCAATGGCTTTCCAAATTCCTGCGTCTAATGACTTTATGAATATTTTCATCTTGATCTTCCAGAAGTCATAGTGTTCTCCATTGAAGAATGGTGGCCTGTTTATGTTGTGTCCTTCACTGGTTCCATGATTGGACGAGGATGCCATCTTTTCCCGGACATTAGGAATAACTTACCTAAACTTCCGCTCTGATACCAATTGTTAGTACAGATAGCAACCTGAGAGGGGGGGTGAATCAGAGTTGCCCCGATTTTCGCCTTATCGAAATTATTACTTTCAAGATAATGATGATCACGAAACGATAGTTGTGATTGCAGCGGAATTGAGGATTACTTGAAAATAAAAGATGAAGGATGAGAAGAATTCACACACGGAGTTTTATCCTGGTTCACCTTCTATCCACCGAAGGCTACGTCCATTCCCTCAAAGAAACCCCTTGAGGATTTTTCCGCTATTGGTAAAAATCTCTTACAAGTTCCTAACCCAAGGACCCCAAGAATTTCTACCAATACCCTGTGAAAGCAAACCACTTTCAACAGCCCCTGAAAGCAAACCGCTTTCAGTTCCTGAAGGCAAACCACCCTCAGACCTTGAAGGCTAAACCACCTTCAATCAATACCCTGAAAGTATACCACTTTCAGTGACAACAACCCTTCACCGAATACCACGGTGAAAACTCAATCTTACAGAAAGAGATGAAGAAGAGTTTACAATTGGTTGTATCAATCCTTTAACATAGAAGTGGATTGATCATGAGAAATTATGCTTTAAGGCTTTTAAGCATAATATAATTCTGAGTTCCTCAAGATATGAACAACTAAAGTGTTCTTATAAACATGAAGATCATGAACTCAGAATTTAGGCTCTTGAAGGTTTAAGTTCTAAAAGATGAACTAATTTTGACAAAGCTTTGGCCTAATGTTGTATTCTCATGTGTTGTTGTGTTCTGGACTCAAATGGACTTTATATAGGCAAGGGAAACGTCCTTGAACCATCACAACCCTTTCCAAAAGGTTTAGGACACAATGGTTCGTGAAAAGATGTAACTTTTCGTTCTGGTAATCGATTACATCACTTAGTGTAATCGATTACACTAATAGCCGTTTCAGTTTGAATTTGAAATTCAAATATGTAATCGATTACAAACAACAAGTAATCGATTACTTGCCTAGGTGTAATTGATTACCAGAATCCTGAAATCGATTACACTGAAGTCCATCTTCCAGAAACTTGATCCTTTGAGATCGGCTTAAGGTTTTCTACTTCTTTTAAGTTATGAAAACACTTAGCTTGATTTGTTTAGGTGTTTTAAGAGCCTTTATGCTTTAATAGACCTTTATAAGCATAACTCACCTAAACTAAGACTTCTAGACTATTGATGAACTTTGTAGCGCTGTTTCTTCGAAGTCTTCTTTTCTTCTTTTTGTCGATGAGTTTGTCGTCATCAAAACCACAGCCAGGGTCAAGAGCAAGACCTTCTTCACAAAGCGTTGGGCCTATATCTGCAACGTGGGATTTTAATGCACCCAACGCCCAAGCGTTGGGGATCCCAGCGCTCAAGCGCTGGAGGGCAGATTTTTACTATAAATAGGGGTCTTTTCTTCACTTGTAAGACACACCTATTCAGAATACAACAAGTATTCGTCTTTCCTCCTTAAGAGCATTGTTCCTAGGAATTGTGGGAAGCCAAACTTGAGCTCCTATCCAGGGTAATTCGATGTCTCTTTTAGCCATGCTTGGCTAATTCATTTAAGTATCTTGGGTTGTTTTAGTTTATATTTTATGTCTTAGTTTTCTTCTACATTTCTGAATAATATTTCCAATTCATGTTTTATTTCCTTGTTCTTCATTTCCTCTTAATGCGCATAAGAGTTCTTGCTTATTACTTATAACAATGGAAATTGGTAAGTAGTAAGGGTAATATGATTTAAAAAAGGCTATAAGTATATATCACTAAGGAATTAGGATAGACGTAGCTTTATGCTGGGCTGAACTTTATCTTCATCTTCTTCTTTAGTTAACTAAATTGCAAGGAATTGAATTTAGTAATTAGGAAGAAAGTTCTACACTTGTAAGGAATTAACTTGTAGAAATACTAGGCTATAGCATCATGAACTTGGTTCTAGAATTCAGAAATTAAGTAGGAGTTTGCTAGCATATTCTATAAACTATGTAATTCAACCCAAGTGCTTAAATCTCATCATCATCTTTCTTCTCTTTTATTTTATGCTATTTTTTTTTCTAGATCTAAAAACCAAACAACAACATATATCTTTTTATTTTCTGCACAAGGCTCTAAATAATTTAATAGAAAGACACCTATCCCTTGGGTATGATATCTTTTATAACGATCTACAGATCTATGGTTTTCGTTTTTGCAAAAGCTGAGTTTCATTCTCATAAGTGATTTTGAAAATAGTTTTTTCTTGAAGTATTTGGGATATATTGTTGTGTGTGTTGAAGCCTCCTCAAAATGTGTCTAGTTTTGAAAAGCTAAAACCTGTTGTCTTTAGCTATGAACTTTTTTCGCAAGATACTTGTCTTTTACCGTAGAACTAGTGTAATGCTTTTTGTTACGTTGTCTAGTCCTTTTTTTTTATTCTCTTAGGACTTGTAAGGTTCCTCTCGAGACACATGATAATGAAATCGCAAGTGTACGATTTACTATCGCGTAATACAAAAGATCGAACCCAAGGGATAGGTGTTCTTATTATTATATAATTTAGTACTTGTGCAAGGAAAATAAAATGATATGGTTGATGTTTGGTTTATGACAAGAAGAAAGTAATAGCATAAAATAATAAAGAAAATAAGATGAGAGAATTTAAGCTCTTGGGTTGATTTACATAATTTATAAAACATACTAGAAAACTTCTACTAAATTTCTGAACTTTATATTCATATTCATGGTGCTATAGCCTAAATTTCTACATCCTAATAGCCTTAAGAAATGTAGAACTTTCTTACCTAATTACTAACTCCATAGCCTTGGTTATTAGTTAATTAGAGAAGAAGATGAAGAGAGAATTCGGGCCAACACAAAGCTACGTCCATCCTTATAGCCTTAAGAAATGTATACTTATAACCTTTTTTATTTCCTATTTCCCTTACTACTTACCAAATGGCCTTATGAAAAAGTAGAAAGCATGAAATCTTTTGCGCATAAAGATTAATGAAGAACAAAGAAATAAAACATGAATAGAAGATATTATTCAGAAATGTAAAAGAAAACTAGAACATGAATTAGAAATTAAAACAACCCAAAAACTTAAAAGAAGAATTAGCCAAGCATGGCTAAAAGAATCATTGAATTACCCTGGATAGGAGCTCAAGTTTGGCTTCCCACAATTCCTAGGAACAATGATCTTTGAGGGAGAAAGAGAGAATACTTGTTGTATTCTAAGATGGTGTATTTTACAAGTGAAGAGGAGGGTCCTATTTATAGTAAAAATCCAGCCTCCAACGCTTCAGCGCTAGAATTCCCAACGCTTGGGCGCTGGAAGCATTAAAAATCCACTGTCAGATCGAGGGCCAGCGCATGAACGCTAGCTTCCCAGCGCTGCAGCGCTGGGACCTGCTGTTTCAGCTCCAAGTTTTCCTTCCTTCTTCATGGTTAGTGGGATTTGAATGCCATCAAAAGCCACTACTCAGCCCTTGTTTAATTCTGAAACTCCTCCTCCACTATCATCAATTCCTTCAACACTATTTTCCATGTGCTAAATTAGAGAGTGATTCTTCATATTCTTCTTTTCCACTTTGGTCCTCTCTTGGTTAGCACTTCAATTCAAGCCCTCATATTCTCTCAATCTTCACTTTAAGTCCTCCACTCTTGAACTTTTACAATTTGGTCCCTGACTTCCTGAAACTTTACACATTGGTCCCTGGACAAAAATGATAACTAAACCAGCTTTTCCTAAAAATATAAAATAGCTATAAAAATTCCTAAAAATATAAAATAAAGTTAGAAAAACTAATAAAATCTAATCTACATGCAAAATGAAAAATAAATATAAAATCTACATAAAAACAATAAAAAACCTATATGTGACTCAAAAATAATAAAATAAAAAGACTAAAAAGACCCTAAAATTATCATATAAAATCCACTCATCAACACACAATTTTTTTTATACAACACTCTTACGTCACAAATCCAGTTATCCTACGATAGCAAAAACCCTCAGTTTCTCATCAAACCACTACCTGACTCTCAATTCCTTAAATCTTACCCACCAACAGTTATCATGGCTGAATAGCTTCGGCGTAACTCGTACATGACTTTTCCCATGCCCATCTTATACCTATACCTAAAATATTAACCACGGGGAAGGAGTGAGCTACCAACAAGGGAAATAGAAATATTATGCCATAAGTCCTGCCCGGATTACCGACATATCAACTAATCTCATGAATGCCTACAAACCACAATGACATCATATACATACCAAGCACAAACATAATATAACAGTGCATATACTCAATGCAATGATGCAAATGCATGTCACCATACTCCTCTTCCTTTTTTCCTATTGCATGTATGTAGAGCCCACGGGCTATACACAACCAACTCTCTTCATAACATCGCTTGGGAACATGGGTTCTCTCATTGACCCACTCCTCTTACCGAGCCATGACGACCATAGTCGAAATACAAGGGATCTAAAATCAATGACCTAGTGTTGAGTCACTCCACTGAATCATCCTTAGATCACCCCATCTTTGGAATGTCGCCTCAGGTATCTCGGGCATCCACACCGGGTGCACACCGGTCCCTCACATTGGAAGTTGTCGTGCGTTCCTACTCCTTATAACTTCCTTTTCACAATGCACATGATGTATGTCACAATGATATACATAAATAACAATCATTTCCCGCACATCCTCCTCTGTCCTCTCTAACAAGCATCCATCCACTCTGACGGGTGTCGTAAGTAATATCCCTAGCTCAATACACATGACTAGCCATTACGGGGATCTCATATCTCTTATGTATTAGGGCCAGCCCTTATCCGGTTCCGCCACAAGCAGCCGCCGTGGGAGAGGCCGAAGCAGAATCAGGTGCCTCCATAGAAGGGAAAACGAGAAACAGAGCGTGGTCGAGAAGACAGTTTAGGCGCGAAAGAGAAGTTGACGAAGGAAGAGGGTCGACAGGAAGGAGCAGCGCGGGAAGAGGGGCGGGCCGCCGACAAGGACACCGCAGTCGCCGTAGCCGCTAGAGAGAGCAAGCGAGAAACCCTAGTAGAGCTATTTCAATTTCACTTAACTAATGCCATTTAGCTTTTTTTTCCATTATTCTCTTAAGACCAAATAATTAATAGCATAATATCATTTGAAATTTTATAAAATATTTTTTAAATAGCATTGCTTCATTAATTAATTTTAGTATCTAATATATTTGTGTTATATAAAAATATATTACTTTTTTTTATTTTACTATCCTTGAATTTTTTGAAATTAATATTAATATTTTGAATAATTTTAATATTTAATATTTACATTATATGTATGAGAAGTTTATAAGTAATATTTAATACAATTAATGAGATTAAATTCATTAATTGCTAGGAAGTATTGGAAAGTTTAAAAATTAGTAATTAATATAATGAATAATAAAGTCGGTGTAGGTTTTTCTTTTTTTCTTTAATGTTTTTAATAAAGAGGGAAATATTTTATTTTTTAATGTGTTTAATGCAGTAATTAAAATTAAAATAACATTAACTTTAATAAAAAAAAAATTGGAAATTTTTAAAATAAGATATAAATATAAAAATTATTATTAAATATCTAATATTGTTATTAATGTAAAGGTAGTTAATTTCAATTTTTTTTATTATTTAAAAGTTCTCCTCTCCTCAATTTGTAATTAATAATCAAAATTTCATTAATATAAATATTTATTTTAAATATGAGCAATTGGAAAGTTTAAAAATTAGTAATTAATATAAAGAATAATAAAGTGGATGTCCTATTTTAAGTTTTTGATTTTATTATTTAGTTTATTTAATACAAAGGAAAAAATTTTATTGCTTAATATATTTAATGTAAAAGTTCATGTGTCTTTTACACACACACACGTTCACATGTGTGTGTGTAACATTAGCAAGATCCCTTACCATTGTACTACAGATAATATATTTAATCTCATGGCCAAATGTTGTTGTGTTGTATCTTCCATCTCGATTAATATATAATGATGGATCTGAGCTACGAAGTTGCAGTGCAATCGTTGGGTTGTGCTCTCTTTTCCATCTTTCAACAATTGTGATTTTCTTGATTAAAAAGATATTTATTTGGAAGCTCTGCGAAGAAATGGTTAGCCTTATACAGTCCACAAGGGCACCAAGGGATGAGTGTTTTGAATTTTGATGAATCTGCAGCAGGATATTTAGAATCTGTGAGGATCCACAAGCAGTTCAAAGAACAAGGAAGAGATAAGGAAGCTTAGGGCTATTCTAACTTTATGGTTACTTGCCTTCAGGAGAAGATTTGGATATTTCAACCAGCCTAGAGGAAATTCGAAATTGAAGTTCGAAAGGAGATCTTATCAAGAGATGGTTGAGAGCAAGATTAAGCACATCAGTGATGATACTCAATAGATTATGGACAAGTACGTTTCTGACCATCCTTAAGAAGAAAACAATCAGAAATGAAAGCATCCACAGGCGCCATGACATACATGTAGGTAAGGTCAAAATTTATAGCGCGTTTATCAAAGATACTTTGGAAAACAATCAGAAATGAAAGCATTCACAGGCGCTATACCATCGTTATAGTGATGACCTTTATAGGGTTTTTTTCGAGCTTTAATCCTGATCCAACTTGTGATGCGTATAACATACCACATCTTGCCTTAAATACGACTGCATTCCACTATTTTTGTCTTTTCTTCTTACTGCTCTCTCCACCTTCATGGTCATGGATACCTCAACAACCATCCACGCCACTTATTTCTCATCAACAATGCAAAAGGAGCTAAAGTTGTACAAGAAACGATGCCTGCATAACAAACAAAGAATGATAGGCCTGTTGAATAAGCAAAGAAGCATGTAGAAGAAGCAAAGAATGACAAATAGAAATTTTTCCCGGGCATATGCAATAAAAGTATTGACATATGCCAATATTTTGAAAATATCTATGTCATATAACATATTCACAATATAAGGAGTCATTTGGTGTAAAGCATGTCAAAGAAAAGACATTTGTGTGTATATAAACATTAATAATGCTTACTTTTCCATTTTATATATATATATATATTTGATTGATTTTGATATCAAAAGTAAAGACAATGATTGCAAATCTATAATCACTAAGTTGTCCGCCCGTGCTATGCACATAAATTTTTTGGTACAAATTCTTTTTAACATTGATCAAATTTAAAATTAATTATAACATTTTTGAACTATGAAATATATTATATAATCTTCTTGACAGTTATAAAATGCTAACAAACTTAACAATATGACTATTTTACCAAATTTTGAGAATATATAATAGTGATGATGATAAAGAATTTTAACAACAAAATTATGATAATGAACAGCAAAGAAAACTTATTTAAATTTAGATATATGATGATGTTTTAATGTGCACCTATTTATATTGTTCACTAACTAATTTGCATGTTAATCCATAACACATTGCACACTTGGCTTCACTCAATCTTCCACTCCTCTCTATAAATTCACTCTTCCTTTAGTTTTGCAGCATCAAATCCTTCATTCAAGAGTTCTGCAGCCTCTGGTATAGAGATAGAATCTCCAACTTCTCTCTACAAATTTAACCTTGTTCTTGAATCTTGTAAGACCCTGGAGATTTTGAATAGTAATTTGATTATTTAATTATCCCGACATGTTTGATGAATGCCTTAAAACCCTAGTTAAATTCCATGAGAATTTGAGTTATCTATGAAAGGTTTTGAGGAGGCAGTTCGTCGTAGAAGCTTCAATTGAACCCCAAACAGATGTTCGGATGAGAATTGGACTTTTTACATATCTGTATGGAGGTATATGCAATTTTTTCATGGAGATTGGTTGTAAGGTCGATATAGTTTAGTTTCGGGGGCCCATGAAAGTTTCTAGCATGCGGTAAAGGGTTTGTGAAAACCCAGTCGTGCGAAAATGGGGAAGTTTTAGGCATTTCTAAATTTTCAAAAGAGATGGAAAATCTTAGAATGTCGTGAGGAATCTGTTTATGAAATAAACTCGTTTTCAATGAATAGTGTTTTTGGGTCCAAAACGAACTGAATCTCGAGAATAATATTCGGAGATATTTTCCAATCGACGCCCGAGTTCAGCGATCGTTTAAGTCGAGATGAGCGAGTGACCCATGTCAGTCGCAATATGGAATCTTTAGAGAAAAGTGATAAAGTATGATTAAAAATAGTGATTATGACACGAATAGTGTTTGTGTAAGAGATTTGACTTTGATGTGTAAGTGAATATGATTAAGTATCATATAATCTTTCCAAATTTCTAACTGGAGTCCCTATACTTAAAAAGTTCAATTCTCCCCCCTCCCACATGTGAACCCGCGGCTAAGCACCAACAAATACGCACACTTTCATAATTTATTTTATTAAGTGTTAGGTAAAGAAAGTAAGAAAGAAGTAAGAGCGAAGTGAGGAAGGGTAGCTTCTTCAACAACATCATCTTCTCCTTGTGGCTGAGCCACATTTCCTTTCCCTCCATCACCATTTCTTCTTGGTTCCTTTTGATTCTTTGTTAAAATGTGTAGATCCTTGAGAGGGCTTTCCAACGGTGTAAGTTTTGGGAGGAAAGCTTGAGGTTGGGTAAGTTTGGGTTTCTTGAAAGTGCTCCTTTCTTTCTTAAAAGTTATAGATATCATCTTTGTCTGCATGGAAATATATTTTATTTTTTCAAAAGTGATGTTTAGCTTTAAAAAGTTATTTTGAACTTAGCTTTTTACAAAGTGATTTGGGAAAGTTATTCCCACTATAACGATCTACAGATCTATGGTTTTCGTTTTTGCAAAAGCTAAGTTTCATTCTCATAAGTGATCTATGGTTTTCGTGGGCGGTCGCTTAGGAGGATAAGGGCGTGCTATAAGATTAGTCTCCCTATTATCCGCCAATATTCTGGAGAGACCCACCGTTAACGGAACCTTTGCTCGTTGCGGTACTGGGGAATAAGGAGGTACCTGAGGAGGTGTTGGCGGTGGTTCCTGTCATTGGGGCGCGCCTCGCCGCCCGAACTCTGGGCGAGTCAGATGATTCCTTCGTTCCTGATTGGCAAAGGCTGCTGTCTGAAGTCCTGAACTCGCGCCCTTAAGTTGGCCATGTCCTGTGGCGGGGGCTTGCTGAGTTTATTGTTCAGTGTTCCCACCCGCAGTCCTTGCTTGAAGGCGTTCGCACAAGTCTCCTGAGGCGGATCCTTAATCCGCACCAAGCTGGCATTAAACCGTGCCATGTACTGTTTTAGGGTTTCCGCCACGCCCTGACGAATGTTGAACAAAGCTGCAGTAGTCACCCTTTGAGTCCTACTCGCCGCAAAGTGTGACAAAAATTTGTGTGAAAACTCCGTAATGTTGTTTATAGAATGCGAAGGTAATTTCGAAAACCATGCCAACGCCGTCTCCTTCAACGTAGAAGGAAACAACCTGCACCTAACCGCATCAGATGCCTGACTGATCACCATTTTAGTCATTAATGACTGCAAATGTTCCTTGGGATCGGTCTCACCTGAATAAGTATCCAGCAAGAGATGTGAAGAAGGTCTTGCTCCTGACACTGGCTGAGGTTTTGATGACGACAAACTCATCGGCAAAAAGAAAAAAAGAAGACTTAGAGGAAACAGCGCTATAAAGTTCATCAATTACGTAGAAGTCTTAGTTTAGGTGAATTATGCTTCTAAAGGTCTCTTAAAGCATAAAGGCTCTTTAAAACACCTAAACTAATCAAGCTTAATGTTTTCATAACTTAGAAGAAGTAGAAAAACTTAAGCCGATCTTAAAAGATCAAGTTTCTGGAAGATGGACTTCAGTGTAATCGATTGCAGCTTTCTGGTAATCGATTACACATAGGCAAGTAATTGATTACCACTTGCTTGTAATCGATTACATGTTTGAATTTGAAATTCAAACTGAAACGGCTATTAGTGTAATCGATTACACTAAGTGATGTAATCGATTACACACACGAAAAGTTGCATCTTTTCATGAACCATTGTGTCTCAAACCTTTTGGGAAAGGTTGCATTGGTTCAAGGACGTTTCCCTTGCCTATATAAAGTCCATTTGAGTCCAGAACACATATAACACATGAGAATACAAAAATTAGGCCAAAGCTTTGCCAAAAATAGTTCATTAAGTCTTTTAGAACTTAAACCTTCAAGAGCCTAAATTCTGAGTTCATGATCTTCATGTTTATAAGAACACTCTAGTTGTTCATATCTTGAGGAACTCAGAATCTTGTTATGCTTAAAATCCTTAAAGCATAAATTCTCATGATCAATCCACTTATATGTTAAAGGATTGATACAGCCAATTGTAAACTCTTCTTCATCTCTTTCTGATAGATTGAGTATTCACCGTGGATCTCGGTGAAGGGTTGTTGGTACTGAAAGTGGTGTACTTTCAGGGTGTTGATTGAAGGTGGTTTAGCCTTCAAGGTCTGAAGGTGGTTTGCCTTCAGGAACTGAAAGTGGTATACTTTCAGGGGCTGTTGAAAGTGGTATACTTTCACAGGAAATTGATAGAAATTCTTAGGGTCCTTGGTGTAAGAACTTGTAAGAGATTTTTATCAACAGTGGAAAAATCCTCAAGGGATTTTCTTAAGGGACTGGACGTAGCCTTCGGTGGATAGAAGGTGAACCAGGATAAAATTCTGTGCATGTGAATTCTTCTATCCTTCATCTTTACTTTCAAGCAACGCTTTATTCCGCTGCAATCGTTTGCATTTACATATATCTTGAAAGGAAGAAGTTTTTAAGGCGAAAATCGGGTAAACCTGATTCAACCCCCCCCCCCCTCTCAGGTTGCTATCTGTTCTAACAAGAGATACTTCACAACATCAGGTATGGGAACCGCCTGGATGGCGGGTGAAAAGGGCTGAAATTCCACCACACTCTCGACCTCCTTGAGACTCTCCATTCCCGGATCCTTTTTCTTGCGAAAGTACTCCAGGTGAGCCTGAAAATGTTGATTTTTCTGCTGTACAAAGTCCATAGAACCACACACCCTATTCCATTCAGCAACGGAGATGTTGAAAAGAGCCGGGTTTGGCACGCCACCACCTGGTGCCACCACCTGCGGCTGCTCGGGATTAGGGTTTGGGCACCGTGGTGGCGAGGGAGGCAGCACAAGTGGATCCCTCACCGTCCTTCCTCCCCCGCCCACGACCTCTCCCTCTTCTTACGTTGCCTGACATAGCCTCTTCCCTTGTGAACATGACGTTTGGTTGACCTTTCCCCATAGGCGGCGCCAAATGTTCTCGGAATGGAACAATATAGGAGAGAAGTGAGACTATAATATGATTAGAGAAAATCTGAACCCTTTTACATGAGCCTCCCTTGGCTATTTATAGGGAGGAAAGCCATAAATGACATTTAATTAAGACTAAGCCTATGGGCCTCAAAGATCAGGCCCAATAGATTACAAAGTTTAGCCCCCCTGTGTATTACAAATGTACCCCTGGAGTCGTCAGCCGGGGTCGCCCATCATCAAGGTGGGGCGCCCGCTAGCAGTAAAAGGACACTCGCCCTGTCCACAAGCCCACAAGACACGAGATTGAATCTTGAAAGTGAAGTGTCTTTAGCTAGTATTTGAGAGATCCTCCCAATGGTGGGTGCCAGCCCAACTATGATTTTAAATTGGCAGTCGACGGCGTTCTAAGAACGACCCGACTTTGAATTGTATTGATTCTGATATTAATGCAAGTATCTGAAGGCATCTGATATGCTGGATGAGAATTGTTTGATGTAAAACATTACTTGAATGATTTATAGACTTACTTGATAGCTTGTCTCTTTGATAATATAATGTATATGCTATGACTTGTCTATCTTTATTCTAATATCATTCACATGGTTCGACATACTCCATTTGGCGATCATGAAACCATGCATGGACTCGTCCGAGGACGGATGCGCCTTTGAATGCAAACCGAGGTTCGTAAATAGACGATCCCGAGGTTTGGTTTACTTATTGTTGTTGATTGACTATAAGAAAGCATGCAATTTATCTCATATGAAAAAGCAAGTCACACCTGAAATGTATGCTATGTTATGCCTGATAATATGTTGATTGAATTACTGTCTTTCCCTGATCTCGCTTGTTGCAATGTTGCTATGCCTTATCACCGATTATTATTGTGTTCATTAGCTGGGGAAAATAGAGTAAGCTACCGTGAGAATGGGGTTCCTTTCAAAATAAAGTATACAGACCTTGTTTTGGAAAAAGTAAAGTCTTAATAGTTTTGAAAAGAATAAGAAAATAGACCTTATTTTAGAAACCTAATGAATGTTTTGAAAACATGCTTTCAAGAGAACCTGGAGTTAAATCGTGAGCTTTCGAAATGAATCTGTCCTATCTTTCTTGAAGGAGAATTCATAATGTCCTAAAGGAATACATCAACCCTTTTATGAACTTAAGGACGATTCCACTTCCTTTCTACAAGTCTTATCTTACTAATAAAACTAAGGCACGCCATTGGAAAAAGAACCATGAGAATTTCCTCACGAGGAATCATAAGACTTATTTTCTGGAAAGCCTCTAAAGACCTTTACGAAAATATTTCAAGAGATGTTTTCTCAAGAAAATTGGGTAGCTTATTCGGTAATGCCTTTGTTGGTATTAGCGGGCGTTTTACGCTTCAGCGTCTGCCAACGAGAGATCACTGGACCAAGAGGTCCAAGTGACCATAATCCCTTGATGTAAGACGGGCACTCCAACAAGGATGACCCTGCATTCGAAAGGGAACTCAGATTCAAAAAACAACATTTCTACTAGGTGGGGAAATTGGAATGAGGAACCCGGACTCGCGCCAAGACGCCTCCGTTTATATTGTTGTTGATTTTATAGTTTGTTCATAGAACGTAGAACCCTTGCATGCATAGACCTGTTCTTTATGCGAACAACCCAGTGAATAAATATGAGTAGTGGTGTAGAAAGAGGGATGGCAAAATCAATGGAGATTAGGTGCAGTTGGACCTTTTGAGTAGAGACTACATGGATCACCTAGAATGAATATAAAAGGCTCTGTCTAAATGACAAGTGAGATGTTTAGAATGACGTAGGATTACATGAACAAGGATTGCTCATGATTAGGAAAAACTCATGATTACATGAGGTATGGTGATGAAAGAAGGGAGTTGACTAGATTCAAATTCTAGTCCTGACAAAACCCTACTTTTCACTTTGGTCCCTCTAATTATTTTTATAATATAATTAACACATTAATCCATTATTTATTTTCATTTAACATGACAAATTATCTCATATCAAACAAGCACATCACAAAACATTCATATAGATGTGTGTCTGTGTGTGTGTATATATATATATATTATCATGCCTAAGTTAGTTAGTGTGATAGCGGGATGTGACACTTAAAATCGTCACCACACCACCGTCTAACCGGCTGCACATCCCTCCAAGGGTACAAAACCCTAGTAAAGCCTTTCACCTAAATGTATTAAAAAGGAAAGTAAATTATAATTTATTTAATAACATATAATATCATTTTAAATCTTCTAAAATATATTTTCTCATGTAGTTGTTAACAAATAGCATTGTTTCTTTAAATAATTTTAATACTAAGTATATTAATTTGTGTATCTAATAATCATTACTTAGTGTTATTTTATCATCCTTGATATTTTTCTGAGACATATTTAACATTTCAACTAATTTAGTTTTTAATATTTTCATTAGATGTACGAGAATTTTTACATATGATAAAAATTCATTAATTATAAGTTAGTATTGTCAATAATGCAAGTTTCACAATTTATTCAACTTTGGTCATAATTATTTCATTGACTTATGATTTCTCAAGTCAATTTAGTAACATATATTATACGAATATTATATTTAACTATTTTTCTAAATTATTAACACACATTATATAATAGTAAATACTATATAAATACATTTGAGAAGTTTAAAACTATTTTTTCTAAAATATGTATTAATATGTATTCATGTATTATTAATTAATTTTAAATCATAAAATATATTAGTACATAAAAATTACTTAATTTCATTTTAAGTTTATAATTTTTGCCTCAATTCATAATTAATAATTTACATGCTAGATAATTTTAAATAATACTTAATAAAATAATTATTTTATAACGTGAAAAAATAATTAATAGTTAATAAAATCAGTATATAACATAAAATTGTTATCAATAACTTATTACTATTATTAATAATGCAAAGCTCACACTTTATAAAATAATTAATATTCTGTATTTTATGATCAATATTAAAGTAACTTTAACATTTAACTTATAATAATATGTAAATTTCAAAATATAAACATAATTAATTAAACTTTTTAGACCTAAGTCATGAATTATTCTTTCTTTTATTTTTTAGTCCTTGATAAAGATTTTCACTTGTTCAAGATACGATTGCATATCCCACCCTACAAATGTGTTTCTTTCTTATATGCTTCATTAAGTTAGTTTTTAATTTTTTATAAACTTTTATTTTCAAATATTATGCACTTACATAAGAGTAAATAATTTTTTTTCTTCGAAAGATAAAATATATATTAAGAGGGAATATACAACCAAAAGAAGCGGCTAACAAGGAGAAAGGGAGAGCTGCCCAGCCTCCTCAAAAAACAGATAAGGGATAATGACCACATTGCAAGCCAACAAAGGAATGAACAAAACCCAGCCAAATAGAGCACCCAATATAGCAAAAAATATAAAAACCCAAAAAAAAAAACAACAGAGGCACAAACAGAGACCCCTCCTATCAGATTCTACATTCCGTAATTTGAGCCGCTATCTGGTTAACTGCCACATCGTCGGGACAACCGAAAACAACGCCCACCTGCTTACCCACTGCAATGGCACGCCTAGCCCTCGTCAAAACCCTCGAAGGCACCACAGACTCAGCCGACAGAAGAGAGAGTTGGCGATCTTTGCAGCCTTCACCTCCCGCCCCGATCTCCACCCGAGAGAGATTGAAATTAACAAGGTTACTCAGCTCCTGGCATCTGACCTCCTTCCTGGGGCGACCCAGAGCCCTCTTCTCCCCTTGCCCACGAGCCTTGTCTGCTAAGCCTGCTGCCATTGATGGATCACCTATATCCTCTAGATTCTTGGGACGCCCTCGTCTTCTAGAAACACGCATCACCAATTTCTTGGGTTACCCACGTCTTCTAGGAAGATGCACAGCCACCCCCTCCTCAACACCGCCTTCCTCTGCCCCACGAGGAACAACGCACCCATCAGAGAGAGCTGGAAGAAAAGTAGCCTCGGCAAAAGAAACCTCCCTCTCCAAAGAGCCAAAACCCAAGGGATCAATTTCAGGAAAAAGAAAAACAGCTGGAACTCTTTCTCCATAATAGAATCCCTTGTCAACACCCAAAACCAAAGCCAACCTAATGACACGCTGAGGCAGAGAGCTTCCCCACAAGAGCCTCCTTCCACAAAGGATGAAAGCCACCATCGCCAACCACACCACGGACATTGACCCTGAGCGAGTCCTCCCCCTGTAGAGGAATAACCAAGGAATATACCTTCATCAGATTTTTCATCAAACTTACCAAGGTTTTCCTTTCCATTGTTCAAGACAAAGCATTTTGATCCAAAAGCATGTAGATGAGAAATATTTGGTTTTCTTCCTTTGTAGAGTTCATAGGGGGTTTTCTTCAGAATAGGTCTAATAAGAACTCTATTGGAAACATAGCAAGCAGTACTTACAGCATCAGCCCAGAAGTATTTTGGAAGATTAGATTCACTTAGCATGGTTCTTGCTAGTTCTTCAAGTAGTCTGTTCTTCCTTTCTACAACACCATTTTGTTGTGGTGTTCTTGAAGCAGAGAAGTTATGTGATATTCCATTCTCATCACATAATTCCTGAAACTGATGATTCTGAAACTCTCCACCATGATAACTTCTAATAGAAGAGATCTTTAAAGCCTTTTCATTTTGAACTAGCCTTGCATATTTTTTGAATGCGTTGAAGGCTTCATTCTTATGAGGCAAGAATAATGTCCAGGTAAATCTAGAGAAATCATCAACAATAACAAGGGCATAATAGTTACCTCCAAGGCTCTTAGTTCTTGATGGTCCAAACAAATCCATATGAAGTAATTGGAGAGGTCTTGTAGTTGAGATTATATTCTTTGGTTTGAAAGATGTTATGGTTTACTTCCCCTTTTGGCATGCATCACAAAGCTTGTCTTTCTCGAATCTTATCTTTGGAAGCCCAACAACTAGATCATGCTTGACTAGTTTATTTAAATGATATATGTGTATATGAGCCAGTTTTCTTTGCCAAAGCCATGAATCACTATTATTCTTGGCCAGAAGGCATCTGACATTTGGTGGAATTTCATCCAAGGACATCATGAAGAGTTTATTGACTTTATATCTGGAAAACTTGATTTCTTTAGTTTTCACATCCTTTACCACACAGATATCATTAATGAAACCAACTTTCAAACCTTTGTCACAAAGTTGACTGATACTTAGAAGATTGTGCATCAAACCATCCACATATAGAACTTTGTCGATGACTGTTTGAGGGGGTGTGCCTATTCTTCCAATACCAAGTATCTTTCCTTTTTGATTGTTTCCATATGTGACAAATCCGTTTTCTCTAGGTATAAGTAATGAGAACTTTGTTTTGTCTCCTGTCATGTGTGATGAGTAGCCACTATCAAGATATCATAAGTCCTTTGCTGCTTTCATGCACACCTGGATATCTTCAGCATCTGAATCATGTGAAGCCAATAATGCAACTTGTGCTTCTTCTTTGTCAGAATCTGATGATGAACTTACTTCATTTTCATCCCAAGCCAAGTATGCTCTTCGTGTGAGTTGATCCTTCTTTTCAATTTTATCCTTCAGACCATGTTTCTTCTTTTGAAGATTTGGACATTCTAACTTGATGTGTCCAGGTTTTCCACATTCGAAGCATGTGATATGTTGAGAAGAGGAGGACTCATTATTCCTTTGGAAAGATCTGTTATTGTTAAATTTCATACCTTTTCTTTTAAGAAACTTTCCAAAGTTCTTCACTTGAAGATTCATATTCCCATTTTCTTCTTCTTCAGAATCTGCATCATAATCATCTTTGGTGCTTTCTTTTTCCTTTAGGGAAATGGATCGATATTTCTTCTCATGGTGTTCATGTTCCTCCAAACAATTCAACGCCAACTCGTGTTCTTGGAGTTTTCCAAAGAGAGTTGCAAGAGTCATATTTGACAAACTCTTCTTCTCTGAAATAGTCTTAACCTTTGGTTGCCATGCTCTTGTGAGTGATCTTAGAACTTTCATGTTCAAGTCACTGTTTGAATACTGTTTACCAAGAGCAATCAAATGGTTAATCAAATGAGTGAATCATTTTTGCATATCCAATACCTTTTCTCCTGGAAGCATTCTGAACATTTCATATTCTTGAGATAGAGTTTTGATTTTTGATCTCTTGACTTCATCTGTTCCTTCATGAGTCACCATCAAAGTATCCCATATTTCTTTTGATGTTGAACATGTTGAAACTCGGAAAAACTCATCCATGCCAAGAGCAGATGTAAGAATATTCATTCCTTTGAGATCATATTGAACCTTCTTCTTTTCTTCTTCATTCCAAGTGTTTTCTGGTTTTGGTTGTCTACTGTCTCCCACTTCATTCATAGGTACAAACGGACCTTCTTCAATGGCTTTCCATATTTCTCCGTCTAACGACTTTATAAAGATTTTCATCTTGACCTTCCAGAAGTCGTAGTGGTCTCCATTGAAGTATGGTGGTCTGTTTATGTTGAATCCTTCGCTGGTTCCATGGTGGTCCCAGATCTTAGGAGCAACTTACCTAAACTTACGCTCTGATACCAATTGTTAGTCTAGATAGAAACCTGAGAGGGGGGTGAATCAGGTTTACCCGATTTTCGCCTTGATACCTTCTTACTTTCAAGATAATTGTAAATGCAAACAATTGCAGCGGAAATAAGCGTTGCTTGAAAGTAAAGATAAAGGGTAGAAGAAATCACACACAGAAATTTATCCTTGTTCACCTTCTATCCACCGATGCTTACGTCCTGTCCCTCAAGAAAATCCCTTGAGGATTTTTCCACTATTGATAAAAATCTCTTACAAGTTCTTACACCAAGTACCTAGAATTTCTATCAATCACCTGTGAAAGTATACCACTTTCAACAGCCCTTGAAAGCACACCACTTTCAACAGCCCTTGAAAGCACACCACTTTCAGTTCCTGAAGGCAAACCACCTTCAGACCTTGAAGGCTAAACCACCTTCGACCAACACCCTGAAAGTACACCACTTTCAGTAACAACAACCCTTCACCGAGACCCACGGTGAATACTCAATCTACCAGAAAGAGATGAAGAAGAGTTTACAATTTGGCTATATCAATCCTTTAACATACAAGCGGATTGATCATGAGAATTATGCTTTAAGGCTCTTAAGAATAATAAGATTCTGAGTTCCTCAAGATATGAACAACTAGAGTGTTCTCTTAACACTGAAGATCATGAACTCAGAATTTAGGCTCTTTGAAAGTTTAAGTATCAAAAGACTTAATGAATGAACTATTTTGGCAAAGCCTTGGCCTAATGATGTATTCTCATGTGTTCTTAGTTTTTGGACTCAAATGGACTTTATATAGGCATGAGGAAACGTCCTTGAACCAATGCAACCCTTCCCAAAAGGTTTGAGACACAATGGTTCATGAAAAGATGCAACTTTTCGACCATGTAATCAATTACATTACTTAGGTAATCGATTACACTAAAAGCCGTTGCAGTTTGAATTTCAAATTCAAACATGTAATCGATTACAAGCAAGAAGTAATTGATTACTTGCCTAGGTGTAATCGATTACCAGAAAGCTGAAATCGATTACAAGCAAGTCCAATATCCAGAAACTTGAACTTTTAAGATCGGCTTGAGATATACTACTTCTTTTAACTTATGAAAACATTAAACTTGATTAGCTTAGATGTTTTAAGGAGCCTTTATGCTTTGAGAAGCCTTTAGAAGCATAACTCACCTAAACTAAGACTTCTAGGTAAATGTTGAACTATATAGCACTGCTTCCTCTAAGTCTTCTTTTCTTCTTTTTGCCGATGAGTTTGTCGTCATCAAAACCTCAGCCACGGTCAGGAGCAAGACCTTCTTCACAATCTCCCCCTTTTTGTTGATGGCAAACACATTCTTTGAACTTTGAAACTCATAAATGCTTCTTTGTTGAAAACTCCCCCTGTTTGATGTAATCCAATATATCTCCCCCTTTCTGATTCACTTGTTAAATTCCTGCATATAGTCTTTAAAGAACACAGAACCTTTCTCCCCCTTTTGACTTCATCAAAAAGAAGAAAAGACCAGAAGCAGGCATACAACCATACAAATGTATATACAAATAAAGCATAGGGGTTGGGGGTAAAGACGTAAAAGTGTGATAAACAACAATATATATATATAGACACAAATGTAGAAGTTACATATGGCATATAAATTACAAACATAAGTAGTAGGGTTTATATTACAACCAGGGAGAAAGCCTATTAGTAGATATAGAGAAAGCCTATTAGTAGATATAGTCCTATACTAGATAGAGTTTGTCGGGATTATACATGACTGGAATCCTCAGACATCTCAGAAGGGTCAAGTTCCTTGAGACTCTCAATCTCTTTACGGATAAAGGAGTGCACTGATTCACTGATTCTATTCGATTCTCCACAAGCAGGAATTGAGAGCGAATAGTATCCTCCAGTTGACTCAATCTTTGAGAGAGACTAAGCACCAAGATGTCCATGCGTTCAAGGATGACTTTAGTTTCCTGAGAGAAGTTGGAAAGGATAGTATAGAAAGGAGATAATCCGGCAGATGCAACATTGGTTTGGATGTCTATGTGATTCCGATGATGCACATAAGGATCATGAAAAGTATCCCTTCGAGGAGCATTGACAGGAGATGAGACATTTGAAGGACGAGGAAGAGACCCCATGGTTGGTGCAAGATCAAGAATGAAGGCAGAAGATATATGTGGATATGATGTAGGTATGGCGAGAGATTAAGAGACTTATGCCAATTTTATAGAAAAATGTATGAGTAATCGATTATGGCAGTTAGGTAATCGATTACAAGATG
The DNA here is from genome assembly GCA_030819835.1 of Acmispon strigosus. NCBI lineage: Eukaryota > Viridiplantae > Streptophyta > Magnoliopsida > Fabales > Fabaceae > Acmispon > Acmispon strigosus. Next base: position 24,977,959 of record JAUAMA010000006.1, read on the forward strand.
TTTTGAATTTTAAATAAAAAGGAGGGAATTTTGAAAAACTGGCAGTTTTCGATGATGTAATCGATTACAGAAGTTGAGGTAATCGATTACCTTAAGCATCTAATGAGGCACGAGGACTGGAAAACAGGGTTAATCGATTACAAGGTGTATGGTAATCGATTACTAGGACAGTTTACAGGATCTAAACTATAAATTCCTATGTAATAGACTACTAGATGGATTAAAACAAATATTTAAGAGTAAAAAAAAAACCTCACAAAAGACATATGTTTAAACATATAAGCAACTTAGATACATGCAATCATAAATTTAAATTGTAAAATAAGCATGTAAGCGTATAAGTCCACACAAAAATCATTTAAATAATTAAAACATATAAACACATTCTTAGTTAAATATCTAATTAAATATCATGTTCATCTAATATACCTAATTCTCTTCTAATCTTAAAGAATGAATCTTTAGGAAGAGGTTTAGTAAATATATCAGCTAATTGGTTGTGTGTATCTACGAAGGAAATCTCAATATCCTTTCTCATGATGTGATCTCGAAGAAAATGATGTCTTATATCAATATGCTTAGTTCGAGAGTGCATGATGGGGTTTTTAGTGAGATTAATGGCACTTGTGTTGTCACATTTGATTGGGATTCATCCCAGCTCTAAGCCATAATCTTTGAGTTGTTGTTTGAGCCATAGGGTTTGTGCACAACAATTTCTTGCAGCAATGTATTCTGCTTCAGCAGTACTTAGAGCAACACATGCTTGTTTCTTACAAGACCAGGAAACAAGAGCATTTCCCAACAAGCGACAAGTACCACTTGTACTTTTTCTTTCAGTTTTACATCCAGCATAATCTGAATCAGAATATCCAATCAAGTCACAAACACTCCATTTGGGATACCACAGACCAACATTTGTAGTTCCTTTCAGAAATTTGAAAATCCTTTTAACTGAACTCAAATGTGATTCCCTAGGAGATGCTTGATATCTAGCACATAAACACACACTAAACATGATATCAGGTCTACTTGCAGTTAAATATAGAAGAGATCCGATCATACCTCTGTATTTGGTAATGTCTACATGAACACCGGACTCATCTTGATCTAGATATGTGTTAGACCCCATTGGTGTGGCTATGGCTTTGCAATCATCAAAATCATATTTCTTTAAAAGTTCCTTGCAAAACTTTGATTGGTTGATGAATATTCCATCATGTGATTGCTTAATTTGAAATCCTAGAAAGAAATTTAACTGTCCCATCATAGACATCTCAAATTCTTCTTGCATCATGTTAGAGAAATCCTTACACATAGACTCGTTAGTTGCACCAAAAATAATATCATCTACATATATTTGAACTAATAAAGTATTACCTTTGGTTCTCTTGATAAACAAGGTTGTGTCAGCCTTACCCTTTTGAAATCCTTTTTGACAAAGGAATGTGCTTAATCTGTCATACCATGCACGGGGGGCTTGTTTAAGACCATAGAGTGCCTTCTTTAACCTGAAGACATGTGAAGGGTACTTGGGATCTTCAAATCCTGGAGGTTGCTTCACATAAACTTCTTCTTGAATGAATCCGTTCAGGAAAGCACTTTTAACATCCATTTGATATAATGGAAAGTTTAAAGAACAGGCATATGCCAACAGAAGTCTTATGGCTTCCAACCTTGCTACTGGTGCATAGGTTTCATCAAAATCAATGCCTTCTTCTTGATTATATCCTTGTGCAACCAACCTTGCTTTGTTCCTGACAATAATACCATTTTCATCTAGTTTATTTCTGAACAGCCATTTTCTTCCAATGACATGCTTGTCAGTGGGCTTAGGAACAAGTTCCCAAACTTGATTCCTTTCAAATTGGTTTACTTCTTCCAGCATTGCCACAATCCAATACTCATCTTCAAGAGCATCATTCACTTTTGAGGGTTCTATTTGAGAGACAAAGGCCATGTTTAATACTGAATCATTTAAGCGTAGCCTTGTAGAAACACCTCTTGAAATATCACCAATGATATTATCAACTGGATGATCCCTGTGGATTCTCCATTCCTTTGGTAGTTGATAAGTGTTATCTTCAATATGCTCTTGTATTGAATCTTGATCCTTTTGCTTCTCAGAGTCTTCATTGATAATGCTATCTTCTTCATCATTATCTGGAAGATTGACTGTATCTTCTTTTGAAGAGTTAGACTCATCAAAGGAAACTTGTATGGATTCTTCCATAGATAGAGTTTTCTTGTTAAAGACTCTATATGCTTTGCTTGTTAGGGAATAACCAAGGAATATACCTTCATCATATTTTTCATCAAACTTACCAAGGTTTTCCTTTCCATTGTTCAAGACAAAGCATTTTGATCCAAAAGCATGTAGATGAGAAATATTTGGTTTTCTTCCTTTGTAGAGTTCATAGGGGGTTTTCTTCAGAATAGGTCTAATAAGAACTCTATTGGAAACATAGCAAGCAGTACTTACAGCATCAACCCATAAGTATTTTGGAAGATTAGATTCACTTAGCATGGTTCTTGCTAGTTCTTCAAGTAGTCTGTTCTTCCTTTCTACAACACCATTTTGTTGTGGTGTTCTTGAAGCAGAGAAGTTATGTGATATTCCATTCTCATCACATAATTCCTGAAACTGATGATTCTGAAACTCTCCACCATGATCACTTCTAATAGAAGAGATCTTTAAAGCCTTTTCATTTTGAACTAGCCTTGCATATATTTTGAATGCGTTGAATGCTTCATTCTTATGAGGCAAGAATAATTTCCAGGTAAATCTATAGAAATCATCAACAATAACAAGGGCATAATAGTTACCTCCAAATCTCTTAGTTCTTGATGGTCCAAACAAATCCATATGAAGTAATTGGAGAGGTCTTGTAGTTGAGACTATATTCTTTGGCTTGAAAGATGTTATGGTTTGCTTCCCCTTTTGACATGCATCACAAAGCTTGTCTTTCTCGAATCTTATCTTTGGAAGTCCAACAACTAGATCATGCTTGACTAGTTTATTTAAATGATCTATGTGTATATGAGCCAGTCTTCTATGCCAAAGCCATGAATCACTATTATTCTTGGCCAGAAGGCATCTGACATTTGGTGGAATTTCATCCAAGGATATCATGAAGACTTTATTGACTTTATATCCGGAAAACTTGATTTCTTTAGTTTTCACATCCTTTACCACACAGATATCATTAATGAAACAAACTTTCAAAACTTTGTCACAAAGTTGACTGATACTTAGAAGATTGTGCATCAAACCATCAACATATAGAACTTTGTCGATGACTGTTTGAGGGGGTGTGCCTATTCTTCCAATACCAAGTATCTTTCCTTTTTGATTGTTTCCATATGTGACAAATCCCTTTTCTCTAGGTATAAGTAATGAGAACTTTGTTTTGTCTCCTGTCATGTGTGATGAGCAGCCACTATCAAGATATCATAAGTCCTTTGCTGCTTTCATGCACACCTGGATATCTTCATTATCTGAATCATGTGAAGCCATTAATGCAACTTGTGCTTCTTCTTTGTCAGAATCTGATGATGAACTTACTTCATTTTCATCCGAAGCCAAGTATGCTCTTCGTGTGGGTTGATCCTTCTTTTCAATTTTATCCTTCAGACCATGTTTCTTCTTTTGAAGATTTGGACATTCTAACTTGATGTGTCCAGGTTATCCTTCAGACTCATTATTCCTTTGGAAAGATCTGTTATTGTTAAATTTCATACCTTTTCTTTTAAGAAACTTTCCAAATTTCTTCACTAGAAGATTCATATTCCCATTTTCTTCTTCTTCAGAATCTGCATCATAATCATCTTTGATTCTTTCTTTTGCCTTTAGGGAAATGGATCGATATTTCTTCTCATGTTGTTCATGTTCCTCCAAACGATTCAATTCCAACTCGTGTTCTTGGAGTTTTCCAAAGAGAGTTGCAAGAGTCATATTTGACAAACTCTTCTTCTCTGAAATAGCCATAACCTTTGGTTGCCATGCTCTTGTGAGTGATCTTAGAACTTTCATGTTCAAGTCACTGTTTAAAAACTGTTTACCAAGAGCAATCAAATGGTTAATCAAATGAGTGAATCATTTTTGCATATCCAATACCTTTTCTCCTGGAAGCATTCTGAACATTTCATATTCTTGAGATAGAGTATTGATTTTTGATCTCTTGACTTCATCTGTTCCTTCATGAGTCACCATGAAAGTATCCCATATTTCTTTCTAAGTTGAACATGTTGAAACTCTGAAAAACTCATCCATGCCAAGAGCAGATGTAAGAATATTCATTCCTTTGAGATCATATTGAACCTTCTTCTTTTCTTCTTCATTCCAAGTGTTTTCTGGTTTTGGTTGTCTACTATTTCCCACTTCATTCGTAGGTACAAATGGACCTTCTTCAATGGCTTTCCATATTTCTCCGTCTAACGACTTTATAAAGATTTTCATCTTGATCTTCCAGAAGTCGTAGTGGACTCCATTGAAGTATGGTGGTCTCTTTATGTTGAATCCTTCACTGGTTCCATGATTGGAAGAGGATGCCATCTTTTCCCGGATCTTAGGAGCAACTTACCTAAACTTACGCTCTGATACCAATTGTTAGTCTAGATAGCAACCTGAGAGGGTGGGTGAATTAGGTTTACCCGATTTTCGCCTTGATACCTTCTTACTTTCAAGATAAATGTAAATGCAAACGATTGCAGCGGAAATAAGCGTTGCTTGAAAGTAAAGATAAAGGGTATAAGAAATCACACACAGAAATTTATCTTGGTTCACCTTCTATCCACCGAAGGCTACGTCCAGTCCCTCAAGAAAATCCCTTGAGGATTTTTCCACTATTGATAAAAATCTCTTACAAGTTCTTACACTTAGTACCTTAAGAATTTCTATCAATCACCTGTGAAAGTATACCACTTTCAACAGCCCCTGAAAGCACACCACTTTCAGTTCCTGAAGGCAAACCACCTTTAGACCTTGAAGGCTAAACCACTTTCGACCAACACCCTGAAAGTACACCACTTTCGGTATGAACAACTGTTAGAATAAAATATTTAAATGAATTAACCTATTTTGATAAATAACAATTTCGCTAAGTGTTACTGACTTCTTTAAAAGATTTCATATTCAGGAACACTTATGAACTGAAGACATGCTGCAAAGATCTCGACAAAACATTATCAAAAAGCAAATGAAGAAACCATCCGCCTATGAGAAATGAGTCTGCCTCCAGAGTAAAGTTCGTCCGCCTGCAAAGACCGTCCGGCTCAACCCCTGTCAAACACTTGGGTTGACTAAAGAGCAATGATTGAAGACTCGTGCAAAAAGAATTAGCTTAAAGGAGATCGTTTTCTCAAACCAAAGATGAGTTGTCATGCACCTCTTGGTGGATCAGAGCATTAATGGCGAAAGAGATAGAGTTAAGCGCCTTATTCCTTGAAGGTTCAAACTCTCTGACATTCCTTAATTCAAGCTGCTTTTGCTGAATTAACAGCGATATCCTCTGATCATCGTATCTCCCCAACGGCCAAATTAAAATCTTCTGATCAGAGCATTAATTACCAGATTAGCTGTAATGCATGTGCATTAATTGCAGCCTCTGAGAACCAGAACAAAAGCATCGCCAGACGATATCACTTTCTATCTGATGAAGTAACATTCCTCACCTGGCAGACTACAACAAGCAGATGCAGAAGTATCCGTTACTCACAATCAAGCAAGAACTCAACGGAACTATTTTTGAAGATCTTCATTGACGCCTCCAGTTATCATCCTACTGAAGATATAAATAGTGGTCTCTGCATCATCTTCAACTTGGTGACTTACACACTATCAAAGCATTCAAATCTTTCAAGTCAGTTTACAATTTGAACAAGCTTTAGTCAAGAACACTCAGTAACCTTAGCCTTCTCATTTTCTGAGTTTAGTCGCCAACTAGTGTGAAATCCTTATAGAGTGAAAACTCTTATCCTTTCTCACACAAGCCCTTCAGAGAACCAATTTGAATACCCTCTCTGATTTTAGAACTTCATAGTTTCTACCCACTCTTTGTGAAGAGGTTCCTGTAGAAAACAAATCTTCTTGAAAAAGAACTGGGAGGAGTCCTGTCGAATACTCGAGTGATAAAGGAGAAGTCCTAGCAAACTTGTAAAGGAGTAGTCCTCAGAATACTGGGAGAAGTCCCTGAGAACACTTGTACTATTCTGTTGAAATAGTGGAAAATCTTGGTATAGCCAAGGACTGGACGTAGCCCTATCGATTTAGAGGGTGAACCAGGATAAATATTGTGTGTGCTTTATTCTTCAAGCTCTAAGTTTATTTCCGCTGCACATATCACTTAACATTTTCGAACTAATAATAACTATATTGTGAAAAAGTTTTTAAAAGTCACACACACAATTCAAACCCCCCCCCCCTTTCTTGTGTGGTTTTGTTACTATCAACAACCCTTCACCGAGACCCACGGTGAATACTCAATCTACCAGAAAGAGATGAAGAAAAGTTTACAATTTGGCTGTATCAATCCTTTAACATACAAGCGGATTGATCATGAGAATTATGCTTTAAGGCTCTTAAGCATAATAAGATTCTGAGTTCCTCAAGATATGAACAACTAGAGTGTTCTCTTAACAATGAAGATCATGAACTCAGAATTTAGGCTCTTTGAAAGTTTAAGTATCAAAAGACTTAATGAATGAACTATTTTGGCAAAGCTTTGGCCTAATGATGTATTCTCATGTGTTATTAGTTTCTGGACTCAAATGGACTTTATATAGGCATGAGGAAACGTCCTTGAACCAATGCAACCCTTCCCAAAAGGTTTGAGACACAATGGTTCATGAAAAGATGCAACTTTTCGAGTATGTAATCGATTACATTACTTAGGTAATCGATTAAACTAAAAGCCGTTCCAGTTTGAATTTCAAATTCAAACATGTAATCGATTACAAGCAAGAAGTAGTCGATTACTTGCCTAGGTGTAATAGATTACCAGAAAGCTGAAATCGATTACAAGCAAGTCCAATATCCAGAAACTTGAACTTTTAAGATCGGCTTGAGATATACTACTTCTTTTAACTTATGAAAACATTAAACTTGATTAGCTTAGATGTTTTAAGGAGCCTTTATGCTTTGAGAAGCCTTTAGAAGCATAACTCACCTAAACTAAGACTTCTAGGTAAATGTTGAACTATATAGCACTGTTTCCTCTAAGTCTTCTTTTCTTCTTTTTGTCGATTAGTTTGTCGTCATCAAAACCTCAGCCAGGATCAGGAGCAAGACCTTCTTCACAAAAACAAACCTCGGATATGATGATAGCCAATCGCTTCTTTGATTCCGTCAACGAAAAGAGTGGAGAAGCCGCGGCGAGAAGCGTTGCAGGACTGAAGTGACGCACCAGCCGCCGCCGCAAGATCCTTTTTGGCCACTAAAACACCATCCCCCACAGGACGTGAAATCGGGTAACCATAACCATCCGCCGCCTCATCCTCATCCGCCTCACCACCTTCGACAGCCAGCCCTTGTCCGGTTCCGCCACAAGCAGCCGCCGTGGGAGAGGTCGAAGCAGATCCAGGTGCCTCCATAGAAGGGAAAACGAGAAACAGAGCGTGGTCGAGAAGACAGTTTAAGCTCGAAAGAGAAGTCGACGATGGAAGAGGGTCGACAAGAAGGAGAGTTGAGGGAAGAGGGGCGGGCCGCCGACAAGGACACCGCAGTCGCCGCAGCCGCTAGAGGGAGCAAGCGAGAAACCCTAGCAGAGCTATTTCAATTTCCCTTAACTAACGTGATTTAGCTTTTTTTCCATTAGTCTCTTAAGAGTAAATAATTAATAGCATAATATCATTTGAAATTTTATAAAAAAAAATTAAATAGCATTGCTTCATTAATTAATTTTAGTATTTAATATATTTGTGTTATATAAAAATATATTACTTTTTTTTATTTTACTATCCTTGAATTTTTTGAAATTAATAATTAATATTTTGAATAATTTTAATTATTAATATTTACATTATATGTATGAGAAGTTTATAATTATTATTTAATACAATTAATGAGATTAAATTCATTAACTGTTAGGAAGTATTGTCATTAATAGAATGTGTATATATCAAGTCAATTTTACTTATGTACTTGATATAATACCCTTGTGTTGAAAGAGTTTATTTACAATATTTTTTAATATAGGGAACAAATTATTATTGTGTAATTAAATAAAGAAACATTAAAATAATTTTTCATTATAAATATAATAATAAAATAATTGCGTTGGGACATCTGAATTAGAATTTTTTAGTGTGTATTAAATTTCTTGTGTTAGAATTCTCTTTTGTGTAAATAATTAATGTCACCCAAATTTAATAATTGATTTTGCATGAATTTTATTGAAGTAATTTTAACTATTTTTAATTAATAATTAATATTTTTTTATTTATGGTTGATTATTATTATTCTAACTACTTTTAATTAAAACTTAATATTTTTTTGATTGATAATTAATAGTTAATAAAATTATTAACATGAAATAGTTATTAATAATTTATTACTATTGTTATTAAGGCAAGTTCAGGTGAATCTTAAAATTAATTTCTAAAATAACACTATAGAACACGGTAGCTGATATTAAAAAAATAGATAATTATTTAAGATTTTAAAAATAATTTCCAAAATATGTATTTATAGAAGGAATTTAAGCATTGACTAATTTCAATGTTTAACATAATTATTTTATGTAAAAGGTATTACTTTTCTTAATTCTTTGATTTTTTATTTTTTCTCAAGTATAGGTTGATAGTTAATATTTTAACTACGTCCTATATTTTAATTTTTAGTTATATCATAAGAAGTTATAAAATTAATTTAAAAATAATATTGAAAATTAAAATAAATAGCTCATTAATCTTTTTACTACTGTAAAGTTCAAGTCAGTTATACTTATATATATATACATATATATTTATATAAATATATAAATATACTTAAATTGTTAAAATTTTATTGAACTTGAATACTTATTATATTTTTATATGTAAAAAATATTAATAAGTTTTATTTATTATCTTTTAAAAATTCATTAACTTATAATTAATAATTAAATTGAAATAAAATTAATTTTAATATATAAGAAATTTGACAAAATTTCAATAAGTTATAAATATAAAATTATTATTAACTCTCTAATAATATTTTTAATGTAAAAGTAGTCAAATTCAATTATTATTATTTTTTAAGAATTCTTGCCTCTTCAAGTTGTAATTATTAATTAAAATTTAAATAATATTAATATTTAATTTAAATATGAGATATGGGAAAGTTTAAAAATTAGTAATTAATATAATGAATAATAAAGTGGGTGTAGTTTTTTCTTTTTTTCTTTAATGTTTTTAATAAAGAGGGAAATTTTTTATTGTTTAATGTATTTAATGCAGTAATTAAAATTAAAATAACATTAACTTTAATAAATAAAAAGTTGGAAATTTTTAAAATAAGATATAAATATAAAAATTATTATTAAATATCTAATATTATTATTAATGTAAATGTGTAAATTTCAATATTTATTATTATTTAAAAGTTCTCCTCTCCTCAATTTGTAATTAATAATAAAAATTTAAATAATATTAATATTTATTTTAAATATGAGCAATTGGAAAGTTTAACAGCTAGTAATTAATATAAAGAATAATAAAGTGGATGTCCTATTTTAAGTTTTTTATTTTATTATTTAGTGTATTTAAAACAAAGGAAATTTTTTTATTGCTTAGTGTATTTAATGTAAAAGTTCATGTGTCTTTTACACACACACGTTCACATGTGTGTGTAACATTAGCAAGATCCCTTACCTTTGTACTACATATAATATATTTAATCTCATGGCCAAATGTTGTTGTGTTGTATCTTCCATCTCGATTAATAAGTCATGATGGATCTGAGCTACGAAGTTGCAGTGCAATCGTTGGGGTTGTGCTCTCTTTTCAATCTTTCAACAATTGTGATTTCCTTGATTAAAAAGATCATTATTTGGAAGCTCTGCGAAGAAATGGTTAGCCTTATACAGTCCACAAAGGCACCAAGGGATTAGTGTTTTGAATTTTGATGAATCTGCAGCAGGATATTTAGAATCTGTGAGGATCCACAAGCAGTTCAAAGAACAAGGAAGAGATAAGGAAGCTTAGGGCCATTCTAACTTTATGGTTACTTGGCTTCAGGAGAAGATTTGGATATTTCAACCAGCCCAGAGGAAATTCGAAATTGAAGTTTGAAAGGAGATCTTATCAAGAGATGGTTGAGAGCAAGATTAAGCACATCAGTGATGATACTCAATAGCTTATGGACAAGTACGTTTCTGACCATCCTTAAGAAGAAAACAATCAGAAATGAAAGCATCCACAGGCGCCATGCCATACATGTAGGTAAGGTCAAAATTTATAGCCCATTTATCAAAGATACTTTGGAAATAATTTCAAGGGATGTAACCATCGTCACAGTGATGACCTTTATAGGGTTTTTTCCGAGCTTTAATTCTGATCCAACTTGTGATGCGTATGACATACCACATCTTTCCTTAAATACGACTGCATTCCACTATTTTTGTCTTTTCTTCTTACTGCTCTCACCACCTTCATGGTCATGGATACCTCAACAACCATCCACGCCACTTATTTCTCATCGACAATGCAAAAGGAGCTAAAGTTGTACAAGAAATGAAGCCTGAAGAACAAACAAAGAATGACAAGCCTGTTGAATAAGCAAAGAAGCATGTTGAACAAGCAAAGAATGACAAATTGAAAGTTTTCCCGGGCATATGCAAGAAAAGTATTGACATATGCCAATATTTTGAAAATATCTATGTCATATAACATATTCACAATATAAGGAGTCATTTGGTGCAAAGCATGTCAAAGAAAAGACATTTGTGTGTACATAACCAATAATAATGCTTACTTTTCCATTTATATATATATATATATATATATATATATATATATATATATATATATTTGATTGATTTTGATATCAAAAGTAAAGACATTGATTTCAAATCTATAATCACTAAGTTGTGTGCCCGTGCTATGCACAAAAATTTTTTGGTACAAATTCTTTTTAACATTGATCAAATTTAAATTTAATTATAACATTTTTGAACTATGAAATATATTATATAATCTTCTTGACAGTTATAAAATGCTAACAAACTTAACAATATGACTATTTTACCAAATTTTGAGAATATATAATAGTGATGATGATAAAGAATTTTAACAACAAAATTATGATAATGAACAACAAAGAAAATCTATTTAAATTTAGATATATGATGATGTTTTAATGTGCACCTATTTATATTCTTCACTAACTAATTTTCATGTTAATCCACAACACATTGCACACTTGGCTTCACTCAATCTTCAACTCCTCTCTATAAATTCACTCTTCCTTTAGTTTTGCAGCATCAAATCCTTCATTCAAGAGTTCTGCAGCCTCTGGTATAGAGATAGAATCTCCAACTTCTCTCTACAAATCCAACCTTGTTCTTGACTCTTGTAAGGCCTAGAGATTTTAAATAATAAGTTGATTATTTAATTATACCGACATGTTTGATGAATGCCTTAAAACCCTAGTTAAATGCCATGAGAATTTGAGTTTTGAGGCGGCAGTTCGTCGTTGAAGCTTCAATTGAACCCCAAACAGATGTTCGGATGAGAATTGGACTTTTTACATATCTGTATGGCGGTGTATGCAATTTTTTCATGGATATTGGCTGTAAGGTCGATATAGTTTAGTTTCGGGGGCCCGCGAAAGTTTCTAGCATGCGGTAAAGGGTTTGTGAAAACCCAGTCGTGCGAAAATGGGGAAGTTTTAGGCATTTCTAAAATTTTCAAAAGAGATGGAAAATCTTAGAATGTCGTGAGGAATCTGTTTATGAAATAAACTCGTTTTCGATGAATAGTGTTTTTGGGTCCAAAACGAACGGAATCTCGAGAATAATATTCAGAGATATTTTCCAATCGACGCCCGAGTTCAGCGATCATTTGAGTCGAGATGAGCAAGTGACCCACGTCAGTCGCAAAATGGAATCTTTAGAGAGAAGTGATAAAGTATGATTAAAAATAGTAATTATGACGCGAATAGTGTTTGTGTAAGAGATTTGACTTTGATGGGTAAGTGAATATAATGAATGTAATGCCCCAATTTTGGGTTGAGGGTCACATAGTGAATAAGCGGAAATTAACTATAACAAACTTCTCAGAAAGGTCACTCAAATTTACAAAAGAATTTTCGGTGCTCAATAATTATTATTTAACATGATAATAATCCCATAGAATAGTAATATTTACGCGGAAGGGAACGAATAATAATACAACAACGTTAAACGCTCCTTAACGAACTCAAAAAAAATAAATAGCGGAAGTCCACTAAGCATTAATAATCTTCTTCGGATTTCCCCCACACTTCTACTGCGCACTCTGATTCCATAATGCTCTTCAAGAGATGAAACTCGTTGTCCTGTTTGTCTCTGGCGTTAAGCGCCCAAACAAAAAATAACAAACAGAAAGGGTTAACTCCTAGAACAATCAACAACAAGAGTAGCAGTGTACAGCATGTATAAAATCAGAATATCATAAATAACTGCAACAGAACATAAATAATAACATATTCAATTATAACCAATAACAATGACATCTCAACAGTATAAACATGTTATCAATCATAAACATAGTTCATGCTTGTTAGTTTCCTCAAGTCTATATGCTCACTATGGCCAAAAACATCGTTCCAAAGGAACCGGACAATCACGTGGTTAAACTGCCACCCCATTGTCCTCAGGCACGATCAGGTGGTTAAACCACCACCCCATCAGCCCTTAAGGGTCACGTGGTTACACCACCACCCCACCGCTCTTAACAATCACGTGGTTAAGCCACCACCCCACTGTCGTCAATCCTAAGATGCACATGCCATGACACCTATCCTCATGAACCCACAGTTCACACATTTATCTCAACAATCATGGCAAAACGATCCATTAACACATTCATCCCAATTCTTAATACATGTCAACATGTTATAAAGCACGTAAGCGTATCAATATGTTATAGAAATAACCAATAAAGTTCTTCAAATCAATTCTCATTCAAAACAACTAACAGAACAATAATCTCAGCACCAACAAATAACGAAACATCTTCATCTCAATCACATACAAATTTAAAAAGGCATGCCTGACTCAAGACTCTAAAAATGAAGTTACCCTTACCTTTGATTATTTTGCATCCACTTCAAGCCTAACCTCGAGTAAGACCCCGGAATTGAGTGTAGAATTTCGTGCTCGTCCTCGACACTCCAAGGTTTGTCCTCGTCTCAGAAGTGAAGAGGATTTCGTGCTCAAGCTCTGGCAAGAACAAGTGGGAAAGCCTCTGAAGGAGAGTGTTAGAGAGTCCTAGGCCTTCTCCAAGAGGAAACACAGAAGAAACGGAAAGTGGTAGAAATATGAGAGCACATACGAGACTTGACAGCAGCAACAAAGGAAGTGGTTTTCTCTGAAAGTTTTTGATGTGCTAATGAGTGAGGAAGTGGAAAATGACTTCTGAATACTCCCTCCTATAAGTTGCACGAAATTTAGGGTCAAGTGGGAGGTTATGTTTCAACTCTTTTTCCTATTTTCAAGCAGCATTTTCCACTAAAATTTATTCTCTTTTTAATTTTCTTTTATTTAAAATTTGAAGTCAAAAAGAGTGGAAACAAAAAGGAATGAGGGCAAGGAAATATGCTCTCTAACCAGCATATAGCACGCCCCACTAGCACACAACAAGGCTGACTTCTTCCTCTTTTTACTCCTCCAAACCATAAAATGAATCGGGTCTTGATTCTGGTTTAAGTAAATTTTGTTATTTAATTTTATTAATCTCAAGTAATTAAATTCAGAAGGATTCTTAAAAATAATAGAATATTCCTTCTCTACTCTTTAATTTCGAAAATAAAGGGGAGAATCATAACAACTTCGTCCTCTAAGGGCTTCGACACTAACAGAACGTATCTAGTCGTGTTTTCGGTTAAAAAAAATTTCTGTTACTAAATCCTTTTAATTATTTCTTCACAATAAATTTAAAAACTATTCCTAAGCACAAAGAAATATTCTCTCTTCATTCCTCTCTAAATTTCGATATTAATAAGGAAAATAAGAAGAAATAAAATTAGCTCTAACTAAGATTTGAACACTAGTCTTACAAATTAAATGTCTAAGTCTCAACCACTAAACCAAAGTTCTTCTTGCTATAAATCAAGCAAATATATTCTTTTAACCAAGTATCAATCAAATCTATTATGATTTCATTCCTATCAAATCTCAAAAGACAATACGAACAAAATATAATTCGAACAAAGGTCTAGCAGGGACTAAAACTGAACTATAGAATAGTTCAGGGACCTAAGCATAATTAACTCAAATTCCAGGGACCAAAAATACAAACCCTAAAAATATAGGGTCTTACAATACCATCCCCCTTAAAAGAGTTTCGTCCTCGAAACTACAAGTCGAGAGACAAAACAGGATATCTCAAATCAGAGAATCCAAACGGACAGGCAGTTATCAGGAAATCTAAACAATTTCAAAATAGTTGTTTAAGTCGTAAAATCAAAACAGAAAGTTTAACAGATTACCAGAACTAAAAAAAATACCAACCGAGTATTATATTTTCAACTCAAAACATGATTCCACATCAAAAAAGGAATTTAAAACGAAGTTGATAAAACTGATATTTAAAACAGATATCTAATAGATAATAGATCTTCAAACAATTATGAAAATAGCTATTTAGAACAGGGAATTAAAAATTGAATTTCAAATATCTGTACATCGCATAAAAGGTAAGATGTTGTCTGAATTTTCAAATCTAGTCTCCTTAATTTTGTGATAAGATTAAATATAATTTATGTTCAAAATATGATATCAAATAAAAACTAACAAAAACAAAATATATTTAAATAAATATATCTGATACGTATGTGTTATATATATGTTATTTATTTTTTCCTTTTTTTCCTTTAATAATAAAATAATCATTATAATAAAAACCTATATATAATAAAACAAATCTCTTATATAATATATATATATATATATATATATTTAATATCGGTTCCTAAAATAGTTTAACCCCAAATACTCACACTAGAAGATATATTTTCTAGCAGTTTCTAAAAAAAATGTGTACATATATTTTTCCAAAACGTTCATAACAAAACAATACCGATTAACACAAAACTCATTCTAATAATAATGAAGTCAATGAAAAAGTCAACCAATGACCAAATTGAAACTAGTAATTAGTTCAAGGAGCAAAATATAAATATTAAAAATCGAGGGTCTTACAATACTATCCCTAAAACGAGTTTCATCCTCGAAACTAAAAGTTGAGAGACAAAACAGGGTATCTTAAATAAGAGAATCGAAGCAGACAATCAAGCAATCATCAGAAAATCCAAAAAAATATCAAAATAGTTATTTAAATCAGAGAATCAAAACAGAAAATTTAACATATTGCCAAAATAGAAAAATACAAACCGAATATCATATTTTTCAAAATAAAATATGAATCAACGTCACTACAAGAATTTAAAACGGGAAGTCAAAACGGTTGATAAAACTGATATTCAAAACAATTAACTAACAGATAATACAATTATCAAAACCATTATTTAAGACCGAGAATTAAAATTAAGGTTCAAAATGATTATTGAAACAAATTTTTCAACAACTATTCAAATCTATGTCAGAGCAGGTATCCAAATCAAAATTTAGTTTTCTTTTATCCTTTTGTCATGTCTATAGATTATACAAGTCTATTTGAGAAATACAAGAGAAATATTCGGATTGAAATGATGATAACAAAAATTTTTGCACAGCTAGATGAAGCTTCAAGTTAGGATTTATACTTTGATTTGAATTATATATGAGGTTGGTATAAGAGCGATTAAAATCAAGAGAATTTCGTGGGTAACATGATATTTAAATAACATCCTTAATGCATAACTGCATTTTGCACAAAGGAAAAGTCATCAGTTTCATTATCAAGCCGATATAGATAAACTCATTGCCCATTAGAAGTAAAGATTAAGCCTTGCCTAGTTTAGCCAATATTCTAAAATCAAAAGCTAAGTTATCAAGAAAACTAATTTATATTACCTGCCTCTCTTGGGGACCTACCAATATTTTTAGCTATCAGGTAAACAGTCTTAAGTAAGTGTGGTGAAGCAGAAAACATGAACATAGGAAGAGAATCCATGCTTAAGAACTGAAAATAAGACCAAAATCGTCCGCCAGTAACATAACAACCTTCTTTTGATATGAAATAATATGAAATAATTAATCTTCCTAGGATCTTTTTTATAAACAAAACTTTATTTAATGAAATAAATCTTCCTAGGATCTATTCCATCACTTTTAAAATACGAAATGTAGAACAATACAAGGAACAGACAGCGCTGAAACATTCAATACCTCCTTTTTCTTACACTCCTTGTAAACATCAAAATGTTCTTGGCATTTACTCTTATCCGAATTAAATTCTTCTAAACCTGATTGTGTTTTAATAAAATTTAAGGTACTTATTCCTCTTCTTCCCCTTTCATCCTCTTAATCTTCTGTTTTTATTTGTTTTTTCTTTATTAAAATAATGAATACATAGGCTACTTCTCTGAAATTGTCACTGAATTTGAACTGGCCTAAGAATGTTTGAATCTTTGAAGACATGTGATGTGAGAACTGTATGCATATTTTAGGTATTAGCATTACCTATTTGAAAATGTGTAGAAATTTAGTGTCTTCAATTGGGTATTAGGTGCTTTGAGCTAGGAGAAGTCAAACAGCCTTATTTCGATGAGGAAATACATATTTAGGATGAAGTTGATGTAAAAAGAAAAGAAAATAACTAACTATATTTTATTAAGTTATCCACTTAAGGAACAACATTTTTAGAAATCAATTAATCAAGTCAAACACTTAACATATAGATCGTTCGCTCATGGGACAATCTCAAACAATTAACATAATTAAAACAATCAATCACAAAATTCTTCCTTCGATTGACACCCCATCAATCAATCTCAGAATGTAAAGCTCCTAACAAACCAATCTACCCAAGGCTCTGGTTTTCTCAACCAAAGATCTGATACCACAAATGTAACGCCCCAATTTTGGGTTGAGGGTCACATAGTGAATAAGCGGAAATTAACTTTAACAAACCTCTCGGAAAGGCCACTCAAATTTACAAAATAATTTTTGGCGCTCAATAATTATTATTTAACATGGTAATAATCCCATAGAATAGTAATAACTACGTGGAAGCGGGAACGAATAATAATACAAAAACGTTAAGCGCTCCTTAACGAACTCAAAAAAAAAAAAATAGCGGAAGTCCACTAAGCATTAATAATCTTCTTCAGATTTCCCCCACGCTTCTATTGCGCACTCTGAATCTATAATGCTCTTCAAGAGATGAAACTCCTCGTCCTGTTTGTCTCTGGCGTTAAGCGCCAAAACAACAAATAACAAACAGAAAGGGTTAACTCCTAGAACAATCAACAACAAGAGTAGAAGTGTACAACATGTATAAAATCAGAATAGCATAAATAACTGCAACAGAACATAAATAATAACATATTCAATTATAACCCATAACAATGACATCTCAACAGTATAAACATGTTATCAATCATAAACATAGTTCATGCTTGTTAGTTTCCTCAAGTCTATATGCTCACTATGGCCAAAAACATCGTTCCAAAGGAACCGGACAATCACGTGGTTAAACCGCCACCCCATTGTCCTCAGGCACGATCGGGTGGTTAAATCACCACCCAATCGGCCCTAAACGGTCACGTGGTTACACCACCACCCCACCGCTCTTAACAGTCACGTGGTTAAACCACCACCCCACTGTCCTAGGCCTAGGCCTTCTCCAAGAGGAAACACAGAAGCAACTGAAAGAGGTAGAAATATGAGAGCACATACGAGACTTGACAGCAGCAACAAAGGAAGTGGTTTTCTCTAAAAGTTTTTGACGTGCTAATGAGTGAGGAAGTGGAAAATAACTTCTGAATACTCCCTCCTATAAGTTGCAATAAATTTACGGTCAAGTGGGAGGTTACGTTTCAACTCTTTTTCCTATTTTCAAAGCAGCGTTTTCCACTAAAATCTATTCTCTTTTTAATTTTCTTTTATTTAAAATTTGAATTCAAAAAGAGTGGAAACAAAAAGGAATGAGCGCAAGGAAATATGCTCTCTAACAAGCATATAGCACGCCCCACTAGCACACAACAAGGCTGACTTCTTCCTCTTTTTACTCCTCAAAAACAGAAAATGAATCGGATCTTGATTCTGGTTTAAGTAAAATTTGTTATTTAATTTTATTAATCTCAAGTAATTAAATTCAGAAGGCTTCTTAAAAATAATAGAATATTCGTTCTCTACTCTTTAATTTCGAAAATGAAGGGGAGAATCATAACAACTTCTTCCTCTAAGAGCTTCGACACTAACAAAACGTATCTAGTCGCGTTTTCGGTTAAAAACAATTTCTGTTACTAAATCCTTTTAATTATTTCTTCACAATAAATTTAAAAACTATTCCTAAGCAAAAGGAATATTCTCTCTTCATTCCTCTCTAAAATTTCGAAATTAATAAGGAAAAGAAGAAGAAATAAAATCAGCTCTAACTAAGATTCGAACACTAGTCTTACAAATTAAATGTCTAAGTCTCAACCACTAAACCAAAGTTCATCTTGCTATAAATCAAGCAAATATATTCTTTTAACCAAGTATCAATCAAATCTATTAGGATTTCATTCATATCAAATCTCAAAAGACAATACGAACAAAATATAATTCGAACAAAGGTCTAGCATGAACTAAAACTGAACTATAGAATAGTTCAGGGACCTAGGCATAATTAACTCAAATTCCAGGGACCAAAAATACAAACCATAAAAATAGAGGGTCTTACAATTAAGTATCATATAATCTTTCCAAATTTCTAACTGGGGTCCCTGTACTTAAAAAGTTCAATTCTCCCCCTCCCACATGTGAACCCACGGCCAAGCACCAACAAATACGCACACTTTCATAATTTATTTTATTAAGTGTTAGGTAAAGAAAGTAAGAAAGAAGTAAGAGAGAAGTGAGGAAGGGTAGCTTCTTCAACAACATCATCTTCTCCTTGTGGCTGAGCCACATTTCCTTTCCCTCCATCACCATTTCTTCTTGGTTCCTTTTGATTCTTTGTTAAAATGTGTAGATCCTTGAGAGTGCTTTCCAACGGTGTAAGTTTTGGGAGGAAAGCTTGAGGTTGGGTAAGTTTGGGTTTCTTGAAAGTGCTCCTTTCTTTCTTAAAAGTTATAGATATCATCTTTGTCTCCATGGAAATATATTTTATTTTGTCAAAAGTGATGTTTAGCTTTAAAAAGTTATTTTGAACTCAGCTTTTTACAAAGTGATTTGGGAAATTTATTCCCACTATAACGATCTACAGATCTATGGTTTTCGTTTTTGCAAAAGCTGAGTTTCATTCACATAAGTGATTTTGAAAATAGTTTTTTCTTGAAGTGTTTGGGATATATTGTTGTGTGTGTTGAAGCCTCCTCAAAATGTGTCTAGTTTTGAAAAGCTAAAACCTGTTGTCTTTAGCTATGAACTTTTTTCGTAAGATACTTGTCCTTTATCGTTGAACTAGTGTAATGCTTTTTGTTATGTTGTCTAGGCCTTTTTTTTTTATTCTCTTGGGACCTGTAAGGTTCCTCTCCAGACACACTATTTTTTTTATACAACACTCTTACGTCGCAAATCCACTTATCCTACGATAGCAAAAACCCTCAGATTCTCATCACACCACTACCTGACTCTCAATTCCTTAAATCTTACCCACCAACTGTTATCATGGCTGAATAGCTTCGGCGTAACTCGTACATGACTTTTCCCATGCCCATCTTATACCTATACCTAAAATATTAACCACGGGGAAGGAGTGATCTACCAACAAGGGAAATAGAAATATTATGCCATAAGTTATACCCGGACTACCGACATATCAACTAATCTCAGGATTTCCTGCAACCCACAATAACATCATATACATACCAAGAACAAACATAATATAACAGTGCATATACTCAATGCAATGATGCAAATGCATGTCACCATACTCCTCTTCCTTTTTTCCTATTGCATGTATGCAGAGCCCTCGGGCTATACACAACCAACTATCTTCATAACATCGCTTGGGAACATGGGTTCTCTCATTGAACCAATCCTCTTACCGAGCCATGACGACCATAGCCGAAATACAAGGGGTCTAAAATCAATGACCTAGTGTTGAGTCACTCCACTGAATCATCCTTAGATCACCCCATCTTTGGAATGTCGCCTCAGGTATCTCGGGCATCCACACCAGGTACACACCGGTCCCTCACTTTGGAAGTTGTCATGCGTTCCTACTCATTATAACTTCCTTTCCACAATGCACATGATGTATGTAACAATGATATACATAAATAACAATCATTTCCCCCACATCCTCCTCTGTCCTCTCTCACAGGCATCCATCCACTCTGACGGGTGTCGTAAGTAATATCCCTAGCTCAATACACATGACTAGCCATTATGGGGATCTCATATCTCTTATGTATCAGGGCCAGCCCTTGTCCTATTTTAAGTTTTTGATTTTATTATTTAGTGTGTTTAATACAAAGGAATTTTTTTTATTATTTAATGTATTTAATGTAAAAGTTCATGTGTCTTTTACACACACTCACGTTCACATGTGTGTGTAACATTAGCAAGATCTCTTACGTTTGTACTACAGATAATATATTTAATTTCATGGCCAAATGTTGTTGTGTTGTATCTTCCATCTCGATTAATAAGTCATGATGGATCTGAGCTACGAAGTTGCAGTGCAATCCTTGGGTTGTGCTCTCTTTTCTATCTTTCAACAATTGTGATTTCATTGATTAAAAAGATCTTTATTTGGAAGCTCTGCGAAGAAATGGTTAGCCTTATACAGTCCACAAGGGCACCAAGGGATGAGTGTGTTTGAATTTTGATGAATCTGCTGCAGGATATTTAGAATCTGTGAGGATCCACAAGCATCTCAAAGAACAAGGAAGAGATAAGGAAGCTTAGGGCCATTCTAACTTTATGGTTACTTGGCTTCAGGAGAAGATTTGGATATTTCAACCAGCCTAGAGGAAATTCGAAATTGAAGTTCGAAATGAGATCTTATCAAGAGATGGTTGAGAGCAAGATTAAGCACATCAGTGATGATACTCAATAGCTTCTGGACAAGTACGTTTCTGACCATCCTTAAGAAGAAAACAATCAGAAATGAAAGCATCCACAGGCGCCATGCCATACATGTAGGTAAGGTCAAAATTTATAGCCCATTTATCAAAGATACTTTGGAAACAATTTCAAGGGATGTAACCATCGTCACAGTGATGACCTTTATAGCGTTTTTTCCGAGCTTTAATCCTGATCCAACTTGTGATGCGTATAACATACCACATCTTGCCTTAAATACGACTGCATTCCACTATTTTTGTCTTTTCTTCTTACTGCTCTCTCCACCTTCATGGTCATGGATACCTCAACAACCATCCACGCTACTTATTTCTCATTGACAATGCAAAAGGAGCTAAAGTTGTACAAGAAATGAAGCCTGAAGAACAAACAAAGAATGACAAGCCTGTTGAATAAGCAAAGAAGCATGTTGAACAAGCAAAGAATGACAAATTGAAAGTTTTCCTGGGCATATGAAAGAAAAGTATTGACATGTGCCAATATTTTGAAAATATCTATGTCATATAACATATTTACAATATAAGGAGTCATTTGGTGCAAAGCATGTCCAAGAAAAGACATTTGTGTGTATATAAACGATAATAATGCTTACTTTTCCATTTATATATAAATATATATATATATATATATATATATATATATTTGATTGATTTTGATATCAAAAGTAAAGACATTGATTGCAAATCTATAATCACTAAGTTGTGCGCCCGTGCTATGCACATAAATTTTTGGTACAAACTCTTTTTAACATTGATCAAATTTAAAATTAATTATAACATTTTTGATATGTGAAATATATTATATAATCTTCTTGACAGTTATAAAATGCTAACAAACTTAACAATGTGACTATTTTACCAAATTTTGAGAATATATAACAGTGATGATGATAAAGAATTTTAACAACAAAATTATGATAATGAACATCAAAGAAAACCTATTTAAATTTAGATATATGATGATGTTTTAATGTGCACCTATTTATATTCTTCACTAACTAATTTGCATGTTAATCCACAACACATGGCACACTTGGCTTCACTCAATCTTCCACTCCTCTCTATAAATTCACTCTTCTTTTTGTTTTGCAGCATCAAATCCTTCATTCAAGAGTTCTGCAGCCTTTGGTATAGAGATAGAATCTCCAACTTCTGTCTACAAATCCAACCTTGTTCTTGACTCTTGTAAGAACCTGGAGATTTTAAATAATAAGTTGATTATTTAATTATCCTGACATGTTTGATGAATGCCTTAAAACCCTAGTTAAATGCCATGAGAATTTGAGTTATCTATGAAAGGTTTTGAGGAGGCAGTTCGTCATAGAAGCTTCAATTGAACCCCAAACAGATGTTCGGATGAGAATTGGACTTTTTACATATCTGTATGGCGGTGTATGCATTTTTTCATAGAGATTGGTTGTAAGGTCGATATAGTTTAGTTTCGAGGGCCCGCAAAAGTTTCTACCATGCGGTATAGGGTTTGTGAAAACCCAGTCGTGCGAAAATGGGGGAGGTTTTAGGCATTTCTAAAATTTTCAAAATAAATGGAAAATAGAATGTCGTGATGAATCGATTTATGAAATAAACTCGTTTTCAATGAATAGTGTTTTTGGGTCCAAAACGAACAAAATCTCGAGAATAATATTCAGAGATATTTTTCGATCGACGCCCGAGTTCAGCGATCGTTTGAGTTGAGATGAGCGAGTGACCCACGTCAGTCGCAAAATGGAATCTTTAGGGAAAAGTGATAAAGTATGATTGAAAATAGTAATTATGACGCGAATAGTGTTTGTGTAAGAGATTTGACTTTGATGTGTAAGTGAATATGATTAAGTATCATATAATATTTCCAAATTTCTGACTGGGGTCCCTATACTTAAAAAGTTCAATTCTCCCCCCTCCCACACATGAACCCACGGCCAAGCACCCAAATACGCACACTTTCATAATTTATTTTATTAAGTGTTAGGTAAAGAAAGTAAGAAAGAAGTAAGAGAGAAGTGAGGAATGGTAGCTTCTTCAACAACATCATCTTCTCCTTGTGGCTGAGCCACATTTCCTATCCCTCCATCACCATTTCTTCTTGGTTCCTTTTGATTCTTTGTTAAAATGTGTAGATCCTTGAGAGGGCTTTCCAACAGTGTAAGTTTTGGGAGGAAAGCTTGAGATTGGGTAAGTTTGGGTTCCTTGAAAGGACTCCTTTCTTTCTTAAAATTTATAGATATCATCTTTGTCTCCATGGAAATATATTTTATTTTGTCAAAAGTGTTGTTTAGCTTTAAAAAGTTATTTTTAACTCAGCTTTTTACAAAGTGATTTGGGAAAGTTATTCCCACTATAACGATCTACAGATCTATGGTTTTCGTTTTTGCAAAAGCTGAGTTTCATTCACATAAGTGATTTTGAAAATAGTTTTTTCTTGAAGTGTTTGGGATATATTGTTGTGTGTGTTGAAGCCTCCTCAAAATGTGTCTAGTTTTGAAAAGCTAAAACCTGTTGTCTTTAGCTATGAACTTTTTTCGTAAGATACTTGTCCTTTATCGTTGAACTAGTGTAATGCTTTTTGTTATGTTGTCTAGGCCTTTTTTTTTTATTCTCTTGGGACCTGTAAGGTTCCTCTCCAGACACACTATTTTTTTTATACAACACTCTTACGTCGCAAATCCACTTATCCTACGATAGCAAAAACCCTCAGATTCTCATCACACCACTACCTGACTCTCAATTCCTTAAATCTTACCCACCAACTGTTATCATGGCTGAATAGCTTCGGCGTAACTCGTACATGACTTTTCCCATGCCCATCTTATACCTATACCTAAAATATTAACCACGGGGAAGGAGTGATCTACCAACAAGGGAAATAGAAATATTATGCCATAAGTTATACCCGGACTACCGACATATCAACTAATCTCATGATTTCCTGCAACCCACAATAACATCATATACATACCAAGAACAAACATAATATAACAGTGCATATACTCAATGCAATGATGCAAATGCATGCCACCATACTCCTCTTCCTTTTTTCCTATTGCATGTATGCAGAGCCCTCGGGCTATACACAACCAACTATCTTCATAACATCGCTTGGGAACATGGGTTCTCTCATTGAACCAATCCTCTTACCGAGCCATGACGACCATAGCCGAAATACAAGGGTTCTAAAATCAATGACCTAGTGTTGAGTCACTCCACTGAATCATCCTTAGATCACCCCCTCTTTGGAATGTCGCCTCAGGTATCTCGGGCATCCACACCAGGTACACACCGGTCCCTCACATTGGAAGTTGTCATGCGTTCCTACTCATTATAACTTCCTTTCCACAATGCACATGATGTATGTAACAATGATATGCATAAATAACAATCATTTCCCCCACATCCTCCTCTGTCCTCTCTCACAGGCATCCATCCACTCTGACGGGTGTCGTAAGTAATATCCCTAGCTCAATACACATGACTAGCCATTATGGGGATCTCATATCTCTTATGTATCAGGGCCAGCCCTTGTCCTATTTTAAGTTTTTGATTTTATTATTTAGTGTGTTTAATACAAAGGAATTTATTTTATTATTTAATGTATTTAATGTAAAAGTTCATGTGTCTTTTACACACACTCACGTTCACATGTGTGTGTAACATTAGCAAGATCTCTTACGTTTGTACTACAGATAATATATTTAATTTCATGGCCAAATGTTGTTGTGTTGTATCTTCCATCTCGATTAATAAGTCATGATGGATCTGAGCTACGAAGTTGCAGTGCAATCCTTGGGTTGTGCTCTCTTTTCCATCTTTCAACAATTGTGATTTCATTGATTAAAAAGATCTTTATTTGGAAGCTCTGCGAAGAAATGGTTAGCCTTATACAGTCCACAAGGGCACCAAGGGATGAGTGTGTTTGAATTTTGATGAATCTGCTGCAGGATATTTAGAATCTGTGAGGATCCACAAGCATCTCAAAGAACAAGGAAGAGATAAGGAAGCTTAGGGCCATTCTAACTTTATGGTTACTTGGCTTCAGGAGAAGATTTGGATATTTCAACCAGCCTAGAGGAAATTCGAAATTGAAGTTCGAAATGAGATCTTATCAAGAGATGGTTGAGAGCAAGATTAAGCACATCAGTGATGATACTCAATAGCTTATGGACAAGTACGTTTCTGACCATCCTTAAGAAGAAAACAATCAGAAATGAAAGCATCCACAGGCGCCATGCCATACATGTAGGTAAGGTCAAAATTTATAGCCCATTTATCAAAGATACTTTGGAAACAATTTCAAGGGATGTAACCATCGTCACAGTGATGACCTTTATAGCGTTTTTTCCGAGCTTTAATCCTGATCCAACTTGTGATGCGTATAACATACCACATCTTGCCTTAAATACGACTGCATTCCACTATTTTTGTCTTTTCTTCTTACTGCTCTCTCCACCTTCATGGTCATGGATACCTCAACAACCATCCACGCTACTTATTTCTCATTGACAATGCAAAAGGAGCTAAAGTTGTACAAGAAATGAAGCCTGAAGAACAAACAAAGAATGACAAGCCTGTTGAATAAGCAAAGAAGCATGTTGAACAAGCAAAGAATGACAAATTGAAAGTTTTCCTGGGCATATGCAAGAAAAGTATTGACATGTGCCAATATTTTGAAAATATCTATGTCATATAACATATTTACAATATAAGGAGTCATTTGGTGCAAAGCATGTCCAAGAAAAGACATTTGTGTGTATATAAACGATAATAATGCTTACTTTTCCATTTATATATAAATATATATATATATATATATATATATATATTTGATTGATTTTGATATCAAAAGTAAAGACATTGATTGCAAATCTATAATCACTAAGTTGTGCGGCCGTGCTATGCACATAAATTTTTGGTACAAATTCTTTTTAACATTGATCAAATTTAAAATTAATTATAACATTTTTGATATGTGAAATATATTATATAATCTTCTTGACAATTATAAAATGCTAACAAACTTAACAATGTGACTATTTTACCAAATTTTGAGAATATATAACAGTGATGATGATAAAGAATTTTAACAACAAAATTATGATAATGAACATCAAAGAAAACCTATTTAAATTTAGATATATGATGATGTTTTAATGTGCACCTAATTATATTCTTCACTAACTAATTTGCATGTTAATCCACAACACATGGCACACTTGGCTTCACTCAATCTTCCACTCCTCTCTATAAATTCACTCTTCTTTTTGTTTTGCAGCATCAAATCCTTCATTCAAGAGTTCTGCAGCCTTTGGTATAGAGATAGAATCTCCAACTTCTCTCTACAAATCCAACCTTGTTCTTGACTCTTGTAAGAACCTGGAGATTTTAAATAATAAGTTGATTATTTAATTATCCTGACATGTTTGATGAATGCCTTAAAACCCTAGTTAAATGCCATGAGAATTTGAGTTATCTATGAAAGGTTTTGAGGAGGCAGTTCGTCATAGAAGCTTCAATTGAACCCCAAACAGATGTTCGAATGAGAATTGGACTTTTTACATATCTGTATGGCGGTGTATGCATTTTTTCATAGAGATTGGTTGTAAGGTCGATATAGTTTAGTTTCGGGGGCCCGCAAAAGTTTCTACCATGCGGTATAGGGTTTGTGAAAACCCAGTCGTGCGAAAATGGGGAAGTTTTAGGCATTTCTAAAATTTTCAAAATAAATGGAAAATAGAATGTCGTGATGAATCGATTTATGAAATAAACTCGTTTTCAATGAATAGTGTTTTTGGGTCCAAAACGAACAAAATCTCGAGAATAATATTCAGAGATATTTTTCGATCGACGCCCGAGTTCAGCGATCGTTTGAGTTGAGATGAGCGAGTGACCCACGTCAGTCGCAAAATGGAATCTTTAGGGAAAAGTGATAAAGTATGATTGAAAATAGTAATTATGACGCGAATAGTGTTTGTGTAAGAGATTTGACTTTGATGTGTAAGTGAATATGATTAAGTATCATATAATATTTCCAAATTTCTAACTGGGGTCCCTATACTTAAAAAGTTCAATTCTCCCCCCTCCCACACATGAACCCACGGCCAAGCACCCAAATACGCACACTTTCATAATTTATTTTATTAAGTGTTAGGTAAAGAAAGTAAGAAAGAAGTAAGAGAGAAGTGAGGAATGGTAGCTTCTTCAACAACATCATCTTCTCCTTGTGGCTGAGCCACATTTCCTATCCCTCCATCACCATTTCTTCTTGGTTCCTTTTGATTCTTTGTTAAAATGTGTAGATCCTTGAGAGGGCTTTCCAACAGTGTAAGTTTTGGGAGGAAAGCTTGAGATTGGGTAAGTTTGGGTTCCTTGAAAGGACTCCTTTCTTTCTTAAAATTTATAGATATCATCTTTGTCTCCATGGAAATATATTTTATTTTGTCAAAAGTGTTGTTTAGCTTTAAAAAGTTATTTTTAACTCAGCTTTTTACAAAGTTGATGACTGGATTTTATATGATGTTTTTAGGGTCTTTTTAGTCTTTTCTTTTTAGTCTCATATAGGATTTTTATTCTTTTTATGTAGATTTATATTTATTTTGCATTTTGCAAATAGATTAGCTTTTATTTGTTTTTTAAACTTTATTTTATATTTTTAGGAATTTTTATAGTTATTTTTATATTTTTAGGAAAGCTGGTATAGTTATCATTTTTGTCCAGGGACCAAATTGTAAAGTTTCAGGAAAGGGAGGATTAAAGTGTTAAAGTTCGAGAGCGGAGGATGAAAAGAGAAGTTTCAAAGACTTGAAGGATTGAAATTGAAGTGCTAGCAAAGAGAGGACTTAAAGTGAGAATCAAGAATATGAAGCAACACTCTTTGATTTAAGCACATGTAAAATAAGGTTGAAGGATTGATGGTAGTGGAGAAGAGGTTTTAGACCATAATAGAGGCTGAGTGGAGGCCATTGAAGGCATTGAAAACCCACTACCATGAAGAGGAGAAAAGCTTGAAGACGAACCTGCAGTCGAGCCAACGCTCCATCGTTGGTATCCCAACACTCCAGCGTTGGGACTCTGACTAGGATGTGAGTTGGACTTTCATCCCAGCGCTCAAGCGTTGGAAGCCAGCGCTCGAGTGCTGGGCCTATATCTGCAACGTGGGATTTTAATACACCCAACGCCCAAGCGTTGGGGATCCCAGCGCTCTAGCGCTGGAGGGCAGATTTTTACTATAAATAGGGGTCTTTTCTTCACTTGTAAGACACACCTATTCAGAATACAAAAAGTATTCTTCTTTCCTCCTTAAGAGCACTGTTCCTAGGAATTGTGCGAAGCCAAACTTGAGCTCCTATCCAGGGTAATTCGATGCCTCTTTTAGCCATATTTGGCTAATTCTTTTAAGTATCTTGGGTTGTTTTAGTTTATATTTTATGTCTTAGTCTTCTTCTACATTTCTGAATAATATTTCTAATTCATGTTTTATTTCCTTGTTCTTCATTTCCTCTTAATGCGCATAAGATTTCTTGCTTATTACTTATAACAATGGAAATTGGTAAGTAGTAAGGGTAATAGGATTTTAAAAAAGGCTATAAGTATATATCACTAAGGAATTAGGATAGACGTAGCTTTATGTTGGCCTGAACTTTATCTTCATCTTCTTCTTTAGTTAACTAAATTGCAAGGAATTGAATTCAGTAATTAGGAAGAAAGTTCTACACTTGTAAGGAATTAACTTGTAGAAATACTAGGCTATAGCATCATGAACTTGGTTCTAGAATTCAGAAATTAAGTAGGAGTTTGCTAGCATATTTTATAAACTATGTAATTCAACCTAAGTGCTTAAATCTCATCATCATCTTTGTTCTCTTTTATTTTATGCTATTTTATTTTCTAGATCTAAAAACCAAACAACAACATATATCTTTTTATTTTCTGCACAAGGCTCTAAATAATTTAATAGAAAGACACATATCCCTTGGGTACGATATCTTTTATACTACGCGATAACCATCCGTGCACTTGCGGATTTGGCTATCAAGTTTTTGGCGCCGTTGCCGGGGATAGGTTATGTTTAAGTTCTTTTTATTATTTTGTTTAGTGCTGTTTGTATATATAAAAAAAAAGAAAAAAAATATTAAAAAAATTGTGGTGAATAGGTGCTATTAACTTCTTTTGCTTTTCTGCATGGTAGGACATTTTGAAATCGACCCTGAAATTGAAAGAACTTTGCATCGCAGATTAGCGGAGCAAAGAAGATTAGCAAGGGCCATGTCAGAAACACAAGCGCAAATGGAAGAGCGCCTCCGTGCTGAGTACAATGCACGGGTTGAAGAGGAAGTCCAAGCTAGGCTTCAAAGACAAAGAGTTGAGGAGGAAGAACGGGATGCCAACCGTTCCCTTCAGGATATCACAGCTCCTCAGGTAGATTATAATTTTGAGGGGAGTATTGTGGTACCGGAGGATGCACTACCAAATTTCCAAATTCCTCCACACTTCATCTCTTTGGTTAGCCAGAACCAATTTGGTGGAAGTGTCAATGAAGACTGCCACACTCATCTGGAGCGATTCACCAGGCAATGCTCCACCTTAAGGAGAAATGATGTTCACCTGGATACGGTAAGACTAATGCTGTTTCCTTTTTCCTTAAGAGATGTGGCAGAAGAATGGTTGTCCTCACAACCTCACAGGAGCATTACCTCCTGGGATGATTTGGCCGAGAAATTCACGGCTAAATTCTTCCCTTACAACCGGATAAGGAAGTTGAAGCAGGAAATCAACTCCTTCATTCAACAAGATGCTGAGAACCTGTATGAAACATGGGAAAGGTTCAAGGGACTCCTAAGAAGGTGCCCAGGTCACAATATCTCCATTGCAGATCAGGTGGAGAAGTTTTATGCAGCTTTGAATGATTATACAAGAGACAAGCTGGACACTGTTGCAAGTGGGGCATTTGATGCTTTGCCACCACAGGGGGCTCTTGATCTGATTAATAAACTTGCTGCAAGAGCTGCCCACTCAAATCAGGACTGGGCCATAAGGAAAGGTATTTTTGAAGTTGAGTCTTTTGATGCCATTTTAGCTTCAAATAAACTTTTGTCCAGGAAAGCGGATGCAATGGTCAAAAGAATGGAAGGAGTTCGGTTAAGCCCGGAAGAGGCAGAAATGGAAGCTAAGGTAAAGGCCATGGGGAATTTCCCAAATTCCTACGGCAATACTTATAATCCAATTTGGAGAAACCACCCCAACTTTTCATGGAGGGACCAAGGGGTTGGTCAAGGAGAGGCCAGGCAGTTTCAGAGGCCATTTCAGAATCAGAGGCCACCAATGCCTTTGAATCCAAGTCAAGGAAGGAAGAGCTTGGAAGAAAATGTTTGTGAAATAGGCCAACAAACTGCACAATTCATGAATGAAACAAGGACTAGTGCCAAGAATCATGAGGCCTCTATCAGAAATTTGGAGGTTCAGGTAGGCCAGTTGGCCAAGACCATTTCAGAGAGGATTCCAGGTACTTTTCATTCTGAAACTCTTGTTAACCCAAATGAGAATGTAGAGAATGTTTCTGTTAGTACAGATAGCAACCTGAGAGGGGGGGGGGGGGTGAATCAGTGTTGCCCCGATTTTCGCCTTATTGAAAATGTTACTTTCAAGATGATGATAATCACGAAACGATTGTTGTGATTGCAGCGGAATTGAATATTGCTTGAAAGTAAAAGATGAAGGATGAAGGAAATAACACACAGAGTTTTATCCTGGTTCACCTTCAATCCACCGAAGGCTACGTCCAGTCCCTCAAAGAAACCCTTTGAGGATTTTTCCACTATTGATAAAAATCTCTTACAAGTTCCTAACCCAAGGACCCCAAGAATTTCTACCAATATTCTGTGAAAGCAAACCACTTTCAACAGCCCCTGAAAGCAAACCGCTTTCAGTTCCTGAAGGCAAACCACCCTCAGACCTTGAAGGCTAAACCACCTTCAATCAATACCCTGAAAGTATACCACTTTCAGTGACAACAACCCTTCACCGAATACCACGGTGAAAACTCAATCTTATAGAAAGAGATGAAGAAGAGTTTACAATTTGGCTGTATCAATCCTTTAACATAGAAATGGATTGATCATGAGAATTTATGCTTTAAGGCTTTTAAGCATAATATAATTTTGATTTCTTCAAGGGAAACGTCCTTGAACCATCACAACCCTTTCCAAAAGGTTTGGGACACAATGGTTCATGAAAAGATGTAACTTTTCGTTCTGGTAATTGATTACATCACTTAGTGTAATCGATTACACTAATAGCCGTTTCAGTTTGAATTTGAATTTCAAACATGTAATCGATTACAAACAACAAGTAATCGATTACTTGCCTAGGTGTAATCGATTACCAGAATCCTGAAATCGATTACACTGAAGTCCATCTTCCAGAAACTTGATCCTTTGAGATCGGCTTAAGGTTTTCTACTTCTTTTAAGTTATGAAAACACTTAGCTTGATTAGTTTAGGTGTTTTAAGAGCCTTTATGCTTTAATAGACCTTTAGAAGCATAACTCACATAAACTAAGACTTCTAGACTATTGATGAACTTTGTAGCGTTGTTTCTTCGAAGTCTTCTTTTCTTCTTTTTGTTGATGAGTTTGTCGTCATCAAAACCACAGCCAGGGTCAGGAGCAAGATCTTCTTCACAATCTCCCCCTTTTTGATGATGGCAAACGCATTCTTGATACTTGAAGATCATATTGGCAATTTTGTTGAGGAACTCCCCCTGATTGATGTAATCTAGTATTTCTCCCCCTTTCTAATGGACTTGTTGAAATCCTGCATATGATCTTTAATAGCACAGAACCTTTCTCCCCCTTTTGACTTCATCAAAAAGAAGAAAAGGCCAAAAGTACAGGCATATATATCCATACAAGTATATTGCAAAATAAAGCATGGGGGTATGGGGGTAAAGATGTAAAACAAGAATAAAGCACAACCAACACTTATATTATATATATATATATGAAAGCAAATGCATAGATTACATATAGTAGAAGCATAACATACATAAGTAGTAGAGGAGTTACAACAAATGAAGAAGCCTATTTGTGGAATGGGGAAATCCTAGTAGTAATTATATAACTATAGTAAGACAAGGTCTTCAGAATCTATGCTTGACTAGAATCCTCAGAATTCTCAGAGGGATCAAGATCCTGGAGACTCTCAATTTCTTTGCGCATGAAAGAGTGTACTGCCTCTATGCGATTTTCCACAAGCAGAAATCGAGATCGAATGGTGTCTTCCAGTTGTCCCAACTTTTGAGAGAGACGAAGTGACAGGATGTCCATTCTTTCAAGGATGACCTTGGTTTCTTGTGAGAAATTGGAAGGAATGGTATAAAATGGAGACAGTCCAGCCGATGCAGCATTTGTTTGAAAATCTATGCGGTATCGAGAAAGAACCAAGGAATCAGTGGAGGAATCCCTTCGAGGAGCATTGATTGGAGAGGAGACATTGGAGGGACGAGGAAGAGACCCCATGGCGAAACAAGATTCAGAAGAAGATGGATTGTGTATGTAGAAAGGTAGGCAAAAGGCAATAGACAAATGCTGATTTTATAGAGAAAATCGTGTGTGTAATCGATTATGGCAGTTAGAGTAATCGATTACGGCAGTTTCAAATTTGAAAAATATTCAAATTTTGAATGTGTAATCGATTACAGCAGTTGGGGTAATCGATTACTTATAGATTTCTAACAGGCATGAGGACTGAGATCAAGGATAATCGATTACAGGGCCTACGGTAATCGATTACTAAGACATTTTTATGAGTCCTAGGTTCTAGAATCCTATGTAACATATTTTAAAGACATATTGAAGCACAAAATCAAGCTAAATGCATATAAACATATATTATCACAATGATTATGCAACAAAACATGTTACTTTAAATGTCATGCTCATCTAATATGCCTAATTCTCTTCTAATCTTAAAGAATGAATCTTTAGGAAGAGGCTTAGTAAAGATGTCTGCTAATTGATTATGAGTATCCACAAAAGAAATCTCAATATCTTTCCTCATAACATGATCTCGAAGGAAATGATGTCTTATATCAATATGCTTAGTTCGAGAATGCATGATGGGATTTTTAGTGAGATTTATGGCACTTGTGTTGTCACATTTAATTGAAATGCAGCCCAGCTCTAAGCCATAATCTTTGAGTTGTTGTTTGAGCCATAGAGTTTGTGCACAACAACTTCCTGCAGCAATATATTCTGCTTCAGCAGTACTTAGAGCAACACATGCTTGTTTCTTGCAAGACCAAGAGACAAGAGCATTTCCTAACAAGTGACAAGTACCACTAGTACTTTTTCTTTCAGTTTTACAACCAGCATAATCAGAATCAGAATACCCAATCAAATCACAAACACTCCCTTTGGGATACCACAAACCAACATTTGTAGTTCCTCTCAAGTATTTGAAAATCCGCTTAACGGAACTCAAATGTTATTCCTTAGGAGATGCTTGATATCTAGCACATAGACACACACTAAACATAATATCAGGTCTACTTGCAGTTAAGTATAAAAGAGATCCGACCATACCTCTATATTTAGTAATGTCTACTGGAACACCGGATACATCTTGATCTAAATATGTATTAGACCCCATTGGTGTGGCTATGGCTTTGCAATCATCCATATCATATTTCTTTAATAATTCCTTGCAAAACTTTGATTGATTGATGAATATTCCATCACGTGATTGCTTGATTTGCAATCCAAGAAAGAAATTTAATTGTCCCATCATAGACATCTCAAATTCTTCTTGCATCATATTAGAGAAATCCTTACAGAGAGATTCGTTAGTTGCACCAAAGATAATATCATCAACATAAATTTGAACTAATAAAGTATTACCTTTGGTTCTTTTGATGAACAAGGTTGTATCAGCCTTACCCTTTTGGAATCCTTTATCACAAAGGAATGTGCTTAATCTATCATACCATGCACGTGGGGCTTGCTTAAGACCATAGAGTGCTTTCTTTAATCTGAAGACATGTGAAGGGAACTTTGGATCTTCAAATCCTGGAGGTTGCTTTACATAGTCTTCTTCTTGAATATACCCGTTCAGGAAAGCACTTTTGACGTCCATTTGATATAATGGGAAATTTAAAGAGCAAGCATACGCCAACAAAAGTCTTATGGCTTCCAACCTTGCTACTGGTGCATATGTTTCATCAAAATCTATACCTTCTTCTTGATTATAACCTTGAGCAACTAATCTTGCTTTGTTCCTTACTATGATACCATTTTCATCTAACTTATTTCTAAACACCCACTTTGTTCCAATAATATGCTTATCACTAGGCTTTGGAACAAGTTCCCAAACTTGATTTCTTTCAAATTGGTTTAGTTCTTCCTGCATTGCTACAATCCAATACTCATCCTCCAGAGCATCATTTACTTTTGATGGTTCTATTTGAGAGACAAATGCCATATTCAAAACTGAATCATTTAAGCGTAGCCTTGTAGAGACGCCTCTAGAAATATCACCAATAATATTATCAACTGGATGATCCCTATGGGTTCTCCATTCCTTTGGAAGTTGATAAGTATCATCTTCAATGTGCTCTTCTTGTATTGGATTTTGATCTCTATCCTTTTGAGAATCTTCATTGACAATGATATCTTCTTCTTCATTATCTGGAAGATTAACTTTATCTTCTATTGAAGATTTAGATTCATCAAAAGAGACATGTATGGATTCTTCCACAAATAGAGTTTTCTTGTTAAAGACTCTATATGCTTTGCTTGTTAGAGAATAACCAAGGAATATACCTTCATCAGATTTTTCATCAAACTTACCAAGGTTTTCCTTTCCATTGTTCAAAACAAAGCATTTTGATCCAAAAGCATGTAGATGAGAGATATTTGGTTTCCTTCCTTTGTAGAGTTCATAGGGGGTTTTCTTCAGTATAGGCCTAATAAGAACTCTATTGGAAACATAGCAAGCAGTACTTACAGCATCAGCCCAGAAATATTTAGGAAGGCTTGACTCACTTAGCATGGTTCTTGCTAATTCTTCAAGTAACCTGTTCTTCCTTTCTACTACACCATTTTGTTGTGGTGTTCTCGGAGTAGAGAAATTATGTGATATTCCATTCTCATCACATAGTTCTTGAAATTGTTGATTCTCCGAGGCTTTTTGTTCTTGAAGGTCCGAACAAATCCATATGTAGCAATTGAAGGGGCCTTGAAGTCGAAACTATGTTCTTTGGTTTGAAAGACATTCTGGTTTGCTTCCCTTTTTGACATGCATCACATAGCTTGTCTTTTTCGAATCTTATCTTTGGAAGCCCAACAACTAGGTCATGCTTGACTAGTTTGTTTAAGTGATCTATGTGTATATGAGCAAGTCTTCTATGCAATAGCCATGAATCACTATTGTTCTTGGCCAAATGGCATCTTACGTTTTGTGGAATTTCATCCAAGGAGATCATGAAGACATTATTTACTTTATATCCAGAAAACTTAATTTCTTTAGTTTTCACATCTTTTACTACACATATATCATTTATGAAACCAACCTTCAAACCTTTGTCACATAGTTGACTAATACTCAGAAGATTATGCATCAAACCATCAACGTAAAGAACTTTATCGATGACTGTTTGAGGGGGTGTGCCTATTCTTCCAATACCGAGTATCTTTCCCTTTTGATTGTTAACATATGTGACAAAACCTTTTTCCCTAGGTAAAAGAAAAGAAAACTTGGTTTTGTGTCCTGTCATGTGTGATGAGCAGCCACTATCAAGATACCATAAATCTTTTGCTGCTTTCATACACACCTGGGAATCTTCAACATCTGAATCATGTGAGGCCATCAAAGCAACTTGTGCTTCTTCTTTATCAGAGTCTGATGATGAACTTACTTCATTATCATCCCAAGCCAAATATGCTCTTCGTGTGGGTTGATCCTTTTTCTCAAATTTTTCTCTTAGACCATGTTTCTTCTTCTGAAGATTTGGACATTCTGACTTGAAGTGTCCCGGCTTGCCACACTCAAAACATGTGATCTTTTGAGAGGAAGATGACTCATTGTTCTTTTGGAAATATTTGTTGTTGTTGAATTTCACACCTTTTCTCTTAAGAAACTTTCCAAAATTCTTTACTAGAAGATTCACATTTCCATTGTCTTCTTCTTCAGAATCTGCATCATAATCTTCTTTGATGCTTTCTTTTGCTTTTAGGGAAATGGATCGATACTTCTTCTCATGTTGTTCATTCTCTTCCAAACGATTCAATTCCAACTCATGTTCTTGGAGTTTTCCAAAAAGAGTTGCGAGAGTCATTTTTGATAAACTCTTCTTCTCTGAGATGGCTGTTACTTTTGGTTGCCATACTCTTGTAAGTGATCTTAGAACTTTCATGTTCAAGTCACTGTTTGAAAATTGTCTACCAAGAGCAATCAAATGATTAATTAAATGAGTGAATCGTTTTTGCATATCTAGTACCTTTTCTCCTGGAAGCATTCTGAACATTTCATATTCCTGAGATAGAGTATTGATCTTTGATCTCTTGACTTCATCTGTCCCTTCATGAGTCACCATCAACGTATCCCATATTTCTTTTGATGTAGTGCACGTTGATACTCTGAAAAATTCATCCATTCCTAGGGCAGATGTAAGGATGTTCATTCCTTTGAGATCATATTGAACGTTCTTCTTATCTTCTTCACTCCATGAACTTTCTGGTTTTACTTGTGAAGTTCCTTCTACTTCTGCTACAGGCACAAAGGGACTTTCTTCAATGGCTTTCCAAATTCCTGCGCCTAATGACTTTATGAATATCTTCATCTTGATTTTGCAGAAGTCATAGTGTTCTCCATTGAAGAATGGTGGCCTGTTTATGTTGTGTCCTTCATAATTGGAAGAGGATGCCATATTTTCCCGGACCTTAGGAATAACTTACCTAAACTTCCGCTCTGATACCAATTGTTAGTTCAGATAGCAACCTGAGGGGGGGGGGTGAATCCGTGTTGCCCCGATTTTCGCCTTATTGAAAATGTTACTTTCAAGATGATGATAATCACGAGACGATTGTTGTGATTGCAGCGGAATTGAGTTTGCTTGAAAGTAAAAGATGAAGGATGAAGGAAATAACACACAGAGTTTTATCCTGGTTCACCTTCAATCCACCGAAGGCTACGTCCAGTCCCTCAAAGAAACCCTTTGAGGATTTTTCCACTATTGATAAAAATCTCTTACAAGTTCCTAACCCAAGGACCCCAAGAATTTCTACCAATACCCTGTGAAAGCAAACCACTTTCAACAGTCCCTGAAAGCAAACCGCTTTCAGTTCCTGAAGGCAAACCACCCTCAGACCTTGAAGGCTAAACCAACTTCAAGCAATACCCTGAAAGTATACCACTTTCAGTGACAACAACCCTTCATCGAATACCACGGTGAAAACTCAATCTTACAGAAAGAGATGAAGAAGATCATGAACAACTAAAGTAACCCTTTAAGGATTTTAAGCATAATATAATTCTGAGTTCTTCAATATATGAACAACTAAAGTGTTCTTATAGACATGAAGATCATGAACTCAGAATTTAGGCTCTTGAATGTTTAAGTTCTAAAAGATGAACTAATTTTGACAAAGCTTTGGCCTAATGTTGTATTCTCATGTGTTGTGTGTTGTCTCTTGTGTTCTGGACTCAAATGGACTTTATATAGGCAAGGGAAACGTCCTTGAACCATCACAACCCTTTCCAAAAGGTTTGGGACACAATGGTTCATGAAAAGATGTAACTTTTCGTTCTGGTAATCGATTACATCACTTAGTGTAATCGATTACACTAATAGCCGTTTCAGTTTGAATTTGAATTTCAAACATGTAATCGATTACAAACAACAAGTAATCGATTACTTGCATAGGTGTAATCGATTACCAGAATCCTGAAATCGATTACACTGAAGTCCATCTTCCAGAAACTTGATCCTTTGAGATCGGCTTAAGGTTTTCTACTTCTTTTAAGTTATAAAACACTTAGCTTGATTAGTTTAGGTGTTTTAAGAGCCTTTATGCTTTAATAGACCTTTAGAAGCATAACTCACCTAAACTAAGACTTCTAGACTATTGATGAACTTTGTAGCGTTGTTTCTTCGAAGTCTTCTTTTCTTCTTTTTGTTGATAAGTTTGTCGTCATCAAAACCACAGCCAGGGTCAGGAGCAAGATCTTCTTCACAGTTTCAGCTATCACTCTTAGGAGTGGTAAAATTATGCCCGAAAGGGTAGTGGAGATTGAACAAGAGGTGAATTGTGAAGAAAAAGAAAAAGAGAGGAGTGTGCTTAATGATGCTGAAAAAATTACTGAAAATGTAATTTCTCCTTCTAAGAAAATTGGTAAAGTACCATTTCCGAAGGCTTTAAAAAAGAATTTGGAAAAACAATTCTCAAGATTTCTTGAGATTTTCAAAATACTTCAAATCAATATTCCTTTTTCTGAAGCTTTGGAACAAATGCCTACTTATGCCAAATTTATGAAAGATATTTTATCTAGAAGGAGGAAGTTGAGTGAGATTGAAGAGACTGTAATGTTGACTGAGGAGTGTTCAGCAATTGTATCAAGGAAGCTACCCCAAAATTTTAAAGATCCTGGGAGCTTTACTATACCCATGGATATTGAGGGATTGCTAAATGCAAAAGCTCTTTGTGATTTGGGAGCAAGTATTAACCTCATGCCACTCTCCATGTTTAGAAAATTGGACATGGGAGAGGCCACTCCTACTCTTATGTGTTTGCAGTTGGCAGACAGGTCAATAAAATATCCATATGGAGTTGCTGAAGATGTGCTTGTGAGGGTTGACAAATTTGTCTTCCCGGTTGACTTTTTGATCTTGGACATGGAAGAAGACTCTAAGGTACCGTTAATTCTTGGGCGGCCATTCCTTGCTACAGGAAACGCCAAGATTAATGTGGCAGAAGGCCTCCTATCTTTGAAGGTAGGAGATGAAAAGATCAAGTTTTCTGTATTCCGGACTCTTAAGCATTATGAGTCCGAGGAAGAGGATGATTTCAAAGATGATGTATTCACCAAAAGAAGAAAAACTTCCCTTATTTGATTAAAAGGGAAGGGTCTATCTCGGACCTTAACAATGAGCTGGTTGGGAGACAACCCAACTTAGGATAGTTTAAGTTTCAGTGTTTTAATTTTCTGCATCAACTTTGTAAATAAATAAAAGAAAAAATTCTATGTTTTGCTACAGGAGGGGTCAGCGCTCAAGTGCTGGAGGCCAACGCTCTGTTTGTCTAGATAGCAACCTGAGAGGGGGGGGTGAATCAGAGTTGCCCCGATTTTTGCGTAATAGTACCAAATGACTTTCAGTGCAATTAGAGTTGTAACGTAAGAATGTTATTGCGGCGGAATATTGTAATTGCTTGAAAGTAAAAGATGAAGGATGAGAAGAACACACAGGGATTTTATCCTGGTTCACCTTCAATCCCAGAAGGCTATGTCCAGTCCTCTGATCACACAGAGATTTTCCACTATACCAGAAAGCAAACCACTTTCTGAAAATCACCGCTCACTGAATCACACGGTGAACTGATTACAACCCTCAGAACATATCACACTGTCTGAGTCAAACCCTTTACTGAATACCACAGTAAAGTCGGAACCCCTCCGAAAGATTACAACTTTCCGAAGAACCACTCCACTGAATCACACAGTGAAGATTTACAATGATCAAGATTTCTTACAAGTACTTACACCAAGAACCCTAAGAACTTTTGTCAAACCTCAGATGGAAAACCACCAACTGATGACGCCGAAACCTACGGCGGACTTTGAATCAAACCCAATTCAAAGGACCTTTTCCACTATCACCGAACCTACGACGGAGTTTGAATCAAACCCGATTCAAAGAACCTTTTCCACAACCATCGAACACCATGATGGACCTTTTTACAACCACCGAAAACCACGGTGAATGAATCAAACTGATTCAATAGAAGAAGAATAAGATGCCTTTACAATGGCTGATTCAATCCTTTAGACAAGATGGATTGATCTTAGTTTGTATGCTCCAGGCAATTACAATGAAGGCTCTCTTATTATGAGTTTCTCAAAAGTTGAACAGCATGAGTGTTCTTATGAAAATGAGAGAACAGAAACACAGAATGATGACTTTAATGAATATGAAAGTTATGGACCAAGTCATTGATGTTTCTGAGCGTCTATGGACTTTATATAGGCACTAGAGGTCATCCATGAACCAACACAACCTTTCCCAAACATTTTGAGACACAATGGTTCATGAAAAGACACATCTGTCGACCTGGTAATCGATTACAGAAGCCTGGTAATCGATTACACTAGCCGTTGCAGTTTGAATTCAAAATTCAAACTGTGTAATCGATTGCACTAAGGTGGTAATCGATTACTGCCTTCCTGTAATCGATTACACACAACCTGTAATCGATTACAGATAGTCCGAAACTCAGTTTGAACCATCTCAAACCCTAATTGAGTGTTCCTACCAAGTTTTACTTGTGAGAACATATCGTACTCAATTAGTTGATCTTTTATGAGCCTTCAAGTGCAATTAAACCTTAATAAAGCATAGCACACTAAGTTGACAAGACTTACTAAACGCAAGAACCTTCATGTTTGATCTTTGACTTTCCGAGCCGGTTCTTAAAGTCTTTCTTCTCTGAAGTCTTCTTGAAGTCTTTCTTCTTTTTGTTCCTTTCTTTCTTGAAGTCTTCTTGAAGTCTTCCTTTTCTTTTCTGAAGTCTTTCTTCTTTTTGTGATGTGTTTATCTTCATCAAAACCTCAGCCGAGTCCAAGAACGAGACCTGATTTACAATCTCCCCCTTTTTGATGATGACAAACATCATGCTTGAGCATTGATAGATCAATAGACTTTCTCTCTTGACTTGTATCTCCCCCTTGGTTTTGCAATTATATCTCCCCCTTTGTTTTGCAAATGAAGCACAGTATCCTGAAAAATGATCAACCATACACAAGACTTTTCTCCCCCTTTTGACATCATCAAAAAGAAGAAAAAGCCATACAAAATATTCCAGGATAATAGAAATAAAGAGAGGTATAATATACATCAGAACTATTCTCCCCCTTTTTGTTCCACTTGTAGCTTTCCTTGTAAATAACCTCTACAACGCACAAGACCCTTTCTCCCCCTTTTGACTTCATCAAAAGGAAGATGAGTCCAAGCATACTCCATACATGCTAACAAGTAGTTTAGACTTTTAAAACATAGGGAGTGGGGTAAGCAAGACAGAATATAGAAACGTATGCATCACACGTAAGCAAAGGATAATCCGATAAGTTCAGAATACATAATTGAACGTGCAAGCAAAAACCAAAACATCCAGAAGATATGTCTAAACTATTACAATCCCAAAATAAATAGTCTGAATAAAAATAGAAATAGTCTAGAGGTCTTAAGAATCATCAGAGAAATGGAGAGGAGAACAAGTCATCTGATCGACACGAAGGCTTTGATTGTCCATATCTGTACGCAAAGTAGTGTACATGGACTCGACCCGGCCTTCCATGCGATCAAAACGCTGGTTGATGAAATGCTTCATGCTATCAATATGCGAAAGAATAAGCTATGTAGAAGCATCGGTACCAGTAGATGACGATGGAGCACTCTTTGACTGAGGAAAGACGGCTGCAGGAGTAGGAGCAGGAGGATCCTCAGATGTCAGGTCAGATTTGTTCCTGAAGGACCCATCAACATCCTGAATGAATCCCATCGTGTTCAAGATGTTAAGATCAATGCGCTGAGCTTTACCATCCATTTTAACAGAGTACTCGCCATGAGTAGAAACACCCTTCTTCTTCAGAATGATAGAAATTGCAGAAGCAAATGGAAGAGGGCTAGTTCTTTCCTTGTGCAGCATCATGTGTATCATTACCAAATAAGCCCAATTAATAGACTTTTGATTTATCATGCCATATAGAATTTGTAACTCTAGATCGCTTATTTGAGCATGATTAGAACTCTGAGGTAATATCACATAACTGAGTAAATAGAGAAGCAATCTGTTTTCCACAGTGAGAAACCCAACAACAAGGGTATCTCTAGATCGGTTTGCATCAACCCGCTGCTTCTTGGACTGAATTTTCTCTTCAGTGAAGTGACATAAAGAGAAATAATATGACCTCTTATCATAATCTTCCCATGGGCAAGGAAATTCAGAACCTAATTTTGCTCCACTGCTGGGAATAGAAAGACATTCTCCCAACTCATCAAGGGTCATAGAGATGTCAATACCCTTAACAGATGTGCAGATTTTGCCACCACGCTTAATCAGATTACAGTAAAAGACTCTGACAAGTTCAGGATAGAATTTCCCTTTAATTTCAATGAACGAGTCAAGTCCCTGATGATCAAACAGAGTGGGAAATGTCATCCCTGCTGCCATGAAGGAATCTAGAGCTCCATACTTTGGTGTGAGGACTGGCCGATCAAGAAAGTGAGCAAGAAAGAGTTTCTTCTATTCTTCGGTAGCCAACAGCCTTGAGAGGTCCAAAGCATCCATGGATGGGTTCTTAGAACGATGAGGTTTACGTGAGGAAGAAGCCATGGAAGCTGAAATTTGAGATTTTCGAGTTCTAGGGTTTGACAGGACCAAATTGGGGCTTTTTAATCCAGACCTATTCAACAACAATTGGTAGGATGAATAGATGGAGATGGAAATTAGGAGCAAAACCCACACGGAATTCTTGAAAACGAACAAGAATTGTGGAAGATATGTGGAAAATAAGATTGCTAGTGTCGCACGAGAGAGAAAAGGAAAAGATGTCTGTAATCGATTAAGAGCAGAAGAACCCAGAAATATATATATTATCGGGCATGTAATCGATTACGCCTTCTATGTAATCGATTACATGTGAGAAAATTTGAATAATAATTCAAATTCGAGGAGGTAATCGATTACACTACATGGGTAATCGATTACCCTCCTTTCTGGAAAAGAAACAGGGCCAATATAATCCCTGTAATTGATTACTAAGTCTATGTAATCGATTAACATAACTAAAAACTTGAAATTCCAAAAATGATAAGCACTGCATGAAGGATATATCTACCAGATAACTATGATGGAAATGCAGATGCCTAAGAATGCATTACTATTCAACTTAATGTCTTTTTGAAAGATGTAAGGTTTTAGAATTCTTATTACTAATACCATATTCTAATATTGTATCTTGAAGGACCATCCTTTATATATGACAATTCTGATCACAAGGTCTTCAAGTACACTTGCATAGTAAGCTTAATGGCATTTTCTAGATACCCAATTGTCTTTGGGTCCTTTTGTGTTACTATCTTTCACATCCCATATGAATCTTTCACTGGGGACTCCCTCGTTTCTTTGATGACTAGGAGAGAAATAGGTATATTTAAATTTCATGTTAGGCACTTCCTCTTTAAGATGGTAGAAAGATATGATATAAGCATTTCTAAGTTGACCACCATCATGTACCTTCCTTATCCTATCAAGGTTATATGAACTTCTTTGTTCTAAAAAAGATTTTCTTAACATCACTAGGATGACTATGTTCAAATAAACCTAAATCACTATTATAAAAGGCATGTCTTTGATGACAACTTATCCATATCATTTGTACCTTTGTTTACCACTTGAGTTAATTCATCATTCTTTGACTCAAGGATTATGCATGGATCTAAGGATGTATAATCATTTTGAATATCTACTCTAGATTTTACTTGATCTAACTCACCTTGCATGTTTTTAGTTTCACTTTGTAGAGATGAGATGATCCTACTTTGATATGCATATATTTCCTAAATATTCAAGAAACTATCATGCAATCTATGAAAGATACTTTGTATATGAAATTGCATTACTAACCTCTTGATTTCCATCATTAGAATGATGTGTTGCCATCAAAGCAAGACATACTTCTCCATTTTCTGAATCGGATGATGAACTTGCTTCATTGTCTTCCAAGTTTGTCTTCTTTGTTTTGGAGGAAAAGTTCCAGAGAGTGTGGACAAGGGCTCTATATTTGGTAATCTCTACTGGAATGACTGATTCATCTTGATCTATATAAGTGTTTGATCCTCATTGATGTGGCTATTACTATGCAATCATCCAAGTCATATTTCTTCAGAGGTTCTTTGTAGAACTTGGATTGATTGATGAACATCTCTTTTTCAGAAATTCCCATATGTGACATATCCCTTTTCTCTAGATATGAGATATAAAATTTTTGTTTTGTCTCCAATCATGTGTGATGAGCAGTCATTATT
This sequence comes from Acmispon strigosus, assembly GCA_030819835.1. NCBI lineage: Eukaryota > Viridiplantae > Streptophyta > Magnoliopsida > Fabales > Fabaceae > Acmispon > Acmispon strigosus. The sequence goes on from JAUAMA010000006.1 coordinate 25,022,600, forward strand.
AAGATACCATAAATCCTTTGCTGCTTTCATACACACTTACATTATAAATTTTTTTAGAAGGGAATGTTAGGTACCCAATTTGCTTTGGGTCCTAGGTTATTGGTTGTCTTCTCCACCCACATATATTGCCCACTTGATATTCCTATATTCCTATAATAACATCTACTAGAGGTATGTCCTATTCTATTGCAATAACTACAAGCATATTGTCTATAACCTTCACTATATCTAAGCATATCATAATGTCTCCTAGGTTGTCTTGGAACATTTTGAGAATAATTCCTATAGTTCATATTTCTAGAAGAACTAGCATCCATGTGTTTACTCCCTAGAGATTTAACTTCATTTGTTGCTTTAACAAAGACATTTTTCTTAATCTCCTTGTTATTCTTTTGGGGTGTAAATCCTAGACCACTCTTGTTGGTTGAATTTCGTTGCACACTAAGAATTTTATCTAGTTTTTGCTTTTCTAGGTTGAAACTATGAACTGTTTGTTGTAGATTTTCTACTTTTACTTCTAAAGAACTACATTTAGTGCATGCATGTGTAACATCTAATTTAGATTTAACATCATCTAATTCCTTTTGAAGAATTTGACATTTTTCTTCTAAAGATGAAATAATAGCATTTTGTTTAACACTAACTTTAGAAGCATTACGACACATCTTAAAAAAAAGCTTTCTATAGCATATTCTAAATTATTAGAAGAGGAAGTGCTGGTACTAACTTGGATATTTTCCTTGTAAGAATTCTGAGATGCCATTAATGCAAGGTGTGCTTCTTCCTTCTTTGATTCTGAGTCTGAGCTTACGTCATTGTCATTCCAAGCGATGTATGCTCTTCTGGAGTTTGAATCCTTCTTTTCAAACTTCTCTTTTAGACCATGCTTCTTCTTTTGAATGTATGGACATTCAGATTTGATGTGACCAGATTTACCACACTCATAACATGTGATCTTTTGTGAAGAGGAGGAGGGTTCATTTCCCTTTTGAAAACTTCTAGATTTCATACCATTTCTTTGTAGGAATCTTCGAAAATTCTTGACTATTAAGGCCATGTTCTCATCATCTTCTGAATCTGCATCATATTCATCATTGATGCTTTCTTTGGCTTTTAGAGCAATAGGCCGATGTCTCTTTTCGTTGTTCTCACATTGCTCGAGTCTGTTTAACTCCAATTATGTTCTTGAAGTTTTCCAAAAAGAGTAGCCAGAGTCATGTTGGAGAGACTCTTCTTTTCTGAGATAGCAGTGTCTTTTGGTTGCCATGCTCTTGTAAGGGATCTTAACACTTTCATGTTTAAGTCATTATTGGAGAATTCCTTACCAAGAGCAATCAAGTGGTTCGTTATATGTATGAACCGCTTTTGCATATCAAGTATGCTTTCTCCAGGAAACATTCTAAACATCTCATATTCTTGTGATAGAGTATTGATCTTGGATCTTTTGACTTCATCAGTCCCTTCATGTGCAACCATTAAAGTATCCCATATTTCTTTTGAAGATCTGCAAGTAGATACTCTAAAGAATTCCTCCATACCAAGGGCTGAAGTCAAGATGTTCATACCTTTTAAGTCATGTTGAACTTTCTTCTTTTCTTCGTCACTCCATGTGTTTTCTGGTTTTGGTTGTGAACTTCCTTCAACTTCTATTACAGGCACAAAGGGACCTTCTTCAATGGCTTTCCAGATTCCCGCGTCTAATGACTTTATGAAGATTTTCATCTTGATTTTCCAGAAGTCATAGTGTTCTCTATTGAAGAATCGTGGCCTGTTTATGTTGAAAGCTTCACTGGTGCTTGTTGTAGATGAGGATGCCATTATGCTGTTTTGGGAACTAACAAGTCAAGCAAGCTTCTGCTTGTGAGACTTTTGTTTGTTCAATTTTGCAGGAAAGGCACCAAAAGGAGAAAGAACCCTCTAGAACTTGAGCGATCAAAAGTTGAAATTGCAAGGAGGTTTCCTGGACATTTGTAAAACAAAAAAAAAATAAGAAAGAAAAATACTAGCTTTTAGTTTTTCTGTTTGATAGTTTTTAGTTTTATTTTTAGTGCTAGTTTTATTTTTGCTTTTAGGTTTTTAAACTACATGGTTGAGTGTCTTTATCCAGTCTGAATATTGCTATTGCTCTGTGAATGTTTTATCTGATTGAACTGCTTTTTGAAAAGGTTCTATGTTTTGATGCGGTTAGGATTGCATGCTGTTAGAAATGATTTGGATATCTTGATTGTTTTGGTTATTGGCAAAGTTTTTATGAGTTCTAGAAAGGATACCACTTACCCTTTGTTTTTCTGAGAGCTGAGGACTCTGAATGCATGATTGTGAAATTTTTCTGCCTTGTGTTGCATGTTGATTGGGATTTTGTATACTTTGTAAGTTGAGAAGAGATTATAGGCATTTTTGAAAACTCAGATTCTTGCTTGAAATTTGAAATCCACTAGTAGCCCCTTTTTGAGCCTTAAAAGAGTCATTCTTTGGAGCCTACTTTGTGTGATATTTTTAAGTTATAAGTGTGATTCATGACCTGAAATTGCTAGAGCTATGTTTGTTGGGTTTCTCTCTAAAAAAGAAGGAAAAAATTGGAAAAAAGAATAAGGTATGTGTCTTATAAAAAAATGAAGGAAAGAAAAGAAAAATTATGAAGTAGTGGGGTGAGAAAGAGTATGAGGGGAGTAAAATTCAAAGTCATTCATCCCATACATTCCACTACTTTGTTCAAAAAAAAAAGTTTAGAGAACCTTTGTGCTTAAAATTGTTTAAAGCTCTTAGTCATAAAAAATCACTTAACAACAGATTCTGAGTCAGCCAATAGAGTTGCCAAGTCTTGAAATCCACACCTTGAATTGTTCAACCCTTTGGCCAAGTTACAACCTTCAAAAGTCTCTTCAAAATTACTTAGTTGCACTACTCCAGTTTTGATTTGAATGATAGGTAGGATCATTGAGCTTTCTTGTTTTTCATGGTGAATATCTTTTTGTGTGCATAATTTGATGAACTCAACATGTTAAAAAGCCAAGCCTAACTTTCTTGATTAATATCTGTAAACATGCATGTCTTCCAAATCCGCTAAGCTTTCATGGAAAAGTTCTTGTGCTTCAAGTTTTAATCAGATAAACTTTCTCTAAACTCGGGGACGAGTTTCTCTTTAGGTTTTGTTGCTTGAGGACAAGCTGTCGTTGGGTATAGTGGTGTGACGACTGGATTTTATATGATGTTTTGGGGGTCTTTTTTTTTTTTTTTGAGTCTCATATATGATTTTTATTCTTTTTATGTAGATTTTATATTTATTTTGCATTTTGCATATAGGTTAGCTTTTATTTGTTTTTTAAACTTTATTTTATATTTTTAGGAATTTTTACAGTTATTTTTATATTTTTAGGAAAGCTGGTATAGTTATCATTTTTGTCCAGGGACCAAATTGTAAAGTTTCAGGAAAGGGAGGATTAAAGTGTTAAAGTTCGAGAGCGGAGGATGAAAAGAGAAGTTTCAAAGACTTGAAGGATTGAAATTGAAGTGCTAGCAAAGAGAGGACTTAAAGTGGGAATCAAGAATATGAAGCAACACTCTTTGATTTAAGCACATGTAAAATAAGGTTGAAGGATTGATGGTAGTGGAGAAGAGATTTCAGAACTTAATAGAGGCTGAGTGGAGGCCACTGAAGGCATTGAAAACCCACTACCATGAAGAGGAGAAAAGCTTGAAGATGATCCAACAGTCGAGCCAACGCTCAAGCGTTGGACTCCCAACGCTCAAGCGTTGGGACTCTGACTAGGATGTGAGTTGGACTTTCATCCCAGCGCTCAAGCACTGGGCCTATATCTGCAACGTGGGATTTTAATGCACCCAACGCCCAAGCGTTGGGGAAACCAGCGCTCAAGCGCTGGAGGGCAAATTTGTACTATAAATAGGGGTCTTTTCTTCACTTGTAAGACACACCTATTCAGAATACAACAAGTATTCTTCTTTCCTCCTTAAGAGCATTGTTCCTAGGATTTGTGGGAAGCCAAACTTGAGCTCCTATCCAGGGTAATTCAATGCCTCTTTTAGCCATGCTTGGCTAATTCTTTTAAGTATCTTGGGTTGTTTTAGTTTATATTTTATGTCTTAGTTTTCTTCTACATTTCTGAATAATATTTCCAATTCATGTTTTATTTCCTTGTGACATTTCCTCTTAATGCGCATAAGAGTTCTTGCTTATTACTTATAACAATGGAAATTGGTAAGTAGTGATGGAAATAGGATTTAAAAAAGGCTATAAGTATATATCACTAAGGAATTAGGATAGACGTAGCTTTATGTTGGTCTGAACTTTATCTTCATCTTCTTCTTTAGTTAACTAAATTGCAAGGAATTGAATTTAGTAATTAGGAATAAAGTTCTACATTTGTAAGGAATTAACTTGTAGAAATACTAGGCTATAGCATCATGAACTTGGTTCTAGAATTCAGAAATTAAGTAGGAGTTTTCTAGCATATTTTATAAACTACGTAATTCAACCCAAGTACTTAAATCTCATCATCATCTTTCTTCTATTTTATTTTATGCTATTTTATTTTCTAGATCTAAAAACCAAACAACAACATATATCTTTTTATTTTCTGCACAAGGCTCTAAATAATTTAATAGAAAGACATCTATCCCTTGGGTACGACATCTTTTATACTACGCGATAACCATCCATGCACTTGCGGATTTGGCTATCAAAAGTGATTTGGGAAAGTTATTCCTACTATAACGATCTAGAGATCTATGGTTTTCGTTTTTGCAAAAGCTGAGTTTCATTCTCATAAGTGAATTTGAAAATAGTTTTTTCTTGAAGTGTTTGGGATATATTGTTGTGTGTGTTGAAGCCTCCTCAAAATGTGTCTAGTTTTGAAAAGCTAAAACCTGTTGTCTTTAGCTATGAACTTTTTTCGCAAGATACTTGTCTTTTATCATTGAACTTGTGTAATGCTTTTTGTTACGTTGTCTAGGCCTTTTTTTTTATTCTCTTGGGACCTGTAAGGTTCCTCTCCAGACACACTATTTTTTTTATACAACATGTAACACCCCGATTTTCAGGGCGTTACTGTAGCAAATAAATCATAAATAAATATGCAGGGGCATTTTCAAAACATGGAAAAGAGAGTATATTGTTTTTTTTGAAATCATTTTCCTCTTCGAAATATGCCATGACGAGATGCATTAATGATATAAGTACCCTCGTTCTTAAATAGCCACACATGTGGCATAAAGTGACTAGCCAACAGCTTAGAAATAAATTACAAAATGATTTACTCTGAGTTTGAAAGACTTGCTACCGGTTGTAATAAAATAACCTAAGATCCCCTACACGAATACTTGGCATACACAAAACTATACAAAACAATCAAATGTCTGGGACAAGTCTTCTTGCGGATGGACATCTGTCTTCTGTCTCGATCTCGCTTCCACTGGAGTTCAATTGCAACTTCAGGCTAAAGCTGTCCGACTGGCGAAGGATCGCCAGCAAACACACAAAACAAACAAGCAAGGGTCAAATTCCTATATAATTGATAATGAAATTGCAAGTGTACAATTTACTATCGCGTAATACAAAAGATCGAACCCAAGGGATAGGTGTTCTTATTATTATATAATTTAGTACTTGTGTAATAAAAATAAAATGATATGTTTGGTTTAGGACAAGAAGAGAGCAATAGCATAAAATAATAAAGCAAATAAGATGAGAGAATTTAAGCTTTTGGGTTGATTTACATAATTTATAAAACATGCTAGAAAACTCCTACTAAATTTCTGAACTTTAAATTCATATTCATGGTGCTATAGCCTAAATTTCTACATCCTAATAGCCTTAAGAAATGTAGAACTTTCTTACCTAATTACTAACTCCATAGCCTTGGTTATTAGTTAATTAGAGAAGAAGATGAAGAAAGAATTCGGGCCAACACAAAGCTACGTCCATCCTTATAGCCTTAAGAAATGTATACTTATAACCTTTTTTATTTCCTATTTCCCTTACTACTTACCAAATGGCCTTATGCATAAGTAGAAAGCATGAAATCTTTTGCGCATAAAGATTAATGAAGAAAAAAGAAATAAAACATGAATTGAAGATATTATTCAAAAATGTAAAAGAAAACTAGAACATGAATTATAAATTAAAACAACCCAAAAACTTAAAAGAAGAATTAGCCAAGCATGGCTAAAAGAATCATTGAATTACCCTGGATAGGAGCTCAAGTTTGGCTTCCCACAATTCCTAGGAACAATGATCTTTGAGGGAGAAAGAGAGAATACTTGTTGTATTCTAAGAAGGTGTGTCTTACAAGTGAAGAAAAGGGTCCTATTTATAGTAAAATTCCAGCCTCCAGCGCTTGAGCGCTGGCATTCCCAACGCCTGGGCGCTAGGATGCATTAAAAATCCACTTTCTGTCCGAGGCCCAGCGCTTGAGCGCTGGCTTTCCAACGCTGGGGCGCTGGGTCAATATCTGACTCATCATCCAGTCAGAACCCCAGCGCTGGAGCGCTGGGATCCCAACGCTTGAGCGCTGGGACGCTGCTTCTTCATCTTCAAGCTTTTCCTTCATCCTTCATTCATGGTAGTGGGTTTTGATGGCCATAAAAAACCACTAACCAGCCTTGTTTAATTCTGAAACCCTTCCTCCACTAACATCAATTCTTTCAAAAATATTTTCCATGTGCTAAATTAGAGAGTGATTCTTCATATTCTTCTTTTTCACTTTGGTCCTCTCTTGGTTAGCACTTCAATTCAAGCCCTCATATTCTCCCAATCTTCACTTTAAGTCCTCCACTCTTGAACTTTTACAATTTGGTCCCTGACTTCCTGAAACTTTACACATTGGTCCCTGGACAAAAATGATAACTAAACCAGCTTTTTCTAAAAATACAAAATAACTAGAAAAATTCCTAAAAATATAAAATAAAGCTAGAAAATCTAATAAAATCTAATCTACATGCAAAATGAAAAATAAATAGAAAATCTATATAAAAAGACTAAAAAACCTATATGTGACTCAAAAATAATAAAATAAAAAGACTAAAAATAGCCTAAAAATATCATATAAAATCCACTCATCACACCACTATACCCAACGACAGCTTGTCCTCAAGCGACAAAACTTAAAGAAAAACTCGTCCCTGGGTTTTGAGAAAGTTTTATCTGATTACAACTTGAAGCACAAAAACCTTTCAAAGAAAGCTTAGCAGAAAAGGAAGACATGCATGTTTTATAGATAAAGAATCAAGAAAGTTAGGCTTGGCTTTTAACATGTTTGAGTTCATCAATTAAGCTCACCAAAAATAATATTCTCCATGAAAACAAGAGAGCTCAATAATCCTGCCTATAATTCAAATCAAAACTGAAGTAAAGTAACCAAGTGATGTTGAAGAGATTTTTAAGGTTGTAACTTGGCCAAAGGGTTGAACAATTCAAGGTGTGGAAATCAAGACTTGGCAACTCTGTTGGCTGACTCAGAATTTGTTGTTAAGTGATTTTCTTGACTAAGAGCTTAAACAATTCAACACAAGGGTCCTCTCAATTTTTCTCTTTTTTCTTTTTTTTTTTTGAACAAAGTAGTGGAATGTATGGGATGAATGACTTGAATTTTACTCCCCTCATACTCTTTCTCACCCCACTACTTCATTATTTTTCTAAGGCACATACCTTATATTTTTTTTCAACTTTTTTTTTTTTTTTCAGAGAGAAACCCAACAAACATAGCTCTAGCAATTTCACCATGAATCACAATAACAACTTAAAAATTATCACACAAAGTAGGCTCCAAAGAATGACTCTTTTAAGGCTCAAAAGGGGCTACTAGTGGATATAACATTTCAAGCAAAAATCTGAGTTTTCAAAAATGCCTATAATCTCTTCACAACTCACAAAGTATACAAAACTCCAATCAACATGTAACACAAGGCAGAAAAATTTTACAATCATGCATTCAGAGTCCTCAGCTCTCAAAAAAAGATAGGGTAAGTGGTACCCCTTTTTAGAACTCAGAAAAACTTTGCCAACAACCAAAACAATCAAGATATCACAAATCCTTTCTACAGCATGCAATCCTAACTGCTTAAAAACTTAGAACTTTTACAAAGCAGTTCAATCAGATAAAGTATTTCACAAAGCTATAGCAACATTCAGAATGGATAATATACTCAAGACTCATGCAAAAATAAAACAGAAAACCTAAACTAAAAATAAAAACTAAAAACTATAAAAACAAAAATAAAAACTAATAAGCTGGTATAGTAACAAATTTTCCACACAGGTCCAAGGGAACCTCAATGTAAAAATCAATTTTGAACACTTAAGTTCAAGAGGGCTCTTCCTCCTTTTGGTACCTATCCTGTAACAATGAACAAACAAAAGTCTCACAAGCAGAAGCTTGCTTTGACTTGTTAGTTCCAAAATCAGCACAAAAGATGGGTTGACAAATTTGTGTCCACCCTTTTAAAACAAGAATTCTTGAGTTCCCAAAAATTAAAACCAGTTCAGAACCAAGGGACAACTCAAAGAACCTTAAAATTTCCAGAAAATGGTGAACACAATTTATTAAAAACAAAAAGCAAAAACAGCAAACTTCCCGAGCTCCAGCGCTTGAGCGTTGGGGATACCAACGCTTGGGCGCTGGAATTAAAATAAAAACTGGGCATCAGAGGTCCCAGCGCCTGAGCGCTGGGTTCCAACGCTGTGGCGCTGGAAATAAAAAATAAAAAACTGGGATTCCAGGGGCCTAGCGCATGAGCGCTAGCCCTCCAGCGCTGGAGCGTTGGGATTAACTGGAATAGGGGAAACCAAGCAGGGGCTCAACGCTTGAGCGCTGGCCTCCAGCGCTTGAGCGCTGGCCCCTCCTGCAGCAAAACATAGAATTTTTTATTTTTTATTTATTTACAAGGATGATGCAGAAAATTAAATGACAGAATTTTAAACTATCCTAAGTTGGGTTGTCTCCCAACCAGCTCATTGTTAAGGTCCGAGATAGACCCTTCCACTAATTACTTTCAACCGGGGTCTATTACAAAATTCATTAGACCCCGCAAATCATGCATATTTTGGCACAAGTTCAACATAATGCCCAATGAATTTCCAGCTAACAAGGCAACAATATTCAAATTAAAAATGGAAGAGATAAATAAATTTTCCCTTCCCTGTTCTGTTCCTTGCTTTTCTGAACCTATAGCATAGGTTCCTTGAGGTTCTTCTTCCTCCATCTCCAATTTGTCTTTAAGGACAAATTCTACAATGAAGGTTGCTTTCACCTCCTCTTTTTGAACCACGAGTTCATTTTCATGAACAAGTGGTTGTTGTTCATCCCCGGGCTGCCTCATTATAATGCCTTGTATCTTTACTTGTAGAATCTCCCTGGCCTTACATTCTTGCTCAGGACTTGGCAAAAATCCAGATTTTCTCTTGCAATCTATATCGGAGTAAAACTCGTTAACTAGAGTGAAGATATCCTGCTTCGTCTTATCATTTTCCTTTTCAACCTCAGCTCGGATTTTTGCCTTCCTTTGCTCAAATGTTTCAGCCATTGCTATACCTGACAATACTTAGCAAACAAAATTAGCAGTTCATCACAATCTTTCTTTTTTTTTTTAATTAATTTTTTTTATATAAACAAAAAGCACTAAACAAAATAAAAACAAGAACAAAACCTATCCCCGGCAACGGCGCCAAAAACTTGATAATGAAATTGCAAGTGTACAATTTACTATCGCGTAATACAAAAGATCGAACCCAAGGGATAGGTGTTCTTATTATTATATAATTTAGTACTTGTGCAATAAAAATAAAATGATATGTTTGGTTTAGGACAAGAAGAGAGCAATAGCATAAAATAATAAAGCAAATAAGATGAGAGAATTTAAGCTCTTGGGTTGATTTACATAATTTATAAAACATGCTAGAAAACTCCTACTAAATTTCTGAACTTTAAATTCATATTCATGGTGCTATAGCCTAAATTTCTACATCCTAATAGCCTTAAGAAATGTAGAACTTTCTTACCTAATTACTAACTCCATAGCCTTGGTTATTAGTTAATTAGAGAAGAAGATGAAGAAAGAATTCGGGCCAACACAAAGCTACGTCCATCCTTATAGCCTTAAGAAATGTATACTTATAACCTTTTTTATTTCCTATTTCCCTTACTACTTACCAAATGGCCTTATGCATAAGTAGAAAGCATGAAATCTTTTGCGCATAAAGATTAATGAAGAACAAAGAAATAAAACATGAATTGAAGATATTATTCAAAAATGTAAAAGAAAACTAGAACATGAATTATAAATTAAAACAACCCAAAAACTTAAAAGAAGAATTAGCCAAGCATGGCTAAAAGAATCATTGAATTACCCTGGATAGGAGCTCAAGTTTGGCTTCCCACAATTCCTAGGAACAATGATCTTTGAGGGAGAAAGAGAGAATACTTGTTGTATTCTAAGAAGGTGTGTCTTACAAGTGAAGAAAAGGGTCCTATTTATAGTAAAATTCCAGCCTCCAGCGCTTGAGCGCTGGCATTCCCAACGCCTGGGCGCTAGGATGCATTAAAAATCCACTTTCTGTCCGAGGCCCAGCGCTTGAGCGCTGGCTTTCCAACGCTGGGGCGCTGGGTCAATATCTGACTCATCATCCAGTCAGAACCCCAGCGCTGGAGCGCTGGGATCCCAACGCTTGAGCGCTGGGACGCTGCTTCTTCATCTTCAAGCTTTTCCTTCATCCTTCATTCATGGTAGTGGGTTTTGATGGCCATAAAAAACCACTAACCAGCCTTGTTTAATTCTGAAACCCTTCCTCCACTAACATCAATTCTTTCAAAAATATTTTCCATGTGCTAAATTAGAGAGTGATTCTTCATATTCTTCTTTTTCACTTTGGTCCTCTCTTGGTTAGCACTTCAATTCAAGCCCTCATATTCTCCCAATCTTCACTTTAAGTCCTCCACTCTTGAACTTTTACAATTTGGTCCCTGACTTCCTGAAACTTTACACATTGGTCCCTGGACAAAAATGATAACTAAACCAGCTTTTTCTAAAAATACAAAATAACTAGAAAAATTCCTAAAAATATAAAATAAAGCTAGAAAATCTAATAAAATCTAATCTACATGCAAAATGAAAAATAAATAGAAAATCTATATAAAAAGACTAAAAAACCTATATGTGACTCCAAAATAATAAAATAAAAAGACTAAAAATAGCCTAAAAATATCATATAAAATCCACTCATCAATAATACTAACAAACAGATTTTCTAAGCAGAGGGACAAATTGACATATTTTCCTCTATATTCCTAAGCCATTTGGGTTTTGACAAATGTATCTCACGATGTCTTTAAGTCGCATCTCGCGAAGACTTTTTATTTATCTGGATGTAGCGCCAACTCTGATTCGTGGGAGGCGGGACGTTTCCCCAGTGTAGGTACGACGGTGGCTTTCCATCGACCACTGTGATTCGCCACTTCTGCAGGTTCGGCATGAGCTCTCCTGCACCTCATACGTATTCCAAGAAAGGCTCGAGCAACTCTGTATATAGTTACTTACCTCAAGGAACGTATATTTACCTAACTACCCAATCTAGGTCTTACTTGTCTTTATACATTGCCTAAGTTAGCTTCATAATTTACATGAATTATGTAGAGCAAGGGTACATATCAACAGATATAAAACATGTGTGGAAATGAGAGCATGCTTACAAGAAACAGTAATGCAAGAACTCCAATCAATTCAATACGCACATACAAGCAAACATCAATCAATCCTAATCCAGCATATCCGATGCCTTCAGAGACTTCAATCAAATTCAAGCAATTTAAAGTCGGGTCGTTCTTAGAACGCCATGGATTGACATACATCATAATAGTATAAACATATAAATATGCTTAATAGCTAATGTAACGAAGTGCCCTTACCGAAAAACCGTTCGATCCGGGTAATTACGTAAGCTCCGATCGTCCTGGCCGGTCCGAAGTCTCGTAAACCTTCAAGAAACATAGCCTAGCTCAGAATTTGAAACACAATCCTAAGGTCCTTGCTACTGGTCCTACATGGTTCTTGTCACTTGGGCATAGGTCCTAACTCTTAGGAAAATCCTTGGAAGTCGAAAACGTTTTCAAACAACTTTGACGTCCGTCGAAGGAACGCGGAAAACTCTAAGTTAACATTTTCAAATCTTTCCAAAACTCAGAACCTTTAAAGAGCATCAAGGCTAGATGCTTACAAATAAATTTGAAAGCCTTAAACAAAGTTTTGAATCCAAAAACACACACAAAACCTCAAAGGGTCAAATCTGCCCAAGTTTCTTAAATTCACAAAAACTACCTATCTTTACCAAACAAGCCATTAAACTACTCAAGACAATTTCACAAACCAAAACCTAACTTCCATTTCAAGTTTTCTAAACAATGTTTCAAGTCTTGAGTTCAAAAATCTTCTAAGTGTCAAAAACACAAAATTCCATTCCAAAAGCAAATTTTCCAAAACCTAAGTTTCTATAACTTATCAAAAACCCTAATTAATCTATGATTTCAAGAAACCAATTTACCCAAAAGCTCAATTTTAATCCTTCAAATCTAAGTTTACCAAAACTTCTAGAAATCAATTTTCTAGGGCTTTAAACACACAATTTTCTCTAGGCCCTTTTGCAATAATTAGGGCAAAACCTTTCCTTCAAAACCAAAACCATTTTCTAGCATTTAAACACACTCAAAAGATATTTGGAAATCAAATTATTCCCTGCTCCAAAACAGCAAGCAATTCGGCCAAACCCAAACAATTCCAAAATCAATTTTTCTTTCAAAACTAACTTGTACACATCAAAGGTAATAAGAAATCTATGGTGAAACTAAATTTTAAAGTTTGAAAATCACTTATTCACATAATCAATTTTCCAAAAACCTAGCTTCCAAGAAAACTAATTGTACAAATCCATAGATCAATTTAATGGGAACAACTTTCCTAAAGGCAACCCTAACAAAAGTTCAACCCTAACAAAAGCTCAAAGCATCAAGTGAAGAAGATGAAGGGGAGGGGCTGCCATGGAGGAGCAAGGATTCGGCCATGGAGTTTTAGGGAGGAAGAAGATGAAGAGCTCTCACTTTCTCTCTCTTAAATCTCTCTAAAATTCACTTAATGAAGGATTAAGTGAAAAAACTACATGGAACCCTCATTAAAAGGGTGTGAGCCACGGTTTTGGTGGGCTTGGGGACCCAATTTCAATTCTAAATTCACCCTAGGGACCAAAGTGTGAAGGGTAAAAGGTTAAAGTAAAAATCTATTTTTACTATTTGAGGACCAAAGTGTAAACTCTCAAAGGGCAAGGACTAAACCATGAACTTTGAAGGGGCAAGGACCAAACTAGGATTAAAGGAGATTAGGAAAATATCTTGAATATTTTATTATTATATTCCTAATCCATGACGCGTCAGTGCGTCAGTGTGTCAATGCGTCAGCGCGTCAGTGCGTCAGTGCGTCAGTGCGTCAGCGCATCAGTGCGTCAATGCGTCAAGTCACTGGTCGTCCTCTGGTTCTGGTCATCAATGAGTATCTCAGTACCACTGAGAATATCTGTCCCGGGGTCGTTTATTGGTTTCGAGGAACCGGGCCCGCACAATTCGGGGCCGGGTCGATCTTTCTCAAAGTCTGCGCCACACTGCCCGAAAACTCTATTCACCAAGTTACTATTCACAAAATTCCTCTTCATGAATTCAGTCTCGAAACGCCAAACGAAATCGTTTGGAGCTTTTTAGATTCTCGATCCGGGGTCCCGAAGTCATCTGTTTCACCGGTTGAAGTTTCGGCTAAAAGTCCCGTTAGAGCGAAAAATTCTTCCCAGGCTTCGGGAGGAAACCATATCAATATTACAATCATCCTTCACGAGATTTTCCACTGATCGTCATGGTGATAGTGAGAATGTCTAATTCTCGTCCGAATTCAAAGTCGGGTTCCGCTTAGTTTCCTACCAAGTGTCGCAAAGAATACTTCACTGGTACTTCAGCCAACGATATCGCTTGCCGATGCCGTCGAGCGGATCCAAACAGTACCATGAAATAATTAAATAATTATTTAATTATTGGGTAAATTCCGGGTGTTACACAACACTCTTACATCACAAATCCACTTATCCTACGATAGCAAAATCCTCAGGTTCTCATCACACCACTACCTGACTCTCAATTCCTTAAATCTTACCCACCAACAGTTATCATGGCTGAATAGCTTCGGCGTAACTCGTACATGACTTTTCCCATGCCCATCTTATACCTATACCTAAAATATTAACCACGGGGAAGGAGTGAGCTACCAACAAGGGAAATAATAGAAATATTATGCCATAAGTCCTGCCCGGACTACCGACATATCAACTAATCTCATGATTGCCTACAACCCACAATGACATCATATATATACCAACCACAAACATAATATAACAGTGCATATACTCAATGCAATGATGCAAATGCATGTCACCATACTCCTCTTCCTTTTTTCCTATAGCATGTATGCAGAGCCCTCGGGCTATACACAACCAACTCTCTTCATAACATCACTTGGGAACATGGGTTCTCTCATTGACCCACTCCTCTTACCGAGCCATGATGACCATAGCCGAAATACAAGGTATCTAAAATCAATGACCTAGTGTTGTATCACTCCACTGAATCATCCTTACATCACCCTATCTTTGGAATGTCGCCTCAGGTATCTCGGGCATCCACACCGGGTGCACACCGGTCCTTCACATTGGAAGTAGTCGTGCGTTCCTACTCCTAATAACTTCCTTTTCACAATGCACATGATGTATGTCACGATGATATACATAAATAACAATCATTTCCCCCACATCCTCCTCTGTCCTCTCTGACAAGCATCCATCCACTCTAACGGGTGTCGTAAGTAATATCCCTAGCTCAATACACATGACTAGCCATTACGGGGATCTCATATCTCTTATGTATTAGGGCCAGCCCTTGTCCGGTTCCGCCACAAGCAGCCGCCGTGGGAGAGGCCGAAGCAGATCCAAGTGCCTCCATAGAAGGGAAAACGAGAAACAGAGCGTGGTCGAGAAGACAATTTAGGCGCGAAAGAGAAGTTGACGAAGGAAGAGGGTCGACAGGAATGAGCGGCGAGGGAAGAGGGGCGGGCCGCCGACAAGGACACCGCAGCCGCCGTAGCCGCTAGAGGGAGCAAGCAACAAACCCTAGCAGAGCTATTTCAATTTCACTTAACTAATGTGATTTAGCTTCTTTTTGTTTTCCATTAGTCTCTTAAGGCCAAATAATTAATAGCATAATATCATTTGAAATTTTATAAAATATTTTTTAAATAGCATTGCTTCATTTATTAATTTTAGTATTTAATATATTTGTGTTATATAAAAATATATTACTTTTTTTTATTTTACTATCCTTGAATATTTTGAAATTAATAATTAATATTTTGAATAACTTTAATAATTCATATTTACATTATATGTATGAGAAGTTTATAATTAAAATTTAATACAATTAATGAGATTAAATTCATTAATTGTTAGGAAGTATTGGAAAGTTTAAAAATTAGTAATTAATATAATGAATAATAAAGTGGGTGTAGTTTTTTCTTTTTTTCTTTAATATTTTTAATAAAGAGGGAAATTTTTTATTGTTTAATGTATTTAATGCAGTAAATAAAATTAAAATAACATTAACTTTAATAAATAAAAAATTGGAAATTTTTAAAATAAGATATAAATATAAAAATTATTATTAAATATCTAATATTGTTATTAATGTAAAGGTAGTAAATTTCAATTTTTATTATTATTTAAAAGTTCTCCTCTCCTCAATTTGTAATTAATAATCAAAATTTAATTAATATTAATATTTATTTTAAATATGAGCAATTGGAAAGTTTAAAAATTAGTAATTCATATAAAGAAAAATAAAGTGGATGTCCTATTTTAAGTTTTTGATTTTATTATTTAGTTTATTTAATACAAAGGAAAAAAATTTATTGCTTAATG
This sequence comes from Acmispon strigosus, assembly GCA_030819835.1. NCBI lineage: Eukaryota > Viridiplantae > Streptophyta > Magnoliopsida > Fabales > Fabaceae > Acmispon > Acmispon strigosus. The sequence continues at coordinate 25,038,606 of JAUAMA010000006.1, forward strand.
TATTTAATGGAAAAGTTCATGTGTCTTTTACACACAAACACGTTCACATGTGTGTGTGTAACATTAGCAAGACCCCTTACCATTGTACTAAACATAATATATTTAATCTCATGGCCAAATGTTGTTGTGTTGTATCTTCCATCTCGATTAATATGTCATGATGGATCTGAGCTACGAAGTTGCAGTGCAATCGTTGGGTTGTGCTCTCTTTTCCATCTTTCAACAATTGTGATTTCCTTGATTAAAAAGATCTTTATTTGGAAGCTCTGCGAAGAAATGGTTAGCCTTATACAGTCCACAAGGGCACCAAGGGATGAGTGTTTTGAATTTTGATGAATCTGCAGCAGGATATTTAGAATCTGTGAGGAAGAGATAAGGAAGCTTAGGGCCATTCTAACTTTATGGTTACTTGGCTTCAGGAGAAGATTTGGATATTTCAACCAGCACAGAGGAAATTCGAAATTGAAGTTCGAAATGAGATCTTATCAAGATATGGTTGAGAGCAAGATTAAGCACATCAGTGATGATACTCAATAGCTTATGGACAAGTACGTTTCTAACCATCCTTAAGAAGAAAACAATCAGAAATGAAAGCATCCACAGGCGCCATGCCATACATGTAGGTAAGGTCAAAATTTATAGCCCATTTACCAAAGATGCTTTGGAAACAATTTCAATGGATGTAACCATCGTCACAGTGATGACCTTTATAGGGTTTTTTCCGAGCTTTAATCCTGATCCAACTTGTGATGCGTATAACATACCACATCTTACCTTAAATACGACTGCATTCCACTATTTTTGTCTTTTCTTCTTACTGCTCTCTCCACCTTCATGGTCTTAGATACCTCAACAACCATCCACGCCACTTATTTCTCATCGACAATGCAAAAGGAGCTAAAGTTGTACAAGAAATGAAGCCTGAAGAACAAACAAAGAATGACAAGCCTGTTGAATAAGCAAAGAAGCATGTTGAACAAGCAAAGAATGACAAATTGAAAGCTTTCCCGGGCATATGCAAGAAAAGTATTGACATATGCCAATATTTTGAAAATATCTATGTCATATAACATATTCACAATATAAGGAGTCATTTGGTGCAAAGCATGTCAAAGAAAAGACATTTGTGTGTATATAAACATCAATAATGCTTACTTTTCCATTTATATATATATATATATATATATATATATATATATTTGATTTATTTTGATATTAAAAGTAAAGACATTGATTGCAAATCTATAATCACTAAGTTGTGCGCCCGTGCTATGCACATAAATTTTTTGGTACAATTTCTTTTTAACATTGATCAAATTTAAAATTAATTATAACATTTTTGAACTATGAAATATATTATATAATCTTCTTGACAGTTATAAAATGCTAACAAACTTAACAATATGACTATTTTACCAAATTTTGAGAATATATAATAGTGATGATGATAAAGAATTTTAACAACAAAATTATGATAATGAACATCAAAGAAAACCTATTTAAATTTAGATAAATGATGATGTTTTAATGTGCACCTATTTATATTCTTCACTAACTAATTTGCATGTTAATCCACAACACATTGCACAATTAGCTTCACTCAATCTTCCACTCCTCTCTATAAATTCACTCTTCTTCTAGTTTTCCAGCATCAAATCCTTCATTCAAGAGTTCTGCAACCTCTGGTATAGAGATAGAATCTCCAACTTCTCTCTACAAATCCAACCTTGTTCTTGACTGTTGTAAGACCCTGGAGATTTTAAATAATAAGTTGATTATTTAATTATCCCGACATGTTTGATGAATGCCTTAAAACCCTAGTTAAATGCCATGAGAATTTGAGTTATCTATGAAAGGTTTTGAGGAGGCAGTTCGTCATAGAAGCTTCAATTGAACCTCAAAAAGATGTTCGGATGAGAATTGGACTTTTTACATATCTGTATAGCGGTGTATGCAATTTTTTCATAGAGATTGGCTGTAAGGTCGATATAGTTTAGTTTCGGGGGCTCGCAAAAGTTTCTACCATGCCGTAAAGGGTTTGTGAAAACCCAGTCGTGCGAAAATGGGGAAGTTTTAGGCATTTCTAAAACTTTCAAAAGAGATGGAAAATATTAGAATGTCGTGAGGAATCTGTTTATGAAATAAACTCGTTTTCAATGAATAGTGTTTTTGGGTCCATAACGAACAGAATCTCGAGAATAATATTCGGAGATATTTTCCGATCGACGCCCGAGTTCAACGATCGTTTGAGTTGAGATGAGCGAGTGACCCACGTCAGTCATAAAATGGAATCTTTAGAGAAAAGTGATAAACTATGATTGAAAATAGTAATTATGACGCGAATAGTGTTTGTGTAACAGATTTGACTTTGATGTGTAAGTGAATATGATTAAGTATCATATAATCTTTCCAAATTTCTAACTGGGGTCCCTATACTTAAAAAGTTCATTTCTCCGCCCTCCCACATGTGAACCCACGGCCAAGCACCCAAATACACACACTTTCATAATTTATTTTATTAAGTGTTAGGTAAAGAAAGTAAGAAAGAAGTAAGAGAGAAGTGAGGAAGGGTAGCTTCTTCAACAACATCATCTTCTCCTTGTGGCTGAGCCACATTTCCTATCCCTCCTAATAGCGGAAATCACAAGTGTACGATTAACTATCGTGTAATAAAAAGATCGAACCCAAGGGATAGATGTTCTTATTATTATAAAATTTAGTACTAAAATAGAAAAATAAAAGATGAATATTTGTTGTTGGTTTGAGAACTAGAAAGAAACAATAGCATAAAATAATAAGAGAAAGAGATGATGAACATTAAGTCCTTGGGTTGATTGACATAGAATATAAAATATGCTAGCAAGTATCTACTTAATTTCTAAATTATAAATCCAAGTTCAAGGTGCTATAGCCTATTATATCTACAAGTTAATCTCTTACACATTGTAGAACTTTCTTTTTAATTACTAAACCCAATTTCTTGCAATCTAGTTAATTAAAGAAGAAGATGAAGATAGAGTTTCGGCCAACACAAAGCACATGATGTATGTCACGATGATATACATAAATAACAATCATTTCCCCCACATCCTCCTCTGTCCTCTCTGAGAGGCATCCATCCACTCTAACGGGTGTCGTAAGTAATATCCCTAGCTCAATACACATGACTAGCCATTACAGGGATCTCATATCTCTTATGTATTAGGGCCAGCCCTTTTCCGGTTCCGCCACAAGCAGCCGCTGTGGGAGAGGCCGAAGCAAATCCAGGTTCCTCCATAGAAGGGAAAACGAGAAACAGAACGTGGTCGAGAAGACAGTTTAGGCGCGAAAGAGAAGTTGACGAAGGAAGAGGGTCGACAGGAAGGAGCGGCGAGGGAAGAGGGGCAGGCCGCCGACAAGGACACCGCAGCCGCCGTAGCCGCAAGAGGGAGCAAGCGAGAAACCCTAGCAGAGCTATTTCAATTTCACTTAACTAATGTGATTTAGCTTTTCTTTTTTTTTTCCATTAGTCTCTTAAGACCAAATAATTAATAGCATAATATCATTTGAAATTTTATAAAATATTTTTTAAATAGCATTGCTTCATTTATTAATTTTAGTATTTAATATATTTGTGTTATATAAAAATATATTACTTTTTTTTATTTTACTATCCTTGAATTTTTTGAAATTAATAATTAATATTTTGGATAATTTTAATAATTAATATTTACATTATATGTATGAGAAGTTTATAATTAAAATTTAATACAATTAATGAGATTAAATTCATTAATTGTTAGGAAGTATTGGAAAGTTTAAAAATTAGTAATTAATATAATGAATAATAAAGTGGGTGTAGTTTTTTCTTTCTTTCTTTAATATTTTTAATAAAGAGGAAAAATTTTATTGTTTAATGTATTTAATGCAGTAATTAAAATTAAAATAACATTAACTTTAATAAATAAAAAATTGGAAATTTTTAAAATAAGATATAAATATAAAAATTATTATTAAATATCTAATATTGTTATTAATGTAAAGGTAGTAAATTTCAATTTTTATTATTATTTAAAAGTTCTCATCTCCTCAATTTGTAATTAATAATCAAAATTTAATTAATATTAATATTTATTTTAAATATGAGCAATTGGTAAGTTTAAAAATTAGTAATTCATATAAAGAAAAATAAAGTGGATGTCCTATTTTAAGTTTTTGATTTTATTATTTAGTTTATTTAATACAAAGGAAAAAATTTTATTGCTTAATGTATTTAATGTAAAAGTTCATGTGTCTTTTACACACAAACACGTTCACATGTGTGTGTGTAACATTAGCAAGACCCCTTACCATTGTACTAAAGATAATATATTTAATCTAATGGCTAAATGTTGTTGTGTTGTATCTTCCATCTCGATTAATATGTCATGATGGATCTGAGCTACGAAGTTACAGTGCAATCGTTGGGTTGTGCTCTCTTTTCCATCTTTCAACAATTGTGATTTCCTTGATTAAAAATATCTTTATTTGGAAGCTCTGCGAAGAAATGGTTAGCCTTATACAGTCCACAAGGGCACCAAGGGATGAGTGTTTTGAATTTTGATGAATCTGCAGCAGGATATTTAGCATCTGTGAGGATCCACAAGCATCTCAAAGAACAAGGAAGAGATAAGGAAGCTTAGGGCCATTCTAACTTTATGGTTACTTGGCTTCAGGAGAAGATTTGGATATTTCAACCAGCACAGAGGAAATTCGAAATTGAAGTTCGAAATGAGATCTTATCAAGAGATGGTTGAGAGCAAGATTAAGCACATCAGTGATGATCCTCAAAAGTGATAGCCAAATCGCAAGTGCACGATTGATTATCGTGTAATAAAAAGATCGAACCCAAGGGATAAGTGCCTTCTTATTAAATTATTTAGTACTTTGAGCAGAAAAATAAAGGTGTGTATTGTTGATGGTTTGATTATGATAGACAAGATATAGAAATAAAATTAAAGAAATAAGGATGATGAAGATTAAGCTCTTGGGTTGATTTACATATTCTATAAAATATGCTAGCAAGTTCCTACTTAATTTCTGAATTTTAAGTCCAAGTTCATGATGCTATAGCCTAGAATTTCTACAAGTTAATTGCCTTAAAAAATGTAGAACTTTCTTCCTATTTACTAAATCCAAGACCTTGTAATTTAGTTAACCAGAAAAGAAGATGAAGATTGAATTCGGGCCAACAAAAAGCTACGTCTATCCTAATGTCCTTTAGAGATATATACTTATAGCCTTTTTAGATCCTATTTCCCTTACTACTTACCAAATGGCCTTATGATATAAGTAGGAAGCAAGAACACTTGTGATCATCAAGATAAAATTAAGAACAAGGAAATAAAACAAGAACTGGAAATATTATTCAGAAAGGTAGAAGCAAACTAAAACATAAATATAAACTATAACAACCCAAGAAACTTAAAAAGAATTAGCCAAGCATGGCTAAAAGAGTCATCGAACTACCCTGGATAGGAGCTCAAGTATGGCTTCCCACAATTCCTAGGAACAATGATCTTTCAGGAGGAAAGAAGAACACTTGTTGTATTCTGAATAGGTGTGTCTTACAAGTGCAAATTGCCTCCCTATTTATAGCAAAAATCTGACCTCCAGCGCTTGAGCGCTGGCATTCCCAACCCTTGGGCGTTGGGCTGCATTAAAATCCCACGTTCAGATATAGGCCCAGCGCTTGAGCGCTGGCTTCCAACACTTGGGTGCTGGGTGCAACCTCTGACTCAGCTCTTAGTCAGAGGTCCAGTGCTTGAGCGTTGGGACTTCCAACGCTTGAGCGCTGGCACGAACACTGGCAGCTTCTCTTGGATTCCTTTTCTTCTTCAATGGTGGAATTGATTGGCTTAATTAGGCTCCATTCAGCCTCTATTAAGTTCTGAAACTCCTTTCTACCACCATTAATCTTTCCAACCTTATTTTCCATGTGCTCAAATCAAAGAGTGTTGCTTCACATTCTTGATTTCCTCTTTAAGTCCTCTCTTTGTTAGAACTTCAATTCTGGCCCTTTGACTCCTTCAAACTTCACTTTTCATCCTCCGCTCTTGAACCTTTCCACTTTGATCCTTTATTTCCTGAAACTTTACAATTCGGTCCCTGGACAAAAATGATAACTATACCAGCTTTCCTAAAAATATAAAATAACTATAAAAATTCCTAAAAATATAACATAAAGTTAGAAAAACAAATAAAAGCTAATCTATATGCAAAATGCAAAATAAATATAAAATCTACATAAAAAGAATAAAAATTCCATATGAGACTCAAAAATAATAAAATAAAAAGACTAAAAACTCCCTAAAAATATCATATAATATCCACTCATCACACCACGATACCCAACGACAGCTTGTCCTCAAGCGACAAAACTTAAAAAGAAACGCATCCCTGAGTTTAGGGAAAGTTTATCTGATTAAAAACTTGAAGCACAAAAACCTTTCCAAGAAAGCTTAGCGGATTTGGAAGACCTGCTTGTTTAAAGATATTTAATCAAGAAAGTTAGGCTTGGCTTTTCAACATGTTGAGTTCATCAAATAAGCTCACAAAATGATATTCTCCATGAAAAACAAGAAAGCTCAATAATCCTGCCTATCATTCAAATCAAAACTGAAACAGTGCAACCAAGTAATTTTGAAGAGATTTCTGAAGGTTGTAACTTGGCCAAAGGGTTGAATAATTCAAGGTGTGGATTTCAAGAACTTGGCAACTCTAGTGGCTAACTCAGAATCTGTTGTTAAGTGATTTTTTGACTAAGAGCTTCAACAATTCAACACAAGGGTCCTCTCTCTTTTTTCTTTTTCTTTTTTTGAACAAAGTAGTGGAATGTATGGGATGAATGACTTGAATTTTACTCCCCTCATACTCTTTCTCACCCCACCACTTCATTATTTTTTTCTAAGGCACATACTTTTTATTTCAACTTTTTTTTCTTCTTTTTCTAGAGAGGGACCCACAAACATGGCTCTAACAATTTCAGCACATGAATCACAATAACAACTTAAAATATATCACACAAAGTAGGCTCCAAAGAATGACTCTTTTAAGGCTCAAAAAGTGGCTACTAGTGGATTTTTCGCTTTTCAACCAAAACTCAGAGTTTTCAAAAATGCCTATAATCTCTTCTTAACTCACCAAGTATACAAAATTCCAATCAACATGCAACACAAGGCAGAAAAAATTTCACGATCATGTAATCAGAGTCCTCAACTCTCAGAAAAACAAAGGGTAAGTGGTACCCTTTTTAGAACTCAGAAAAAACTTTGCCAGCAACCAAAACAATCAAGATGTCCAAATCATTTCTAACAGCATGCAATCCTAACCGCTTCAAAACATAGAACCTTTTCAAAAGCAGTTCAATCAGATAAAGCATTCACAGCAATAGCAGCATTCAGACTGGATAATGTGAAGAAGGTCTTGCTCCTGACCCTGGCTGTGTTTTTGATGACGACAAACTCATCAACAAAAAGAAGAAAAGAAGACTTCAAAGAATCAAGCACTACAAGTCCATCAATAGTCTACAAGTCTTAGTATTAGGTGAGTTATGCTTCCAAAGGTTTATTAAAGCATAAAGGCTCTTAAAACACCTAATCTAATCAAGCTAAGTGTTTTCATAACTTAAAAGAAGTAGAAAACCTTAAGCCAGTCTCAAAAATCAAGTTTCTGGAAAATGGGCTTCTGAGTAATCGATTATGCCATTATGGTAATCGATTACACCTAGGCAAGTAATCGATTACTCATGTCTTGTAATCGATTACATGTTTGAAATTCAAATTCAAACTGAAACGGTCACTTGTGTAATCGATTACACTAAGTATGGTAATCGATTACCAGAACGAAAAAGTGCATCTTTTCATGAACCATTGTGTCTCAAACCTTTTGAAAAGGGTTGTGATGGTTCAAGGACGTTTCCCTTGCCTATATAAAGACCATTTGAGTCCAGAAAACATAACACACACATAACATACACAACATACACAAGAGACAACATATTACACATGAGAAAATCACATTAGGCCAAAGCTTTGTCAAAATTAGTTCATCTTTTAGAACTTAAATCTTTTGGAGCCTAAATTCTGAGTTCATGATCTTCATGTTAATAAGAACACTTTAGTTTTTCACATCTTGAAGAACTCAGAATTGTATTATGCTTAAAAGTCTTAAAGCATAATTTTTCATGATCAATCCAATTGTGTGTTAAAGGATTGATACAGCCAATTGTAATATCTTCTTCATCTCTTTCTGTAAGATTGAGTTTTTCACCGTGGTATTCGGTGAAAGGTTGTTGTCACTGAAAGTGGTTTACTTTCAGGGTTTCGATTGAAGACAATTTTGTCTTCAAGGTCTGAGGGTGGTTTGCCTTCAGGAACTGAAAGCGGTTTGCTTTCAGGGGCTGTTGAAAGTGGTTTGCTTTCACAGGATATTGGTAGAAATTCTTGGGGTCCTTGGGTTAGGAACTTGTAAGAGATTTTTATCAATAGTGGAAAAATCCTCAAGGGGTTTTCTTGAGGGACTGGACGTAGCCTTCAGTGGATTGAAGGTGAACCAGGATAAAATCTTGTGTGTGATTCTCTTTATCCTTCACATTTACTTTCAAGTATCGTTCATATCCGCTGCAATCATAACAATCATTTCGTGATCATCATAAACTTGAAAGTAACAATTTCAATAAGGCGAAAATTGGGGCAACACTGATTCACCCCCCCTCTCAGGTTGCTATCTGTTCTAACAATTGGTATCAGAGCGGAAGTTTAGGTAAGTTATTCCTAAGATCCGGGAAAAGATGGCATCCTCTTCCAATCATGGAACAAATGAAGGATTCAACATAAACAGGCCACCATTCTTCAATGGAGAACATTATGACTTCTAGAAAATCAAGATGAAGATATTCATAAAGTCATTAGACGCAGGAATATGGAAAGCCATTGAAGAAGGTCCCTTTGTGCCTGTAACAACAGATGAAGAAGGAACTTCACAACCAAAATCAGAAAGTACTTGGAGTAAAGAAGAAAAGAAGAGGGTTCAACATGATCTCAAAGGAATGAACATCCTTACATCTGCCCTTGGCATGGACGAATTTTTCAGAGTATCAACGTGCACTTCATCAAAAGAAATATGGGATACTTTGATGGTGACTCACGAAGGAACAGATGAAGTCAAGAGATCAAAGATCAATACTTTATCTCAGGAGTATGAAATGTTCAGAATGCTTCCAGGAGAAAAGGTATTAGATATGCAAAAACGATTCACTCATTTGATTAATCATTTGATTGCTCTTGGAAAACAATTTTCAAACAGTGACTTGAACATGAAAGTTCTAAGATCACTTACAAGAGTATGGCAACCAAAAGTAACAGCCATCTCTAAGAAGAAGAGTTTATCAAATATGACTCTCGCAACTCTCTTTGGAAAACTCCAAGAACATGAGTTGGAATTGAATCGTTTAGAAGAACATGAACAACATGAGAAGAAGTATCGATTAATTTCCCTAAAGGCAAAAGAAAGCATCAAAGAAGATTATGATGCAGACTCTGAAGAAGAAGACAATGGAAATTTGAATCTTCTAGTAAAGAACTTTGGAAAGTTTCTTAAAAGGAAAAATGTTAGATTTAACAACAATAAAGTCTTCCAAAGGAACAATGAGTCTTCTTCATCTCAAAAGATTACATGTTTCGAGTGTGGCAAACCGGGACATTTCAAGTCAGATTGTCCAAATCTTCAGAAGAAGAAACATGGTCTAAGAGAGAAATTCGAGAAAAAGGATCAACCTACTCAGAGAGCATATTTGGCTTGGGATGATAATGAAGTAAGTTCATCATCAGATTCTGACAAAGAAGAAGCACAAGTTGCCTTGATGGCTTCACATGACTCAGATGTTGAAGATTCCCAGGTTAGTGATAATTCTATGTCTTCTCATGATTTATAGTTTGCTATGGAGAATATGTTTAAATTATGTCAAGAATTTTCCAAGATTAGTACTAAGAAAAATGATTTGATTTCATCCTTAGAAAGTAAGTGTAGAACTTTACAAGAGGAATTAGACATAGTGAAATCTAAACTAGATATTTCAGAAAAATGTACTAAGTGTAGTTCTTTAGAAGAAAAGATAGATAATCTTCAACAAAGAGTAAATAACTTCAATAAAGGAAAACAAAAATTAGATGATATCCTAAGTGTTCAAAGATATTCAAATAACAAATCAGGTCTAGGATATACTTCTCACCCAAAGACTAAGGAAGTCAAGAAAACTGTGTTTGTAAAACCAAACCATATAGTAGAATCTTCTAGTAACAAAAAGATTAATCCTGTTAGAAGTACATACAATAGGAAAAATACTCAAAATAGACATTCTAAGAAGATCCATTCTTCTCCTAGACAAACCTCTAGTTACAATCATTACTCTTGTACGTATTGTAACAAAGTAGGACATACCCCTAGTAGATGTTACTACAAACATGTAGGAGTACCAAATAGGGAATACATTTGGGTTAGAAAGGATATTAACTTCGAAGGACCCAAAACTTGTTGGGTTCCTAATACCCATGTCTGAACTTTGTCATGTAGGTGTGTATGAAAGTAGCAAATGATTTATGGTATCTTGATAGTGGCTGCTCATCACACATGACAGGAGACAAAACCAAGTTTTCATTTCTTATACCTAGGGAAAAAGGTTTCGTCACATATGGTAACAATCAAAAGGGAAAGATACTCGGTATTGGAAGAATAGGCACACCCCCTCAAACAGTCATCGATAAAGTTCTTTACGTTGATGGTTTGATGCATAATCTTCTGAGTATTAGTCAACTATGTGATAAAGGTTTGAAAGTTGGTTTTATTAATAATATATGTGTTGTGAAAGATGTGAAAACTAAAGAAATTAAGTTTTCTGGGTATAAAGTAAATAAAGTCTTCATGATCTCCTTGGAAGAAATTCCACAAAATGTGAGATGCCTTTTGGCCAAGAATAATAGTGATTCATGGCTATGGCATAGAAGACTTGCTCATATTCACATAGATCATTTAAACAAACTAGTCAAGCATGATCTAGTTGTTGGGCTTCCAAAGATAAAATTCGAGAAAGACAAGCTTTGTGATGCATGTCAAAAAGGGAAGCAAACCAGAACATCCTTCAAACCAAAGAACATAGTTTCGACCTCAAGACCCCTTCAATTGTTACATATGGATTTGTTCGGACCATCTAGAACTAAAAGCCTCGGAGGTAATTTCTATGCACTTGTTATTGTTGATGATTTCTCTAGATTTACATGGACTTTATTTCTTCCTCATAAGAATGAAGCCTTCAATGCATTCAAAAGATATGCAAGGCTTGTTCAAAATGAGAAGTCTTTAAAGATCTCTTCTATAAGAAGTGATCATGGTGGAGAATTTCAGAATCAACAATTCCAAGAACTATGTGATGAAAATGGAATATCACATAATTTCTCTACTCCGAGAACACCACAACAAAATGGTGTAGTAGAAAGGAAGAATAGATTACTTGAAGAATTAGCAAGAACCATGCTGAGTGAATCAAGTCTCCCTAAATATTCTGGGCTGATGCTGTAAGTACTGCTTGCTATGTTTCCAATAGAGTTCTTATTAGACCTATCCTTAAGAAAACTCCCTATGAACTCTACAAAGGAAGGAAACCAAACATCTCTCATCTACATGCTTTTGGATCAAAATGCTTTGTCTTGAATAATGGAAAGGAAAACCTTGGAAAGTTTGATGAAAAATCTGATGAAGGTATATTCCTTGGGTATTCTTTAACAAGCAAAGCATATAGAGTCTTTAACAAGAAAACTCTATCCGTAGAAGAATCCATACATGTTTCTTTTGATGAATCTAAATCTTCAATAGAAGATAAAGCCAATCTTCCAGATAATGAAGAAGATGATATCATTATAAGTGAAGATTCTCAAAAGGATGGAGATCAGAATCCAATACAAGAAGAGCACATTGAAAGTAATACTTATCAACTTCCAAAAGAATGGAGAACCCATAGGGATCACCCAGTTGATAATTTTATTGGTGATATTTCTAGAGGCGTTTCTACAAGGCTACGCTTAAATGATTCAGTTTTGAATATGGCCTTCGTCTCTCAGATAGAACCATCAAAAGTAAATGATGCTCTAGAAGATGAATATTGGATTGTAGAGATGCAAGAAGAACTAAACCAATTTGAAAGGAATCAAGTTTGGGAACTTGTCCCTAAGCCTAGTGATAAACATGTTATTGGAACAAAGTGGGTATTTAGGAATAAGTTAGATGAAAATGGTATCATAGTTAGGAACAAAGCAAGATTAGTTGCTCAAGGGTATAATCAAGAAGAAGGTATAGATTTTGATGAAACTTATGCACCAGTATCAAGGTTGGAAGCCATAAGACTGTTATTGGCGTATGCTTGTTCTTTAAATTTCCCATTATACCAAATGGACGTCAAAAGTGCTTTCCTGAACGGATACATTCAAGAAGAAGTCTATGTGAAGCAACCTCCAGGATTTGAAGATCCAAAGTTTCCTTCACATGTCTTCAGATTAAAGAAGGCACTTTATGGTCTTAAACAAGCCCCTCGTACATGGTATGATAGATTAAGTACTTTCCTTTGTGATAAAGGATTTCAAAAGGGTAAGGCTGATACAACCTTGTTCATCAAAAGAACCAAAGGTAATACCCTATTAGTTCAAATTTATGTTGATGATATTATCTTTGGTGCAACTAACGAATCTCTTTGTAAGGATTTCTCTAACATGATGGAAGAAGAATTTGAGATGTCCATGATGGGACAATTAAATTTATTTCTTGGTTTGCAAATCAAGCAATCAAGTGATGGAATATTCATCAATCAATCAAAGTTTTGCAAGGAATTGTTAAAGAAATATGATTTGGATGATTGCAAAGCCATAGCCACACCAATGGGGTCTAACACATACTTAGATCAAGATGAATCTGGCAATCAAGTTAATATTACCAAATATAGAGGTATGATCGGATCTCTTCTATACTTATCTGCAAGTAGACCTGATATTATGTTTAGTGTGTGTCTCTGTGCTAGATATCAAGCATCTCCTAGGGAATCACATTTGAGTTCTGTTAAACGGATTTTCAAATATTTGAAAGGAACTACAAATGTTGGATTGTGGTATCCCAAAGGAAGTGTTTGTGATTTGATTGGATATTCTGATTCTGATTATGCTGGTTGTAAAACTGAAAGAAAAAGTACAAGTGGTACTTGTCACTTGTTAGGAAATGCCCTTGTTTCTTGGTCTTGTAAGAAACAAGCATGTGTTGCTCTAGTACTGCAGAAGCAGAATACATTGCTGCAGGAAGTTGTTGTGCACAAACTCTATGGCTCAAACAACAACTCAAAGATTATGGCTTAGAGCTGGGCTGCATTCCAATCAAATGTGACAACACAAGTGCCATTAATCTCACTAAAAACCCTATCATGCATTCTCGAACTAAGCATATTGATATACGACATCATTTTCTTCGAGATCATGTTATGAGGAAAGATATTGAGATTCCATTTGTGGATACACATAATCAGTTAGCAGATATCTTTACTAAGCCTCTTCCTAAGGAATCATTTTTCAAGATAAGAAGAGAATTAGGTATATTAGATGAGCATGACATTTAAGGTAACATGTTATTTGCATAAACTTTATGATAATTATATGTTTATATGCATTTAGATAGATTATATGCTTAAGTGTTTATATGAAAATGTGTTACTTAAGATTCTAAAGCCTAGAACTTATAAAATTGTCCTAGTAATCGATTACCATAGGTCCTGTAATCGATTATCCACGTTCTAAGTCCTCGTGCCTGGTTCCTATCTGAGTAATCGATTATTATAACTGCTATAATCGATTACATGTTCAAAATTTGAAATTTTTTTCAAATTCGCAACTGATGTAATCGATTACCCTAACTGCAGTAATCGATTACATACTCGAAAAACTGCCAGAATTTCACTTTCCCTCCATCTTTTGAAATTCAAACTTGGCATAACTGCTCCGTAATCGATTACGTAACTGCTGTAATCGATTACATCCTCAGGTCTATTTAAACAACAGCTTTTGTTGATCCAAATTCGTTCCTATCATTCTACCTTTTGACCTCAAAATCCTTTTAAGGTGCTGCTAATCCTTCTCACTAGTCTCATTCTCAAACTACTATGGATTCCTATCATTCTCGTTCTTCTCGGCCCATGAACCTTACAAGACTACTCACATCCACTCACCAAAGAACTAGATTTGTTTCACGTTTCATAAATCAACTCATTCGAAAGCCTTTGTTTGGTGATCTGGACTCTTTCGTTGAAAATGGACACACATTTCCCGCCTATCTCCATTACCAAAACCTGGAGGAGTTTATCTCTATAAGCAATCCCTACTACCCCGAACTAGTAAAAGTCTTTTATTGCAACTTAAAACCTCTGCAAGATGGATTTCAAAGTTCTGTCAAAGGGATTCTTATTCGACATTCACTTTCATCTTTTGGTCGTTGCCTTGGACTTCCTTCATCCGGTGCTCTCTTAGGTCCTAACCTCCCCTGCCCGTGGTCTGACTACAGCCATGACTCTTTTTATAAATCGCTTTGTAGATTTGAGTCAGTAGACCTCCAGAGAATTCACCCGCCTCATACTACCTCTTGCCCCTACAACACTGATGTCCTCACGACAAACAATCATCTCCTACACTACTTCCTTAATCAAGTAGTTCTGCCTGAAGAAACTCTTCTCGCTCATATTAGCGAATTTGAGTTATAAATTCTTTATGGCATTCTTCATTGTCACAAAATTAATTGGGCGTTCTTAGTCATGCACCACATGCTGCGATGTCGTGACTCGGCGGCATCTTTTCCTTATGCATCGATCATCTCCCGCCTCCTTCTCTACTCCGGAGTACCTATCGCCAAGCTTTACGACACGCGGTCCTCTCATCTCAAATGTATAGACACATCCATTCTTCCTTCGCTCAACATCACCAATGACTTTGGCCTCTTTCTTCTTCCTCTTCAAATTCATGATAATGGTCGGGATTTCGTACCCGTGCATACCATTGCTGATGTTGCCTCTCCTACTAGTACTGAGTCTTCTAGGAGTTTTTCATGTTTCTTCATTTCTTCTTGTAATATGCTCACATTTTATGTGACTTTTTCGTTTGAATGATATGTTTGGATGCTTCTGTTTTGTTCATATTTTACACATTTACCCCTATCCCCATGCTTTCTATTGCAATATATACTTGTGTGTATGCCTGTACTTTTTGGCCTTTTCTTCTTTTTGATGAAGTCAAAAGGGGGAGAAAGGTTCTGTGCTCTTAAAGATCATATGCAGGAATTCAACGAGTACATTAGAAAGGGGGAGAAATATCAGAAATATCAGAAATACTAGATTCCATCAAATAGGGGGAGTTAAGCATCAAGAATACATATATGATCTTCAAGTATCAAGAATGTGTTTGCCATCATCAAAAAGGGGGAGATTGTGAAGAAGGTCTTGCTCCTGACCCTGGCTGTGGTTTTGATGACGACAAACTCATCAACAAAAAGAAGAAAAGAAGACTTCAAAGAATCAAGCACTACAAGTCCATCAATAGTCTAGAAGTCTTAGTATTAGGTGAGTTATGCTTCCAAAGGTTTATTAAAGCATAAAGGCTCTTAAAACACCTAATATAATCAAGCTAAGTGTTTTCATAACTTAAAAGAAGTAGAAAACCTTAAGCCAGTCTCAAAAATCAAGTTTCTGGAAAATGGGCTTCTGAGTAATCGATTATGCCATTATGGTAATCGATTACACCTAGGCAAGTAATCGATTACTCATGTCTTGTAATCGATTACATGTTTGAAATTCAAATTCAAACTGAAACGGTCACTTGTGTAATCGATTACACTAAGTATGGTAATCGATTACCAGAACGAAAAAGTGCATCTTTTCATGAACCATTGTGTCTCAAACCTTTTGAAAAGGGTTGTGATGGTTCAAGGACGTTTCCCTTGCCTATATAAAGACCATTTGAGTCCAGAAAACACAACTCACACATAACATACACAACATACACAAGCGACAACATATTACACATGAGAAAATCACATTAGGCCAAAGCTTTGTCAAAATTAATTCATCTTTTAGAACTTAAATCTTTTGGAGCCTAAATTCTGAGTTCATGATCTTCATGTTAATAAGAACACTTTAGTTTTTCACATCTTGAAGAACTCAGAATTGTATTATGCTTAAAAGTCTTAAAGCATAATTTCTCATGATCAATCCAATTGTGTGTTAAAGGATTGATACAGCCAATTGTAATATCTTCTTCATCTCTTTCTGTAAGATTGAGTTTTTCACCGTGGTATTCGGTGAAAGGTTGTTGTCACTGAAAGTGGTTTGCTTTCACAGGATATTGGTAGAAATTCTTGGGGTCCTTGGGTTAGGAACTTGTAAGAGATTTTTATCAATAGTGGAAAAATCCTCAAGGGTTTTTCTTGAGGGACTGGACGTAGCCTTCGGTGGATTGAAGGTGAACCAGGATAAAATCTTGTGTGTGATTCTCTTTATCCTTCACATTTACTTTCAAGTATCGTTCATATCCGCTGCAATCATAATGATCATTTCGTGATCATCATAAACTTGAAAGTACCAATTTCAATAAGGCGAAAATTGGGGCAACACTGATTCACCCCCCCTCTCAGGTTGCTATCTGTTCTAACAGATAAAATACTCAAGACTCATGCAAAAATAAAACAGAAAAACTAAACTAAAAATAAAGCTAAAAACTATAAAAATAAAAAGCTAAAAAGCTGGCACAATATTCAATTTTCCACAATAGTCCAAGGGAACCTCAATGTAAAATCAATTTTGAACATGAAAGTTCAAGAGGGCTCTTTCTCCTTCTGGTGCCTTTCCTGCAAAATTGAACAAACAAAAGTCTCACAAGCAGAAACTTGCTTGACTTGTTAGTTCCCAAAACATCAAACTTAAGAAAATGGGTTGAAAAATTGTGTCCACCTTAAAAACAAGAATTCTTGAGTTCCCGAAAATCAAAACCATTATAGAAGCAAGGGAAAACTCAAAGAATCTAGAACTTTTCAAGAAATGGTGAACACAAAATTTATTAAAAAACAGAAAACAGAAAATAAGAACAAAACAGAGAATCTGCCCGAGCTACAGCGCTTGAGCGTTGGGGTTGCCAACGCTTGGGCGCTGGATTAAAAGGAAAACTGGGCAATCAGAGGTTCCAACGCCTGAGCATTAGGTTTCCAACGCTTGGGAGTTGGAAATTAAAATGAAAAACTGGGTGATTCCAGGGGCTTAGCGCATGAGCGCTGGCCCCCAACGCCTAAGCGTTGGACAACGCTGGAACCAGGGGACTTAACACAGGGGCCTAACGCTTGAGCGTTGGCCTCCAGCGCTTGAGCGCTGGCCCCTCCTGCTGCAAAAACATAGAATTTTTTTTCTTTTATTTATTTACAAGGATGATGCAAAAAATTAAATGACAGAATTTTAAACTATTCCTAAGTTGGGTTGTCTCCCAACCAGCTCATTGTTAAGATCCGAGATAGACCCTTCCCTTTAATCAATTAGGGGAAGCCTTATTTCTTTTGAAAAATACATCATCTTTGAACTCATCCTCTTCTTCGGACTCATAATGTTTAAGAGTTCGGAATACAGAAAACTTGACTTTTTCATCCCCTACCTTTAAAGATAGGAGGTCTTCTGCCACATTAATCTTGGCGTTTCCTGTAGCAAGGAATGGCCGCCCAAGAATTAATGGTACCTTAGAGTCTTCTTCCATGTCCAGGATCACAAAGTCAACCGGGAAGACAAATTTGTCAACCCTTACCAGCATATCTTCAGCCACCCCATAGGGGTATTTTATTGACGTGTCTGCCAACTGTAAACACATAAGAGTAGGAGTGGCCTCTCCCATGTCCAATTTCCTAAACATGGAGAGTGGCATGAAGTTAATACTAGCTCCCAAATCACATAGAGCTTTTGCATTCAGCAATCCCTCAATATCCACAGGTATAGTAAAGCTCCCCGGATCTTTCAACTTTTGGGCCAGCTTTCTTGATACAATTGCTGAACACTCCTCAGTTAACATTGCAGTTTCATCAATCTCACTCAACTTCCTCCTTCTAGATAAGATATCCTTCATAAACTTGGCATAAGTAGGCATTTGTTCCAAGGCTTCAGAAAAAGGGATATTTATTTTAAGTCTTTTGAAAATCTCAAGAAATCTTGAGAATTGTTTTTCCAAATTCTTTTTTAAAACCTTGGGAAATGGTACTTTACCAATTTTCTTAGAAGGAGGAATTACATTTTCAACAATTTTTTCAGCATTATTAGGCACACTCCTCTCCTTTTCTTTTTCTTCACAATTCACCTCTTCAATTTCCACTACCCTTTCGGGCATAGTTTTACCACTCCTAAGAGTGATAGCTGAAACATTCTCTACATTCTCCTTTAGATTAACAAGAGTATCAAATGGAAAAGTACCTGGAATCCTCTTTGAGATGGTCTTGGCCAACTAGCCTACCTGAACCTCCAAATTTCTAATAGAGGCTTCATGATTCTTGGCACTAGTCCTTGTCTCGTTCATGAATTGTGCAGTTTGTTGGCCTATTTCACCAACAATTTCTTCCAAGCTCTTTCTTCCTTGGCTTGGGTTTAGAGGCATTGGTGGCCTCTGATTCTGAAATGGCCTCTGAAACTGCTGCCTGGCTTCTCCTTGACCACCCCCTTGGTCCCTCCAAGAAAAGTTGGGGTGGTTTCTCCAACTTGGATTATAGGTATTGCCATAGGAATTTTGGAAATTCCCCATGGCCTTTACCTCAGCCTCCAATTCCGCCTCCTCCGGGCTCAGTTGAACTCCTTCCATTCTTTTGACCATTGCATCCACTTTCCTGGACAAAAGTTTATTTGAAGCTAAAATGGCATCAAAAGATTCAACCTCATAAATACCTTTCCTTATTGCCCGGTCCTGGTTTGAGTGGGCAGCTCTTGCAGCAAGTTTATTGATTAAATCAAGAGCCCCCTGTGGTGCCAAAGCATCAAATGCCCCACTTGCAGCAGTGTCCAGCTTGTCCCTTGTGTAATCATTCAAAGCTGCATAAAATTTCTCCACCTGATCTGCGATGGAGATATTGTGACCTGGGCACCTTCTGAGAAGTCCCTTGAACCTCTCCCATGTCTCATACAGGTTTTCAGCATCTTGTTGAATGAAGGAATTGATTTCCTGCTTCAACTTCCTTATTCGGTTGTAAGGGAAGAATTTAGCCGTGAATTTCTCGACCAAATCATCCCATGAAGTAATGCTCCTGAGTGGTTGTGAAGATAACCACTCTTCTGCCACATCTCTTAAGGAAAATGGAAACAGCATAAGTCTTACCGTATCCAAGTGAGCATCATTTCTCCTTAAGGTGGAGCATTTCCTGGTGTATCGCTCCAGATGTGTGTGGCAGTCTTCATTGACACTTCCACCAAATTGGTTCTGACTAACCAAAGAGATGAAGTGTGGAGGAATCTGAAAATTTGGTAGTGCATCCTCCGGTACCACAATGCTCCCCTCAAAATTATAATCTACCTGAGGGGCTGTGATATCCCGAAGGGAACGGTTGGCATCCCGCTCTTCCTCCTCAGCTCTTTGTCTTTGAAGCCTAGCTTGGACTTCATCTTCAACCCGTGCATTATATTCAGCACGGAGGCGCTCCTCCATTTGCGCTTGTGTCTCTGACATGGCCCTTGCTAATCTTCTTTGCTCCGCTAATCTGCGATGCAAAGTTCTTTCAATTTCAGGGTCGAATTCAAAATGTCCTACCATGCAGAAAAGCAAAAGAAGTCAATAGCACCTATTCACCACAATTTTTAAAATATTTCTTTTTTCTTTTTTTTTTAAATATATAAACAAGAAGCACTAAACAAAATAATAACAAGAACTTAAACAGAACCTATCCCCGGCAACGGCGCCAAAGACTTCATAGCCAAACCGCAAGTGCACGGTTGATTATCGTGTAATAAATTGGTCGAACTCAAGGGATAGGTGCCTTCTTATTAAATTATTTAGTACTTTGAGCTGAAAAATAAAGGTGTGTATTGTTGATGGTTTGATTATGATAGAACAAGATATAGGAATAAAATATAAAGAAATAAGGATGATGAAGATTAAGCTCTTGGGTTGAATTACATAGTCTATAAAATATGCCAGCAAGTTCCTACTTAATTTCTGAATTTTAAGTCCAAGTTCATGATGCTATAGCCTAGAATTTCTACAAGTTAATTGCCTTAAAAATGTAGAACTTTCTTCCTAATTACTAAATCCAAGACCTTGTAATTTAGTTAACCAGAAAAGAAGATGAAGATTGAATTCGGGCCAACATAAAGCTACGTCTATCCTAATGTCCTTTAGAGATATATACTTATAGCCTTTTTTAGATCCTATTTCCCTTACTACTTACCGAATGGCCTTATGATATAAGTAGGAAGCAAGAACACTTTTGATCATCAAGATAAAATTAGGAAGAGCACGCCTCTCGTGAGCGCTGACAGTCTGAACGGCCTGAATCCTTTGATCGAGCATTGAGACCAAGGTGCGAATGGCAGGCTGGTTGGAAGTGGAAGTAGCATGGATCCGTGGTGTGGCAAGGATGGATGGAAAAATTAGAGTGAAGGATGCCACAGTAGGTATGAGTGGAGATGGAGTAATGCAGTGCCAACCAAAACCAGGAGCTTTCATCACTGGGGGCAGCATAGGAAAGAGCACCAATGTCCAGGTCTTGAACTTCAGGACCAAGGGATCGACTCGACCAACCAAATGAAGAGGTATGGAAGCCACATGAGTAATTCCAGAGATGACGAGCTGCCAATCGAAGTGGAAGAACATGCAGCATTGAGGCAGGGATGGAACAAGCTGGTGGTCATGACAACCAGTTGGGATCCACAGACCTGCATTGAAGCAAAAGGGAAAACCAAGAACCTGTAGGCACACATCTGGAAGCAAGTGTGCATTTTGTGCAATTGTGGAACGCTTGCGTTTTCCCAAGGAAGATCGAGATCGTCAAGGAAAGCAGGGCATGAAGGAGATCCGGTGGTGAGGCATGCAGAGAGTGGATGAAGATGGATCAGAGACGGAGTGAGACGGAGGTGCGAGAGTAAGGTCCAGATCCAGATCCTTATTGAAGGAGACAGTTGGTGACAGATGAGATGCATTAATATTTGTATTAATTTGAGCATCTACCCTTCTCGAGAGCTGAGCAAAATGTTGACTTTGATCCACATGCAGACGGAGACCAAGATCAATATCATGCAGTTGGAGGCGAGTGAAGACATGTAATAAGGCATCGGGGAAGATAAATTGAGGTAAATGATCCGGATTGATAGATGCAGTAGGAGCATGTTCGTCTTTAGAGTCATCATCAAGTTCAATAGGATTAATAATATTTGGAACTTCAAACAATGAATCGAGAAATTTCTCAGCTTCGCTTTGTAGCAAATTCTTGAAGTGCAAATTTTTTGACTGAAGAGGTATTTCCCAACCTCGTGCATTTGTAGAACAATGATGCTTCCATTGAGGTGATACAGTAGGCAAGGGAGAGTTGTCGGAAAGCTTGACTCGAACCCAGTGCCTGTTGACGATATTTCCCAAAATAGCAATAGTAGGTGCTTCAGCAACAGGACCCAAGAGAGGAAGGTTTGTGCAGCACTGGTTAGGAGCTAAAGTAACCAGAATGATCTGGAATGCAGTAGCAGCTAGTAGCCCCATGTCTGGAACTGAGAACCATTTGGGTTCATAAGCAGATTCACTTGTAGTCAAGGTTAGTGCCAAGCGAATAGTGTCAACATCTTCATCGAAGCTAAAGGTTTGAGAGTGCAGTGCTCTGTGAGAGAGAAGTTCTTTGATTAAAAGTTTGCGAATCTCTGGCCAATAATCTTGAGGATGACCCAGCCACTGAGCAAGACATCTGAATCCACAATTCCCATCATCTTTGACATCGAAGACATCTGAGATATATTAGTGAAAGAGTGGAGGCAAGAACTTCAGATATCGTGCATGAGAATGTGAGATAAGTTCAGGAGTGGTATGCACAGTCTCGGGAGGAGGTTTAGAGGAAGTTTATGGAGGCAAGGGTTCTGAAGTAGGTAGTGGTGCCTGAGATTCAGTCTGGTGGGAGTTGTCTGAATTCATATGAGAAGTATGTCCCAAACAACGGCGTTTGAGGCAATCACCGGACGGTGCCAGTTCAGGAAACTTCCTCTGAAGTTTTCTTTTCTTGTTCCACTTAGCCCACTTACTTAAGAGGTCTTCAGGTACAGCAGATATGTCAATGTTAAGGTTCATTCGACGAACATCTCCAAACTTGATGGGAGTGGCAGATATAGAGTCACGCGAAATAAACTCCACTGATTCTATTGAGGCAGTGAGCAGCTTCTTATGTCGCATAAAGGCCGTTATGAGTGAGCCATAGGGAAGGTTCGTGTTGGATTGTTCCAGAGTGTGAATCATATATTGAACTAGAAGATCAGGCAAATTAACTTTTCTGCGACGTTGCATCTGGAATAGAGTCCATTGAGAGAGCTTGTTGACCAAGTTTCTAGATCCCTCTTTTGGCAATACAATCTTGCTAAGAAAAGCATGAGGAAAGATACATTCCTCAACAAGATTCTTCACACGGCGAGACGTAGAGCACTTCGGGACTTCCTTCCAAATAGTGAAGGGGTTGCTTTCAGAAGCTTCCCAGGAAGATGAGTAGCGGACACCGAGAGGAAGGTTTAGTAGATCAGACACATCACGAGACTGAATATCTATCACTTGTCGTAAGCATCGTGTTCGGATGTGGTTAGGGTTAACCTTGATGGCACAGTCATAGAACTCCTTCACAAGGGGAGATAGTGCTGAAGTGGCGGAGATATCGAACAGATTTCCCTAATCCTGAGATAGCAATAGATCAAGGCCGGCAACCTTTGCATGTCGAAATAGCCTTAGATCAAGATATCTAGGAGTTACAAGCTCTCTATCACGTAGATGTTCAATCCTCACAGGACCAATTTCGGAGATTTGCTGTTTGCGATTCTGGATGATAAATTCATTTTGAATTTTGACAATCCGATGTTCATCTTCGCTAAGAGGCTCCTGAGTCTTTGTATGTTTCTGTCTTTTAGGTGCCATGTTCTCTGTAGGAGAAGTTAGTACAGATGCAAGAACAAGTGCGTTGAAGATAAAGCGTTTAAACGAAAGTATGAATACTTTAAAGTTGTTATCAGAAACAAAATTAGAAGCCCATTCGTTTTTCATTTTTGAAAACACATACATTTTCTCGATCTTGTCAATGTCATGATGGATAGTAAAGTTGATATCAAGGCATTAAATGATGAGAGATAAATAAGTATCAGCAGTAATTAATGCGTGTTCAGTAAGCAATCTATTCGAAATGACTCAACTATTCATTATTAAATGCAGAGATAAAAGAAATACTAATTTTTATATTGGGGGCTACTAAGGCAGACGGACTCAGAGGAAATTAATGCAAGTAGACTATAATGCAAGGAACATCCCAATTCTCTCTCTAAGGCAGGAAAACTTGTTTTCAATAAGGGGTTTGGTAAATATGTCTGCTAATTGATCATCGGTGTGTATATATGAGATGTCAATGTTGCCTTTAGCTACATGATCACGAATAAAGTGATGTTTTATCTCAATGTGTTTAGTTCGTGAATGCAAAACAGGATTTTTTGTGATATTGATAGCACTTGTATTATCACATAGAAAAGGAATATTATGCTCAAAAATATTATAATCTTCTAATTGATGCTTCACCCAAAGAAGTTGGGTGCAGCAAGAACCTGCCGCCAGATATTCTGCTTCAACGTTGAAAGTGAGATTGTGCTTTGTCTTTTGCTTGCCCAGGATATTAGACATTGCCCTAAAAAGTGGCAACCGCCACTTGTGCTTTTCCTTTCGATTCTGTGTCCAGCATAATCAGCGTCACAAAATCCTCTTAACCTGAAATCTTCACCTTTCTCATAAACTAGACCAAGATTAGTGGTCCCAATGAGATATCGAAATATACGTTTTACTGCACTTAGGTGAGTTTCTTGGGGACTTACTTGGAATCTGACGCACACACAGACACTGTACATAATGTCTGGTCTGCTTGAGGTAAGATACAATAATGATCCTATCATCCCTCGGTATTTTGTTGAGTCAACAAGCATTGACTCGTCACCTTTGTCTAGTACAGCTCCAGGATGCATCAGAGTGCCCATTGCTTTGGCTTTCTCCATGCTATATTTCTTCAGAAGATCATTAATATATTTCATCTAATGAATGTAAGTTCTGGCGCCTTCCTGTCTGATTTGCAGTCCTAGGAAGAACTTCAATTCTCCCATCATGCTCATCTCAAATTCACTCTGCATCAGTTTGGAAAACTCTTGACAAAGAGCTTCATTAGTAGCACCAAAAATGATATCATCAACGTATAGTTGCACCAAGATGAAGTCCTTAGATGTCTTCCTTCTGAACAGGGTATTGTCAATGCTACCCCTTGAGAATCCATTTTTCATCAGGAATGAACTCAAGCGATCATACCATGCATGTGGAGCTTGCTTTAGTCCATACAGCGCCTTTCTTAATTTGAAAACATGGTCTGGCAAGACTGGATCTTCAAACCCTGGAGGCTATTTTACATATACTTCTTCCTCGATATACCCATTTAGAAAAGCACATTTCACATCCATTTGATATAGCTTTATGGAATGCTGACATGCAAATGCCAACAGAATGCGAATGGCTTCAATTCTTGCGACAGGGGCGAAAGTTTCTGTGTAGTCAATTCCTTCTTGCTGATTATATCCTTGTGCGACCAATCGGGCTTTATTTCTAGTAACTTTCCCGCTTTCATCCATTTTGTTTCTGAATACCCATCTTGTGCCAATGATGGATTTTTCTTCGGGTCTGGGAACCAGATCCCAAACCTTGCTTCTTTCAAATTGATTTAGCTCTTCTTGCATAGCTAAGATCCAACCTTCATCCTGTAGAGCTTCACCTATGGTCTTCGGTTCTATTTCAGACAAAAACGCACAGTTAGCATGATCATTAAATGTGGATCTAGTTCTTACCTTTTCACGTACGCTTCCGATTATCTGTGTGGGAGGATGGTCTGGTTTGAACCTCCAATCTCTGGGTAAAGAGATGCCGCTGGAGGTCATGACTTGACTGGTGGAGTTATCATCTGACGGAGTTACACCAACATCGTCTGGTTGGATTGAAGATGAAGCACTTGAATTTATCCCTTTGTCAGATGTCGACAACTAGACTGGATTTGAAGAAGGCTCTCCACTTATTTCCAGATCATCACATTCATCTTCTAGTGTCATTTGATTCACACCCATGTGCTTATCCTCGAACTTGACGTTAATAGATTCTTATACAACCATTGTTCTAGAATTATATACTCGAAAATCTTTTGAGTTGGCTGAATATCCGAGAAATATTCCTTTGTCTGACTTTGGACCGAACTTCCCAAGATCATCTTTTGTATTGAGTAGAAAGAATGGGCATCCAAATGGATGAAAATAAGTGATACTTGGCTTTCTTCTCTTCCATAGTTCATAAGCAGTTTTCTTCAAGATAGGGCGCATGAATATTCAATTTTGAATGTAGCATGCAGTGTGAATTGCTTCAGCCTAGAAGTATTTGGGTAGAGATGTTTCATTAAGCATAGTTCTGGCCATTTCTTGAAGTGACTTGTTCTTTCTTTCAGCTACTCCATTTTGTTGAGGAGTTCTTGGAGCAAAAACTTGATGAAATATTCCATTTTCCTCACAGTAGTGCTTGAACTCTTCATTGATGAATTCTCCTCCTCTATCGCTGCGAATATTGGTGATGCAGTAGCCCTTTTCATTTTGAATTCTTCTTGCAATGATCAGGAAGGACTTGAATGTTTCATCCTTGGTTCCAAGAAATTGTACCCATGTAAATCTAGTGTAGTCATCAACAATGACAAGGAAAAATCTTTTTCCAGAACAACTAGCCGTTCTAGTAGGTCCAAACAAGTCCATGTGCAACATCTCCAGAGGTCTCTTTGTACTGACAATGTTCTTTGAATGAAAAGAACTTTTTAATTGCTTTCCTTGGAGACATGCTAAGCATGTATCATCAAATTTGAAAGACAGATTTGGCAGACCACTTACTAGGTCATGCTTGATCATTTAGCAATGGTCTTTAAGGATGCATGCCCTAGCTTCCTGTGCCATATCCATTTATCATCCTCTGCTGATACTAGACATGTTAACTTTTGACTTGCAAGGTTTTCCAAGGAAGTCTTATATATATCTCCTTGTCTCTGTGCTTCAAAGATAATTTTTTCATCATCACTTGTTACACTACACTTCACTTTGTTGAAGGAAACAGTGAGTCCACTATCACATAATTGACTTATGCTAAGTAGATTATGTTTTAGTCCTTCGACCAATAGAACCTTCCGTATTACCGGAAGGGGAACCTTACCAACGTCACCTCCTCCGACGATGAATCCCTTTTGGTTACCTCCAAAGGTAACTGTTCCTCCGTTTTTCTTCTCACGAATCTTTGGGAATAAATACCTTTTTCCCGTCATGTGCCGTGAGCATCCACTGTCCAGGTACCATAGCTCTTTTTGGCTTTGAGCTGCTAAGCACATCTGAAAGTGGTACAATCATCGATTTAGGTACCCAAACTTTCTTGGGTCCTTTCTTTTTAGTCATAATTTTGGGTGGACTGTTCCTCCCATACACTATTTGTTGAGGAGTTTGTTTCTCCTTACCCTTGACCACAGATGTCTTGGGTTTGATTTTATGAGGTAGAGATGATGCATATTTCTTATCAGATTGATAACGATATGGAACAGCAGAAGAAGTATGTTTTATAGCAGTTATATCCCAATTTTCTTCTTCAAATCCTAGACCTCTACGATCATATGCTGATCTGTTATTTCCACTTAATTTAATTAAGTTATCATATCCTTGAGTGAAAGTGGATAAGTCCCTGATTACGCTACTCACTCTTTGTTTCAGAAATCTGACTTCTTTATTTGCATCTTGCTCCATAAGTGTTTGATTTTTCTTAGTTAGCAGGATTGAAACTTCTTTTGAAGCATGCAGTTCTTTTTCAATTTTATCATGCTTCTTTTTGAGTATGCTATATTTAATTGCTAATGCATGTGAATACTCTAATAGTTCATTGTAATCCTCAGAGGAGATTTCGGGAGTTACCTCATCTTTGTCCTCTTCCTCATAGTTGGACAAGTCAACGGAGATCATCAGAGCTTCTGCTTATTTGTCTGCTTCAATATCAGAAGTGTCTATAGATCCCATAAATGCACAATATGAAGCTTCATCATTGGTTCCTTTGACTTCTACTTCTTGGTCAGACTCGTCTTCTGACTCATCATTTTGACGGGAGAAAGCCTTTTTCTTATAAAAATTCTTTTGGGAAGGCTTGTTTCCTAGACGGGGACAATCAGCTTTAACGTGTCCGGGCTTATTGCATTCGTAGCTGACGATCCCACCTTTGCTCAGAATTTTCTCTTCGTTTCTTGATGAGGAGGACGATTTTCCTTTGAACTGCTTCCTGTTTCCTATCATCCTTTTGAATCTTCGGTTAAATAAAGCCTGTTCATCATCAGAGTGGTCGGACTGTACAGTTTCCTCGTCTGAGGATTCGTTGGCTTTCAAGGCTTTTGATTTGTTAGCTTTGAATGCTACAGCTTTAGCGACGGACGCTTTTCTTCGTATAATGGCAGCATCATTGGCAAGATCCTGCTCGTGAATCTTCAGTTCTCCTAGAAGGTCTTCCACTTGATAGTTATCAAGATTCTTTCCAGCCCGTTGGGAAGTGACGAAGTTCCTCCAGTTGGCAGGAAGACTTCTGAGAATCTTAATCACCTGCTCCTTGTTGGTGAAGCTTTTTCCCAGGTTCCTCATCCCATTGTGGATGGTCTGAAGTCTGGCAAACATAGAGTCAATAGACTCATTGTCCTCCATCATGAAGGTTTCATACTGAGATGCTAGCATGCTCATCTTAGTATCTTGTACAGCTGATGTTCCTTCATAAGCAATGGCTAGGGTGTCCCAGATTCCTTTGTGGTGCTCAAGTTGTCAACCTTGTCGTGCTCGTTTTTGCTCAGAGCACAGATAAGAAACAGCCTAGCCTTGGCATTTCCTTGATTTTTCGTCTTCTGTTCGTTAGTCCATTTCTCGGCTGGGATGGCTTTATTTTCACCGTCTTTGGGGACATAATTTCCTTTGGATATCACGTCCCAGAGCTTCCATTCGGTTGACTCGATGAAGAGTTGCACGTGTTTCTTCTAGTAAGGATAGTTAGAGCCATCAAAGAATGGTGGCTTATTGGTTGCAGTTCCAGTTGGGTAGGCAATGTTGTCCATGGATCTTTGCACTCTACACCTGTTAAGATGTTACTAAATCTCAGAGCGGTTAAGCTCTGATACCAATTGATAATAATAAAACCACACAAAAAAGGGGGGTTTGAATTGTGTGTGTGGTTTTTATGCTTCTTTTTGCGAAATAACAGTTATAAGTTCAAAAACGTTTGTTAAAGAAGTGCAGCGGAAATAATTCTACAACTGAACAATAAATCACACACGATGTTTATCCTGGTTCACCCCCTTAATCGACAGGGCTACGTCCAGTCCTTGGCCTAACCAAGATTTCCACTATTTGATCAAAATAGTACAAGTGTTCTCAGGGACTTCTCCCAGTATTTTGAGGACTACTCCTTTACAAGTATTCTAGCAGGACTTCTCCTTTTCGAGTGTTAGACAGGACTCCTCCCAGTTCTTTTACAAGAAGACTTGGTTTCTACAAAATCTCTTCAGTAAGAGTGGGTAGAAAATGTGAAGAACAGGATTCAGAGATAATGAATAAGTTGATTCTCTAAAGGGTTTGTGTGAGAAAAGATAAGAGTTTTTCACTCTGTAAATAACTTCACACTGATTGGCGACTAGACTCAAATAGTAGATAAGTTGATATTGCTGAGTGTTTGGTTTAGGGCAGCTTGATCGTAGATAAACTTTGAAAGTTTGAATGTTTTGATTGTGTAAAAGTCGCCAAGTTGAAACTGATGCTAAGTCCACTATTTATATCTTCAGTAGGATGTTTAATGGAAGCTTTGCTGAAGATCTTCAAAATAGTTCCGTTTGAATTTCTGCTCGAATGTGAGTAACGGACACTTCTGCATCTGCTGCTGCAATCTGCCAGATAATTAATGTTTCTTCAACGACGGAAGTCGATATCGTCTGGTGATGCAATTTACCTTGAGCCATAGCTTCTAAAATTAATGCTCATGCCTTACAGCTAATGGAGTCATTAATGTTCTAACCAGAATATTTGAATTTGACCGTTGGAGAGATACGATGATCAGAAAGCATTGCCGCTAATTCAGTAAAAGCAGCTTGAATTAAGGAATGTCGGAGGATTTGAATCTTTAGGGAATCAGGCGCTTAATTCTGTCCCTTTCGCCATTAATGCTATAAGGAGCCAAGAGGTGCTTGACAACTCATCTTTAGGTTGAACAAACGATTACCTCCTGATATTACCTTTTGCATGAGTCTTCAATCATTGCTTTAGTCAACCCAACATTCTTCGTATAAATACATCCAATGACTGATCAACCAGACGTTCATCATAGGCGGACGGACTCTCTCAGGTGGTAGACTGATTCACAAAAGCAGTGACCGGACGGATTTCTCTACTGTCCTTTACTTGAATATCTGCTTTTGATAATGCTTTGTCGAGGTCCACGCAGTGTATCTCCAAGTAAACAAATATTCCTGAACATGAAAACTGTTAAGAAGTTAGCAACACTTAGCGAAATTGTTATTTATCAAAATATAGTAACTCATTAAATTATTTGATTCTAACAAAGCTTGGCACTTAACATGTTGAGTTCATCAATTTAAGCTTGATACCCAAATCGCAAGTGCACGATTGACTATCGCGTAGTAAAAAGATCGAACCCAAG
The DNA here is from genome assembly GCA_030819835.1 of Acmispon strigosus. Classification (NCBI taxonomy): domain Eukaryota; kingdom Viridiplantae; phylum Streptophyta; class Magnoliopsida; order Fabales; family Fabaceae; genus Acmispon; species Acmispon strigosus. The sequence continues at coordinate 25,068,650 of JAUAMA010000006.1, forward strand.
GGATAGGTGTTCTTATTAATATAATATTTAGTACTTCTGTAGAAAAATTAAAAGATGTGTTTGATGTTGGTTTAGAACAAGATGAAGATAATAGCATAAAATGATAAGAAATAAAGATGATAAGAATTTAAGCTCTTGGGTTGGTTTACATAGTCTATAAAACATGCTAGTAATCTCCTACTTAATTTCTGAATTTTAAATCCAAATTCATGATGCTATAGCCTAGAATTTCTACATCCTAATTGCCTTAAGAAATGTAGAACTTTCTTCCTAATTACTAAATCCATAGCCTTGGTATTAAGTTAACCAGAAAAGAAGATGAAGAATGAATTTGGGCCAGCACAAAGTTACGTCCATCCTAATTGCCTTAAGAGATGTATACTTATAACCTTTTTTATTTCCTATTTCCCTTACTACTTACCAAATGGCCTTATGACATAAGTAGAAAGCAAGATATCTTTTGCGCATAAAGATGAATGAAGAACAAAGAAATAAAACATGAAAGGAAATATTATTCAGAAATGTATGTTAGTACAGATAGCAACCTGAGAGGGGGGGTGAATCAGTGTTGCCCTAATTTTCGCCTTATTGAAATTGTTACTTTCAAGATAATGATGATCACGAAATGATCGCTATGATTGCAGCGGAATTGAGCGATGCTTGAAAGTAAATATGAAGGATAAAGGAAATCACACACAAGAGTTTATCCTGGTTCACCTTCAATCCACCGAAGGCTACGTCCAGTCCCTCAAGAAAACCACTTGAGGATTTTTCCACTATTGATAAAAATCTCTTACAAGTTCCTAACCCAAGGACCCCAAGAATTTCTACCAATATCCTGTGAAAGCAAACCACTTTCAACAGCCCCGAAAAGCAAACTGCTTTCAGTTCCTGAAGGCAAACCACCCTCAGATCTTGAAGGCTAAACCACCTTCAATTACAACCCTGAAAGTATACCACTTTCAGTGACAACAACCTTTCACCGAATACCACGGTGAAAACTCAATCTTACAGAAAGAGATGAAGAAGAGTTTACAATTAGCTGTATCAATCCTTTAACATTCAATTGGATTGATCATGAGAAATTATGCTTTAAGGCTTTTAAGCATAATACAATTCTGAGTTCTTCAAGATATGAACAACTAAAGTGTTCTAATAGACATGAAGATCATGAACTCAGAATTTAGGCTCCAAAAGGTTTAAGTTCTAAAAGATGAACTAATTTTGACAAAGTTTTGGCCTAATGTTGTTTTCTCATGTGTAATGTGTTGTCTCTTGTTGTGTCACGAATTCTGGACACAAATGGACTTTATATAGGCAAGGGAAACATCCTTGAACCATCACAACCCCTTTTAAAAGGTTTGGGACACAATGGTTCATGAAAAGATGCAACTTTTCGTTCTGGTAATCAATTACCACACTTAGTGTAATCGATTACACTAATGACCGTTTCAGTTTGAATTTGAATTTCAAACATGTAATCGATTACAGACAAGTGGTAATCGATTACTTGCCTAGGTGTAATCGATTACCAGAAAGCTGCAATCGATTACACAGAAGCCCATTTTCCAGAAACTTGATTCTTTGAGACTGGCTTAAGGTTTTCTACTTCTTTTAAGTTATGAAAACACTTAGCTTGATTAGATTAGGTGTTTTAAGAGCCTTTATGCTTTAATACACCTTTGGAAGCATAACTCACCTAATACTAAGACTTCTAGACTATTGATGGACTTGTAGCGCTTGTTTCTTTGAAGTCTTCTTTTCTTCTTTTTTTTGATGAGTTTGTCGTCATCAAAACCACAGCCAGGGTCAGGAGCAAGACCCTCTTCACAATGTAGAAAAAGACTAGAACATGAATTATAAACTAAAACAACCCAAAAACTTAAAGAAGAAGTTAGCCAAGCATGGCTAAAAGAATCGTTGAATTACCCTGGATAGGAGCTCAAGTTTGGCTTCCCACAATTCCTAGGAACAATGATCTTAAGGAGGAAAGAAGAATACTTGTTGTATTCTGAAATGGTGTGTCTTACAAGTGAAGAAAAGGCCCCTATTTATAGTAAAAATTCACCCTCCAGCGCTTGAGCGCTGGCATTCCCAACGCTGGGGCATTGGGATGCATTAAAATTCCACTATCTGTCCGAGGCCCAGCGCTTGAGCGCTGGCTTTCCAATGCTTGAGCGCTGGGTGGAAATCTGACTCATCTCCTAGTCAGAGTCCCAAGGCTTGAGCGGTGCGACCCCAACGCTTGAGCGTTGGGTCGCTGCTGCTTCATCTTCAAGCTTTTCCCTTCTTCATGGTATTGGGTTTTGAATGCCTTCAATGGCCACTACTCAGCCCTTATTCATTTCTGAAACTTCTCCTCCACTACCATCAATTCTTCAAGCTTATTTTCCATGTGCTAAATTGAAGAGAGTTGCTTCATATTCTTCTTTTTCTCTTTTAGCCCTCTCTTTGTTAGCACTTCAATTATGGCCCTTTTGTTAGAACAGATAGCAACCTGAGAGGGGGGGGTGAATCAGTGTTGCCCCAATTTTCGCCTTATTGAAATTGTTACTTTCAAGTTTATGATGATCACGAAATGATCGTTATGATTGCAGCGGATATGAACGATACTTGAAAGTAAATGTGAAGGATAAAGAGAATCACACACAAGATTTTATCCTGGTTCACCTTCAATCCACCGAAGGCTACGTCCAGTCCCTCAAGAAAACCCCTTGAGGATTTTTCCACTATTGATAAAAATCTCTTACAAGTTCCTAACCCAAGGAGCCCAAGAATTTATACCAATATCCTGTGAAAGCAAACCACTTTCAACAGCCCCTGAAAGCAAACCGCTTTCAGTTCCTGAAGGCAAACCACCCTCAGACCTTGAAGACAAACTTGTCTTCAATCGAAACCCTGAAAGTAAACCACTTTCAGTGACAACAACCTTTCACCGAATACCACGGTGAAAAACTCAATCTTACAGCAAGAGATGAAGAAGATATTACAATTGGCTGTATCAATCCTTTAACACACAATTGGATTGATCATGAGAAATTATGCTTTAAGACTTTTAAGCATAATACAATTCTGAGTTCTTCAAGATGTGAACAACTAAAGTGTTCTTATTAACATGAAGATCATGAACTCGGAATTTAGGCTCCAAAAGATTTAAGTTCTAAAAGATGAACTAATTTTGACAAAGCTTTGGCCTAATGTGATTTTCTCATGTGTAATATGTTGTCTCTTGTGTATGTTGTGTATGTTATGTGTGTGTTGTGTTTTCTGGACTCAAATGGTCTTTATATAGGCAAGGGAAACGTCCTTGAACCATCACAACCCTTTTCAAAAGGTTTGAGACACAATGGTTCATGAAAAGATGCACTTTTTCGTTCTGGTAATCGATTACCATACTTAGTGTAATCGATTACACTAATGACCGTTTCAGTTTGAATTTGAATTTCAAACATGTAATCGATTACAAGACATGAGTAATCGATTACTTTCCTAGGTGTAATCGATTACCATAATGGCATAATCGATTACACAGAAGCCCATTTTCCAGAAACTTGATTTTTGAGACTGGCTTAAGGTTTTCTACTTCTTTTAAGTTATGAAAACACTTAGCTTGATTAGATTAGGTGTTTTAAGAGCCTTTATGCTTTAATAAACCTTTGGAAGCATAACTCACCTAATACTAAGACTTCTAGACTATTGATGGACTTGTAGTGCTTGATTCTTTGAAGTCTTCTTTTCTTCTTTTTGTTGATGAGTTTGTCATCATCAAAACCACAGCCAGGGTCAGGAGCAAGATCTTCTTCACACCTTTAATTCTTTCAAAATTCACTTTTAATCCTCCACTCTTGAACTTTCACATTTTGACCCCTGATTTCCTGAAACTTTACAAATCGGTCCCTGGACAAAAATGATAACTATACCAGCTTTTCCTAAAAATATAAAATGGCTATAAAAATTCCTAAAAATATAAAATAAAGTTATAAAAACAAATAAAATCTAATCTATATGCAAAATGCAAAATAAATATAAAATCTACATAAAAATAATAAAAATCCTATATGTGACTCGAAAATAATAAAATAAAAAGACTAAAAACACTCTAAAAACATCATATAATATCCACTCATCAAAGCTCACAAAAGATAATCTCCATGAAAAACAAGAAAGGTCAATGATTCTGTCTATCATTCAAATCAAAACTGAAACCAAGCAACTAAGTAACTTTGAAGAGATTTTTTGAAGGTTGAAACTTGGCCAAAGGGTTGAACAATTCAAGGTGTGGATTTCAAGACTTGGCAACTCTATTGGCAGACTCAGAATCTGCTGTTAAGTGATTTTTGACTAAGAGCTTTAACAATTGTAAGCACATAGGTTCTCTCAATTTTTCCCTTTTTTTTTTTTGAACAAAGTAGTGGAATGTATGGGATGAATGAATTTGAATTTTACTCCCCTCATACTCTTTCTCACCCCACCACTTCATTATTTTTTCCTTTTCTTTTTCTAAGGCACATACCTTATTTTTTCATTTTTTCCTTCTTTTTTTTTAGAGAGAAACCCAACAAACATAGCTCTAGCAATTTCAGCTTATGAATCACACTAACAACTTAAAGTATCACACAAAGTAGGCTCCAAAGAATGACTCTTTTAAGGCTTAAAAAGGGACTACTAGTGGATTTCAAATTTCAAGCAAGAATCTGAGTTTTCAAAAATGCCTATAATCTCTTCTCAACTTACAAAGTATACAAAATCCCAATTAACATGCAACACAAGGCAGAAAAATTTCACAATCACGCATTCAGGGTCCTCAGCTCTCAGAAAAAGATAGGGTAAGTGGTACCCTTTTTAGAACTCATAAAAATAACTTTGCCAAAACCTTTCAATCAAGATGTCCAAATCATTTCTAACAGCATGCAATCCTAACCACATCAAAACATAGAACCTTTTCAAAAAGTAGTTCAATCAAATAAAGAATTGACAGAGCAATAGAAGCATTCAGACTGGGTAAAGACACTCAAGACTCATGCAATTTAAAAATCTAAAAGCAAAAATAAAAACTAGCACTAAAAATAAAACTAAAAACTATCAAACAGAAAAACTAAAAGCTGGTATTTTTCTCTTCTCTTTTTATTTACAAATTGTCCAGGAAACCTCCTTGCAATTTCAACTTTGAACACTCAAGTTCAAGAGGGTTCTCTCTCCTTCTGGTGCCTTTCCTGCAAAATTGAACAAACTAAGTCTTACAAGCAGAAGCTTGCTTGACTTGTTAGTTTCCAAAACAGCATACTTAAGAACATGGGTTGAAAATTGTATCCACCTAAAAACAAACAAGAATTCTTGAGTTCCCAAAGATCAAAACCATTATAGAAGCAAGGGAAAACTCAAAGAATCAAAAACTTTTCAAGAACTGGTGGACACAAATTTATTTATGAACAAAGAAAACAGAAAATAAAATAAAATAAAAAACAGAAAAGCTGCCCGAGCTCCAGCGCTTGAGCGTTGGGTTTGCCAACGCTTGGGCGCTGGAATTAAAATAAAAATTGGGCAAACAAGGTCCCAACGCTTGAGCGTTGGGTTTCCAACGCTGGGGCGTTGGAATTTAAAATAAAAACTGGAAGATTCCAGGGGCCTAGCGCTTGAGCGCTGGCCCTCCAACGCATGAGCGTTGGGTTAAACTGGAATAGGGGAAACTGGCAGGGGCTCAACGCTTGAGCATTGGCCTCCAGCGCCTGAGCGCTGGCCCCTCCTGCAGCAAAACATAGAATTTTTTTTCTTTTATTTATTTACAAAGATGATGCAGAAAATTAAAAGACAGAAAATTAAACTATCCTAAGTTGGGTTGTCTCCCAACCAGCTCATTGTTAAGGTCCGAGATAGACCCTTCAAAAATCACTTTTCAACCGGGGTCTATTACAAAATTCATTAGACCCCGCAAATCATGCAAATTTCGGCACAAAAACATCATGGTGCCCAATGAATTTTTAGCTAACAAGGCAACAATATTCAAATTAAAAATGGAAGGAATAAATAAATTTTCCCTTCCTTGTTCTTTTCCTTGCAGTTTGGAACCTATAACATAGGTCCCTTGAGGTTCTTCTTCCTGCATTTCCAATTTGTCTTCAAAGACAAATTCTACAATGGAGGCTTCTTCCACCTCCTCTCTTTGAACCACGGGTTCACTTTCATGAACGGGTGGTTGTTCATCCCTGGGCTGCCTTCTTAGAATGCTTTGTATTCTTCCTTGAAGAATCTCCCTGGCCTTACATTCTTGCTCAGGACTTGGCAAAAATCCGGTTTTGTACTTACATTCTAATTCAGAGTAAAACTCGTCAATTAGAGTGAAGACATCCTGCTTCTTCTTTTCATATTCCTTTTCAAGCTCAGCCCGGATTTTTGCCTCCCTTTGTTCGAATGTTTCAGCCATAACTGTACCTGACAATACTCAGCAAAGAAAATTAGCAGCACCAGTTCATCACACAGATAATATTTTTTATTTTTTATTACTATATATTTTTTCTTTTTTTATATTAAAAGAAACAGCACTAAACAAATTAATAAAAAGAACTTCACCAGAACCTATCCCCGGCAACGGCGCCAAAAACTTGATAGCCAAATCCGCAAGTGCACGGATGGTTATCGCGTAGTATAAAAGATATCGTACCCAAGGGATAGGTGTCTTTTTAGTAAATTATTTAGAGCTTTGGGCAGAAAACAAAAAGGTGTATGTTGTTGTTTGGTTTTTAGAACTAGAAAATAAAATAGCATAAAATAAAAGAGAAGAAAGATGATGAGATTTAAGCACTTGGGTTGAATTACATAGTTTATAAAATATGCTAGCAAGCTCCTACTTAATTTCTGAATTCTAGAACCAAGTTCATGATGTTATAGCCTAGTATTTCTACAAGTTAATTCCTTACACATTGTAGAACTTTATTTCTAATTACTAAACTCAATTCCTTGTAATTTAGTTAATTAAAGAAGAAGATGAAGATGAAGTTCAGACCAACATATAGCTAAGTCTATCCTAATTCCTTAGTGATATATACATATAGCCTTTTTTAAATCCTATTTCCCTTACTACTTACCAATTTCCATTGTTATAAGTAATAAGCAAGAACTCTTATGCGCATTAAGAGGAAATGAAGAACAAGGAAATAAAACATGAATTGGAAATATTATTCAGAAATGTAGAAGAAAACTAAGACATAAAATATAAACTAAAACAACCCAAGATACTTAAAAGAATTAGCCAAGCATGGTTAAAAGAGGCATCGAATTACCCTGGATAGGAGCTCAAGAATGGCTTCCCACAATTCCTAGGAACAATGATCTTAAGGGGGAAAGAAGAATACTTGTTGTATTATGAAAAAGGTGTGTCTTTTACAAGGGATGAACACTCCTATTTATAGCAATGGTGGAGGAGTTGATGGCCATTATGGCCTTCATTGGCCACCAATTAACTTCTGAAAACTCCTTCCCACTACCATCAATTCTCCATTCATCCTTTTTCACATGTGCAAAATAGAAGTGATGCTTCATATTCAAGCTTTTCACTTTTGGTCCTCTCTTTGTTAGCACTTCACTTCTGACCCTTCATTTTACTGAAACTCCACTTTCAGCCTCCAACTCTTGAATTTTTGTACTTTGGCCCTTTCTTTCCTGAAACTTACAGTTTGGTCCTTGGACAAAAATGACTAATTCTACCAGCTTTCCTAAAATATAAAAATACCTATAAAAATTCCTAAAAAAATAGAATAAAGTTTAAAAACCAAATAAAAACTAATCTATATGCAAAATGCAAAATAAACATAAAATCTATATAAAAGAAATAAAAATCCTATATGAGACTCAAAAATAACAAAATAAAAAGACTAAAAAGACCCTAAAATAATCATATAAAATCCAGTCATCAGTTGGTTTACTACCAAGTGTCGTAAAAAGTACTTCATCGGTACTTCGGCCGACGATGTCGCTTGTCGATGTCGCCGAGCGAATCCAAACAGTACCTGAAATAATTAAGTAATTATTTAATTACTATGTGAAATTCAGGGTCTTACATTACATTATATTATGTATTCCTGTTACTGATATGATGAGTATTTGTGAAACAATGATACACTAGTGAACATTACAAGAGGTTGGAATGACAATGATTAAATCTATGAGTAGTTTTAAAGTTCATGTTTAACCGAGATATTGTCGCTTGGAGTTCTACAAGCAGACTTGTATAGCTCTCAGATTATTTTGGAAGACAAGTCTGTTATTTAGACTTTATGAGATTCATATATTGTGATTGTTATGGCCATAGTGAGAGAAAAAAGAAGCTTCTATATTTTGGGAATTCCTAATTTGTGATGTGTTTGATCGATCAATTGTGAAAGCCACTAAACAAGAAGCTATAGTGATGAATAGATCGAGGGGGATGATGTGCCCAAGTCAAAAATTGAGAGTGATGGTACCCAACATAGATTTGCGAACATTTTCTCAAGTCATATTCATATGGGTAAAAACAAGTCACTTGTCGATTTGTTGAGACATTATCCAATTTTTGTGAAAATCCATCCCTATGGTGAAGGTAGTGTATGCTACAGCTTTAGGAGGTTGAGTATCTACTCTTAATGAATCTATAGCTCATATTGATGAGTGGTGTGTTTGACTGTAGCACACACTTGATAGATTCACCTATATGAGTGTTGAGGTATGGGCCGCCTCCATGAGAGCTTGGGCAAACTCTCTAGAGCCATTCATGAAATCCAGGATAACGGTGCATGGCTGAAAAGCACCAAATCGTGATGAACAACTCTGGATTAGAGGTCAATGTGAGTGGTGGGTTCCCTGATTCACAGAGGAAATGATGTTCATAGAGGTTCTAATCTCACCAGCATTCCAGTGGGTCAAAGCTCATTTACTATATGTGCTAGTTCATAGTCCAAAAGACATGCATTAATTTCTTATGCTCTTGGGAACATGTTTTAATTAACTTTAAAATAAATGTGGGGGATTGTTGAAATTTTATTAGTTTATTATTTATTTTAAAGTAAATAAAATAATTAAATTAAAATTGACTAGATATTAATTGGTATAAATACAATTAGTTTATATATGAGTTACGATTTATTCATCGATGTTTAATTTATATAACAGCTAATTTGAACATTTCATACAGTTATGATGTTTAAGTTGACATTTAATTTTTTGAATAATATTAATTGGATTTAACAGAGTTGATAATTTCCTGTCTTTTTAACGTTGGAAAACTTCCTATATATATATATATATATATATAGAGCGATGAAGATCATGAAGATGGCAGAGAGTAAGAACATGACATGAAGGATAAAGAAAATTGAGAGAGAGCACAGATTGTATGAGTGTTATTCCTTAATTTCATATATGTATTTGTGTTCCCTTGAGCAATTCAAGTGAGTTGTTCTGGTAGCCTAGCTAGGTCACGTGCAGAGTTAGCTAGAAGTGATTGTTGTATCCTCGAGGATATTAAGACCATCTGCACCAAGTAATTTGCTTGTGGTGGCGAAATACTCTTAAGCCCAGTGCTCTGCACGCCTCAGTCATTATGATAAGTTTGATGTATATAATATATTTTATTTTATATTTTGTTGATATTATTCATATTCATTTATCAATTTCAGAATTGTATTTATAGTGGAATTCTATTTACAATTTTGGTGTTGTAATTATTTATTTATTACGATTTTGGTGAAATATTTCCTACAAATTATCTAATTTCGTCCATTTAAAAAAAAGAATATCCTCAACAAAACATTTGTTGAACAAGATAAATACTCCTTATAGAATATTCACATGAATAATTCGCCCCTCTTAAGATGATACGGAAATTGGACTGGGCGAACGCCCTTCTCCTAGTGGTGGATCATGAAGACTTGTGAAGACACTTCGCTTTCATACTTCAAGCTCGTGTCTTGTGGGCTTGTGGACTGGGCGAGTGCCCTTCTCCCAGTGGTGGACCATGAAGATTTATGAAGACACTTCGCTCTCATACTTCAAGCTCGTGTCGTGTGCGCTTGTGGACTGGGCGATCGCCCTTATCATGCAGTAGGGCGGCCAGTTGATCTACAGGGCAGCCAACATCAGTGAAGGGCGGAGACCCCAGAGAACTCAGGGGCACATTTATAATACATAGGGGGCAAACTTTGTAATCTATTGGGCCTGATATGTGAGGCCCATAGGCCCAGGCAGAATTAAATGTTATTTATGGTTGTCCTCCCTATATATAGCCAAGGGAGGCTCATGTAAAAGGGGGCTCAGAACTTCTCTAATAAAATTATATTCTCTCTTCTCTCCTATACAATCTCGTTCCTAGAACATTTGGCGTCGTCTGTGGGGAACGGTTAACCAAACCCCACGTCCACGAGTAAGGAAGCTATGTCAGGCAACACAGGAAGAGGGCGAGGCCGTGGGCGGGGAGGACGGACGGCAAGGGATTCAGTCGCGCCGCCTCCCTCGCCACCATGAAGTCCAAACCCTAATCCCGAGCAGCCGCAGGTGGTGACGCCAGGTGGTGGCGTGTCAAATCCTACTCTTTTCAACATCTCCCTTGCTGAATGGAACAGGGTATGTGGCGCTCTTCAAGACGCACAGCAGTAGAACCAAAATCTCCAGGCATAAATGGAATTGTTGCAGCAACAGAAGGACCACGCCCAAGCGAGCTTGAGAGTATCCGAAGCAGTGGTGAATTTCAATCCCTTTTCAGATGCGGTCGCCGTGACGCTAGTACCAGATGTGCTGAGAAACTTGACACTGGAAACTTACTTAGGCGACACTGATCCGAAGGAGCATTTGCAAAACTTCATTGTAAAGATGGCAATTCGTCAGGCGCCTGAGGCTTTGAGATGCCGCCTATTCCCATCAATATTAAGGGGAACAACACTAATATGGTTTACGAAACTACCGCCACGCTCTATAACAGGTTTTAAAGATTTTGCATATCAATTTCTAACACATCTTGCAGCAAGCAGGCCGCCCAAGGTCACGCCAGCCGCATTATTCAACATACAACAAGAGCCAATAGTAAACTTGAAACACTACATGATGCGGTTCAATAGAGTCATCGCACAAATTGAGGACGCCCCACAAGAGACATGTCTTGTCACCTTTAAACAAGGTTTAAGGGCGGGAACCTTGAACAACAAACTAAGTAGACGCCCGCCGCGTGATATGGAAAAGTTAAGGGAGAAGGTGTAGCGTGTCATCTTAGAAGAGGAGGACGATGACCATAAGCGGGCGAGAGATGCTCTAGACATGCCAAGACAAGGATGAGAAAGCTAGGGTTTTTCCTAGCCGCCCAACCTAGGGATCCTGGCGGTTAGAAGGTTTTATTAAGTATTATTTTATTGTTAACAATAAATTGTGTATGTGTTTTGATTTAATAACATTTTGGGACGATTGACAATCTCTTATAATCTCACGTTAGTACAAAGGTTGTTAGGGCGAGGAAGTAGTTTTAGGCAGAGCGTGGGGCGAGAGGGTCATGAGGGCGTCTAGGTGAAGACTGCCGTGGGATTAATTAAACCTCCTTCGGGGGGCGATTGTTTTATATTTCTTTCATGCAGGATACACGTTCCCCATGCAACCAAAGTGGAGTAATACCCCCTATCCTTGGCGTACGCCCTCACCTTGCGCAGGGTGGGGCTCGGCATGGAGGTTTGCACGGAATGCCAAAAGAGGGAGAACAAAAGCCTTGGCCGCCTTATATGCGTAAGCCCAAGCCACAAAAGCCTTGGCCGCCTTGAGTGCGTAAGCCCAAGCCACAAAAGCCTTGGCCGCCTTGAATGCGTAAGCCCAAGCCATAAAAGCCTTGGTCGCCCTATATGCGTAAGCCCAAGCCATAAAAGCCTTCGCCGCCCTATATTCGTAAGCCCAAGCCATAAAAGTCTTGGCCGCCCTATATCCGTAAGCCTAAGCCATAAAAGCCTTGGTCGCCTTATGTGCATAAGCCCAAGCCACAAAAGCGGTCCAGTGGCGGCCCAGAATACCACTTCTTTCAAAACAGTGGCCTAGACATGCCCTCAAACTTCTTTCAAAACAGTGGCCTAGACGTGCCCTCAAACTTTACTTCTTTCAAAACAGTGGCCTAGACGCGCCCTTATACTTCTTTCGAAACAATGGTCCAGTGGTGACCTTGAAAATTAATGATTGTGCTTGCAGCTAAGAAATATATAAAACAGGTAACAAGGGGAGAAAGCATGGGGCAAAGTTGGGCGAGTGCCCCGGCCCGACCTGGCGCGTAATTCTTCATCACATTTACACTCTTTTAAATTGGCGATCAAGTTGCAGTAGGACGAGCTGTTTCATACTTCCAGGGCTCAGTTGGATTTGTGGGCTGGCAACAACTTCTGTAGAGCGAACATCTTCTTCCTGGCGGCTCCAGTTGACATGATGAGTACTTCATTCCGCGCTCAGGCCGTGGGCGACTCATTTCTCTGTAGAATGTTGTACTCTTTTTCCTTCACTAGGTTTTTATCCCACAGGGTTTTTCCTAGGAAGGTTTTAACGAGGCACGTTCTATAGGGATAACCGCCCACAGGAAACGTACACTCTTTGAAGACACACTTCATCTTCGTGCCTCAGATTCGGTGTCTTGTGGGCTTGTGGACTGGGCGAGCGCCCTTCTCCCAGTGGTGGATCATGAAGACTTGTGAAGACACTTCGCTCTCATACTTCAAGCTCGTGTCTTGTGGGCTTGTGGACTGGGCGAGTGCCCTTCTCCCAGTGGTGGATCATGAAGACTTATGAAGACACTTCGCTCTCATACTTCAAGCTCGTGTCTTGTGGGCTTGTGGACTGGGCGATCGTCCTTGTCACGCAGTAGGGCGGCCAGTTGATCTACGGGGCGGCCAACATCAGTGAAGGGTGGAAACCCCAGAGAACTCAGGGGCACATTTATAATACATAGGGGGAAAACTTTGTAACCTATTGGGCCTAATATGTGAGGCCTATAGGCCCAGGCAGAATTAAATGTTATTTATGGCTTTCCTCCCTATAAATAGCTAAGGGAGGCTCATGTAAAAGGGAGCTCAGAACTTCTCTAATAAAATTATATTCTCTCTTCTCTCCTATACAATCTCTTTCCTAGAACAGAAATATTCTTTCCAACAACCTTATTACTTGACACTGCAAAATCTATCTCAGATTTCCAATATTTTTTTCTTTTAAAATAAAAATAAAACATTATCAAAATATAATCTCAATTATAATCAAGTCATTATATTGATTTAAAAACAACAAATATTCTCTCCAAGATATCTAATAATATCGATCCACACCTCCACCTAGACTTAGTTCGCAAAATCTTCCACGCCACAAAAATCTAGCCACGTCATAAAACGAGAATCTTTTCTCCAAAAATCATTCGTAATATTACCACAGTCAAAATTCTCATAATTTTGACTACACTATCATAATGACCAACACGACTTTAATTTCCCGCTGAAAAAATATTTGAGGGTCAACTTATCATTAATACACCAATTGTCGTTCAAAGAAAACACACAATTACGCTTAAAGGCGTACAACCTCAAAAACATTAAGATGGTAAGAGAAAATAAATATATTTGAACTTATTTAAATATACTTATATTCTTAAAAAATATAAGGATCTTACAACTCTAGTGTTCCAAAATTCTTAATTATGAGGGGAAACTGTCAAGGACTTGCATATTGCTACGATTGTGGTGGATCCAAGCTTGGTGGAAGGAATGCCCATATAGCATCCATGACTTTGTTCAAAACTTTGTGCATATCTGGTTGAAGAACCGGATGGTCGGAATGAGATCAAATGTTTGGTATCCTCCAAAAAAGAGGATTTTAAAGTTCAATGTTGATAGTTCCTCAAGGGGAAATTCGGGTCCTTATAGCATAGGTGGCGTGTTAAGGAATTATACATGGCATATTCTTGGCTTCTTCTTTAAAGGGTTGGAAGAGATGTGAGCGTTTAAAGTAGAAGTAAAGACAAATCTGAACGCCTTACTAAAGTTCAAACAAATAATCAGTGAGAGGGATGTTGCCATTGTTGTAGGCTAGGCACAATGTAAGAACTATAGGCCTTGGAAATTACTAAATGACTTGAAGTTCATTGATTTATTATTAGTCGAGGTGGACTGGATTTTTTGTTACTCATATCTTTAAAGAGGCTAATACATTAGCTGATTTATTGACAGAAAATGGTTGTCCTCTTGATTTATCTTATTAACCCTTTTAATAGTATATATGTGTGTGGATGGAGGGCATATCAAATTAGATGAGTGTCTTAGATGAGAGCTTTATTTATTAACCGTTGGATACAAATAGACGGTTCAGATGAATTTCTCAATTAAGAGTCGCACGTGACCCCTCTTTTGCAATTCTTCGATGTCGTTCTCTCGCAACCTTCGCTCTTCATCTGCATCAACTTCTTGTTTTTCCTGTTATTCCCCCTTATCTTCATCGGCAGGGCACGACTCTGTTTTACAATCCTTCCTGTTCTTCTTTTATCTCAATTTTTTATGTATCTTGATTGCAACATCTGCTGCTACAGGAAGACGGAGGCAATTAATTTGTTAGTTCCCAATTTTTCCATTATTAATTTGGGAAAGAGGCCCTCGTGGGTGGGAGAAGGGGTTGTTGTCCACAAGATAGAAAACGGAGAACAGGAATGATCGAAAACCAGTAAGGAGGACGGAGACAGGTTAGTGTCAATTGCAAGCTCAACGATGTGCTTGAAAGACGAGTTGCATGCACAGAGTGTTTGGCAAGAGATGGCCCTAGGTTGAGACTTGAGAGAGTATGAGGCGTGATGAAGACGAATAAAATGGGAAAACAGGTCACGTTTTGTATCCAACGGTTAATAAATAAAGCTCTCATCTCTCACAAAGACACTCCTCACACAATAAAATTCATTTTTTTAATGAGTTCATGGATAAAAAATACATCTTCTAAGAACTATTACTAAATATGAGTAAACCATCATTTTGGTACCTGAAAGATCACACTTATGGCTGTTTGGTCCTCATATTATTCTCTCCCTTCAAGTTAGTCTCTGAAAGGTTCACCGTCAGTCAATCAAGTCCCTGAAAGATTTTTCCATTAGGTCCCTGGACGGAAAATGACACATCTGCAGTTATTTGCCACGGTGGCAGTCCAGGTCAGCATCAACGGTTAGAATATGAAGTTCCGAAAAAATAGTCCTCAGCTCCATTTACAAAAGAAGCCCCAAATCAGATTACCCAAAATCCCCAAATTAGAAACCCTAGGTTTTTGGTTCTTCAAAATCCCTCTCTGAATACCTGTAATAACCCAAATCGACCTTCGAATCGTGGTTAATCCCCTTCGAATTTCTTGTTTACCATGGCAGCAGGCTCGAAATCTCGAGTTGAAGGGAGGGCGTGGGAGAGAGCTCACGATGGAGAATCCTCTTCTGTAAATGGTGGAGGAGTTGCTTGCTACTGTGGTGTGATGAAAGAGATATGCATTATGAAAAGAGGTTTTCCTCCACTAACTACTATGAAATCCCTTTCAAGACTCAATCGTAGTATAGTATCGGGTTTTGTCGTCTCCATAAGGATTGTGTTGCTACGTATTAATCTCACTAGCTAGACGTTGAATAAGCAGTTCAAAATGGGATAATTATTTTAAATGAGAACAACAATAAAGAAAGCGATAAAAGAAGTTGACGGAGGTAAACAAAGGAGATAGCGTACTTACGAAATGATGTTACTTAATCCACAACTTGTTCTCAACCAAGACACTCATATAAGATGGAATTAACATTTAAGATGCCGGTAAGAGCTATTTACCTAACTAATTCCTTAATTAAGAAAAGCCTACCAATTGAGAACTTAGCCTTAATCCCTTAAAGTCCTAACAATCCCAAAAGGCGCATTGTAGCATAAATTCGCTTGATGAGACATACCCCAAGCTCCGCTTCTAACCCAAGAAGTTCATGTCCCAGTAGATGAAATCTATGATTGTTACTCATGAAATCCCATTGATTCCTGCCTAGGTACTCCTATTCTTGTAGTGAGTATCCCGACTAGTCACTCGGTTAAGACCTCGTTCCCAACTCAAGATATTCCTACCTAGTGGTGAGTGTATCCCATCGTCACCTAGAAGACCTCACCTAGCCTAAGACAATCCATTTTTAAGATAACTAGTTCAAAGGGCGGTTCCTCTCATTTACTAAACTCACACCAAAATCACTTTTGTCATGCAAGCCCTAAAAATTATCACATGGTCAAGAGATACATGAAGCACAAAGAGAAACTAACAAACCCAAGACATGAGTGCATTTCCCTCTTCCATAACTAAGCATACATCAATCCATATCAATTTTCCAATATATCTATGAAACAATACAAGCTTTAGAATTCACCAATTGACCAAATGAAGCATTAAACATAGAGAGCAACACCCAACCACGAAAACCCATCATAATAATTGCATAAAGATGCATTGAACAAGAGTAAATCAAATTAGATCATCCAAAGTACCAAAATAGAATCAAACAACATAGAAGGGGAAGAAAGGGAAGAGAAGGAAGATAGAACCCGAGGTAAATCGGAACCATGGTCTTCCGGAGGAGATGCATGACTCCTCCATGGTGCCCTAGCACCGGCCTTCAAGTGCCTAACCACACCTCTCCACCATCAACCCCCCAAAACCTAAAAATAGATCTAACAAATATAGCAGATTTTGGAATTTGCGACGCTGGGGCGCGCGCTCCAGCTTCCTGGGGCGAGCGCGCTAGACACCTGAAACCAGAAAATCAAAGAAAAACCATAATAATGTCTAATAAATAAATAAAAACATAAAACAGCCTAGAAATACAAAAGTGCATGATATGAGACCTAAATGCATGAAAAATGAATAAAGATCCTAATTAACCTATGAATCTATATGCAAAATAACTATGAAAATAGCCCTAAATCCCAGGTCAACATGGTGCGAAGGCTAAAGTGAGGATTTCCAGAACAGAATAGAACCCAGACAGACCTTGGTATGGATGTTATTTACCCAAGGTGAGTTTCTCCTCATCCCCTGTTACAGTTGATGGTATTCAATGTCTGATGAATTTTGATTTTTTTCCAGAACCATCCCAAAAATTGCAATTATTTCCTTTGGGTTGGAGATGAAGATGAGAGAATCACACAAGATACCAATGAAATGGCTTCGAAAGATGAAGAGGCAAGGATTTTGAAAGATGTGTCAAAGAAGAATGAAGCTGTGATTGATGATCTGAGGATTTTGAAGGAGGTTGTGGTGAAGAATGAAGTTGTGATTGAAGAACTTAGGGAAGTGAATCGATTATTGTTGCTGAAAATTGAAAGTGTCACACAAGATCTGAGGTTATATAGAGCATTGGTCATAGTACTAGCTTTGGTGGTGCTGTTTGTGTTTGTATCATGGTTTTTCTTGTTTATGTGTTGTGATGTAGGGCCTTGGGTTATAGAGTTTCATTGTATCGCGGTTATTAGGCAGGATGAAGGCCTAATGAAATGCATTTTGTGTAGTTATGATGAATATAATATAATATCCCTTTCTAATTGTAAACGACTTCAGCACCGTTGTTATTTTAAATGTAATTATTGATCTCTAAAACAATTCATAGGCAGTAATTTTGTGTTGCTTTGAGTTGGGGCTCATTGTTAAGTTTGTTTTATAACCATTTTGATTTTTGAAAAACTGTACTTTCCTTTTTACAGTGGATGCCTAATCACATTTCAATGACTTATCCATGTAGCAGTTCTCCTATCAATTGTTCAAGTCCTCTTTTAAACCTCTAAATATTTGTGCAAAATCATTATAAAATATTTAATTAAAACAACATGGAGCATGAACTATCTGCTACTTTGTTGTGACTGAGAACTACCTTTAATAACAGCTTTTAATAACAATAGATGTGAAAGTTTTAGACACAGCAAGAAATGGTAGAAGGCCATAAAATCAAAACATTACAAATGCAATCCAGAGATGGTACTAGTATTGTATCATCAAAACATTTAACAGTAGGCATTCACCATACAATTATGCCATCAAAAAACTAACTCAGGTCTAACATCTATCCCTGGACCATGGTACAAGTTATAAGTTGGTTAATCAGTTCCCAAAAAAGTTACAATCCCATCATACTAAGGATAGGGATATCAAAAAAGTAGTGAGGTTGTCATTTTCTTGTAGCATCTTCACTTGCCCTAGTCATACGTTGAAGTCGTGTGATATTGCAACAAATGGACGGGGGCCTGCTATAGTTGTTGGAGTTGCTGGAGTTGAAGGCATATGGATGTGGCGTGGGTATCTAAAAGAAGGGACTCTACCTCTACCTCTGCCTCTTATGGGAGGAGGCCTAAACCCAACATTATGTGGTGGTTCCGTTGAATACCTCACATGCATTGTTGCATATATTATCACACTTTGCTGTCTCACTGAAGTAGGCCTTGGTCCATGCTTGTTTTGGCCATTTGTCAAGGTATTTCCAAGCATTTTCATTCTTCCTCTTCACTGTTTCCATTTTCTGATTGAATTCTTGGATTGTTGTAGCCCTTGAACATTCCCATACAAGACCTTTAAGTTCCTTATCCTTCCACTTTTTTGTAAAGTTTCTCCATAAATGCATCACACAAAACCTGTGAGGGACCCCAAGCATCACCAACTGCATTGCTGGAATCAATCCCTGCAAGTAAAATTTATTCATTCGAGTTAGAAGCTTATATATATAACACTGTCAAACTAGTCCTTAAACTAATCGTGAGTAGTCATTTCAGTCCCTCGGTTACCTTTTGCATGTATGAAATGAAATTCCAGTTGTGTTGTTTGTAATTGCCAATGTCAGCATGCAACCGTTGAAGAAACCAAGCCCAATTGTCTTTGTCCTCTACGTCCACAATTGCATAAGCAACCACATAGATGTGGTTGTTTGCATCTTGTGAAACTGCTGACAGTAAATGCCCACCAATGTAGCCCTTCAAGAAGCATCCATCAAGGCCTATCAAAGGTCTACATCCAGCCTGCAATCCTCTCTTGCATGCATCGAGACAAATGTATATTCTCTTGAATTCTGGAGCAGTTCCAGCAACAGGAAGGGTATCCATCATCATAGTTGATCCTGGATAGCTTCTTGTGAGTTCATGGTTGTAGTCCCATAATTTGGCATACTGTTCTGCTTCACAGCCTTCCACTGCTTTCCTAGCCATTTTCAGTGACCTGTATATCTTGGTTTCATCCAGATGTACTTCAAAGTTTTGCTTCATATAATCAAATGCCTCATGGTAACTCAGTGTAGGTTGAGACCTGAGCCTAACTTGAAGTTTTTGGCTTACCCATTTGGTATTTGCTTGCTTATTCTTGAATCCTCTACTACATGTGTGTATCATCAAAAGTTTTAACCTGAAAGCTTTTTTGGGGCTTGCTCCAAGCACATAGGATCCTCCAGGGGCAATCCTGCATGCTTCCCTGGCCCTCTCACTGTCATTCTTGACCCATTTAATTTTTCTATCCAGCTTGACGGTGTAATCCCTAACATCTTTCTTAAATGTTTGCAGATCTGAGAATTCCATACCAAGCTCTATAAACACATTACCAAAATCTGCATCATCTCTAAATTGGGGGAAAACTAATTTAGTGGTTGAGCTGCCACCTTCATCACAGGAACTGACAGGGCTTCTAAGCTCCTCACTGTGGTAGTTCATGCTCCCTTCTTCACATGACCTCTCTTGCTGCTGCACCTGTGATGGATCAACCAAGCCTGCACTGTCAGAATCAGAATGGCCATCATCAGAAGCACCTCTGCCTCTTCCCTCCCTTGTTGGTACTAACTTGTTTGCCCTTTCTTGTTGTCTTTCTCTTCTCATTCACTGCCTTCTTGGCCTTCTTAGCACTGTCATTAACATGCTCCTCATTTTCAATGTCAGTCATCACTGCCTCTAAATCCTGTGAATATTCATCACTCCATGCATTACAGGTTTGATCGATAAACACATCTCCACCCACAGCCTCATCTCCAACCACAGCTTCATCTCCATCCACAGCCTCATCTCCACCCACAGCCTCATCTCAAATGATAGTCTCATCCACAGCCTCATCTCCACCCACATCATCATCACCATCTGCAGGATCTAGCTCATGTGACAGCACAAGTGCAAGTGGTTTTGTGTCAGGAGGATGCTCAAAGAATACCTCAACATCCCCACCATTGTACTTAGCAACTATGATCATGTCTCTGATATGAGCATCTCCATCAATCTTGATGAGCTCAAACCCAACATTTGTCTGAGTGTTCCTCCACCATATGTCCTTAAATTTGTGATAACCATGGGCTTTGCCATTCCTTCTACGACAAAGAGATTAAGCGTATCACAGTCTATGTCCTCCCACACACAAGTTTGCCCACCATAGTAATTAACCCTTCCACTTTCCTCTTCTACACTGATTCTTCCTCCATGGTGCAATACCAAATTTATACTCTATTCCATCTACATTTTGAAAAAAAACCTATAGCAATTAGATTGTGAAAAATTTGGGGTTTCAATCTCACAAAATTAGTGTCTTTGCCAAATCAACAATAACAGCAACACATCAAAATTTTCCATACTACCAGAAAAAGCAACTCTCATTCCCTACAATGTTAACCACATCAAAACTCCAAAATTTTCCCAAAAACAATAATCCTGAATTTTTTTGTTAAAACCCTACCTACATGTTGCATCTACTTCAAGGTGCACGAAGGAGATAGGAAAATGGGGAAGAAAGCCAAACTGAAAACCTGAAAACATGCAATTGTAGGGTACGAAAACACATACCTTGGCCGTTTGGAGAAACCACTCCGCAGCCAACCTCCAACGCACGCCACTAAGACCCCTTCGAGCCTCTCGCCTTCTACGACGGACGAAGAACGACGCAATTCAGCCTTGGCGTACCTCTTCTTCTACCTCTGCGATGTTTGATGGTGTTACTAAATTGATGTGAAGCAGTGGAAGAGTCAGTTGTTTAGTGCTCGAAGGGCAGGTAAGTAGTAAACAAAATGCTATTATCTCTTCGTTAGAAGATAAGTGTAAAACTTTACAGAATGAACTAGATATAGTAAAATCTAAACTAGACATTCCACATGAATGCACTAAGTGTAATTCATTAGAAGAGAAAATAGATAGTCTTCAACAAAGAGTTCATAACTTCAATATTGGAAAGCAAAAACTAGATGATATCCTAAGTGTACAAAGACAGACAAGCAATAAAATTGGATTAGGATACACATCTCAGTCAAAGACAAAAGAAGTTAAGAAAACTATCTTTGTTAAACCAAACAAAGGAGAAGGAACTTCTAAACATGAGAATGCAAGTTCATCTAAAACTATGAACAATAGGAAGAATTATCATAAGAGATATTCTAATAGGATCAATCCTATTCCTAAGTATACTTCAGGGTACAACAAATATTCATGCACTTATTGTAACAAAATAGGACATACCCCAAATAAGTGTTATTACAAGAATGTAGGAGTACCAAACAAGGAATACATGTGGATTAAGAAAGTCACTAACAATGAAGGACCCAAAGTACATTGGGTACCTAACACCCAAGTTTAAAATTTGTTTGGTAGGTGTGCATGATAGCAGCAAGCGACTTATGGTATCTTGACAGTGGCTGCTCATCACACATGACAGGAGACAAAACAAAGTTTTCATATCTTATGCCCAGAGAAAAGGGTTATGTCACATATGGTAATAATGAGAAAGGGAAAATACTTGGCATTGGAAGGACAGGTACGCCCCCTCAAACCATCATTGATAAAGTTCTCTATGTTGATGGGTTGAACCATAACCTGTTGAGTATTAGTCAACTATGTGACAAAGGCTCGAAAGTTGGTTTTATAAATGATATCTGTGTGGTGAAAGATGTGAAAACCCGAGAAATTAAGTTCTCAGGATATAAGGTTAATAAAGTCTTCATGATATCTTTGGATGAAATTCCATCCAATGTTCGATGCTTACTAGCCAAGAACAACAATGACTCATGGCTCTGGCATAGAAGACTGGCTCACATCCACATGGATCATTTGAATAAACTAGTCAAGCATGATCTTGTTGTTGGTCTTCCAAAGATAAGATTCGAAAAGGATAAGCTTTGTGATGCATGTCAGAAAGGCAAGCAAACTAAGGTATCATTCAAACTCAAGAAATAGTTTCAACTATAAGACCACTCCAATTACTTCACATGGATTTATTTGGACCATCAAGGACTAGAAGTTTTGGAGGTAATTATTATGCTCTTGTAATTGTTGATGATTATTCAAGATATACTTGAACTATATTCTTATCTCATGAGAATGAAGCCTTTAATGCCTTTAAGAGATATGCAAGGCTTGTTCAAAATGAAAAGTCTTTGACCATTTCCTCTATACGAAGTGACCATGGTGGAGAGTTTCAGAATCATCTATTCTAGGAATTATGTGATGAAAATGGAATTTCACATAACTTCTCCGCCCTAAGAACACCACAACAAAATGGTGTTGTAGAAAGGAAGAACAGGTCACTTGAGGAATTAGCAAGGACCGTGCTAAGTGAATCCAATCTCCCTAAATACTTTTGGGCTGATGCAGTAAGCACTGCATGTTATGTATCCAACAGAGTACTCATAAGGCCAATACTGAAGAAGACTCCTTCTGAATTGTACAAAGGAAGAAAACCCAACATTGCTCAGTTGCATGTTTTTGGATCAAAATGATTTGTCTTGAACAACGGTAAGGAAAACCTTGGAAAGTTTGATGAAAAATCTGATGAAAGTATATTCCTTGGGTATTCTCTGACAAGCAAAGCATATAGAGTCTTCAACAAGAAAACTCTAGTTGTTGAAGAATCAGTTCATGTCTCTTTTGATGAGTCTAATTCTTCAAATGAAGATAAAACTACTTTTCCTGATTATGATGAGGAAGAAAACATAATCAAGGATGACCATCAAAAGCAAATGGAGCAAGAATCAGAACCTGTATAACAAGTTGAAGATGCCACTTATGAGTTGCCAAAAGAATGGAGAACACACAACGATCATCCCATTGACAACATCATAGGTGACATATCAAAAGGAGTTTCAACAAGACTATGCTTAAATGATTCAGTTTTGAACATGGCATTTGTTTCACAAAGAGAACCTTCTAAGGTAAATGATGCTTTAGAAGATGAGTACTGGATAGTAGCAATGCAAGAGGAGTTGAACCAATTTGAAAGAAATCAAGTACGGGAATTGGTTCCTAAACCTAGTGATAAACATATCATTGGAACAAAGTGGGTGTTTAGGAACAAGGTAGATGAAAATGGTATCATAGTCAGAAACAAGGCAAGACTGGTAGCACAAGGATATAATCAAGAAGAAGGGATAGACTTTGATGAAACCTATGCACCAGTTGCTCGTCTGGAAGCCATAAGACTTCTATTGGCTTATGCTTGCTCTTTAAACTTTCCATTGTATCAAATGGATGTTAAAAGTGCTTTCTTAAATTGATACATTCAAGAAGAAATATATGTGAAGCAGCCACTAGGATTTGAAGATTCTAAATATCCTTCACATGTCTTCAAGTTGAAGAAAGCCCTTTATGGTCTAAAGCAAGCTCCCCGAGCATGGTATGACAGACTAAGTACATTTCTCTGTGAGAAAAGATTTCAGAAGGGTAAGGCTGATACAACACTATTCATCAAGAAGACCAAAGGTAATACGTTATTAGTTCAAATTTACGTAGATGATATTATTTTTGGTTCCACTAACGAAAATTTGTGCAAGGAATTCTCAAACATGATACAAGAAGAATTTGAAATGTCTATGATGGGAAAGCTAAACTTCTTCTTAGGATTGCAAATCAAGCAATCTAAAGACGGAATATTCATAAATCAATCCAAATTCTGCAAGGAGCTCTTAAAGAAATATGATTTGGATGATTGCAAAGCCATAGCTACACCAATGGGGTCAAATACTTATCTAGATCAAGATGAGTCCGGAATTCCAGTGGATATTACCAAATACAGAGGTATGATCAAATCTCTTCTTTATTTGATAGCTAGTAGACCTGATATAATGTTCAGTGTATGTCTATGTGCTAGATATCAAGCATCTCCCAAGGAATCTCATTTAAGTTCTTTTAGAAGGATTTTCAAATACTTGAAAGGAACTTCAAATGTTGGTTTGTGGTATCCGAAAGGAGGTGTCTGTGATTTGATTGGATATTCTGACTCAGACTTTGCTGGATGCAAAACTGAGAGAAAGAGCACAAGTGGTACTTGTCACTTACTAGGAAATGCTGTTGTTTCTTGGTCCTGTAAGAAACAAGCATGTGTTGCTCTAAGTACTGCAGAAGCAGAGTATATTGTTGCAGGAAGTTGTTGTGCACAAACGTTATGGCTCAAACAACAACTCAAAGATTATGGCTTAGAGCTGGGCTGTATTCCTATCAAATGTGACAATACCAGTGCAATTAATCTTACCAAAAATCCCATCATGCATTCTAGAACGAAGCATATTGACATAAGACATCATTTTCTTTGAGATCATGTCATGAGAAAGGATATAGAAATTTCTTTTGTAGACACACAACCAATTAGCTGATATTTTCACTAAACCTCTTCCCAAAGATTCATTCTTTAAAATTAGGAGAGAATTAGGTATATTAGATGATTTTGATGTTTGATTGTGTGTTTACATGTTTGTTTCTCTGAAAATAAGCTCCAAAGTGTGGTTTTCAAACTCAGTAATCGATTACACCTTTCTGGTAATCGATTACACAGGAAAGTTTGGCCCAGATTTTAAACAGAGATTTCAAATAATCGATTACACATAACCTGTAATTGATTACCATAAGTTTTTTGGCCCACGTAATTTTCCAGAGAGTTTGAGTAATCGATTATTCAGAAGGTTGTAATCGATTACCCCAATATTTTGGCCCAGGAAAATTTCCAGAGAATTCTGGTAATCGATTACCATAGTATGTAATCGATTACCCATTCAAAATTTGAATTTTTATTCAAATTTAAACCTTGTGTAATCGATTACACAACTAACTGTAATCGATTACCAATTCGACTTGTATATATATCTGGGATGTTTCATAATCGATTACAGCTTCTCCTTCTTCCTCTCTCACGTTCGACGACCCACTCCTTCAAATCACCATATCTCCTTCAATTCTTGTTCGTTTTCAAGAATTTTTGGTGGGTTCTCTTCATAATCTCATACTCTATCAATTCAACTTGTCAATTGTTGTTGAATTGGTCTAGATTAAAAAGTCCCAAATCAGTAGAACTGAAACCCTAGTCCTATTTCTTTCAAATTTCCTACAATGGCTTCTTCTTCCTCTCATAAGCACCGCTCCAAGAACCCTACAATGAATGCTCTAGACCTATCTCG
Source organism: Acmispon strigosus (assembly GCA_030819835.1). Lineage (NCBI taxonomy): Eukaryota > Viridiplantae > Streptophyta > Magnoliopsida > Fabales > Fabaceae > Acmispon > Acmispon strigosus. The sequence continues at coordinate 25,094,046 of JAUAMA010000006.1, forward strand.
ACTTCTTGGAACTGAAGAACAGAAGCAAAGGTTCATGGCTCACTTTCTCGAAAGGCCGATTCTTCCTCCTAAATATGGAGTCATGGAGTCTTTCCTCGAAGCAGGACTGGTGTTTCCAACTCTGTTTGATCATCAAGGATTGGACGAATTTGTTAATTTCAATGGTACGCATTATCCAGAACTTGTGAAAGTTTTCTACTGCAACTTGGTCAAGAGAGGCGGAAAAATATGCACCTCTGTCAAAGGAGTTAACATCACCTTGACTGTAGAGCAATTAGGAACATGTTTATCTATTCCTAGTGTAGGAGCAAAATTAGGCCCTGAACTGCTTTGTCCCTGGGAAGATTATGACAAAAAATCTTTTTATCTATCTCTTTGCCGATTCTTAGAGGAGCAGATTCAAAGTAAGAAGCAATGGTTAGAGGCTAATCGTTATAGGGATACCCTTGTTGTTGGGTATCTCACTGTGGAAAACCGATTGCTTCATTACTTGATGAGTTATGTCATCCTACCCCAGACCTCCAATCATGCTCAGATTAGTGACTTAGAATTACAAATTCTTTATGGAATGAAGAATTGTGAGTCTATTACTTGGGCTTATTTGGTGATGACTCATGCTGCTACATAAGGATAGAACTGGTCATCTTCCTTATGCTCCTGTAATTTCTCTTATTTTGAAGAACTTCGGGGTCTCAACTAGCGGAGAATATGCTCAGGTTATGGATGTCAAGTCTTAGAAGATTGACGTGGAGATCTTGAACAAGATAGGGATTTTCCGGGATCTTGATGGCAATTTCAGGCACAAATCAGATTTGGGATCTGATACTCCACCGGCTCCTGCCCCTGCAGCTTTCTTCCCTCCTTCCTCTGAGAGCATTCCATCTTCCTCTGCTGGCAGTGATTCTTCCACTCAGCTTATACTTGCACATATTGATAACATGAGGGATGGTATGCAACGAATTATCAATGACCGCTTTGATCGCATGGAAGAAAGAGTTGAGTCCATGTACACTACTCTGAGGGCTGATATGGACAGTCTAAGCCTCCGTGTCGATCAGATGACTCATTCTCCTCTCCATTTCTCTGATTTATCTGATAGGTCCGATGACCTTTAGACCAGTTTTATTATTATGACTATTTAAATTTGTGGGTTGTAATAGTTTAGATATAACTCTTGGATGATTGTTTGGATTTTGCTTGCTTGATTAATTCTGCACTCTGAAGTCATATATTTATGCTTTAATTAGATGTTTGTTTTCAAGTTATGACTTGTTTACCCCCACTCCCTATGTTAGTGCTTGAAGGGCAGGGACTAGTTTGCCCACCTTTTTCACCAATCACATGGTGCCACCTATCAAGGGACTACTATAACAGTGTTTTTTTGGAGGGAAACGTTTAGTATGCGACGTCAGCAGCCACATTAGAGGACACCGTGGCAAATAACTACAGATGTGTCATTTTTCGTCCAGGGACCTAACGGAAAAATCTTTCAAGGACTTGATTGACTGACGGCAAATCTTTCAGGGACTAACTTGAAGGGAGAGAATAATATGAGGACCAAACAACCATAAGTGTAATCTTTCAGGGACCAAAGTAATGGTTTACTCAACTAAATATGTTACTCTAAAATATATTTATAATTTATAATATAATATATTTATAAAACAAATTCAACTGCTGATTGACCAATCAAGTTGATAATTGATTCGAGTCTTATTACATTGCTTCAAACTCAGTCTAAATGTCATAAAAATATCATTTTCTTTTCTCCTCCATCAATCGTTCAATTCAGTGTTGGTTGATAGACTAAGTGCATGTATGGTTTAATGTTTGAAAAATCAAACAAAAATTTATCTCTAATATTAATAACTTCAGCATAAACAATGAATTGGAGATTTCAAATACACAAACAAACTAATTATTTTTGCTTCAGTGACATGACTTTGTTAACTCTTTTGCTTGCACAATTATGTTGTTAATTCAAACCATCACTACCTGGCGAAGCTATTCATGAAAGGATTTCAACAAGTTGCCTATACCATCCGGGTGTCTTTGAAGCTTACTGAATAGATGATGATGATGATGATGATGGAGGGAAGTAATAAATTTGCTATTCTGTGCAGTGTTTGATTATCTTAAAAGTAGCATCAAAGGATCATCCACAGTTACTGTAACTCTAAGTTGTAGTTCAAAATAATTTACAGAACAAGAAATAAAAGCATAGCTAATCATCATCAAGATCATCCCCTGATACTCCACCTTGCAATGTTGCTGTTGATGCAAGATTTCTCACTTGGGAGGCAACAATCCTAGATAGGACGGGCTCCAACATAGGCACTAATTGTGATTGGACAAAAGTAGCCATCGCTGAATCTACAGCTTCTTTTATGCCTCCTTGCGCCGGAGTAGTCGGAGCTACTGTGAGGGAAGGACCAGGGACCTTGGAAGATGAAGCAGGCGGCGATTCATCAATGTTAATATCTAAGCTGTGACCTACAAGGATCCGTCTCTTCTTGTTGGTACCTGACACCTTGTTGGGAGTTGACACCGCTGCCCACACCTCTGGATCAACCACAGGATGCCTTGAAGGGTCTCTTCCATATTTCCTTGACATTGCATTGTCATATGATTCCTAAATCAACAAATTAAAAATATTAAATGATGAAAAACAATAAATTAACAAATATGAATAATTTCTAATTTCAAATTAACCAACAATAAATTTCTTCGAGTACTGAGAGACATATTCCCCATCTTTCATTTTATGAACATGATCGTAGACATCTCTGCAGGAAACCGGCTGCTTCAACTCCACCTCCTGTAGTGAACATCTATTAGAATATATAACAAATATCAATACAATTGTGTATGAAACTTCTATTTTACCACCCTCTGTAAGCAACTTCTATTAGAATATATAAAAATCTCAATACAATTGTGTATGAAACTTCTATTTTACCATCCTCTTCTTATGTTCGCCAAAGCTTATCGAGCCTCCGGTGTGCAACACCGCATCAGGATTGGCTGCCCTATTTCTTCGACATGCATCAGACTTGTTTCTCCACTCTGGTGACAGCCAAATATCTACCAAACCATTCCATATCTCTCTCTTTATCCCTTTGGGCCTAAGGCCCTTAGTGTCGGCCAAGTTAGTTGAATTTACCTGTTTTAAGGCCATTTTCCTCATATTTTTTAAAAAATCTGGATAGCGGTCCTTGCATGTTCTTTCCCAAACAGTTCTAGCAATCTTGCGATCATAATCTGATGTAAATTTATATTTATCCTACACCAATATAATATTAGTATATTATCTATAGATGAAAATACTACATGATGCTAGTCGCTAGATATACAATTACTTACCATAAAATCGTTAAAAAGTTTGTTCTTTGTGTCAATTGGGTAATTATGCCACTTCTCAGCTGGAATAGGCAATTCCATGATCACCGTAGATATAATGTCACGAGTCACACTTTGTGGGATAAACCTCCTCCTACAAGTAGAAGATATGTTAAAAATACATAAAATAAATGTATAAACATAACATTCACAATTACTTACGGATTAGAGACAGCCTCCACAGATATGGTTTTTCTCCTATCAAATTCTCCATGTGATCCTCCATATGAAGGCATTAAAATCCGGTTGTTAGATGGTAAGTCAGAAGAGTATGTTGCAGAATTTGATAGGTTAGATGGGGAGTCAGAAGAGTGTCTTGCAGAGTTTGATAGGCCACCACTGATCAATGGACTAGCAATTGAAGTAGCACCAAACATAACTATAACCAAAAGAAAATACATATATGATATACCTTACATTATATAAATCAATTAGTTAAGAATAATTAGAAAATATAATCATCCATGAGTACCTGGGATGTTTGGAGTAGGCTTTGACAGTGGCGAACTAGTGCATAGTTGAGAAGACTGTGGGTGTCCTTCCCCTCGGCCCCGTCTAGTGCGTGATTTAGAAGGCTGTGGTAGATACGGGAAAAGCGAAGTAGGCTGTGGTGGTGGTGAAATAGTGCGTAGATGAGAAGACTGTGGGCATCCTTCCTCAAGACTGCAACTAGTGTGTTGTTTAGAAGGCTGTGGTGGATCAGGGGAGGGTGGAGTGGGCTGTGGTGGATCAAGGGAGGGTGGAGTAGGCTGTGGTGGGGGTGAACTAGTGCGTAGATGAGAAGACTTCCCTCGACCGCGTCCAGTGCGTTGTTTAGAAGGCTGTGGTGGATCAGGGGAGACTTGAGCAGGATTTGGTGGGGGTGAACGAGTGCGCAGATGAGAAGACTTTGGGCGTCCTTTCCCTCGTCCGTGTCCAGTGTGTTGTTTAGAAGGCTGTGGTGGATCAGGGTAGAGTGGAATATGCTGCGCTGGATCAGGGGAGAGTGGAGCAGACTGTGGTGGGGGTGAACTAGGGTGTACATGAGAAGACTTTGGGCGTCCTTTCCCTCGACCGCGTCGAGTGTGTTGTTTAGAAGGCTGTGGTGGATCAGAGTGGAGCGGATTAGGCTGTGGTAGAACAGGGGAGAGGGGAGTAGGCTGTGGTGGGGGTGAACTAGTGCGTGGATGAGAAGACTGTGGGCGTCCTTTCCCTCGACCATTATGCCTAGTGCCTCTACGTCGAACTTGCATGGTGAATATCTGAGTAATGAAACATAGTTAAAAACTATAAGTCAATATTGTGAAAACTTTAACAAAATTGAGGTATATGGGATTTATAGATTTGGAATATAGTTGCTTAAAGACACCAGTATGCAGAATGTTCTGTGGACAGATTTAACTTTTAAAGTTCCATCTCAATACATGACCCATATACTATTTAGGACAGTAATGAGAGTGAGAATTGACAACCTTTTCAAGTCATCTTGTTTGCATAAACTGTAAAGATCATATGTGCAACATGTTAAAAACCATATATGCAACACTTCCAGAGGGCGAAGCACTGACAGACAATTGAATCATGAAACAATAATCATTAGAGAGGAGTTCTATGTAATTTTAATTCTATGAGTTCACTGATTTATTGTGAACTGTCTTGTTTTACATTTAAAAGCTATTGGCGTCAAATATCTCAGTTATACTTTCAATGGAGAACTTGTTAAACTTTCCATTTTTATTCTGCGGTTGTTTGCATCCTTTGTTTTGCTGTAAAAATTCTGTTGCAGTTAACATTTAATATTTTGCTGTAAAAGATTCTGCTGCTGCTGCTTGCATTTTCACTCTCCAAACAGATTTTTATATTGCTGATTGTATTTTCATTTCCTGTCAGAATTTATGATGCTATTTAGCATTTTCTTTTTGCTGTTGACTGCTGTTGATATGTTTACGTATATTTTGAAAGAAATATACATCATTGTATGATACTTACTGGTTGATGTATAATATTTCATAATGTTCAAATTTTGTGATAGGTATCGCATATCTCATGGATATTAGTTAGAATTAGTGAGTGAGTGTTAATAAGGCATGTTGCCTATAAATAGGAAAGGTTAGTGAGCATTAGGGGTTATCTTGGTATTCATTTGGGATTTGGGGTCTAGAGAGAGTGTTGGGTCTCTCTCTGGGTTTAGAGAGTGTTTGGTATCTCTCTTGTATCTTCCTCTAGGGTTTTCATCAATAATATCATATATTTCCTGGGTTCTATCACTGGTATTAGAGCAACGATTCAGGTGCCCTGGCCAAAAAGATCCAACCGCATCAGCATCCATGGCAAGAGGTTACGTGACTGTATGGTTACCACCGAAAGAAGAGGAGAATTGTGCACTTTCCAGAAGAATCGCAGAATTAGAAAACCGGTTGAGAGAGCTTGAAGCGAGGAGGGAACAAGAACGGCGAGAATCGGAGGCAGCAATCGAAGCCGCGGCGGCGATTCAGAAACCCATTCTTGAAACAGAGGGTGAATCAGAGGTGACAACGGAGGAGGAGAGAGCTGACGGAGAGGCTGAGAGGGAAACCACGGAGGCGACTCAGGAGATCTCAGAGGTTGTAGCGATGGCTAACCAAACGGCACCTTCCAACCTTGAAGCGGTGGAGAAAGAGCGAGAAGCACCAGGGACAGAGAAAAACTCAATCTCTCTGATTCAGAAACCCATTCTTGAGGAAGAGGGTGGAAATTTGTTTCAACGAACAAGGTTGAGTCCCGATCTTGGGGACGAATCGCAGAAATCTGAGTCGCAGCGATTCAATCTTGAGGCGGAAGGAGAAAAAACAACGGTGCGGGAAACGCAGATCGTGCTTCCAAGGAGAAGGAAATGGAGGAAGAAATGGAGATTGGGTTTCCTCAAGGTCGCGAGGAGGAGAACCCACTTTCACCTTCGGAACCACCCAGTTTGGAACCGGTCACAGAGAACAATGGAATGACCACCGTGTCGGAATGTGCGCCGGAGAATACAGAACGTTCGCCGACGAAACCGCCATAAACAGCCGTTTGCATACCGGAAGTTGCAAAACGTCCTCCGGCAAAACCACCCAACGGCGAGGTTTTACGGGCAACGACGATAGCGGAGTTGGCTATCGCAGGTCGAGCACCTTCAGCAGCAGATGAGGATGAAATAGAGTGGTATCTTCTTCGGTCAAGAAGGGCGGGTCAGCCGGCGCCGGCTGACCCGCCAAACTTTGACGCCAGGAGTGGTGGCAGTTGGGGCTGCACAGCTATTTGTACCATTCCAAAATTAGTGAAAATACCAAAATGCCGCAACTAAAAATACCTCACTCAACTCCCCACCACCCACCTCCATCCACCTTCTTCCCAACCTCACCACCCCATCTTGGCGGCCACCGTCCTCCTCCAAATACCTTCACCGTCAGCCACCCATCTCTCGGCCTCACTCTTTGTCTGGTCGTTGCTCTTTGTGGCAGCTGGCGGCGCTGCCATTGTCGTTCTGCAGGATCTCACAGTTTAGTCTGCGGAACCTGCGACAGTTTAAACTGCGGCCACTGCCGTAGTTCAAGCGGAATTCCTACTTCATTTATCCGCTTGTACCCATCTCCGGTTATCACGCTCCTCGAACCGCGATTGGATGCCCGAGTCGCGATGACGACTACCATCAGATGGGACTATCCCTCAATATTGTCCCAACAGTAACTCGTCAAGTATGAGGATATTTAGCTTCTTTGATGTACGTGAAGAAAGGTTATCAACACCTACATTAGCTCCTTTGAGTTCATGAATGTTCAAACTCAACATCACGAACATCAAAGGAGCTAATGTTGGGGATGAAACCCAAATTACGAAACACTACGAGTAATATGTAACAAAGCAAGGTAAGGAATGAAACAAAACTAAGGCAAGTATGAGGAATGAAGCTTCTGAAATGCAAGAAAGCCATATATATAGGCAAAGAAGCATAGAAACTAACGGAATGTGCTGGAAATCCCAAAACAAATACATCCACAGTTTGAAATTGCGGACGCATCTTAATGCCGCAGTTTGAACCTGCAGACGCATCTTAATTCCGCAGTTTGAAACTGCGGACGTTATAAGCATCGAAGTTAACGGTTCTATCATGGAAATTAACGTTTTTGCATTAAATTTAACAGTCAAATGCATTAAACAGGGCATAAATGTGATTAAACCGTAACAGAGTTCAAGAATTGGGGATTTCCAACGTGGTCGGTTACGTGCCGCAATTTAAATTGCGTAACTGTCCGCAGTTTGACTGCGGACAGCATATTTTCCGCGGTTTGAAACTGCGGTGATAAGGTTAAACTCGGGTTTTTACTATTTTGGGATGACGCCAATAGTCATGTGGGTGGCATCAATAGCAATGCCCACGTAAGTGGAAGTCTTTCAACCCAAAAGCTGATTTACCAGTTCTTACTTCCTGTTGGCAACGGAGACGTGTTAGACTTAGAGGATAATAGTCTAGGAGAAAAAAATTCTGAGGTTGAGGATTGGAAACTTGTCTAACCAGTGGCAGGTTTCATGTGAGAGTGGTATTACTGAGCTTAATCCAAGTGATAGGGCACATTAATGGAGGGAAAAGTTGGATCCAGGTGTCTTGCTGCTAAGGACTGAGTTATTTGCTGGCATCTCATGGAGCAAACAGCAAATGGGTGAGTTTGGTGAGAGAAACATGCAGAGGATATCCACTCCAACCACTTAATGAACAAATGGGCCAAGGAAAATTTAGAAAATGGGTTCTGCAGACACTAAAAGCCTAGGAAAATTTGGTCTGGATGTGCCAAATTCAACAAGCAGATAGAGTTGCCCAAGAGAACTCAAATGGTGGACAATTTGTATATAATAGCTTGGAGTTTTACCAAGATTCAGACCTTTCATTGAGACAGGT